>LNAC01000032.1:6452930-6653633 GCA_002007465.1 Ailurus styani | reverse complement strand
TGAAAAAAAAAAAAAAAAAAATATATATATATATATATATATATATATATATATATATATATATATATATATATATATAAAATACAGCATACAATACAATACTCTGTAGCCCTTACAAAGAATAAGGAAGGCAGCATGGAAATATGACCATGACATTAAATTAGAGATTGGTAAATAAGGGGGATGAGAACGGATGTGTGTACACTTGAGCATATATTTACATATGCATAGAAAATAGCTTTTATGATTAAATAATTTATTAACTTAATATGAAGACAGTACCTGGAAAGAAAAAATTTAACTGATCAGAAAGAACTTAAATGAGTAGGAGAACTTAGAATGAAATTTACCTTTTCGCCGGCCCATCTCAAGCCTGCAAGGAAGGACATGACCAACGTGCACAGTCCTCCTGACCCAGGGAAACCAAAATACACGCTGCTGAACACAGCTAGCACGGACAACCCCAAAACAAGGAATGCTCTCTTCCACACAAGTTTGTCCTTGAGGAGAGAAAAGAGGTTGATTAGATCAATTATTTCATATAAATGATTTTTTAATGATTGATTTTTCTATATTCAGGATTTAGTGGGAAATAAAAATGTCTGTCTGTGCCATAAACGCATACTGTAACTTTGCTTTCTTTTCCTTAATGAAGGTAGAGTTGGCACATGTACAGATGCCAGTTCCTCTTTCAGGAACTCTATTTACCTTCTTCTGCAGTTATCAAAATGGAGTTTCACAGGGCTGAATACACCACCAGAAAAAAGTAAATGGGCTTTGGAGCCAGACATACCAGAGTCAGAATTCCAGCTCTTTTACACTCCTGGCACATGGAGTGCTCCCATTACCTAGCTTCCTTAGGCTTTGTTTTCTCCTCCCTGAAAGCAGTTATGTTACAGGGTTTTTGTGAAGGTTAAGGATGTGATATCTCTATTATTTTTAGTCTCTTGACTCTTTAATGTGATGCTCTCCTGGTTTTTTCTTTTTAAACCTTTGAATATCAAGAAGCTTTAAGAGACTATAGATTGAGAGTTTTTTTGTTGTTGTTGGTTTTTAAAGGTCTAAGAAATGTACATCTCTCTTCCTTTACTTTTCCCTCATCAGCCTTTTAAACTTCTTAATCACTTTTTTAAATTTTAAAATTATTTTTAATTTTTTTAAGTATAGTTGACAGACAATGTACATTAGTTTCAGGTATACAACACAATAATTCACTTTTCTCTATGTTACGCTATACCTACAAGTGTAGCTACAAGCTGTCACCATACAATGCTATTGCAGTATCACTGACTATATTCCCTGTGCCATGCCTCTTATTCCCATGACTTATTCCATTTCTAAAGGCAGGTATCTTCCTCTCCCCTTCACTCAATTTGCCCATCCCCCTTCCTCCTCCCCTCTGGCAACCATCAGTTTGTATTTATAGTTCTGATTCTGCTTTTTGTTTACTCATTTGTTTTGTTTTTAGATTCCACATGTGAGTGAAATCATACACTATTTGTCCTCAGTCTTATTTCACTTAGCATAATACCCTCTGGAGCCATCCATGTAATTACAAATGGCAAGATCTCATCCTTTTTTATGGCTCCTCAATATTCCATTGTATACATACCACACCTTCCTTATCCATTCACCTGTCAATGGACACTTATGATGCTTCTGTATCTTGGCTATTGTAGTAAACATAGGGGTGCATAGTTTTTCCAAATTAGTGTTTTCTTTGAGTAAATACCCAGTAGTGGAATTACTATGTTATATGGTATTTCTATTTTTAATTTTTTGAGGAACCTCTATACTGTTTTCCACAGTGGCTATACCAAGTTACATTCCCACCGACAGTGCACAAGTGTTTCTTTTTCTCTATATCCTTGCCAACACTTGTTATTTCTTTCTTTCTTTTTTTTTATTTCAGCCATTCTGACAGGTATAAGGTAATGTTTCATTATGGTTTTGATTTGTATTTGCCTGATGATAAGTAATATTGAGCATCTTTTCATGTTCCACTGTCCATCTGTATGTTTTTGGAAAAACATCTATTCAGGTACTCTGCCCATTTTTAATTGGATTATTTGTTTTTTTGGTGTTGAGTTGTATAAGTTCTTTATATATTTTGGATATTAAGCCCTATTGGCTATATCATTTGCAAATGTCTTCTCGCATTCGGTAGGTTGTCTTTTAGTTTTGTCGATGGTTTCCTTCATTGTGCAAAAGCTTTTTATTTTGATGTAGTTCCAATAGCTTATTTTTGCTTTTGTTTCCCTTGCCTTAGGAAACATATCTAGAAAAATGTTGTCATGGTCTAAGCTTCTTGATCACTTCAGAATGCAAGCAGGTCTTTAGAAGTGCTTGATTGGGAGGCATGCAGGCTCTGGTGGTGGATTACCAGATTCTGATTCCCAGCTCTGCTGCTTTCCAGCTCTCTGAACTTTTTCAACTTCCCCCTAAATCTCAATTTCCTCATCAGTAAAAAGATCATATGAATAGTACTCGCTTCAGGGGTCTTATGTGGTTTACAGTAGATTGCATAGATTTATATGATTGCACTAGATCAGTGCTTTCCAAAAGAACATTTGGCGATGATGGAAATTTCAATATATGCACCATTGGAATGTTCTCTATCTGCTATAGCCACATGTAGCTAGCTAGTGGCTGCCATATTGAACAGAGTAGCACTTTACTGCATTTACATCCTCATTTTATATAGAGTAAGCAACAAAAAGTAAGTCATTATTTTTCTCTTTATTTTGTTGTATAATTAGAAAATCCCATAATTTTCTTTTATGGATTTATAAAATCTTTCACAATTTTAGTTGGAGCTTTTTGGAGCATAGTAATAACTCAAATCGGCATACCTTCTGATAATGGAAATATTCATTTTCTTAAAGTTCTACTTTAGTTAAGTTTCTAATTCTACTCAAAATGCCCTGAAATGTCAAAATAATGCCAGTTCTTATAGAAAAAAAAGACTTTTATATGTTTATGTATCCTAAGAGACTTAGGAGCATAAAAGAAGACAAAACAAAAAGAACTCTGTAAGATTAAGAAATCATTGTGTATAATAAAGAACTTTGATCTCCTTGATAAGAAATATTGGATGGTACTATGATGAGATGTTAAGGTATTTGATAGTTTAGGTATTTGATAGTATGCTGATACTATAAAAAGGGGTCCAAAAGCCATTTTATATCTTGATTACCTGAATATTATGAATAGTAGTAAAATAAAAAATAAAAACAATAAAAAAGGCTTATATATTTGGAAATTGGTGTTATTTATTTTTTGGTGAAATTTAAAGTTTACGGAATATAAATTAGAGAAAAAAATTTTAGGGTTGTATTAAAATCTTATACAGTTGACCCTTAACAACACAGGTTTGAGCTGCAATGGGTCTACTTACATGCAGATTTTTTTTGATAAATATAGTACTGTAAATGTATTTTCTCTTTCTTATGACTTTCTTAATAACATTTTCTTTTCTCTAGCTTACTTTATTGTAAGAACACTGTATAATACATACAACATATAAAATATGTGTTAATCAACTGTTTATGTTATCAGAAAGGCTTCCAGTCAACAGAGGGCTATTAGTAGTTAAGTTTTGGGGGAGTTAGAAGTTATACATGGATTTTTGACTGTGTAGGGGGGTCCATGCCCCTAATCCCTATGTTGTTTAAGAGTCAAATGTATATCTAGCCCTCTTTATAAATCTCATGGGTAGCACTGATTTGGCAACGAGCAGTTTTAGAATGGGGAGCCATTTCTACATTATATTTTTCACATTGGCTTTCAGGGGACTGTTCCAGAATGTTTCTCCAATGACATTTTTAGGAACACTTTCCTACAGATTATTTCTTTTACCTGGTCACTGCTTGGAAAGAACTGAATAAAAAATCCAAGGAGAGATCCAGCAGCCATACCAATTACCACTTCTAAGATTCCTCTGAGAACATTAAAAACTGTGGAGCCTTAAAAACATATAAAAAGAAAAACTTCAGACAGAACTCTAAATCCATAAATACTTAGACTTCAATCATCAACATAAAGCATCTAATTACATAGAAGGAAATTTATACAGATATTTCCTGCTCTCCACATTCTTAAATATATGTGACTTATAATGTCTAATAGAATGGACCTATATTATGAGAAAGGTATGCATATTATTGCAGATAAATTTCAAGACAGACAAAAGATATGATTTCTGTACTTTTTTGTTCATTCACTTCAATAAAAATTACTTAAAGGGCCTAAGAAAATATGAAAGATGAAATTCATGAATCAGAGCTAATTTATTCTACTATACAATAGGCAAAGGCTAGGTGAGAAGACGGATCTACTTTTCAAATTGCTATTTACGAGCTTGATTTTTTTTTTACTAATAATGTATATTGATTTTAGTAGCTCTGATATGTATAGAATACAGTACCTTAAAAATCTGGCAATTAAAATCAATCTTTTTTTTTAGTTTTATTTATTTATTTATTAGTAATTTCTACACCCAATGTGGGGCTTGAACTCACAACCCCAAGATCAGGAGTCACATGCCCTTCCAACGGACTCTGCCAGGAGCCCCAAGAATCTTTTCTTACCATAATGAGTGTAGGGGACTTATTCTTTCTCAAAAGTTATTTTTTTTCTTTTTAAAGATTTTCTTTATTTATCTGAGATAAAGAAAGAGAAAGAGCAGAGCACGAGCAGGGAGTGAGGGGAGAAGGAGAGGGAGAAGTAGGCTCTCTGCTGAGTAGGGAACCCAATGCAGGGCTCCATCCCAGATGATCCCTGAGATCATGACCTGAGCCAAAGGCAGATGCTTAACCGATTGAACCACCCAGGCATCCCTCAAAAGTTATTTCTAGAAGTATGTCTGAAAACAAATCATTTTTAAAATTGCTTCCAGAGGAGTCTTTATTTGTTGCATAGCCTCTTTAAATATCATAATATAACTCATTGATAATAATACAATAATAGTAAGAGACTTTAAAACCCCACTTACATCAATGGACAGATCATGGAAGCAGAAAGTCAACAACGAAACAATGGCTTTGAATGCCACACTATAAGATGGACTTAACAGATACATTCAGAACATTTCATTCTAAAGCAGAAAGCACAATCTTTTCAAGTGCACATGGGACATTTTCCAGGTCACAAATCAGGCCTCAAAAAGTACAAAAAGACTAAGATAATGCCATGCATATTTTCTGAACAGAACACTATGAAACTTGAAGTCAACCACAAGAAAAAATTTGGAAAGATGACGAATACATGGAGGGTATAGAACATTCTACTAGGGGCACCTGGGTGACTCAGTCAGTTAAGCATCTGACTCTTAATTTCAGTTAAGGTCATGATCTCAGGGTTATGAAACTGAGCCCTGTATTGGGATCCACACTCAACATGTAGTCTGCTTGAGATTCTTTCTCTCCCTTTGCCCCTCCCCTTGCTCGTTCTCTATAAACAAACAAACAAACAAACAAATAAATAAAATCTTAGGGGGGAAAAAAAGAACATCTTACTAATGAATGAATGGGTCAACCAGGAAATTAAAGAAAAAATAAAAATATACATGGAAACAAATTATAATGAAAACATGACATTCCAAAACCTTTGGGATGCAGCAAAAGTAGTCAAAAGAGAAAAGTATGTAGCAATACAGGCCTACCTAAGAACCAAGAAAAATCTCAAATACACAACCTAACCTTACACCAAAGGAGCTAGAAAAACAAATGAAGCCTGAAGCCAGAAGAAGGGAAATAATATAGATTAAAACAGAAATAAATGATATAGAAGCAAGCAAAAAACAAACAAACAAACAAACAAAAAACCCATAGAACAGATCAATGAAAGCAGGAGATGGTTTTTTTGAAAAAATTAATAAAATGGATAAACTCCTAGTCAGAATTATCAATAAAAAGGGAGAAAGGACCCAAATAAATAAAATCACAAATGAGAGAGGAGAGATCACAACCAACATCACAAAATACAAGTAATTACAAGAGAATATTATAAAAATTATATGCCAACAAATTGGGCAATCTGGAAGAGATGGGTAAATTCCTAAAGACATATAAACTGCCAAAACTGAAACAGGAAGAAAGAGAAAACTTGAACATATTAATAACCAGCAAAGAAACTGAATCAGGAATAAAAAATCTCCCAACAAACAAGAGTCCAGGGCCAGATGGCTTCCCAGGGGAATTCTATCGGACATTTAAAGAAGGCTTAATATGTATTCTTCTCAAACTGTTCCAAAAAATAGAAATGGGAGGAAAACTTCCAAACTCATGATACGAGGCCTATGTTACCTTGATCTCAAAACCAGACAAAGACCACACTAAAAAAGGGAATTAAAGGAGTATAGCATCCATTCTTGACAAAAATGCTCAACAAGATAGGGATAGAGGGAACATACCTCAATATCATAAAGGCCATATACAAAAGATCCACAACAAATATTATTCTCAATGGGGAAAAACTGAGAGCTTTTCCTTTACAGTCAGGAACAAGACAGGGATGTCCACTCTCACCACTCATATTTAACATAGTCCTTGCCTCAGCAATTAAAAAACAAAAAGAAGTAAAAGGCATCCCAATAGCAAGGAAGAAGTCAAACTTTCACTATTTGCAGACAACATGATACTCTATGTAGAAAACCCAAAAGACCATCAAAAAATTGTTAGAAGTGATAGACAAATTCAGAAAGTTGCCAGATACAAAATCAGCATATAGAAATCTGTTGCATTTCTACACACCAATAATGAAGCAGCAGAAAGAGAAATCAAGGAATCAATCCCATTTACAATTGTACCAAAAACCATAAGATGCTTAGGAATAAGCCTAAGCGAAGAGGTAAAAGAGATCTGTACTCTGAAAATTATAGAACACTTATGAAAGAAATTAAAGAAGACACAAAGAAATGGAAAAACATTCCAAGCTCATGGATTGGAAGAACAAATATTGTTAAAATGTCTATACTACCCAAAGCAATCTACACATTTAATGCAATCTCTATTAAAATGCCACCAGCATTTTTCACAGAGCTAGAACAAACAATTCTACAACTTGTATGGAACCATTAAAGACCCTGAATAGCCAAAGCAATCTTGAAAAAGAAAAGCAAAGCTCAAGGCATTACAATTCTGGACTTCAATCTCTGTTACAAAGCTGTAATCATCAAGACAGTATGGTACTAGCACAAAAACAGACACATAGATCAATGGAACAGAAGAGAGAACCCAGAAATGGACCCTCAACTCTATGGTCAACTAATCTTTGACAAAGCATATCCAATGGAAAAAAGAATATCCAATGGATATTGGGATATTGGAAAGAATATCCAATGGAAAAAATTCTCTTCAACAAGTGATGTTGGGAAAACTTGACCACTTTCTTAGACTGTACACAAAAGTAAATTTAAAATGGATAAAGGACCTAAATGTGAGACAGGAAACCATCAGAATCCTAGAAGAGAAAATAGGCAGCAACCTCTTTGACCCTGGCCATAGCAACTTCTTACTGGATATGTCTCCTGAGGCAAGGGAAACAAAAGCTAAACTGAACTACTGGGAGTTCACCAAGATAAAAACCTTCTGCACAGTGAAGGAAATAATCAACAAAACTTAAAGGGACCCTTCAAGAATGGGAGATGATATTAGCAAAAGACATATCTGATAAAGAGTTAGTAACAAAAATTGATAAAGAACTTATAAAACTTAGCACCCTCCCCAAATAATCCAGTTGAGAAATGGGCAGAAGACATGAATAGACACTTTTCCAAAGAAGTGGTTGACTAACAGATGGCTAAGAGACACATGGAAAGATATTCAATGTCACTGATCATCAGGAAAATGCAAATCGAAATCACAATGAGATATCACGTTACACCTGTCAGAATGGCTAAAATTAGTAATACATGAAACAACAGTTGTTGGCAAGGATGTGGGGAAATGGGCACCCTCTTACAGTGTTGGTGGGAATGCAAACTGGTGCAACCACTTTGGAGAACAGTATGGAGGTTCCTCAAAAAGCTAAAAATAGAACTACTATATGACCTAGCAATTGCACTATTGAGCGTTTACCCAAAGGGTACAAAAATACTGATTTGAAGGGATACATGCCCCCGATGTTTATAGCAGCATTATCAATAATAGCCAAATTATGGAAAGAGCCCAATGTCCACTGACTGATGAATGATAATGAAGAGGTGGTAAAATAATGGAATATTACTCAGCGATCAAAAGAATGAAATCTTGCCATTTGCAATGATGTGGATGGAGCTAGAGAGTACTATGTTAAGCTAGATAGAGACAAATACCATATGATTTCATTCATATGTTGAATAAGAAATGAAACAGAGGAATAGAGGGATAAAAATGAGAGAGACAAAGAAACAGATTTTAACTATAGAGAACGAACTGAGGGTTTCTGGAATGGAAGTGGGCAAGGGATGGGCTAAATTTGTCATGGGTATTATGGACGGCATGTGTTTTCATGAGCACTGGGCATTGTATGTAAGTGATAACTCCTTATATTCTACTCCTGAAACTAATATTACACTGTATGTTAATTGGGACTTAAATAAAAACTTGACTTTAAAAAAATCAAACAAACAAAAAAACCACAAAAAAACCCCCAACAAAATAAGAACCTCTATTTTATTCCATAGCAAACAGAATTTAGAACTTTAATTTAAAAAACCTGTTAACACATTGTACAGAAAATTATAATAAATTGCTCAAACATATAAGGCCCTTTCTCCACACTGTTCTAAGAAAAAATGTACTAACTAGTTATGTGGTTTCTCGTTACGGTAGTTTAGGGTAATAGAATATGTCACCCCAAGGGAGGCCGCTTTGACAGAAGGATTATTTTGAGTAGAAGGCAACTGAGAAGAAACAGAATCAAGAAAAGGTGTCTATCTTCCCCTATTTACCTAAAAGGAGGACATGCCTTTTTAAAGTGTCTTTCTCCCCTCTACCAGGAAGGACAGAAGTTAACCACTGAGACAACTTCAGACTCTTACCAGCTTAAAGACAGCACCAAAGGAATCTGCCTAACAAACTTTGCTAAAAGCAGCCCTAGCTACCATTAGTTTCCCTATTTGCCTTTCCACCATTTGCTGCCTTCAACAGCTCAATGTTCTTTTCCTTTGCCTTGGACTTCTCTACAAAATTATTGTTCTTTGCTCAGATACCATATAGATAAGTTCCCAAATTCTAACCACCCCTTTGAGTTAGTCATCACTAAGTACTCCTCTGGGCAAGCTTGGTGCACAGGCTAACAAACTGCTTTTCTCTTGTTAATTTGTGTTTGTCAGTTTGTAAATTATTACAGGGTCCCAGGCAATGGACCTAACTAAGGTGGGTAAAGGGGCAACAGTTTTTCCTTCCTGATAGTTTCAATCATCTCTCTTATTTACAAAAATAATTACCTCTGTGGTAATTTTATTAAGCTAGGGCAGCTCTTTGTTAGGTGATGGTGTGACTGTCAGAAGCATCTAGCTGTGATAGTAGCATATGTCTCAAGCAATTACAGTAAATAATTTACTGTAAATGTGTGGAAATTAGCTAATTAGTTTTAGTCTCTGGTATGTAAAGTTGCTTAAGAAAGAAAAAAAGACTTCTTGGACCCACCTCTAAAATTTCTGATTTGGTAAGCCTGGCAGGGCTTGGGATCCACATTTTAAAATGTTCCAGGTAGTTCCCACCCAAAACATCTAAGGACTACATCTAGTGGAGCAGGGCAGAGAGAATATAGCATTGTTGACTAGGAAAATTCCTAAACTATCCATAGCCCATACTCCCCAGTAAGCCCTCCCCCAGTTCTCCCATTTCTCTCCTTCCGCTCCCCTGTGGTTCTAATGCAAACCCTTGCTCTGATGCCTGATTTCCATTCCCAAAGGCTCTGATTTAATTGGTCTGAGGTAGTGCCCACAGATCAGTATTTTTAAAAGCTCCCCAGGTAATTCTAGTGGGCAGCTGAGGTTGAGAACCACTGTTTTAAAGATGCAGAAAAACAGAAAGTTGAACTCAAGACACTGAGAATAGGAAAGTGGTTGCCAGGGGCTAGGGGGTAGGGGAAATGGGGAAAGGCTGGTAAAAGGATACAAACTTTCAAGATAAGATGAATGAGGTCTGAGGATCTAATGTTTAACATGGTAACTGTAATTGATAACACTGTATTGGGTAAATGAAATCTGCTAAGAAAGTAGAATTTACAGGTTAACAACAACAACAACAAAAGGTAAATATGTAGGGTGATGGAAGTTTTATTTAATTCAACATTTCACAATGTGTACATGTATACCAAAGCGTCATGCCAGATGCTTTAAATTTAAATTTCGTCAAATATACCTCAATAAAGTTGGGAAAGAGAAAACAATAAAACAAATAAAGAAGAATACCAGGAGATCAGTGGGAACATAAGTTTGGACACATACAGCAGAATGAAAATAAAGGCAAGAGTATAGATTTGACCTAATAGGTAATAGCGAATCCTCATTGGCTCTTGTACCAAAAAGTAACACTATGAGAACTATGTTTTGCTAGGATTAATTTAGTGATTGGATGTCTAAAGGCAAAGTTAGGGCAAGGAGGAAGAGGTGAGGTTCTAGGTAATCAGCACAAATTGTAAAATGGGAAGATAACTATGTGGATAGAGAGACTGAGAACACATGACCTTCCAAGAAAGTGTGTTCTCATAGTTCTTGGAAACTAAACTTACGCTACAATTACGTTTTATCAATAATATGGAATTGTAGATTTTATCTCCCAATCTTGGACATGGATTAAAATGAATCCAGAAACTTGTGCTGTGTCACAGGAGAGTAAAAGTGTTGATAATAGTGTGAGACAAACAGTGCCTTGCGCCCTTCTCTTATTACTACTTAGCTCAAAATACATCCATATCAGACACTTAGTAAGCACTAATAAGATACCCATTAAAATCATTGTGGTTATTGCCTATAAACTGTTAAAGAGAAAAGAGCAGAAACTGTTCCTATTTTTAGAAAAATGCTGTTCCTTTCGCTTGGACAGCTCTCAAGTCATTTGTGTTCTTTGAAAAACCTACTCGTCTATGTGTGAAGTCTGCAAGATTTAACTTACCCAGAAGGCTCCTTGCAAAAGCTATTCAAATCCTTCCTTAAACTTGCCCACTCTGGATCCCCCACTAACGCACTTACCAGACCACTGGAAGTATCCATGTCCAGAGGGTGAAGGGAATAAAATAGGAAGCTACCGCCCCCTCCTTGTATACAGAACTAACTCTTGGAGTTGCTTTCTCTATTTCAGTCTACCGTATTCAATTATCAAGCAAATATGCCTAGCTTGTCACATCATAATTTATGTCTTTAGGGCACAAGAGAACAGCTCATTGTGAACTGACCAGTTTACCTGTGGAAAAGGCCATGCCCAAGCATGTGTTGAAGCCAGTGATAGCCAGAATGTCATCGAAGCTGCCAGCAGCCATGAGTAAGGTTGGGATGCCTTTTTCAACCCCATATCCTCCCTCCTGCAAAAGGAGCATTGAGGGTACCACGACAGCTGGAGATACAGCACCTAAAACAAAACTAAGTAGGCAGCACTTTAAACAGTTGATAGCAGCTTACATATTGTTATTATGGTTGTGGAAATTCTAGTAAACTCTACTCTTTTAGCGGTTACACTTTAGACATCTACCGTCTTTCAAATGGTAGTGAAGCACTAAGCCGGACACACACACACACACATACACAAATTCTACAGAGCACTTTTTCCAAGTGTGGCCATAAACAAGTTGTACTAGAACTACTTAGGTTGCCTGAAAATATATAATTATGGGTGGTACAGAAGCCCTCACATGGTTAAGTTTTAGGAGTCTGCCTTTAAAAACAAACGAACAAACAAACAAACAAACATTTGTGGTATGAGGGTTGAAAACCACAGCTGTGGACATTTTAAATTGGAATCGACTGGACTCTTTAAATTGGAACTGACTGATGTTAGACCTGTCGGGACTTGGTACGTAATATAGACAATGGATTAGAGAAGGCCGTAATGGCAGTGACCACGATAGTAACCCCAGTAGGAGCTGTTAGCAGCAGAAAAGGTTATACGGAGCTTACTGGGTGCCAAAAACTATTTTAAGTGCTTTACATATAGTAACTAATTTAACCCTCACAACAATCTTATCTTCATTCTGCAAATCAGGAGATTGAGACGTGGAGAGATTCATGAACTTGCCAAAGGTCACATACTGGAAAGTCACGGGGCTGGGATTGGAACCCACGTAGTACAGCTCCAGAGTCTCCACCATGAGCAGTAAGAATTTCTTGCTTCTTGCCTACTTATTAGTACTTATTAGTACTAAATTCTTACTAAGTACTTTCACATTTATTTACTTCTCATGGCTATTGACCATTCAAAGAACTGGCAGTGGAAGGAAGAGACAGCAGAACCACCTAATTATAATTGTCTGGTGTCAGAAGGAGAAAAACAGCATTAGGGGTTGATTACTGTTGACGTATTTATTATCCTTTGCACAGACTTTGAGGTGAGGGATGGCATTTCTCTTACCAGCATGGAATCAGGTGTAGTTTAAAGACCATTATTTTTTCAATAGTTTAAATCATAATTGCTGTGAAAGTTAGAGATATACTGCATACGGTATATTTTGAAGTTATAATATTTAGATGATGCTGGAATATCTATGTTATAATTTCTGACGACCTTAAGAAAATTTGTTATGCATTCTCTTGTATGGAATCAGAGAAAGCCCTCAACATCCCTGCATTGTTTTCATATAACAAAGAAAAATCATTACCCCAGTATAAATCCCCATTGCCATGGTAAGCCTATTAGGAAGTGGGCAAGAAGAGCAGATGTACACGCCTCCACCAGGCAAGGACCCATGGATAATCTTACACAAACACCCTTCAACTTCTTCAGGGCCTGAAATATACAAATAGAGATGATAAAATAATCCTATAAAGACAGGAAAGATTATGACATTAAACACTTTTTCTTCAGTATTCAGAGCACGTCTGGGTTATCATGAAATTTCCAGGTAATGAGTTTTATTTAACAAACATTTCAGTGGTCTAAGTGTTTTGGAGATAGCTTATTTAGTCCTCATAGCAACCTTATGATATAGGTGATATTATTATCCCCATTATTTTTAGACGTCCTCATCTAAAAAGGCACAAGTTAAAGTCAGTTGCCCAAGATCATGAAATTGATAAGTTACGTGGCTAGGTTTGAACGCAGGCAGGATGTTCTAGAGTCTGTGTTCAATAATCCCCAAACTAGCTGATAGAACACTCTCAGCATTAACTTTTTAAATAATTTGTGGCCCCATAAAGAGGACAGGGTAAAAATCTTCATCCCCAAGAACATTCATTCCCTCATTCAAAAACATACATTAGTGATTGCATTAAAATAAGCATGCTTGAGACTCATATACCAGTTTCTTGAGCTGGTATAGTTAGCTCTAAACTCCTGCATAAAGCTTTGCACACTAAAAATGTAGTATTTTCTCTCATGACCATTATTTACAAGGATGACCTATATCTCTGTGAGAGAAAATTGGAGCCTTTATTCTTAGTGCTGTCCCATTGAGATTCCCAATAGCTGCAGTATTGGAGGAATACAATTCTTGGCCAACAATTAGAAATTTACACTTCATACCTTTGAATCAAGCCCAAGGCCAGCGCGGACCAGTATGACAGACAGGGCTATGCTTCTCAAAGCCGAAGACCACTTGTGCTTGATCTGTACATTATCACTGATGACAGGGATATTTCTGAGAAGAAAACCAGCAAGCAGCATGCCTAGAAGGGAGAAGCCAACAACTCTTTAGTTAGTATACAATGCAGAAAATATTTTTGGCGCTTCATTTATTTTTGAGTTCATGTATCTCTAATATTTCTTTTTAAGAGTTTTTATTTAAATTCCAGTTAATTAACATACAGTGTAATATTAGTTTCAGGTGTACAGTATAGTGATTCAACACTTCCATACATCACCTGGTGCTCATTACAAGTGCCCTCCTTAATTCCCATCACCTATTTCATCCGTCCCCCCACCCACCTCCCCTCTGGTAACCATTACTTTGTTCTCTATAGTTGAGAGTGTGTTTCTTAGTCGGCCTCACTTTTTTTTTCCTTTGTGCTTGTTTGTTTTGTTTCTTAAATTCCACATATGAAAGAAATATAGTACTTGTCTTTCTCTAACTTATTTCACTTAGCATAATACTCTCTAACTCTATCCATGACCTTGTAAATGGCAAGATTTCATTCCTTTTTATGGCTGAATAATATCCTATCATATATATACCGCATTTTCCTTATCCACTCATCAGCTGATGGACATTTGGGCTATTTCCATAATTTGGCTATTGTTGATAATGCTGCTGTAAACATTGAGATCCATGTATCTCTTCGAATTAGTATTTTTGTATTCTTTGGGTAAATACCTAGTACTGTAATTTCTGGGTTATAGGGTAGTTTTATTTTTAGCTTTTTGAGGAACCGCCGTAGTGTTTTCCTGAGTGGCTGCACCAGTTTGTATTTCCACCAAGAGTGCAAGAGGATTCCCATTTCTCTACATTCTTACCAATACTTGTTGTTTCTTGTGTTGTCTATTTTAGCGATTCTGACAGGTATTTCTTGTCACTTTAGTTGTGAAAGAGACTACCCTATAATCCCAGGTACAACATCCTTTATGTTTAGCCCCTAGATGAAATAAGGTTAAACTTTTGATAGAAAATTAAAATAATATGTTAAATTAAAGGAGCTAAAAAAAAAAAAAGGCCACCTGGGTGGCTCAGTCAGTTGTGTGTCTGGCTCTTGGTTTCCACTCAGATCATGATCTCATGGGTTGTGGGATAGAGCCCGATGCTGAGGTCCACACTCAGTGGGAGTCAGCTTGAAGATCCTCTTCCTCTGCCCCTACCATCCACTCCCTCTCTCTAAGATGAAAAAATAAATTTTTAAAAAATGATTAGAATCATTCATTGTTCCTAAGTAACTGAACCTACAGGAGAGGAACAGGATGCAGTATTTGGATAGAAACGTGGTCAAATTCTAAACATAAAATATTTTAATACAATGCCCAATTCAGTCACTCTTTTGTGTGCAAATAGCAAATAGCTCCTGAAATTATTTGCTATGTCAGATTACCTGAATTGTCAACAAATACTTGTATGGGTTCTATTTTACCATCAACCCAGATAATTTAATAGAAAATACATAACTTGCTTTGAAAGGCTTATAGGTGAGTTATGATGAAATAGACATTGCTCTGTCATGTCAGCTGCTGCCTCTTTTGTTCAGCCATTCAACATTTACCTAATGCCTTTAGTATTTTATTTTTATTTTTTTAATTTTTAAAAAGATTTTATTTGTTTGAGAGAGAGAAAGAGAGCATGAGCAAGGTGGAGGGGCAGAGGGAGAGGGAGAAGGAGACTCCTGCTAAGCAGGGAGCCCAATGTGGGGCTAAATCCCGGGATCCTGGGATCATGACCTGAGCTGAAGGCAGACTGACTGAGCCACCCAGGCGCCCGCGTTCAGTATTTTAGACACTATAGTAGGTATGAGAAATGTAATAATGAACAAAATCTTGGTACTTTATGTCAACAAGCTTTCAGCCACTAGGGGAGCAAGCAAACTGACAACCTCAATTTCATGGAAGTATTGTATGAACTCAGACAGGAGGGGTGAGTCAGAGGGATTTAAAGAAGGGAAGAAGGGGCTGGGGCGTTGAAAATTTTCTGGATGGGTTAACAGTTTTTTCCAAGGTGTGAAGATTAAGTGTGACACATTCTGGGAAGTGTAAGTAGTTGACAGCGATGGAGGGAGCTGAGGAGTTTGTGAGAGAATCGTGCCCTTGCTGATACCACATCCCCTACAATGGGAAAGACTCCTCCATCAAACACTGTGAGGCTTCAAGCCTCTGTCCTTCCCCAGCAGTATCTTCTGGTCAGCATGTCCTTACAAGCACGACACATTAAATAATTAAAAAAACTTACTAATGTTGCAATGTTCTGTATATAAGCTAAGAGAATAGAGGCTAATTACAAACACAGCTTTTGTGACTTACTTCAGACCCTGGTAGGTCAGGAAGCATCACTTCCAAGCATCTCTCATCACTGCCATTGAATTTAGAAGGTCTCTTAAGTTCTGAATTCTGCAATTAGGGTCTTTCCAGAATTTTTGCACTAGTCTACAGTAGTTGTTCTTAAAAGAATAACAAGGATACCCCAGGCTCGTGGTAAATTAAAACATTATCAACAAATATAAAATGACAAGTACAAGATACCCCAACTGCAAACTTTCGACCTTCATTCACTAAAGGTTTTCACTCTTGAGGGTTTCTATACCGATTTAAGCATGGTTCTGTATGTATGTGTGTGCCTCATTTTTTAATAGTTGCAATAGTATCGGGGTGTCTGGGTGGCTCAGTTGGTTGAGCGTCTGACTCTTGGTTTTGGCTCGGGTTGTGATCTCAGGGTCGTGAGATGGCGCCCTGCACCAGACTCCATGCGCAGCAGGGAGTCTGCTTGAGATTCTCTCCCTCTCCCTCTGCAACTCCTTCAAATAAATAAACAAGTCTTTAAAAAATAGTTGCAATAATATCTCATGTTTGGAAGTACTGCAATTAATTGGATCAATTAATGGACTTCAAGGAACTTTTCAGATTTTTCATTACAAATAGTGCTGAAATGAGCACAGTTCAAAAGAAATAGTAATCGAACAAGAACTCAAAAATATGTTAAGAGTTTCTTTTGGAGTTTTGTTGCGGGGGGCATGAAGAAGCATTTTTTAATTCTCCAAATGAATGTGAAAACAACTTCCCTGGGACGCTGTTTCCTTTGCCAATGGTCTGTATTGATATGGCCTCCTGATATTGATTTGGCAGATGACCCCCTCACTCCTTTGTCAATGATGTGAGTGACTTACAATATATTGAACCCTGTTTTGTAGCATTTACCTCTACCATGGTTGATGTTAAGCTACCAATGTGATGTCAACAAACGTGCAATTGGGAAGAGCTAGCCAGCGGCACACCATTCAATATTAGTTCTATAATTTCAAGAGCATACATAAGGAGAAAATGCAGGAAAATAATTAGGAAGTGATCAGTTTTGAGTATCTATTTGTCTTGTTTTTAATGCAATAATTATAAGTTAAAATTAAAATTATAAATTTAATTTAATTTTTAAAAATTGCTGTGTTTAACTCAAAATTTAACAATTGCCTTTTGGAGCCAGCACAGCAAATACAGAAATATTTATTTATTTTCAGAATTATTTAATATCTATTTCCAAAAACTTCCCAAACTACAAATTTTAAAATATGATTTACTCTTGAAGGAAACAGAAAGCGTTTAATACTTACCTAGAAGACGAGGCAGTGGAGGTAATGTAGGTAACTTAATGAGCCCCAAAAGTTTACCTCCAATGATGGCACAATAGAATAGGATTATAATTCCAAATAGGTTTCCTCCAGGAAGACATTCGCTGCCAGTAATTGACCAAACTACAGCCCAGAGAAGAATAACCATGGTAACTGAAATAAACCAAGAAAACTAGTTTCTATCAGTGACTTGTCATATGCAGGTTTTAGTATAATGTAAACATTTAAAAAATGTTGAATATACGCACAAACATTTATAACCAGGTATAAATTTTATAGAACATCAGTAATATGAACAACTGGGTAATTCCCAACCATCTTAAAAAATAGGCAATTACCAATGCCTTTGGACCCACCTACGGCCCCTCCTAATCCCATCCACATCTCCTTTTACACTGTCAGAAGAACTACTATCTTGGATTTTTTTTTACCATTCCCTTATTTTTCTTTATAATTCTATCATAAATATTCACTAGTTAATTAAAAAGAGTAACATTGGCTACCTTTATTCTCTTCATAAGAACAGGAGAATGTTTGAACAACCACATTCCAGTATTTTTAGTTTTGTCTTGAATTAAACACATTGTTTCTTTTCTATAGTCAATGTTTGTTTGGAATTACCCACATACTCATCTATTTTCTATTTTGATCATTATTCATTATGGCAACTCAACCCTTTTATTTGGGACAATTATTTTCTTGCCTGAAGAATTTCCTTTAATAGAGGCATTTCTATTAATAGAGAATTTCTATTAGAATGTGAAATATGTTTCCTTGTTTGAAAAGCTTGTGTTGTACTAAATTGTACAGTGAAAATACAAAGACTCCTGGGAAAACAGTTGGGCAGACCACTCAAAACTCAGAACTTGTGACCAAAGTACTGACAAAAACCGTAAGGATCCTAATGAAATCACCAGCTCAGTTAAATCTCCACTGACTTTTTTATTTCATGGTCTCTTCTTTGCAGACTTAATCCCTGGAACCACACTTACTACTTCGACATGTAGAATCCTGAAAGCATTTGCTTTCAACAGAAAGCTGTTCCATCTAAATCTAATCCAGATTATAGTTTTCTCCATCGATCAAATATTTGTTGTTGTTTTAACTGAGGGAAAAGTGTTGCCAGCTACTTTAACTGTACTGTCGGCTTCTACATCCACATGTGGTTTCACTAGATAGTTTAATGGTGTAGAAAGGGCGCCTGGGTGGCTCAGTGGGTTAAAGCCTCTGCTTTCGGCTCAGGTCATGATCTCAGTGTCCTGGGATCAAGGTCCTGGGATCGAGGCCCACATCGGGCTCTCTGCTCAGCAGGGAGCCTGCTTCCTCCTCTCTCTCTGCCTGCCTCTCTGCCTACTTGTATAATCTCTCTCTCTGTGTCAAATAAATAAAAAATAAAAATCTAAAAAAAAAATCTATTTAAAAAATGGTGTAGTGGGCGCCTGGGTGGCTCAGTGGGTTAAAGCCTCTGCTTTCGGCCCAGGTCATGATCTCAGGGTCCTGGGATCGAGGCCCGCATCGGGCTCTCTGCTTGGCAGGGAGCCTGCTTCCCCCCCCCCCTCTGCCTGCCTCTCTGCCTCCTTGTGATCTCTCTCCCACTGTGAAATAAATAAATAAAATCTTTAAAAAAAAAAATGGTGTAGAGAGTTGAAAAGTCTTTGAAGCCCCTAAACCAACAACTAACTGCCTGAAGGAGTTCAGCTTTTTAAAAAGTCCTCATGTTAGGGATGCCTGGGTGGCTCAGTTGGTTAAGTAGCTGGCTTTGGCTTGGGTCATGATCTGAGGGTGCTGGGATCAAGTCCCATATTGGGCTCCTTGCTCAGTGGGGAACCTGCTTCTCTCTCTGCCGTCACTTCCCCGTGTTTGTGCTCTCTCTCTAACAAATAAATAAATAAAATCTTTAAAAAGAAAATGAAAAGTCTTCATTTTAGTAAGGCTTTATCTTTAATTGTAAGAAACCATATACCTGGTCTCTTTTTGTCTGTTTTTGTTTTTCAATGTGTTTTGCATTCACGGGCTATTGCTTGATGATGCAAAATATAAGCGTGGCAGGAAAACTTAATATACAAATGCAAATTTTCATATTATACTGACACAATTTCTTATTTACCATCATATCTGAACCAATTCATGGTACAGAAACACTGTAGCAGAGCACACTATATTTCTCATGCTGATCTGTTAGGAGGAAATTCTTAGTTTTATTTATCTGGAAGTACCTTAATTCTCATTCTTAAAAGGTAGTTTTCCAGGGTATACACTTCTAGGCTGAGAGTTACTTTCTCCCACTTTCTTGAAAATACGATTCCTTGGTTTTCTGGGTTTCATTATTGTTTTTAAGTCTCTTTTAGGGAAATCTTTTTCTTTGGCTGTTTTTAAGATCTTTACTTTCTCTTTGGTTTTCTGCAATTTCAGTGTGATATGTTCAGTACTTATGTTTCATTTCAGTATGGCTTCCTTTTAGTTTGCTTAGAATTTATGTTTTCCATCAATTCTGGAACATTCCGTCTTTATTTCTTCCAGTATTTCCTTTTCACCATTCTTCCTATTGTCTTTTGCTGGAATAATGAATAAATAATTAAACAGTCACAGTCCTTTCTCCATTTGCCTAACCCCAGTTTTCATGCTGTCCGTATTTTGTCGT
Source organism: Ailurus styani (assembly GCA_002007465.1). Classification (NCBI taxonomy): domain Eukaryota; kingdom Metazoa; phylum Chordata; class Mammalia; order Carnivora; family Ailuridae; genus Ailurus; species Ailurus styani. Next base: position 6,633,600 of record LNAC01000032.1, on the reverse strand, counting down.
GTGTACTGCTTTGTAATCCCTTCAGATCTATTTGCTAGATTATCGATCTTCTTTTCACTTAATCTGTTTCCTAATCTAATGAGTTTTGAATTTTAATTACTGTACTACATCTTTCATTTCTAGAAGTTCAATTTGGTGCTTATTAAAATCTATTCATATTTATAAACAGTTACTTGTTTTATATTTCCTACCTCTTTAACTTCTTCATAGATATTGAGAATATTTTATATTTTACTTTCTGATAATGCAAATTTTTGAAATCTGCTTCCTTGTGTGTGTTGTGATTTTTGTTTTTGTTTGTTTGGTTTTGTTTTTTTGGTAACTGTGAGCTCTTCCCTGAAACTTTACCTTTGGGAATTGTTGGAGGTAAATGTGAGTTTTCCTAGGTAGGATCTGAATTTGCTTTTACCATGTGCTTAAAATCTTAACAATCTGGGACTACTTTTAAACATATTTTCAGCTTGAGGGTTTTTTTTTTTGTGATTTTGGAACACAAATCAGTGTGAAGCTACACATTTTTAGTAGAGACTCTTTCTTCCTCCAGGAACACTACAGTTTAGACAGATAAGGTTTATTTGTTGGCTCCCTCTACAAGGCAGATTTACCTCAAATTCACCATCACATTGGGTTCCAGCTTCCCAGTCTGGGTGAAGGGAGAATGATGTCTCCTTTGAAACTTCTCCCAACCTGGGCAGACTCAAGCATAGCCTCCTATACTCTCATGGTTCTCAAAATGAATTTCAAGTTCACTGGTGTTTTGCAGAAGTCTCCAGAGTGAAAGCAAGCTTGAGTGCTTATTCATCTCTCCGACGCATGCTGTTTTTGGTGTCTGACAAGTTCCTGTTTTCTTGACAGATAACAGGTGCATTTAAAAAGGCTTAAAATATTTTCAAATGTTTTCATTGACATAAGTGATAGGATTGTTCATTGAGTATCATCTACCAAATTGCTGGAGATCAAATCCAATGTCCTATTTTTTTAACCCTCACAGAATTATTACAGATTTTGTAGACTATGATACTATTACAATGAACTAATAAAGAGCCCTCTGTATTTTCCAGTTGGGTATAGGAGCTGAAATTTCTATGTAGTATGGGAGGTGCAATGGGAAAGCAGGAATTGCCAGCTACTAAATTTTACCTTGTCACAGCATAAAACCTGTTTTGTACAAAATTCAGAAGGTAGAATTAATTTTTTCTACTTCAAGCCCACTTTTCTTTTAAACCTCTAACATTTCTTTTGTTTCTCATATTTAAATGCAGTTCTAAGTACATAATAAGTATACATTTATTTACAAGGTTTCTCTAAGTCATATTTAATTCTGTTAGTTATTTACTTCTCATTTGTGATTTTGGAAAATCATATTTTCCCATGTAAGACCTACTTCTTAAGAAAAATACTCAAGTCCACTGAAGGGACACAGGAAGGAGTTCAGGGGGAAAGAAGCAGACTTGTAAGCCTCAGGAACAGAGGCACAGGAAATCAAGTGAAGAGGTGTTTATATACCACGAGTTCCCATTTCTCAGGCAGCTTTCTGGACAATGATCATAGAATTTTAAAAAAGTGAGTCTCCAGATCACATCGTTCATTTACACCCTGTCCTTAATGCAATCCTTATCTGTTTTTACTGTAAATATTTTAACTAGAAATGTGCCATGATTTGAATGGTGAAAGTTTAAAAAAATAATAAAAAGGACAGAATAGGTATTAAATTATCTGTTGCCTTATCAACTGGTGTATATTTTGAAACTTACCTAATTTCACTAAAAACATATGTGGACTGAGGGTTACTGGGGAGTGGGAGGGTAGGGATAGGGTGGATGGGTTATGGACATTGGGGAGGGTTTGTGTATGGTGAATGCTGTGAAAGGTGTAAGCCTGATGATCCACAGACCTGTACCCTGGGGCAAATGATAATAATAATTAAAACAAAACAAAACAAATCATATGTGGAGCCTAGATTATAATATACTATCCTTGGCTTCCATTGTCCTAGTTGAGAATGGTAAAAATGTCTTTCAGAACTCACAAATGAATTATAACAATAAAGAAATGAGTCTGATTTTTTAGTAAACACAACTTTTAGATCAAATGTGTTATATTCTTCAACATAATTATTTGGGAGCCATATATATGCTCCAGTGGTGCTGTCATTCCTCAACATAACTTTCAAAATTTTCTTTAAATTTGCCTTTACAGGCAATTTTCAACCCCCTTCTCCTTTTTCCTGCTATATTACATATCCTCCAATGTACAAAATTAATACACTCATACACACATATGCCTCCCTTTCTTTTTTGAACAAAAAAACAGCATTACTGAATCTGAACATCCATCTATTCATCAAATTGGTACCATAACAATATTTGGCTGCCTCCAAAAACCAAATCCATTCCTCAAAGACAATATTTAAAATAGTGCTGAGAAAAACTCCCAAAGAAAAGTCCCCCAAATATTTTAGGCCATCGTAGTTATACTGGAATAAGTTAAATTGGAAACCAGGATCCTTACTTATAAAATGATGGATTCACTTGAAAGTATAAATTGAGCTGTGTTTGTTCAAACATTAGTTGCATTATTTAATAATGATTAAAACTAATACTTATGTAGTGCTTTTCTGTTTACAAGTGATTTCTCATTTTTCTCACTGGTGTTCTAATGTAACGCTGTGAAATTACTCAGATACAAAAAAGGAAAATGTCCTTGATCTTTGCTCTTTTCCTCTCCCTGCTTGCTGAAATGGTAGTGGCAACAGCACTGTGGGAAGCCTCGTGTTGAAGACTGCAGAACCCGTCAGCATGGACCACTCAGTGACTTGTGGAGCAGAGCCATCTACCAAGTGAATTGTTCATCCAGTAGTTTTTATGTGTGAGAGAAGTAAACTTCTTTCTGCCCTTTAAACCATATTATTTTGGAATCTCTCATTATAACAATTTTATCTTTTACCCTCTCTTTCTGAATTAACTTTTACCATTTACATACCATTCGTTATTCCTCTATTCAGTAAACCATGTGGAGGACAAGAAAATATTCGTCTTAGTCTTTGCAAATTATTTGATTCAGTTGGTATCTTTTGTAGCTTTTTTTCATGGCTATTCAGGAGGTTACTTCCTTCTGTTGGTTCTTTGGCATCTGTTGCTTTGGAGTTCATAACTGTTTCCTCCTGTGTTTAAAACAATTTAAGAAACCTTAAAACTGTATATTTGCTGTACATTTTTATAGTTACTGAGCCATCACAGATCACATTTCCATTGGTAGAAGCAAGGTTAACACTTTATAGTGGAAATGCACAGCTATATTAATAGTTAATGAGTAAATGCTTGGAACAAGAACTATGTTAGGAGTATTTACCATTGAGTCCCTATTGGTAACATTATAAATGCTTGAGTCACATAATATTCCATTTTGTTTTGTAGTACTGGGTTTAAAATAAGCCAGTTTAAGATATTATTCAAGGCAATAGTTGTTAAATATATCAAAATGGCCCAGAAAAAGAGAACTCTTTGTGGTGAAAACAAATTCAAATTCATTCATCTACTTGAATTTAAGCAATAAAAAGAGAGAGGGGAGAAACTAGAACCATTCCGGGGGTTAGGTTGGGAACACAAAGCATTTCACAGGCCCTCTATTTTTCCAGCCTCATGGGGTCTAGCTGATAATGACTACCAGGAAAACTGGTAGTTACACCTATTGTACAAGTTTGCGGATTAAGAATGGGGAGAATTGTTAACTGAGTAATGGAGAATGAAGAGAACACAAATGTACCATAGATTTGGAAATATAGAGTCCCTTCCTTAAGGAAATGGTTCGAATGTTCTACATTTGTTCATAGGTTTACCTGTGTTTCTTGATATGTAGAAGCTGTGTGATCCATTCCTGTGGATGGTTCCAAATCTTCATGCTCAATTACTTTATCTTCATCCCCCATGATTTGTAATCAGAAAAAAGATGACACAGGGAAGAGGAATGGGATCTGTTCTGAAAGAGAAATAGTATAGATATAGAACAAGTTGGAGATTTACATGAATAAATTCATCAGCATTTTGAGCAATTTAAATGAATGAATTGGGCGCCTGGGTAGCTCAGCTGGTTAAGCGACTGCCTTCTGCTCAGGTCATGATCCCGGAGTCCCAGGATTGAGTCCCACATCAGGCTCCTAGCTCCATGGAGAGTCTGCTTCTCCCTCTGACCTTCTCCCCTCTCATGCTCTCTCTCCCTCTCTCTCAAATAAATAAAATATTTAAAAAATGAAATAAAATTTGAAGTATATTTAAAAAGAAATAAATGAATGAATTGCACTTATTTTTCCCCTTAGAACTCGGAATGTCTAAAATACTTTAAATTGGACTATTCTTAACTTTCTTCCTAAAATTTTCTTTTTAAAAATTTTTTTATTTATTTGTCTTTCAGAGAGAGAAAGAGCAAGTGAGTGCACAAGCAGAGGGAGCAGCAGACAGAGGGAGAAGCAGGCTCCCTACTGGATGCAGGACTCCCCCAGGACTCTGGGATCATGATTTGAGCTGAAGGCAGACTGTTCAACCAACTGAGCCACCCAGTAATCCCTATTCTTAACTTTCAATTGCTAATCTTTTCTTTGATTGCAATGTATTATATTATTCTTATTTACCTTTACCTCTCTTCAAAAAGGCCTTGTTAATATTTTTATATGATTTCTTTCCCACTCTTTTTTGAGTTATTCTTTCAATATTCCAAACAATATTACGGTTAAATTGTTCTCTCTAATGGGCCAACTTGACGAAACAGGAAAGCTCCAGGCAATTTTTCAATTTTGAAATGAGTCACTGAAGAGAAATCCGTGGTTTCCATCATTTTCAGAGAAACTAGAATCATTAATTTCTGCCTGTTCATATTTCCAAATTAAAGTGAAAATTATACAACACTGATTGAATGGCCATAATGTCTTAGACACCTCGTCCCTTGAGAGTCATTATGGGCAATTCAAAGATTACCAAAACATATTTTTTGTTCTTTGTAGGCAACAATATACCAGCAAAAATAAACTTACATGAAGTAACAAAATAAACCTGTAGGACAGACCTATAGTTGACTCCATAAACAACTACTTCAATCTCTTTGCCCTTGGCTTCCCATGCTACAGGCTGAAAAGCCAAAAACTCCAATTCCTATTCATTCTGGCATCTCTAGGTGGTCATGTGTCACAGTTCTGTGCAATGAGATATAAACGAGAATCCCTGAGAAGGGCTTTCATTCCTAGACAATAAGGCAAGGCTTTTTGAGGATCATACTGTTTACTATTTGTCGTCTAACATCTCTCTTTCTCCTCCCTAGAATGTAGATCTACCATCTGGAAGGCCAGTAGTCATCTCTCAACCATGAGAATAAAAAGCCCTACACTAAGGGGGATAATTAAGATAGGAGGAACTGGTTCCTTGGCGATATCCTTGAATTGCTCCATCAATCTTGGATGCTAAGCTTTGAAGCAATTGTTGAAACCACTGTTAGTCAAGTGTTCTTTTTACTAGTAATCAATCTTACTCCTAATGTAACAAGTATGATGATATTTTAATGGAGGTATAAACTATAAACCTGGTAGAAGCAAAGAGAAAATTATGTGGGAGAAGGGATAATCTAATTCAACACATTTGCATACCTAATATGTGCCACACACTATACTAGGCCATAAAGACAAGGATTAATTAGACAGGACCTCTGCCTCAAGGAGTCATTTTCTGTTTAACAAAGTGCCAAGATGTTTACATTTAATATTCCAAAGAAAATTATATCCTTTCCATCACTACCACCATCATTACCACCGCCATCACTATTTTTCTTCCTTATAAAATACAGTGTTGGCCAGCTTGGCATCTCAAAAAACCTTCAGTTTGATTTTTATTATATATTGCATATAATAAATTCATGTACATATATACATATGTACATATAATTCATGTACATAAATACATATGTACATATAATGATACATATGTGTATATATGTAGATACGATTTTGAAAATTTATAAACTCATTTCCAAATTTAGACTCATAATGAGAAATAATGGCATTTTGACAGAAAAATGTTGGGTTCAGAGAACTCTTGTCTTAAAGGTATGGAGGTATGGAAGCTGGTGGGATGTAAGAGGAAACTCTGTTGTAGCATGTGGTGGGAGGCTGAGAGCAATGGGAGATGAGGCTGGAGAGTTAGGATATCATATCCCAAACCATGGCACTTGGCCTTTACTCTATGTAGACAATGACCCTCTCCTATAGTAATTGATGATGTCTGCTGGGTCTGGAGTTGAACAAAGCTGGTCTGTAGTCTAGTTCCATCATATACCAAAGTTCTTAGCTTTGTAACTAATTCCTTATCTATAAAATGAAGATAAGAGTGGTTCCAACCATGCACATGGTTAACATTCAATGGTGTTGGTTATGAGCCACTCAAAACCTTTTCCCTAATTAATAAAAATCTCTAAGATTCTTTTTGCTTTCCTTAATAAGCAGAACAAGCCCCACCCTCCATCCTGAAGAATTTACTACTTAATCCCATTGAGTTTCTTTGATGATGCTTTTTACCTCTTTCTTTCAAGGCCAACTTCTTGATAAGGTGAATGTAACACTCATCATTGTCATTTCTTCATCTGTCTTGCTAGAAGAATTATATAAGAACTCTTGGGCAATGTCACTAGAATCAATTCCTTTATCAAATTTCCAAAATCAGCAAATTATGCCATTTATCTAGAATTTTTTTAAATAGACAACAAGTTCTAATAGATATAAACTATTGGCTAAATTGGAACCTTGAGAATTTACTTTATTACTTATTCTAATCTCTTTTAATGTAAATAACCAAAACTTGGCATGTTGCACAGTATATACTATTTGTGGGAATTTATGTAGTTTTTTGCATTCCAAAAAAATTCCCTATTTTCCTATAATCTCCATCATGGATGCCAAAGTACTTATTTGAGATCAGAGAGTCACTGCAGAGAGAAAAGGCAAAATAAAATACGGGTATTTTAGTAAACCCAGGTAAACAATTTGCAACTGGTCAGTTTTGATTGTTTATTCTCTGCTATGTTTCCATTTCTAAAGAATACTTATGTCACCGATCTCACTTTAGTAACCCACTTAAATTTAGAAAAATGACAAAAATGTAACCTTTATTTTAAAGTAACCATGTTCATGGCACTTACTGTCATAATCATTGAGTCTTGACATTACAATAGTATATCCCCTACCACAAAGACAGTTTTGGCAAAGAAATCAGAGAATATGCAAAAATGACCTTTTAAGGAGAATATGCAAAAATGACCTTTTAAGATATGTCATAAAATCCATGAAAAAGTAGAAAGTTTATACTCCTAACTTATAGAGAAGCTCTTAAGTGCTCACTCAGAGTCCACTAACTCTTACTTTGAAAACAAGTGACTTTGCTCATCTGGTTTCCAAACCCACAAAAAATAAGATTTATAAGTTAAAATGTACGAAGAGATTGTGATAGAGGCAAACTAAGGGCAGCATGAGTAATAGCTGATAGGAAGGAGATGGAGAGATAGAAATTTAAGGCTATAAAATGTGGGGATAAATATCTTTTCTGTATTTGCAGTTTTGGCCTGCCAAGCATCTTTCTCACTGACTTTTTGGTACCAGCATACTAATTTTCTTTTCTTTTCTTTTTCTTTTTTTTTTTTTTAAGATTTTATTTATTTATTTGACAGAGAGATATCACAAGTAGGCAGAGAGGCAGGAAGAGAGAGAGAAAGGAGAAAGCAGGCTCCCCGGTGAGCAGGGAGCCTGATGCGGGCCTTGATCCCAGGACCCTGAGATCACGACCTGAGTCGAAGGCAGAGGCTTTAACCCACTGAGCCACCCAGGCACTCAATTTTCTTCTGTATAATCCCCATCTCCTCTATTCTCCATCCAAGTGGTTCATTTGAAACTCATGTCCTCCTCACCTTCCCAATCCCCATGCTCTACCAATGCTCTGGAGACAAGGATAGGCCTGGCCAATGAGGGAACTTCTTTCCCAGTCACATTGATTATTGCAGGCATGAGAATGTGATCCATACCTGGTCAATGAGAGTCAGCTTTAAGGTGTTTACTGGAATCATGGAGAAAGAGTTTTCTTTCTGTTGGGTTTTCTAAGCCCAGACTCACTATTGACAATCCTAGTGACATACAGAAAAGCCTTCCAAAGAATGAAGTGACCACGGAGCAAAGCAGACCTTAATATGGAAGGAGAAAAAGGGAAAGCCTCAAATTAATAACCACATTGTTGATATACCTGGAAGAAGCTCCTTTTCAGTTATAGCTAAGCCAATAAATTCCTTACCAGTTTGAGATGGATTTCTGTCATTTGCCACCAAATGAATTCTCAGTAAGAACCTTCATACCTGAATTACACTGAAGATCCCCTGTTTATAATAAGAGATGTTTAGGAAGGTGATATTACATCTACAAGAAAATGAAAAGAAAAAAATGATATGCTAATATTTTCTGTTTTAAGACTCATTAAAGTATATAATAGGGCCCAGAAATGTAAAGGAATGTTTAAAAAAATGTGGTATTCAATGAAATAGGTGTTAGTTATTCAGAAAGTTAATTTAAATGAAATGGTTCATTTTCAACAACGTAATTTAAATGAGACAATTGCTTTTTCATTGTGTTCATGAAAGTCTTTTCAAATCTTTCATCCCAGTAAAGCTTCAATAAAGCTGTTAAACTGAGGTGTTTGTGTGTCTTGAATGGAAAAATAAAAAGTGGGGAAATATGAGAGACTAGATGATTTCCTAATAATTAAGAATCACAATTTAATGGATTGGAATTTAAAAGTTGGAATTTCCAATTTAAAAGTTGGAAAGGCCTTTAGAAATTACCTGGCTCAATCTCTTTAATATTTTCATGAGAAAACTAAAGCCTAGAGAAACCAAATAACTATTTTCAATCAACACAGCCAGTATCAACCATGTCTTATAGTAAAACTGTGTAAAAATTTGTGAAATGAGAGAATTCTTTAATCTATATCTTTGATTTCAAGTCATTTCTACAAAATCACTACATTATATTTTTATATTTTTGCTGTAATATTTTAAAATCCCACTCATATATAGCCATAATTAATTCTAAGTTTGAAAACACATTCCATAAGAAGTTTGGAAACACATCCTATAAGAAAATATTTTTATTTTCTGTTTTGTATTATCTTCAGCTTTACTATTTCTCATTGTTATGAATGTTACAGTTTATTATAAACAAAAAAAAATTACCAATCCATTTAGGTTACACAAAATTGGTGACAAAATAAATGAAACAAGAACTTTTAACCTGTTCTCATGACAAATATTGTATACATATTCTGAATTATTAATTGGCTAAGTGACAACTTGCCATTTAAATATACTTTAAGATTCTAAGGATTAAGGAGCTCTCTTTTAAAAAAATGCAATTAAACTAAGATACTTTGAGAGATTTTTGTATGTAAAAAATGATATGAGACATAGGAAGGCAAAGAACTTTTTAGATAAATACTAAAAGTGCCTATAAACAGAAGCAAAAGTTTTTTTCTGCTTCTCAGTCAAGATATTGCATTATTCAGACTGATACACAACAGTAAACCATATTAGAAAAAAAATTATCTCATGTCAAATAGCAGAATTTTACAGATTTCATAATTCAATAAATCATGTTAATTTAATCAAAGTTTTGTACTCAAATATAGATTTCAGTGGAAGAATGTGATTTGACCTAAGTCAAAGGATATGGCTGTTATGACTCTTGTGATTGCCCGCTAACAGTTCTAGGATTTTCTAAAAACATATGCAAAGGTCGTTGGCCACTCATGCCTCTCTTTAACATTCCCAGTGTTCAGAATTTCCTACAGAACTGACCTACATGCTTAGAAACCACATTGGCCTACTTTGAGCTTCAAGTTGCAATACTAGGGACATATGCCACCAAAATCATAGAGCTGTGGACTTGAAAAGAACAGTCTCCTAAATTCTTCCTCTAAACTTGAGAGAAAATTATAGATCAAGAACAACAGATCAAGGATACAAGTGATTATGTATATGCATGTGTATGTAAACAAATAGAAAATGTCTGTTAATAGTTGCCTTTGGGGAAGGAAATGTAATTAAAGGGCTGGAATTTCATTTTTATTCTCTATATTTTTGCATTGTTAGGATTTTTACAATAAGATTTTCTTATGCAATTCAAAATACATTTTTAAAAAGTTATATAATTCTTAAAGCCTTAGAGAAACTAAAATGATGCAGCTTTCCTCAGTAATAATATTTTTCAGAGATAAAATCTGGTAATTTCATTTTAGCTAAGTTAATCCCACTGCTACAATTTAAGGTATTTTGTTTTTTGTTTTTGTGTTTTTTGAAGAAGATGGGGAAGTGCCTAACAGCTTAACATTTTCTACAGCAGTTTTCAAATATTTCTTAAGCCAAAGAAATCTTTCATCAGGGGGAGGAGCAAGATGGCAGAGGAGTAGGAGACCAATTATCATCAGGTCCCAATTCAGCCAGATAGTTATCAAACCATTCTGAACATCTACAAATTCAACAGGAGATCGAAGAGAAGAAGAGCAACAATTCTAGGAACAGAAAATTGCCCACTTTCTGGAAGTGTATATTTTTCTGGGGTCGTTGCTACCATTTTAGTATTTTGTTCTCTCATTCATCTATTCTTACCTCAATAAAGTGACAAGGAGGAAAAACTCACCAAAAAAAAAAAAAAAAAAAAAAAAAAGAAACAAGAGGCAGTACCAATGGCTAGGAACATTAGTAATATGTCAGAACTAGAGTTCAGAATAAGGATTATCAAGGAGCTAGCTAGGCTTGAAAAAAGCATGGAAGATATTAGAAAATCCCTTTCTGGAGAAATAAAATCCCTTTCTGGAAATATAAAAGAACTAAAATCTATCCAAGTTGAAATAAAAAAAGGTATTAATGATGTGCAATCAAAAATGGAGGCTCTTACTGCTAGGACAAATGAGGCAGAAGAGAGAATTAGTGATATAGAAGACCAAATAATGGAGAATAAAGAAGCTGAGCAAAAGAGAGACAAGGAACTACTGGACCACGAGGGGCGAATTTGAGAGAGAAGTGATACCATAAGACAAAACAACATTAGAATAATTGGGATCCCAGAAGAAGGAGAAAGAGAGGGGCAGAAGGTATATTGGAGCAAATTATAGTAGAGAATTTTCCTAATTTGACAAAGGGAACAAGTATCAAAATCCAGGAGGCATAGAGAACCCCCCCTCAAAATCAATAAAAATAGGCCCACACCCCATCATCTAGTACTAAAATGTACAAGTCTTAGTGGCAAAGAGAAAATCCTAAAAGCAGCTCGAGACAAGAGGTCTGTAACATACAACAGTAGAAATATTAGACTGGCAGCAGACCTATGCACAGAGACCTGGCAGGCCAGAAAGGACTGGCATGATATCTTCAGAGCACTAAATGAGAAAAACATGCAGCCAAAAATACTATATCCGGCTAGGCTGTCATTGAAAATAGAAGGAGAGATAAAAAGCTTCAAGGACAAACAAAAACTAAAAGAATTTGCTAACACCAACCCAGCCCTACAGGAAATATTGAAAGGGGTCCATTAAGCAAAGAGAGAGCCTAAAAATAACAGACCAGAAAGGAACAGAGACAATATACAGAAATAGTCACCTAATGGGCAATACAATGGCACTAAATTCATATCTTTCAATAGTTACCCCAAATGTAAATGAGCTAAATGCCCCAATCAAAAGACATAGCATATCAGGGTGGATAAAAAACCCAAGACCCATCGATGTGTTGTCTACAAGAGTTTCATTTTAGACCCAAAGACAACTCCAGATTTAAAGTGAGGGGGTGGAAAACAATTTACCATGCTAACGGACATCAAAAGAAAGCTGGGGTGGCAATCCTTATATCAGATAAATTAGATTTTAAGCCAAAGACTATAATAAGAGATGAGGAAGGACACTATATCATATTTAAAGGGTCTGTCCCACAAGAAGATCTAACAATTTTAAATATCTATGCTCCTAACATGAGAGCAGCCAATTATATGGACCAGTTAATAACAAAATCAAAGAAACACATCAAAAATAATACAATAATAACAGGGGACTTTAACACCCCCCTTACTGAAACAGACAGATCATCTAAGCAAAAGATCAACAAGGAAATAAAGGCTTTAAATGACACAGTAGACCAGATGGACATCACAGATATATTAGAACATTCCATCCCAAAACAACAGAATACACATTCTTCTCTAGTGCACATGGAACATTCTCCAGAGTAGATCACATTCTGGGTCACAAATCAGGTCTCAACCAGTACCAAAAGACTGGGATCATTCCCTGCATATTTTCAGACCATAATGCTCTGAAACTAGAACTCAATCACAAGAGGAAAGTTGGAAAGAACTCAAATGCATGGAGGCTAAAGAACATCCTACTCAAGAATGAATGGATCAACCAGGAAATTAAAGAAGAATTTTAAAAAGTCATGGAAACAAATGAAAATGAAAACGCAACTGTTAAAAATCTTTGGGACACAGCAAAGGTGGTCCTGAGAGGAAAGTATATAGCAATACAAGCCTTTCTCAAGAAACAAGAAAGCTCTCAAATACACAACCTAACCCTACACCTAAAGGAGCTGGAGAAAGAACAGCAAAGAAATCCTAAACCCAGCAGGAGAAACATAATAATAAAGATCAGAGCAGAAATCAATGAAATAGAAACCAAAAGAACAGTAGTACAGATCAACGAAACTAGGAGCTGGATCTTTGAAAGAATTAATAAGACTGATAAACCCCTGGCCAGACTTATCAAAAAGAAAAAAGAAAGGACCCAAATTAATAGAATCATGAATGAAAGGAGAGATCACAACCAACACTAAAGAAATACAAATAATTATAAGAACATATGATGAGCAAATATACACCAGCAAATTTGATAATGTGGAAGCAATGGATGCATTCCTAGAGACATATAAACTGCCAAAACTGAACCAGGAAGAAATAGAAAACCTGAACAGACCCATAACCAGTAAGGAGATTGATATAGTCATCAAAAGTCTCCCAACAAACAAGATGCCAGGGCCAGATGGGTTCCCAGGGGGAATTCAACAAACATTTAAAGAAGAATTAATACCTATTCTCCTGAAACTGTTCCAAAAAACAGAAATGGAAGGAAAATGTCCAAACTCATTTTATGAGGCCAGCATTACCTTGATCCCCAAACCAGACAAAGACCCCATCAAAATGGAGAATTACAGACCAAAATCCCTGATAAACATGGATGCAAAAATTCTCACCAAAATACTAGCCAATAGGATCCAACAGTACCTTAAAGGACTATTCACCACGACCAAGTGGGATTTATTCCTGGGATGCAAGTTTGGTTCAACATGTGCAAATCAATCAATGTGATACAATACATTAATAAAAGAAAGAACAAGAACCATATGATACTCTTCAATAGATGCTGAAAAAACATTTAACAAAGTACAGCATCTTTTCTTGATCAAAACTCTTCACAGTGTAGGGATAGAGGGTACATACCTCAATATATCAAAGCCATCTAAGAAAAACCCACAGCGAATATCATTCTCAATGGGGAAAAACTGAGAGCTTTTCCCCTAAGGTCAGGAACACGGCAGGGATGTCCACTATCACCACTGCTCTTCAACATAGTATTAGAAGTCTTAGCTTCAGCAATCAAACAAAAAGAAATAAAAGGCATCAGAATCAGCAAAGAAGAAGTCAAAACTCTCACTTTTTGCAGATGATATGATACTTTATGTGGAAAACCCAAAGACTACTCCAAAACTGCTAGAACTCATACAGAAATTCAGTAAAGTGTCAGGATATAAAATCAATGCACAGAAATCAGTTGCATTTCTATACACTAACAACAAGACAGAAGAAGAGAAATTAAGGAGTTGATCCCATTTACAATTGCACCCCAAACCATAAGATACTTAGGAATAAACCTAACCAAAGAGGCAAAGAATCTGTATTCAGAAAATTATAAAATACTCATGAAAGAAATTGAGGAAGACACACAAAAAAATGGAAAAATGTTCCATGCTCATGGGTTGGAAGAACAAATATTGTGAAAATGTCTATGTTACCTAAAGCAATCTACACATTTAACTCAATCCCTATAAAAATATTTTTTTAGAGAAATGGAAAAAATAATTCTAAAATTTATATGGAACCAGAAAAGACCCTGAATAGCCAGAGCAATGTTGAAAAAGAAAACCAAAGTTGGTGGAATCACAATTGCAGACTTCAAGCTCTATTACAAAGCTGTAATCATTAAGACAGTATGGTACTGGCACAAAAATAGACACATAGATCAATGGAACAGAATAGAGAACCCAGAATGGACCCTCAACTCTCTGGTCAACTAATCTTCAACAAAGCAGGAAAGAATGTCCAAAGGAAAAAAGACCGTCTCTTCAACAAATGGTGTTGGGAAAATTGGACAGCCACATGCAGAAGAATGAAACTGGACCATTTCCTTACACCACACACAAAAATAGACTCAAAATGGATGAAAGACCTCATTGTGAGACAGGAATCCATCAAAATCCTTGAGGAGAACACAGGCAGCAACCTCTTCAACCTCAGTTGCAGCAACTTCTTCCTAGAAACATCACCAAAGGCAAGGGAAGCAAGGGCAAAAATGAACTACTGGGACTTCATCAAGATCAAAAGCTTTTTCACAACAAAGGAAACAGTCAACAAAACCAAAAGATAATGACAGAATGGGAGAAGATATTTGCAAATGACATATCAGATAAAGGGCTAGTATCCAAAATCTATAAAGAACTTATCAGGGGTGCCTGGGCGGCTCAGTCATTAAGTGTCTGCCTTCGGCTCAGGTCATGATCCCAGGATCCCGGGACAGAGCCCTGCATCTTCATCCCTGCTCAGCAGGAAGCCTGCTTCTCCCTTTCCTTCTCCTCCTGCTTGTGTTCCCTCTCTTGCTGTGTCTCTCTCTGTCAAATAAATAAATAAATTCTTAAAAAAAAAAGAACGTATTAAACTCAACTCCCAAAGAACAAATAACCCAATCAAGAAATGGGCAGAAGACATGAACAGAAATTTCTGCAAAGAAGACATCCAAATCGCCAAAAGGCACATGAAAAAGTGCTCAAAATCACTCGGCATCAGGGAAATACAAATCATAACCACAGTGAGATACCACCTCACACCAGTCAGAAGGGCTAAAATTAACAAGTCATGAAATGACAGATGTTGATGAGGATGCGGAGAAAGGGGAATCCTCCTCCACTGTTGGTGGGAATGCAAGCTGGTGCAGCCACTCTGGAAAACAGTGTGGAGGTTCCTCAAAAAGTTGAAAATAGAGCTACACTACGACCCAGCAATCGCACTACTGGGTATTTACCCTAAAGATACAAATGTAGTGATCTGAAGGGGCATGTGCACCCGAATGTTTATAGCAGCCATGTCCACAATAGCCAAACTATGGAAAGAACCTAGATGTCCATCAATGGATGAATGGATAAAGAAGATGTGGTATATATATATATATACACACACACACACATACATATACACAATGGAATACTCTGCAGCCATCAAAGAAAATGAAATCTTGCCATTTGCAACAATGTGGATGGAACTGGAGGATATTATGCTAAGCGAAGTAAGTCAATCAGAGAAATACAATTATCATATGATCTCTCTGATATGAGGAATTTGAGGGGCAGGGCGGGGGTGCCATGGGGGATCGGGAGGGAAAAAATGAAACAAGATAGGATCAGGAAGGAGACAAACCATAAGAGACTCTTAATCTCACTAAACAAACTGAGGGTTACCGGGTAGGGGGGACATGATAGGGTGGCTAGGTTATGGACATTGGGGAGGGTATGTGCTATGGTGAGTGCTGCAAAAGGTGTAAGCCTGATGTTTCACAGACCTGTACCCCTGGGGCAAATAATACATTATTTGTTAATTAAAAAAGTAATCTTTCATCAAATAAAACCCTATCTTGGAATCCAACACATGGGACCAATTAAAGATGGAGCTGCAGGAACCCTGTCCATTGACCCCTATTCCTCCTGGAAAGTGAAACACATTTTGAAAACCACTTCTGTAAATATGCTTTCATATACATAATGATGTCTGTTAAATCAGCCGTCTCTTTTTCCAATTATTTTATTAATCTGTTAAAAAGTGCTTTCTGTAATATTCCAGAGGAAATAAAGGAACTCTCAATTTGTGAATGTCCATAGGCTCTTGGTCAAGTAAAATATGGTTACTGCTATCAGCTAAATTACGGTGAAGGAATCATTACACAGATAAAGGCTGGTAATTCTTGTATTTTCTGACTGAGCTGGGGACAGACCAACACTTAATGTGGTAATCTTAATGAGCATTTGTATACGTGGCTGGAGTACTGTATGTGCTATATTCATACATTTGAAAGAACATCTCCACAACTCTTATATCAGGTGCTCTGTAATGATGACAATAAAAACTCCTACCTTTGATGTTTATGCACTCATGTTGGAAGTGGATGTTCGCAGTCTGATATAGTATGTCTGTGTAGAACATACAGAAACCTTCCAGTTTCTGGATTCTGTTAATCAGCTCTGATCTCATGTTCATTCCCCAAAAGGATACCTACCCAGCAGTGAGAAATTCAGGTCAAGTGAAGGTCAAGTTAAAATTTCCTTGTATTAATTACTAAATGACTAAGAATGTTTCTCTGAACAGAATGACCTTATCTGAAAGTGTTAGGTGTGCAGACCACACGAGACCAAGTAATCAAAGGAAAACAACTGCTGTTCTATTTGGTTAACTGATACAGTGATTTGGTTGAATCATTGTGAAGTAAAACACTATGTAATGAGATGAATACAAGGAAATTATTCCTAGCTAAGAAGAGACCCAACACTTGCTTCTCTCCTTTCTAATTCTTCTCCCTATCAAGGACAAATGCATTTAATTTAAAGTTTAAAATACTACCTCTAGGCTTACTGAAATCAGAATTTCCAGAGATTCAATCTCTGCAACTGTTGCAACACAACCTATTATCTACTAAGAGCCATTACTCAGGTATGCCAGTGTGTACCTTCCCCACCCCTTTACAGTCTAAAGGCCTGGCAAGGACTATGGAATTCAAGAACACCACTGTAGCGGTGACTCCAAGGAGCTGGGATCTGGAAGCTGCCTGGGATCTAGAAGCTGCCTGGACAAGGATATGTTCACCACTTCCCTCCATTGCTTCTTGACAGCCACAGAGCTGGTGATATGACATGACAGTGCTGAGTCTGGCTGTCACCAACAGCTGTTAAGTCGCTCCCCACACCCACAGTTCTGAAGACTAGGACTTGCATCTCCTGAACCTTCCCTGCCAATAGCAAACAGCCAAAAACAGCAGGGAGATGGCCTGTGCCTCACCTCTGCTTTTGAAATTTCAGACAAGTTCATATACTTGCCAGACCCTAATTTTACATCTAGAACTCTAGCTGGAATGGAGTCTAGAAAGTGCTTTCAGCTTTCCAGTTTGTTCTGTACATGAAGGCATACTAGATGTAGGTAGGAATGGATGTGAATGTCAGCTTTCTATATCCAGCGCAGCAATTTTTGGAGTAGGCCCCAAGACAGACCTACATCACTGACTTTTTCTCATTTCTATAGAAATCCTTAAAAAAGAGAGAGAGAGAAAAGAAAAACTCTAGTCAACAGGGTTATAATTCTAAAGATCTTAATATTCTAGAAAACATATTATGTGACTCAGCCACTTTGTTCTCATCAATACTATAGCACAATTCACACTACCTAATCACTTAAGTATATTCTGATTCAGTGGATGTTGAGGTGCTGAATGGTGTGTATTTAATTCATTATTTGCATTTCTTGTCTCCACACCTGCTTGGTCCAGAGAAGACACACAGGTATTTGCTAAAGTGAAATGTTTCAGTGGTCGGTTAAGCGTCTGCCTTTGGATCAGGTCATGATCTCATAGTCCTGGGATCAAGCCCATATGGGGCTCCCTGCTCAACAGGGAGACTGCTTCTCCCTCTCCCTCTTCCTGCTGCTCCCCTTGCTTGCGCGCGTGCTCTCTCTCTCTGTCAAATAAATAAATAAAATCTTTTAAAAAAGTAAAGCGAAGTGTTTCATTCTTAGAAACAGTAAGCTAGAACTTTATGACAGCAGTTTTCAGCAGCAATAATGTCAGGTGGAGGCCCCCTTATAGAGTGGAGGAATGGGGTGTCAGCCTTTCAGTGAAAAGAGAGGTTGGCCAGGCTAAGGTAGCTGCCTTCTCTCTGTTCACTGGTGTCCATTTCTTGACAGGAGGCTAAAGGAAATGGTGGCTTTCTGATATTAATCTTTCAGGGCAACAAATCACCAGAATCTAGGGTGAGATAACCAGCAGATGGCTGATAAGTGAAAAAAGCCACAGAGAGTGTGCTCTTTGAGCAGGCGGTTATATTCTCCAGTCCGTAGGATCTGGTGGTTCTCAGCACCTTCACGATGCTAACGCAGCCCACAGTAGCAACAGGCTCTGGTTGACTTGAGAACCGAAACACAAACAAGAAAAATACGCTCTGGGCCCTTCGTATCCTTTGAGGGCTACTCACCTCGCGGTCCCCAGCGCAGGAAGGGTGGGAAACAGGGCAAAATGTCTGCGGAGCAGCCCGGTCCAGCCCGGCGCGCAGGGTCGCCAGGCAGCGCATCTCCCCAGGCGGAGCCGGAGGCTGCTAAGTATGCAGAGGCTCCGCCTTCCCCGCACGCGCGGGGCGGAGGGAGGTCGGGCCTGGAGGCGCCGGAGTGATTCCCCGACCGACGCGGGGCGGGTCCCCTACAGCGGCCGCCCTGCGCGCCCACCGCCTTGCGGGGCCGGGGAGCCCGGCCGACCACGCGCCCACGGCCCGAGACCTCGGCGCGGCCCCGGGGTGTTTCCGCCGTGGGTTCTGGCCTGGCGGGCGGCCCCGGTGCCAGGCCCCGCGCGGCCCCAGGAAAGGTCGCCCAGCGAGCTCGAACCCCCGCAACGACGAGACCCTGGTGAGGACGCGCCGCGCTGGCTTTTCAGGAGCCAGGGCTGCAGGCCGGACAGCCACTTACGAGGTTTCATGTTCCCTAAACCAACTTCTACATTTTGGGTTTTAACTTCACCTTTCAGATGTGCTTTTTAGAAGTGTCTTCTTAGATGCGGGGGGAAGACAGGATTCTTTGGGTGACCAATTAGGAGGGATAAAAGACTTGCGAGCCCCCGCCCCCCTTCCTTTTTGCATCTTTAACACGAGCCTGTCTTACCGCATCATTTTGGATTTTAACTTTCCCATCGGCAGTTTCTTTTTTCCTTTAAAATTCCCTGCCATTTCTGTGTCTTCCTTTCGTGTATATTTCCGCCTTTCAAGTGAATGTGTGTATATGCGCGTGCCCCTTTCGGGGTAATTTTCATTTCCTTCAGGAATAAAAATTGTCTTACCTGTTTTTCACTCGTTGGGCCAGTTTTAATCACCACTTTTCAAGCAAGAAGGACAACGTCAAGGCAATGTCTCCACCAGATAGAAACCACTCATTCTTGTCTCTCGGGTCCTCCCTTGTGAGTAGTATGGATGAGCCTACATCCATCTAATAATTTTCAGAGCATCTAAAGTGATTACTGTATTTTCCTAAACTGCTCTTCCTCTCCTAAAGCTTGCAGAAATATCCAGCTTCCTCTTACCACAGGGATGAAATATATTTTTCCTTTTCTTTCAGTCATATGATTTTCATTGACACATCACCACATTTGATTAATCCGACTTTGGAGAACATTGAACTTTTTTGGTGAGATTTTATCTCTGCTTTTATTGTTTATAATGTTTTATCGTTTATAGTTAGCTGAGAGAACTAACTCTGAGGAGGTCTTTGTTAATGTTAGAATTCATTTTGCAGAATTCATTGTGTATTTATTTAGAATTCATTTGTCATAGCTATACATAGACATGTATACTTGCTCACAGCATAAAGTGCTTCATAACATACTTATAAGCTTCAGTCTTCCATCATTTCACTTGTTGAGAAGTTATAGCATTTTGATTATGATATAACAAAAGGAAAAACAAACAAACCAACCAACCTAAGTCCTTTGGTCCAACTCCTTAATTTCACAAACCAGAAAACTAAAATCCAAGGTCAATTGGGTGACTTGGTCTGGGTCCCAAACCACGCTATCTGTGATGCAGTTGTGGACTACCTGGTCCAGAACCACAAAGCAAATCATTTTTTTTTAAAGATTTTTTTATTATTTATTTATTTGAGAGAATGAGAGAGAGAGAGAGAGAGAGACATGAGAGGGGGTAGGGTCAGAGGGAGAAGCAGACTCCCCGCTGAACAGGGAACATGTCCAAAGCAAATTTTATAATCAATGGACTCTTTGGGAGTGCTAGTCAGTGTATCCTTTGCTGTCAATTTTAACTCTTTTTCATCAACCACATAATATTCTTCCTCGCACATAAAATATTATCCTTTCATTGTCCATTTCAAAAATTTCCTTGTTAATATGAATTAATACTAGTTATTAATTAAGGTTTTAAGAGGAAAGACCAAGAATAAGTGCTCATTTATTGAGTATATGTGCATCATACCATTTGGTCTTCTGAAGTAGCAACAAATAAAAACCAAACATAAAACCCTAAAACTAAAAGAGCAAGAAAAAATTTCTTCCTAATAATCTCTTATAGATTATCATCCATGAATTTGCTTAAGCTTTTTCTCTTCTTTTTTTTAAGATTTTATTTATCTGACATAGAGAGAGAGCGAGCATAAGCAGGGGACCAGCAGAGGGAGAGGGAGAAGCAGACTCACCGCTGAGCAGGGAGCACAATTCAGGGCTTAATCCCAGGACCCTGGGATCATGACCAGAGCCGAAGGTAGATGCCTAACTGACTGAACCACCCAGGTGCCCTGCTTAAGCTTTTTCTTGGAAAACAACAACAACAAAAAACAACTTTGTAACCATTTTTTAATTGAATTATAATTAACATATAGTGCTGTATTAAGTTCAGATGTACAACTATTGATTCAATAATTCTATACATATTCAGTGCTCACCATATAATGTATAGTCACCATAAAATGTTATTACAGTACTATTAACTATATTCCCTATGTTGTACTTTTCATCTCTGTGACTTATTTATTTTATACCTGGAAGTTTGTATTCCTTAACTCTCTTTATTTCACCCATCCCTTGAAAATTTTATTTTCTTTAATTTCAATTGCTATTATATGAATCACTTACATTTATTTATCCAGAGACTGTTTCTAAGTTTCATGTCCTCTTACTATTAACTTAGACTTCGGTGAAAAAAAATCTACATTTAACCTAAAAAATATCACTCAAATTGACAATATTGCTAGTTCATTATAAGTTTCTTAGGCCCGTGCCAAATATCATTGCTTATTTTAAGAAAGAGTTTTTACTTAAACTAAGAAAACAGTACTTAATTTTGAGTGAGAACATCCATTAAGTATAAAAACTTGATGATTATTTTTCTTTTATATAACAGATCAACAGTATAGTTCTGAATCTAAACTCCTTTTAATGTAAGTTACTGAAGCTAAATTCCTTCCTATCTTGTGTTCATTTATAATGGTGTAAAATTTTTAAAATTAGTATCCATGTACAGACCAATGCGGAATTATACAAAATAGCTGAATAATTTGAAATAGAAGTAAAATACAAATTAATACCTTTTTCTTAAAAACCTACCATTTTTCATATTCACATTTTAATTTTATATGCTTGCAAACTGTGGTTTATTTTAAAACTATTCACTTGCAGTGAGTTCATTATCTTTTATGTCACCTCCCTACAATGATTTCAGAAGAGGTTAGAAAAGAGATTAATATATTTAAAGAATCCGACTCTTGTGAACAATGACAGCAGTAAAAAGGGCTTGTTTTCATTGATATGCCATTAACAGGAAAGACATGATGGGTGAATTTTCTTCATAATCAGGTTCACCGTGGGCAGGAAAGGCCTGCTTTCCCAGCAAGGAGATCAAAATCACAAGCTCCAACCTCCATCAATGATGACAGGATTACCAGTTATGTAGGCAGACTGCAGTGATAAACACAAAGAGGCAGAACAATTAACTAGGTTTAACACAGGTTGTGTTTCTTCAATTTTCCCATGACTGAGAGAGCTAAACAATGTCTTCATGTTAATAGGAATACTCACCTAACAAACATTTTAGGAAAATCTCAGTTAAGTTTTGGATGATTTGAAACAGCTGCATGTTCTTGAGATCTGGAGTTAACTGGCCTCTGCCTAGTGTTTTAGCACATGTCACATTCTAAGCAGGTGTTTGGTCTCAGAATCAGAAAATTAAGTTTAGTGATATGCATCCACTCCCTAAATTAGGATAAAGTATAGGCTAGAATAGTACATTTTCATTTTGAAATTCAGAACTATTCTAAAGTAGCTGAGTTTCATGCCATTAATAAGTTTCTGAACATCATCAAGTATCAGTCATAAAGTGATCATGTCAATTACCAATTTTTTATATGATATTATTTATTTATTTGATTGAAATACATAGGTATTTCCAAGAACTGAAGCAGACTAAATGTGTTTTTAAAAATGTATATGAATAATAATTATATTAAACTCTGAAAAAATATTCTACACTAGTTTCAGATATCCAAATCTGTACAAAACTAAGGGAATTTTAAAAAATTACTTTTTTTCCATAGAATTTTTCATTTTCCTAAGAAATAAAGCTGAAATAATCATTGTGGTAGGGGTTTAAAAATCTTTTAACTTAAACATGGATATGAAATTTCTGTTCTTACTTTTAAATTTATCTAAAGCCTAAGACACTGGAAGAGGCAGGAAGGAAAGACATCATAGTATGAGAACAGAAATTTTTAAACTTCTACCTATGAAAACTGATCAAATGCTGTAAATAAACTAGGGGGTTATCAGGCATTTTACCAAGAAATGACCCCAACTCCTCAAACTGTTTTTTTTAAAAGTAAGCTCTGCTATACATATGTACTCCTTGGGGTTCCTCTAAAAGTGCAAAGGTCTTTTTATTGCACACTTCAATCCAGAACATTTCCAAATATTTGGTAACCCAAGCTCTAGCTAAACAAGGGCAGCTGAGCTCCTCAGCAGCACTCCCAAATCAAATGAACTCTTCTGTAGATACAGAGAGACCACAAAGGCCAATGAACTTGTTCTGTTAGTAATTTGTTTAGCAATTCCTGCAGCTACTAAAAACCATTGTTAACAGACCTGAGAAGTGGTAACTTCTGTCACTAAAACACTCCAACCACTGTATTTGTCACATCCACCAGCCGCCTGGTGTGTACCAAGTTACTGTAAAGAAGAACTAATGCATCAGTGACACAACTCCTTACTCCTGCCTGGGTCCCTTTCTTCCTCTCATACCCTGTGGTTCCCTGGTCATCTAATATGCAAACACATAAAACAGAAATGTTCTTGTGCTCTATACCTTATAAATGTAGTCTCTGCTTTCTTAGTTGTGTGCCATTTAAGAATATATACAGTAGCTATCAAGGAAGAAACTGGTTACTTCCAGATGCAAAAAAGAGAAATAGGAATTTCCATATGTGATGACAAACAAGAATTCACAGGAAAAAAGAGCCAGTAGGATTCTCCTAAACTAAAAATACCAAATGCCAATTCTGTGTCTTCTAGAGACAATTACCTCTGTTTAACTCTCTCCCCATTTCACCTGAAGCTTTCATAATTTTGGAGATTCACTGCTTAACTTACATTTAATCAGGCTTTCCCCAATTATAATATTTGAAAGCAATTGTCTCGTAAAATTGAGCAATTTAATTTTTTCAATCCTCCCTGTCATTTGCTATAAGATTTAGTGACATATAAAGTTGAATGAGGAAGAGTTGGCAGCTCTGATCACATGGTCTTTTTTTGAGCAAATTAAATCACAACTTACCCGATCTTATAAATGCAACCTCTTAGCGTACATATGTTGCAACTCTCTAACATGACATTATTTTGGTAAGCAAATTGTGACCTAATGAGGATAATGAACTCCCTGGGAAGAATAGCACTTACTTCATCAGAAGCCAGATACACACACAGAAGGGCTATTTCTTCTGCGGTTGCAAATCTTCCAGTCTTCTGTCTCTTCAGGAAATAGTTCCGTGCCTAAGACCAGAAACCATACCAGGTATCAGTGACGTGAAGTGAAGTGAGAACTCCTCCTCAGAAGGTCAAAGGAGAGGAGTCTGTAGAGGTATCAGTGGTCTGCTGCCTTGATTAATCATGTATTATACATGAGGATATAATTCATTTCATTAATTGTGGACCAAGTAGGACTATGGTGACTTCCAAGGTACTCAAACTAAGTGTTATGCTAAAGCCGACAGACACTGTATCAGATCAAAGAGGAGGGTTTTTGTTTTTAATTTTTGAAACTGTGGTAAAATACACATGTTATTTACCATGTTAACCATTTTTAAGTGTATAGTTCAGTAGTGTTAAGTACATTCACATTATTGTGCAACAGATCTCTAGGACTCTTTTCCTCTTGCAAAATGGAAACTCTAAATCCATTAACCAACAACCTCCTCCCCCAAGTCCTGGCAGGCACTCTTCTCTCTGTCTCTATGAATTTGTCTACTCTAGGTAAGGAAGAGGACATTTTTCAACCAGAAGACCTAAACACATTTAAAATAGTAGATATACCTCTTCGGGATTTGGTCTGGCTTGTATTCTTTCTTGCAGAGATGGAGTATCAACCGTTCCTAAATCAAAGGGCAACATTCAGCTTGGTTAATTACTCAAACTGAAAAAGACATTGACATTAAACTTCCTTTCCATATGATACAATTATTGAGATCCTTCTCCATGACTTTGAATGATAGTTTCACCTCCATTTTCTATGAGTTTTTAAAAAACATACAGATCATAATTCCTTGTGACACGAGGCAAGGATTCTGGATCGCCCAGCATTCCCAAGACATGTTTTAGTCACAGTACACTGACATGACACGTTATGGATTTTAAGCACTTTTGCATGTATTATCTCAGTTAGTCCTGAGAACAACCCTGAGATGTCCACACATACATATAAGTGCTTCGCAGTACAAGAATGCAGGATGCCTTCGTGATCTCAAAACCATTCTTTGCTGTCAGGTGCGCTCTGGGGATTCTCAGGGACAGTGCCATGCCCGTCATGGTCCTCAGTAATTTAGATGCTTCTACATTTTCCTCATTATCTTGCTATGTTCACTGGTTTCAAATTCCTATTTTTAAACACAGTTTCATGTTTCTCATAAAAAATACAATTTGAAATTATTTCACTTAAAAAAATAAGAATGAAGCTAAAATTTTTAAAATCCCACTTGATTCAAGCTCCCACAGAGCAAGTTGCCCAGATTTTTTTCTTAGTTTATGTAATCTGTAAATCGTCTTCAGAAGGGCTTTTTTTGTGGGGACTGACAGTCCTCTGGGCAACCACACAATACATATAAGGTCATAACAAATGATTTTATAGGCATACCCTCTGGTCTTAAGAGTGTCATTGGGTTTACCAGGAGACCATTTCTCAATTTTAGCATCATTTGTCACTTCTCTGGGGAAGCGGGGGCATCTTCAAAGTCAGGAAGTTCCAGCTCCTTTGTATTTAACATCCTTTCTTTACGTTACCTGTCTCCTCTCACATTTCACCAGAAGTGGGCAGCCCTTTTGACACTCATAGTGGAAAATTGCCTTTAGTAGGTTACCCAGTTCATTAGGAACATTTTCTACCTTCCAAATCACTGCAGGCAATAGGGTTGATAAACGTTCTGGAACCACATGGAAAAGATTCCCTTGTACCCTGCTTCCAATAATATTTTCCTCACTTCTGTCCTCCATAGCCTCCTAACAGTCCAATATCCAACCAGCAGTATGCTTAAGACACCCTAAGCTTTCATTGAACAGTATCCTCAAAATCCAGTTGTAAAATGCAACTTTGATACCTTCCTACCACTCAGACAAGTGAGCATCATGTCTTTCATATGGCAGCTCTTAATGGCTATTAAATGAAACCACAGAGCAAGCCCATGCTTTCTACTGAATTCCACTGTGCTGACTCTCCTGTGTCCATGGCACAGACTGACCCGGCCCGCCCCAGTCTACACGAGCCTAGTGTGGAAGAGTTGTGACTATACCGCCGTCAGCGCCACCCCAGACACACTCACCCCTTGTCAGGTTTTCTTCTGTGACTGGCTCTTGAGTCACAGCTAGTTCCTTGTTCTAGACGGTTTAATAATATATTTTCCAGTCTTCTGAAAAGTCCAGCTGCTCAAACAACCACATTTTCCAAATGACTTTGCCATTTATTCCACTGGGTAAATGGCACCCAAAATAGAGTCAAGTGTCACCAGTGGGCAGTGTTAAAACCCAGTGAAACCGTCTCGCTTACATCCTCCTTTTTCTTGATGTTACCTAGGTTTACCTTTCTAGTCCAAGAAAAAGTAAACAGAACACCTCAATTGTGGAAATTCTTTAGCTCGAAGGGTGTTTTCTATTCCTCTTTTAAACTGATATGTCAGTGGTTTTTAACCTGAGGGGAGACCATGGTAGAATATGTAAAAATCTGGTATGGGACTTTACAAATGACACACAATTTTCCCCATCAGCTCTTTCCCCAAATTTTGGCATGCACTTTAGGTTTTGAAAAGTCCCATAGATAACTGCGAAATGCTTCGTCTCCCCAGTTCCCCAATACCAATGACCACATTGATCCTGGAAATGTGGTATTTAATTCCTTTTCAGAGAAGTTAATAATTCTTAGGCTCCCTGTATTCATTTTGGGTCAGTGGAACCAGTGGAAGGGCATATCTACTTCCTAGACATACCCACAGTTATTAAGAAAATAAGTTATTCCTATGAAATAAGTTATAGAATGCTTTTGTTTAGACAGATTGAATGTCTTTTACTAAGTTCTGCTTTTCTTCTTTCCTTTCTATGGGAGATCAGCATACATTTTGGTAAAAAGCCAGAGAGGGAATAATTTTCGCTTCGAGAACAATTTATTTGGTCAGTTACAGCTGCTCAACTCTGCTTTGTAGCGTGGTCATAGCCAGTATGCACACAAACTGAATGTGGATGTGTTGGACTATGACTGTCTTTACTACACAGGAGTTGGGCCAGATTTCTGCAGGCCATAGTGAGCTGATCCTCTTTTGAGAGCATCAAGATCCTCCTTTTTATTTATGGTTCACCCCAGGTGATTGACAAGACTCAGTAGTTCCCTGTGTTCTGGGAGGCTGCTCTTACTTTCTCCCTGTGGTCCTGCATGGTCTGCTTTTTACCTTTACCTTGACAAGGTCATCTCTGGTCTGCTTCCAGAACACCAAACTCTGGCTAGTTATGTGTCTTGGCCACAAGATTTGGAATTGTTCCATACACATGAATACCACTTAAACCCTTGCATCTATGGTACATTCCTAATGACTAAGAATCTCGTTCCCAACCTACTATTGGAGTCTTATCTTTTTTTTTTTTTAAGATTTTATTTTATTTGAGAGAGAGAGAAAGAGAGCATGAGAGGGAGGAGGGGCAGAGGGAGAGGGAGAAGCAGACTCCCCGCTGAGCAGGGAACCTCACCTGGGGCTTGATCCCAGAACTCTGGAATCATGACTTGAGCCAAAGGCAGATGCTTAACTGACTGAGCCACCCAGGTGCCCCTGTTGGACTGTTACCTTAATAAGCCTAGACCCTTTTTCATTTGAGCTTTTTCCCAATGATAGGATACAATAGAACATGGTAAACAAGTTTCCATGGATGGGTTTCACAGTGGCAGCCAGGGTGTCAGAAAGGACACGTGCACAGCCCTGTGGTGCCCACCTCACCTGGACACACGCAGTTGCACCTGATCCCCTGCTGGATGAAGTCTGCGGCCACGGACTTTGTGAGGCCAATCACAGCTGCTTTGGTTGCACTGTACACACATCTGTTCACAACTCCTAAGGGTGAAAGGAAGGCTCAACAATTGAAGGAACAAAACAACAGTCCTCTTGAGAAAGGGAACACAAATAACTCTCCAGTAACCACTGTAATGCTTCCTCCCATCCCACCCTTTTTAAAATTTGGTATCAGGTTTTCTCCCTTAAGAGGGCCAGTTTCTGAATGTGGGAAAATCATATCATTCTTGGCACAACTCAGTGGAGACTGAGGTGTTGAGAACCTGCACTTCGGGGATGGCATTGATCTTAGGTTTTCATCATCAGTGGGAAGAACCCTTGGGCATATTCCAAGAGAGTATCAGGTGAAAGAACAACAGAACAAAAACCTGACCAAAAAATCAAGAGGCCCATGGCCTTTCTTTGCCTTCCTGTCTCAGGCAGGCTCACGTGCATCTTGTGGAGAGAAGGGACGCCACCTTGGCAGTAGTGCTTTCGTTTGAAACTCGCAAATCCATCTCCCAGACTATGACGTCATTTCCACTTGGCACCACAGTCCTGGCTCTTGGACTTGGCTTGTTTAGGGCCCAGATCAACTGACTTTGTGAAGCGCTCCCCCGTATTGTGCCAGCACTTTGCACAAACCAGTATGGTAATACTATCACACTGCAGAAGATATGCATTTGCCTGACTCTCCCCCTTTCGGACCATGAGGGGCACATAGTGTTCGATACATCTTTTTTGGTTAATTAGATGGATAAATATTTCCTTCTTCCAGCTTGATTTTCATTTCCATATCCATTAGAAGGAATACAAGGAATGGCAAATGAAACAAGTTTCTTTTTTACGATTGGCTTACAACAAAAGCAAAAAGGACTGACAGTAAGGAACATAATACCAATTTTTTAAAAAGTGGTTTTGAAATTATGTGTGGGCTTTATAATCAATGCTATTTGTGAAAACCCACAGCTCATGAAGCTATGGGAGTCTGTGCATTGTGATTCCCACAGGAAGACAGACCTACCTTTGACGCTAGAAGCCACAGATGACATGTTGATAATGTTGCCAGATTTCTGTGCAAGCATCTGCCAAAACAAAACAAATACAAAAAAAAAAAATGCCACGCTGCAAGATAAAAATATGACCTCTTTAAAAGATTTGCATTTACTTATGGTTTGCAGAAGCATCTTATTAGCTATTAACATGAAGCACTATTAGGCAATCTTAACAGTTTCACCCAGTCATTACTGGGAGTGGATGGCATGCTCATGCACTCACTGGCAGGAACATTTCCCAGGGGGATTACTGCCTTCCTTTGGCACAAGAGCATCAGCAAGACCAAGAAGGAACTCTGAGTTAAATGGAAAGTTAATGAACATTAATCTTTACCTTGTATCCCTGCTGTTGGAAAACACTTACTTTATTTGACACATGTTTGTCATGACCTACTATGATCAGATACAGTGCTAGTTCCAGGAGTTTGGAAGATAAATGACACACTCCCTGCATGTAAAGAGCTGCCCGCCGACTGGAGGGGTTGACATAACCAGCATGGGGCGACAGGAGAGACCTCCACAGAGGGGGACTGGGGTGGCGGGAAGGGACCAATCCAGGTTGTGGGACACTCAGAGGAGGGTTCCTAAGGAGGAAAGAGGTGGGCCGATTTTTGAAAACCAGAGTATTAGTCAGAAAGAGAAATGAGAAAGGTGTTTTAAGGAGCAAGAACACTTGTATAAAAGGCTGTATCATGGAACTGGGAGAAAGGTATAGGTCTGGTTGGAATGCCAAGCGTGGGAGGAATGAGGCTACCGAGGCCAACGGGGGCTAAATTTAGGAATCTGGGCATTACCCTGAAGGCAGTGTGGTGGCGACAATGAGGGCTTTAATGCAGAGCAGCAGGGAATACTGAGATGACGGTGGCACATATAGGAGACCCACTGGAAACTGACAGAGATGCAGAAATGTCTGTGGGCAACAGGGGTAGAGAGAGTTGAGATAGTAAGGGCAGGACATGGTAAATGATTACTCACAATGAGGCCTGCCTCCCTCATCAAGGAAGTGTTTCCTATGAACACCTTCCTCAGAATTCCCCCAAAGTGTGAGGGTCTGAAGGGGAGGGTCTGTCGCTGTTTTGTCCTCCTAGACACGGTGCACTGTAGGTGGTCCATACACTGTGATGAATCGAAATCTCTTGAGGTACAAGGTTCTTTGTAAAATTAATTAAAAAAATAAAATTAATTAGAGTGGGGGAAGGGCAGAAGGAGACAGAGAATCTTAAGCAGACTCCCTGCTGAGTGCAGAGCCCTACACAAGACTCAAACTCACAATCTTGAGATCATAACCAGAGCCAAAATCAAGAGTCGGATGCTTAACTGACTGCAACATGCAGATGCCCTGAGATGCTAGTTTAAAGTACAGATTGCTAGGCTCTGCCCCAGACCTAAAGGAATAATATAATGAATGAAAAATTTGCTGTGAGTTAAAAATGTTTTCAGATGAATGTATACTGAAGTATAACATGTATGTGTGTTTTCCAGGGCATATAAGTATGTCTGGGGGCAAGGGGACCCATGAATGCTTTGGGGAAGAAGCAAGAGCTGGAGAGACTTCCTGCCCAATGGGTATTACCTTCTCATTGAAATTAGAGGCCTGGAGGATGACCGTAAAGAACAAGGGAGGGATAGTGGACACTGAGAATGGTGAAGAGTTAAAACAGCTGCTCAGAGGAAATGGAAGACCACCACCAGAGAACAGACGAAGGAACAGCAGGACATGCCGTGCCATCAAAGTCAAGTAAAGAGTTTCTAAAAGCAAAGTCAGTGTAGAGAGAGAAGTTGCTTTTGCAGGGGTGACTTGCTCTCGCAGCTTTTCAGAGAGGTGCAGGAATGGAGGTGAGTGAGTGACTGGTCTAGAAACAAGCCTGCCAAGATGATAGGTCTCCCTATAGTATTCCCCTCCTTTCTGTTTTGATACTTAGTTACTATTTGCACCCAAGAGCAGAGAGTCTGAAACAACCTAAGGCATTGTGTTGGATGGATTAAAGGGTGCTAGGGGAGGCTGAGGTGACCCATCCAAGTCCAAGACAGCAGTAGGGATGAAAATATTGAACCCAACTTATTTGTCTATGTGATTAAGAGGATCACAATGAAATGGGGTCCTCATTAAAAAAACTGGGAGAATAAGTCAAGGCTTGAAAACAGAGCCTTAGTATTCTTTCTTAACCAACTTTGCAAATAACCCATTTTTACTTATTTTTAAATTTTTTCCAGTTTTATTGAGCTATCATTGTCACATGTAATCCATTTTTAATACCTATAGAATATACAGACTCCAACTGAATATATAAAGATGAGCTATTAAGTAAGTTCAGTCTCTCATCTTCTGAAATGCAGCAGTTCCTCAGGCAAAACTTTAGAATATAGTAACCTAGGAGATGTTTGTTAGTGCTGCCCCTAACACTTCTGCCATTCATTCAGCCAGGTCTGTCTGTTGGTTCTAGAGCCCTGTCCTCACCTCCTTCCACGCAGTCTTCTCGACGCTGGCTCAGTGCCTGTTGGTAGAGTGTGTATGCTCTTCCTGGCTCTCCAGTCGATAGCCCTTTCTGGCAAATACGATTTGGCAGGTATAAAGTGAAGTGCCTTGTACGTGGTGATCCTCCGTAGGATTCACCTCCCAGAAACTCAGGCAGAGGCTAGAAAGAGCTCTGAAAATTCCCTCTAGCTGTAGATCTAGTTAGTCTTACCCCAACCCAGCTCTTTTGTCCCCACTGACCTCAGCTGCTAAACCTGGAAGACCTTGGTTTCTTGGGTCTTTGGTGATTCCATGTCTGACCTCTTCCTGGACCAATAACCTAGACTCATTCATTCATTCAGCAAATACTTGCCAAAACACTTGTATGTGCCAGAGAGTCTTCTAAGGTACAGCAAAGACGAGAAACCTCCACACAGCTGAGGCATCCCTGACTTTGGATTTTGCACTGACCTCTTCTTACAGTATTTTCAACTTGTTCTTTGCCTTTTGACTCATGTTCCAGTTTTGGAATGGTTTTCAGTATATCTACCCATGAACAAAAATTTCCAAAAGTGTTTCTATGTCTGACCACCTGACTTTTCAGATCTGCGTGGACTCTAAATCCTGGCTTCCCCTGGAAAGTTCTAATCAGGAAATGTGCATCATAGTAATTGAACCCAGAGGATACCAGACAATTGGGGCTGGAAGGGATCATGTAATTTCTCACCCTCATTTTAAATAGAGTGCAGGTGCCGTCTCCCAAGGCACAGGGTAAAGGAGGGGCAGAGTTCAGGCTGTGATACCAGAGTCCGAAATCCGGGGTCAGGTTGGTTACTGTCACTTTCATAAGTGGCATTGACTCCTTTTGATTGCCCGTCCCAGTCATTAAATTCTCTTGGGTTTTTTTTACAAATGGGTGTTACTGGCTCATGTGGATTATTGTTAAGATGCTTTAAATCATAGGTAAACTCACTAATTTGCAAGTTAGTGTTTGCTATTTCAAAACTTAACACTTACTGACAAGTTTAAATTTTAGCTCCACTGGACCATTCCCCACCTTGCTTCCTTCACTCATATTTGCAAAGCACTCCAGCCCTGAACTAGGCTGGTTATGCAGGTGTGATAGTTTACCCACTGTGACCTACGCTTTCTCCTTTTACCATAGCCTCTGTTTCTTTCCCGTATCCTAGAATCAGTCTTTAAAAAATAATCCAAATTCCAAATAGCATAGATTCTCATGAACTCCAAATAAGCAGAAAAAATGAGATTTATATTAAAAAAACTTGCTAGTTCAACATTCCGTGGACCCACCGAGAGATACTTCATAGGTGCTAAACAAGCAGATTAATTCCTTCGTTTCTAAGTCAGTTTTTTCTAATTTTCCCTTTAATGTTCATCTGGATCCTTCTTGACATTAGATTGAATATTCAGAGCAAAGCATCAGCCCTGCCTCGCCATTGAAAAGCTCTTCTCTGTGTGGGGGTGCACTTGGCATGTCTGTCATCTAATCCAGCTGGGCTGGAAGAGAAGAATGGCTCCTCTGCATTTCACTGGGGTTCAGTTGACAACCTTGGACTGAGCTGGTTCTGTACTCAGTCAACCCCTTCGTTGTCTGAGCTTGTGCTGTCTGCTTACTATTGGCTTGTAAGTTCATTTGAACTCATTGTTTTTCATATTTACACTCCTCTCCCCGCAGAACACCCAGTGTGTGCTTTATATTTAAAAAAATGCCTGCTTGTAAAATAAAATGAAAAGCATTGATGAGTTGTGTGAAGGCTGTGGGATTCAAGGGCAGCAGACTCAGGAGGAATGCTCTCTTTAGCATACACTGCCTCTCACCTCTCCGGTGCCTCTGTGACTCACATAAAAACAAGAGTACTCAGGGAACAAAAAAGCAACGGTGGTATGTCCATCTCGAGAGCATGTGCCTGGACACTGAAATTCGAGAAGGGGCCCAGCCTCCAGGGTTCAGATCCTGCTCTAACCACTTGCTAGTTATATGACCTTGGGCAAGTGATCTCACCTCCCAGTTTTATCCTCTGCCCTGCGGATGTGATAAAGTAGTACCTCCCTCGTCACAGTCTTCTGGCCCTGCATGCTTCCTGCTGCCCCTCTCCCTGGGGCCCTCTTTCTCGCATACCTGAATGGCTAGCACCCTCATTTCAGTGGGACCTCTATGAAAATTCCAGCTTCTCAGAGAGGCCCTCCTGGACTCCACTGAGATCCTAGCTTCTTTTTCTTCACAGTACTTGTCATCACTCCCCAAGGTATATGTCTCATTACCCATTATCCTCTCTGACTCCTCAAAAATGGGATCTCTCTTAGAGAAGGGACTTTCTTTAGTTTTCTGATGTGTCTTCTGCTCCTAGAATGGAGACCTGCAAATAGAAAGTGCTTAGTATTTCCTGAACATTTCTTAACTGGAAGGTTACATGAGTTAATTTATATTAAATGTCTTGATATAAATGTTCAGTACAGGTTAGTCATTATGTCAGCTGCTGTCACTGTTCGGCACATGTGAGGCCCTTCCTGGCCGCCCGGTGTGGAGACCTACTTATCCAGTGGTGCTTATCCTAGTGGTGGTGGTCCTTACTTTAGGAAGAAATGCCTTGATCATCAAGTACATGCTGCGGACATTGACATTCATCGAGAAGTCCCAGTCCTTCTCCTCGCAGTCCAGGATGGTTCCGTGATGGACAAAACTGGAAGAGGGATTGATCAGCGGGGAAAAATGGTCATTTAAGAAGCTCCGTACTCCATTTCCTTATCATTTTTTATTGTCATATATTGACTTAGGCCATTGACCCTTCTCTTATGAAGATTTTAACAATTTGGAATATGACTTAGTACCTTAGGTTAAGGAGTATCCAACAACTTAAGCTAAATAAATTTATTGGAAAACAGCATCCTTTTTTTAAAACAGAAAGGCAGAGGCTTGGGACCACCAAACATAAGCTGGACGGCAACGGCACAGGAAATACGATAAACGAGAGACTAGGAGGCCAGCCCTGACTCCTGTTTCAAGAGCAACAGTGCCCTCAGGTGGCACAGGTTTAGTGTTTTCAAAGGGAAAGAAAATCAAATTGCAAGGGAAACCACTGTCCCCACATCTCAGGGGAGCAAAGTAATATCACTATCATATAGCTCTAACATACTGAGTAAACAAAGCAGAAAAAACCCAAACTCTTCAAGCGGCCTTTACTCCTTTTCAAGTCACACTCGTAAATAACCTGCTCATCCTTCATATGACAGCAAGAACCACATGCTCTATTTCTATATCCCTTACATTGCTGAAAATTTATAGATGTTCAAAAACTAATTTTCCTGATTTTTTTCTTTTTTGGTGATGGGTCTCTTTGTATTATCATATAAGGGATGAGTAGTTTATAAAATAGATTGTCATAAATCGTTACTTTAATTTCCACGCATGTACCATATGACCAACTACAGAGGGACTTTTTTTTCCCCCTGAAACATGAGTAGGAAGAAGAACAAAAATACATTAGAAGGCTCTGGAATTTTTCAATCAGTGCAGCAGTACAAATACAATACCACATAAGAAAAGTGGAATGTCACTTAGGTTCTGTGCAAACATCCCTTGTGCTCACCTCTGCTGGCTACACCTGAATAGGGAGAGCAGTGGCACTGCCTGTCCTCCGTGCGGCTGCTGCAGTTCCGGTCTCCCCGCTTTCGCATGTGGTTCGGCACCGTTGGTACCACCCTAATAAGTTCAGGTAAACCATTCTCTTTGCACTCTGTACAGAAGTGCAACATGGACCCTTCTTTTGCTGGGTGGGGCTCATTGTCCCAATAAGAAACCCTGAGCTTGGGGGAGGTGTAGAGGACTGGGTAGAATGTTGTGCCAAAAAATGGGGAACACCTGCATTGGCTGAGGACTTGGTTGTGGTAAATATACTTTGTTTTAAAGACATCTACTGGAAAACGGTTTTCCATTTTATTTTATAAGTCTTAGTGGAGCATCCATAACCAGTCCATTGGTGTGAGCCATTGCTAGCCTTAAGAACGTCAACAGGTTTGGGTTGCTACCAGTTCTCTTGAGCAGACTGTAATTCCCCTCAGGACTCAAGCCCATGCCCACTTCTCTGGCTTTCTCACTTGCTGAATCTTGGAATAAAAACTCTGTCTAAACTCTAGCTGTATTTCCTAAGAAAACATTATGGTTCATGATGACTGATTTTGCCATATTATCAAAAGTCATTAAATAAAAGAGAAAACTTTCTGTAAGGACAGTGAAATTAAAGCATATGAATTACCTACCCAGCAACATTAAAGAGAACATCAAGTCTCTCAATTTCATTGGCAAGCTGGTCAATTTGTTTCTTCTTTGTGACATCAAGGGTCCGAATTTGAATACCTGAAAAATAATACAGAGGACATGATTTATCTTTACTCATAAAAATGTCTAGCCTTGGAGATTTAGCTGTTTTGAAGTGTGAAGACTACAATATTTGTCCAGTTAGGCTTCATACGATTGTTGGCCATTAGTAGGGTCTTAGGAATCTCAAAATCTTATAGTCCTCCCCATCTTGAGGTCTGTATCGGATGCCTCTCCATAAGCCAGCACTAATACCTGCAAGTGGGTCCATTCCAGCCCTTCCGTTCCCTGGAGGCTGAGTCACTGCTACAGTGATCCTGAATTCTGTCTGAGCGGGAAGGGCAGGGGTGGTGGATAAGCGATTGTTTCCAGTTGTGCCCTTTACCTTTATGTCAATTCTTTTATTTACTAGAAATGACTTGGTCAGTCATGGGTACCATCACTTATTTCTGGACTAAATTGCAAGAAGAAACACAAGGCCAGAAGAAGAGATGGAAACACTAACCATGAGAGATCTGGCGTGGGGTCTGAGAGAGACACGCTGTACTAGCTACCAAAATAAAACCAAACCAAATCAAACCCAAAACAAAACAAAACAAAACACCAAACCAAACCAAAACAAAACAAAACAAAAAAAAAAACTCAAATCAACGAATATGCTTTAATGAAAAGCATTTTTACGATTTTAAAAATACATGGTTTATTTTATTCTTCCCTTTTGAATATAGAAGAGAAAGATTGTAAGTGAAGAAAGGAAAGACTGAAATTGAGTTTCAGATGAACTTCGTTTGTTTCGTGCTTTTCTAGGACAGCAGCTTCCCTTAGACTTGTTGAAATGATAACACGGTCTAATATAGTTAACTAATTCAGGGAACTAAGTTGTATTTGCTCACGTAACCAGTTCTATTTTGCCGAAACAGTTAACTTTCAAATGAGTTCTATGTCCTGATTTCTTTCCGAGTAATGCCAATAGAAGCCATGTGATGCTGGAATTCAGTTCGGTGCGGTACGGTGAGGGGCAGTATGTACCCAAACAAGTTAATCTCTTACAGTTTCTGATCATGATATGTGATTTTAAGGCTGAACTGTCTCCAGTATGGTAGCCACTAGCCACTTGTGGCTACTGAGCATTTGAAATGCACACTGAAATGTGCTGGAAGTGTAAAGTACACGTGCATTTCAAAGATTTGGTATAAAAAATGTAAAATATTCCATTAGTAATTTTTACAGTGTGTATGTTAAAATTATATTTTAGATATATTGAAGTAAATATATTATTATTACTATTATTTTAAGAATTATTTATTTATTTGACACAGAGAGAGACACAGCGAGAGAGGGAACACAAGCAGGGGAAGAGGAAGAGGGAGAAGCAGGCTCCCCGCTGAGCAGGGAGCCTGATGTGGGGCTCGATCCGAGGATGCTGGGATCATGACCCGAGCCGAAGGCAGACACCCAACCAACTGAGCTACTCAGGTGCCCCTAAGTAAAATATATTATTAAAATTAATGTCACCTGTGTCTTTTTAAAATGTAGCCACTAAAAAAATTGACAGTTACACATGTGGCTCACATCATGTTCCAATTGGATAGTGTTTCCCTCACAGAGAAGCACTCAAGTGGAAAGTCATCATTGAAAATTAACAATAAGGGGCGCCTGGGTGGCTCAGTCAGTTAAACGTCTACCTTCAGCTCAGGTTATGACCCCAGGGTCATGAGATCGAGTACAGCATGGGGCTCCTTGCTTAGCGGGGAGTCTGCTTCTCCCCCTGCTTGTGCTCTCTCTCTGAGAAATAAAGTCTTTTTAAAAAAAGTTAATAACAGGGGTACTTGACTGGCTCAGTTGGTAGGGCGTGCAACTCTTGACCTCAGGATCATGAGTTCAAGCTCTATGTTGGGGTAGAGCTTACTTAAAAACAAAAAGTTAGTAACTGTTAAATTTTCACGTTATTTTTTTTAAAAGATTTTATTTATTTACTTGACAGAGAGAGATTACAAGTAGGCAAAGAGGCAGGCAGAGAGAGAGGAGGAAGCATGCTCCCTGCTGAACAGAGAGCCCGATGTGGGACTTGATCCCAGGACCCTGAGATCACCACCTGAGTCGAAGGCAGAGGCTTTAACCCACTGAGCCACGCAGGCACCCCCACATGTTATTTTGTAACTGAGTACTGAATCCTTCAACATGTTGCATAAATGAAATATTTTAGGTATACATCTTAAAATGTTGCTTATACATTTAAATATATAGATTTTTGTAGATTGACACAATATAGATTTGATATCAGAGAATCAGGCTCTAAAGAGAAGACCAGCAGAACTGAGTAGCTAAAGAATTTTTTTTCAGCACCTGAATCCCAAGTTCACACTGCCAACCTACTTACCTGGGTACTCTTCCAGCTCCTGAAGTTTGGACTCATTGATATCCGTGGCGATGACTTTAGCACCTTCTCTTGCAAAAGCCTGGGAGACACAGTGTACAAGTAAATCCTTTGTTTATTTGATTTGATTCCATTCTCGTGAGTGGAAAGTCAGCTAGCCTTTCCTCCTTTATCTTATTTTCATTGTTTTCCCTATAAAATAGGTGGAATTTCAAGCTCTCTACTCTCACTTCATTTTTCCCATTGTTGTCATTTTTATCATTAGAACAACGTGACATACATTGTGCTTGTCATTCGACTTTGTCCCTTTAAGCATTATCAAATAAAATCGTGTTTTTAAAAACTAGGACTCTGTTACTGACACCTCTCAAAATACTGTTCTGTGATGTGATAGCTTGTATTTAATTTCTAAGTGCATTCTTATTATTTTCCATTTATTATATTCCAAATAATAAAAGAAAATGAGTTATTTCAACACTTTTTCTCCTGTTTTCAGGAAACTACTGTTGAAAACTACTGTTTCAGGAAACTACTGTTGAAAACTACTGTTTTCATAAATGTCAAACCATACCCTACCACTATACTGTAAGTGCACTAATTAGTTCAGGTGGGGGTTATAATGTGCAGGGAGTTGACATAAATTGGAAGGGAAAGGTAACCTGATAGTCTTGTAACTCTAGAGTCCTATAGCTGAATTGATGTCATTTTAGAAAGCTATGCATTCGGGTAAGGCCCCTGCAGCAAATACCTCATAGTGCAGAGAAACTGAGCAGAGAAAGAAGTCTCTCAGAGTCAGAGGTTATCAGTAATATCACATAATAAACATGTGAGGTGTTCATTCCTTCATCTGCCCAGGGTGAGGGATGGCGACTTCTCTTTTTGTAACTTGAGACAATAGAAACACACAATTTTAAAAAAAGAAAAAAAAAAAGAGCAGAACTAAATAACTATGGGATCTGTCCACATAATTCAATACCTCAAAAGTTAGTAAGCAAACAACAGATAATAACTTACTAAGGCAGCTGCCCGGCCAATCCCCTGAGCAGCAGCTGTCAGGACGATGACTTTCCCATCAAGTCGACCCATAATGGAGCCTGCAGTTTAAGCTAGAGACATGTGTTTAATGGCTTAGTACATGGTCCTGTGCAGTAACTTCTAGAATAAATAGTTTAATGAACTCTTTAAGAACTTAATGACATGCAGCCCCATCATCCGAATTCTCCAAGAATGCCGACTCTAGATACCTCGCTTAGTGTATAAAAAACATTTAGTATAACCCACGGAAGTGAGAACAGACATTGGACTTTGATCCAATTTGGTCCAATTCGGTCAAACCATTTGGTTTCTTGAGTCCTTAGAGAAGACAGCCTCTGATACTGATAGCGGAGGCGGGGTCCTTCCCCTCACTACCACCGCCATTGTCCCCACCGTCCCTACACAAACTGCTGTGGCATAATATGTGTCCTTCCTGGTGGGGGCTGCTTCTTGATTTCTCTACTGTAAACTTCTGTTGGGGTTTGCACTTATCAGTTGTTTATGGCATTTCCTTGTCACTGGAAAGATTTCATGGTTGGCCTCTCTGAGTCATTGAACAAAAGAGCTGGAAAATCAAATCATGCCCAATACTCCCATTTTATAGATGAGAAAACTCGTTTGACTTGCTCAAGGTCACAGACCCAGTTAATGATAGAGCCGGAAATTGGCTCAGGCCTCCTGACTCCTATGCTATGTGAGATTCACCCCACAATGCTGCTAATCCTCTCTTAAAGTTTAAGCATGCGGATGAATTTTAACAGATACCAGCAATAATTTTCAGAATGGAAGACAGGAATTCTGACGTAGGGGAAATAAGATATGCATAAGATATCTGGCTCTTGGAATGCCTGGGTGGCTCAGTCAAATGGTTAAGTCTCAGCTCAGGTCATGATCCCAGGGTCCTGGGATCCAGACCCATGTAGGGCTCCCTGCTCAGGGTGAGCCTGCTTCTCCCTCTCTGCCTGCAGCTTTCCCTTCTTGTGCTCTCTTGTGCTTGCTCTCTCTCTCTGTCAAATAAATAAATAAAATCTAAAAAAGAAAAGATCCTTGGTTCTTGGATGCTAGATTGCAGGATGAGAGGAATGGCTAACGATGAGGTTGGGGGTAGTTAAGAGTCAAATGATGATCAACTGAGCTGTCTTCAAGGAACTGAGTACATCTTGTCACCCCCACTGTCCTTAATGGGTTCCTATGATCTCACAACAAGTCCCACAATGGTTGCTTTGTCCCAAGGCATCACATTCCTCCAGGAAAAAAAAAAGGTGGTTGGGAGGTGGTGGTGGGAAATAAAAGCCAAAAGCCTTCCAAAGGGTCTTCACTTTCTTTTCAAGAGGGAAGCCCTCCTCAGAAATTCCAACCTTCATTTCACAGGCCAGCTCTAGCAGCAAAGGCTAGGAATTTGAGAGTTTTGTTTTCTAGCTTTTATAAAGAGAAAAGCTGGGGGGAGTAGTGAGCTCCCTTAAATGGTACTTGTACAGATAACCTACCCGGTCACCCTGCTCAGTTACCTGCCTGATAAAGTACAGCTAGCTAGCTAGTCTTGCCTAGGAGACTCACTGATCCAGTCCTTTCTTCTTGAACGTAGCTCCGTTGGCCCCAGCCAACCTTGGCTTTTGGCGGTAACCAAGCCTCTACGCTTTATCTAAGCTCGGAATGCCGAGGGGCCAGTAACTCTTGTGGGCAGTGGGCACTGATGGAAAGAGTGTGACACCATCAGACACGTATTTTAGAAAGATCACTGTGGGGCAGACCCGGAGGGGCGGCTGGTTTCCTTGGGAGGGTGTGCCCGTGGCCCGAAGGGCCTCGGGTGAAATTTGCAGGGAGAAAGGGGATGGAGACGGGGGCGGGACGAGAGTAGCGTTTCAGGCCGGAGACTGGGTCTGGTTCCCAGTGCGCTACTTTCAGAAGGATTATGTGGTCTGCACCGGGTCTCGAGGCTGTGAATTCAAACCCAGGCCTCCGGGTTGCAGGTGCAAGAGAAGACCTCGCGGGTCGCGTCGTTCCTGCGGCCTCGGCACGCCCCCCAGCGCGCTCCAGGTCCGCACGCGGCCGCGCGGGCTCTGCGCCGGGGCCTGTGCGTGAGTTCGCGGACCCGCTTCTGCGCGACCCAGAGACCTCGCGGACCCTCGGGCCACCGCACCGCCCGGGCGGCGGCCCTCGCTGCCAGCCGCGCGGGGCGTGGGCCTCCCTCGGGGTCCGATGGCAGCTTCTCCCATTTTCTCTCACACCAGCATTTCCTCTAGTAACACGCATGCACGCTTAATTCTGGGTTGCGGTTCTGCCTCTCAGAGGGCCCCGCCAACAACCGGCTCCAGAGACCTGCTTGTAGCTTCCCCGATGTTCCCGGACTGACTCTGCATTTGTTAGGCGCCCCGGAGGCTGAACTTGTGCAGTGCCTGACCTACTCTGATGCCAGCGAGTTGCACTGTGTTGTTTTGCTTTTCTTTATTCTTCCACGAGTGATCCATTTGCATTTTAAACACGTCAAGAGTTGGGAGAGATATGTGCTTTAGCAAGAAAGACACCCCAGTAAACTCCACCCCCTCCCTCTCAATCTTGGGCAGGGTGTATTAGAGAGCTATTATTTTGCACCCTTTGATTGCCGGCGTTAGGCGCCTGACTCTGAAGGCGAGTACCAGAGGTTTCTCTAGCAATCTCGGACACCAGGAGAGGCGCTTGCTGAAGAACTGCTCGAGCACGGAGCCCCTGCCTCGCTCACTCTGCAAACTCTCCCTCGCTGGCCTTGCCTTTCTGGAACCAAATTTTGGGGCAAAGCCTTACTGTGACAATAAACTACACTATCAAACTAAAATGAATTTATTTGGGAAAATGAGTGCAAACATGACCTGAAATGGTAAAATGAAGCAACTGTCAGTAAATCCAACGGGAAAACCACATCGTAAAACTTACCTAAAAAAACCGAGTTTCAAACTTGTTAAAAACACACCCCTATCTTGATCTAACTGCTAAGATTAATCTTGAAATAGGTAACTTGCAGAACAAAGCAAATTTAAACCTCCCCCTTTCCCAGTCTGAAATGTCATTTAAAAAACAGCAGGAAATCTTACCTTGGAGCAGCAAGTGGATGTCGTCTTCCAGATCCCTGGGCCAGCAGCTGAATTGAGACCTTTGTGCAGAAACAAGTCAGGCGCTTAATAATGCATGTCGGGATTTGTAGTTGCCTTCACTTTTAAGAAAAGGAGGCGCACATTTATATACTGTATGCTTGTGTGTGTGTGTGTGCTGCCATCTAGTGGAGCTCTCGTAGAACGGCTAACTCCAAGGAGAAGGTGAAAAAATGGAAAAGCACCTTATGGTTTACTTATTGTAAGGAAATCATTTTCGCCACTTGAATCCAAGTCTTTGTTGTTTGTTCGTGTCTACTGTGTGATGTTAAAAATTTAATGAGTCATAAACATCATATGAAAGACAGCAGCACAATGACATAGAAGGACCCTAGGTCATCTAAGATAGTGGAGACTTCCTTCCTGGCCCTTCACCAAGATTGTTTTGAGGGACAGAAATAAAAATTCCCCTGTGTTTAAGATATAGTTATGGTTGTTTTTTCACACTCTGTGTCTTCTAACACCTGTCCATATTTAGTGGCAGAGTGCGGACATCCCGAGTTAAGTGGGGGACAGGGTCCAGGTAGCACTCTTGAGCTTCGCGGTGTGGAGGCTTGAAAGGGAAAATGTTGGATAAGAGCAACGAATCAAGTTTAGTCAAAGAGGACAGACAGTAGTGGTTGAAAAGGACTAGGTCATGTGTGCTAGGCTTAGTAGTCATACTATAGCAGGTGTATAATGGAGCAGAGTGCTTGTGTAGGTTCTTTTGTGCATGTAGTATTTTCGTCGGTTCATTCAACATCCACCCACCTCACTTTCCCCTGCCTTTTATTTTTTAAAAACCAGAAAACAAATCTCTCACATTCCTAGCCTCCTTTGCTGCTAGAGCTGGCCAATGAAATGCAAGCTGAGGAAGATTTCATTTTGGATAGAAGGGCAAGGCCCCTCTGAAAGGCTTTCCCTTCTTTTTGCCTGGAATGTGGATCTGTCTTGGGACATGACAACAATTGTGTGAGGCATGAGGTCAGAGGCACCCATCAAGGACAGAGCAGGGTAAGGAGAGGACTCTGATTCCTTGAAGGCAGCCTCCACACCACAGTCTTAGACTAACTCCTCTGGTATTCTTTTTTTTTTTTTTTGGATTTTATTCATTTATTTGAGAGAGTAAGAGGGAGAGCATGAACAGTGGGAGGGAGTTGCAAAGGAACCGAAGGAGAGGGAGAAGCAGACTCCCCGCTGAGCAGGGAGCCTGATGTGGGGCCCGATCCTATGACTCTGGGATCACGACTTGAACTGAAGGCAGATGCTTAATCTACTGCACTACTCAGGCATCTCCCCCCCGTCCCCAGGATTCTTAGGTGAGAAAAAGTAACTTCTTTGGATCACATTTTCCCCCAGGTTTTTTGTCTTGGGAGTGAAGTATACTCATAACAGTCATGGTGGTTCAGAACAAAGGCTGTGCAGTCAGAAAGATGAAGATAAGTCCCATGTCCTTCAATAGCTGAGTAAATCATTTAACTCTCCAAGGCCCAGTTTTCTTAACCATAAAGAAGGTAACCATAGCACCTGACACAGGCATGTGAGGAGACAGGACTAGGAATTCACAACTACCAGCACAACATTTGTTACCTTTGTACTTTTTAAAAATTAATATATAATGTATTATTTGCCCCAGGCATACAGGTCTGTGAATCATCAGGCTTACACATTTCACAGCACTCACCATAGCACAAACCCTCGCCTATGTCCTTAACCCAGCCACCCTATCCCTACTACATTTGTATTTAATAAATGCTAATGATTATTATACAATTACAGTAATGACTCAATAGATTAAAAAATCCCTGATCTAATTTCTGCATATATAAGCATATGCACATAAATTCTTTGGTAAGACTGTCCGTCATTGCCCAGGGTAGCTTCTAACGGAGTCTAATGATGGCTAATCACACCCAGCTGTGCTCCTTGCTTTAGTAACAATGTCTTAACTTTTGAGGGTTTTAGAATACATTTTTGATGGATGTGAGGATTCTCTAATCAAGGTCAAGTCTAACACTTCTTTCTCGGTGCAGCTTTCTTCAGCCTCTCTTTGTCCCAATTTCCAACAATAATGCCGACTCTGTGACAGCCTAAGTAACATGGTGTTGCAAAAATTTGCTTACCCATCTACATTTTCCATGCACTAAATTTCTTCAAGTTTAGGGACTGTATCTTCTTGACCCTTATATTGCAGTCAACACATATTATGAGATGTTTGTTTTCCAACTAAACATGAATTTCGCAAAGGCAGTAAATTTTGGTGCCTAGATCAGTGATTGGCACACAGTAAATAGCCGTTAGATATTTGCTGAATGTGAATGGTAGGGTCTTAACAGGTTTCCTGGATATAATCTGGCCAGACTTTCCAGAAAACGTTTCCTATGAATGATAATCTATTGGTCTTCTTTGGTCTTGACTTTACTTTTCAGATCATTTTAGTGTTGTTTACTAACTGCTTTTTAACATTTTTGTTAAATG
This sequence comes from Ailurus styani, assembly GCA_002007465.1. NCBI lineage: Eukaryota > Metazoa > Chordata > Mammalia > Carnivora > Ailuridae > Ailurus > Ailurus styani. The sequence continues at coordinate 6,588,841 of LNAC01000032.1, read as the reverse complement.
TTACTGCTTTTTAATATTTTTACAATTTCATTGTTGATTTTCACAGCCATTTATCATGATATTGAAACCCAGGTCATAAGAGTTAAGCAACATTCTGAGGGAGATGTTGAAAAGACAGAGGACTAGAAATCTTCCTCCCCATCTTCCTCCCACAGAAACACCGATTTAAAACAATATACAGACCAAAATACATTTATGAGAACTTAAGTCAGTTAAGAAGTCACAGTACCCCAGGTAAAGGGAGAGCTGAGAACTGCATTGAAATGGGCAAGAAGAGTCATTTCCCTTTGCCCCTGGTTCCATCCACCCCACTCCTTGCCCAAGCCATCACAGCTCAGCCTCTGGCTCCTGGTTTCCCAGGAGAGTAGGGGGAAAGAGAAGAGTGGAAAACTAACCCAGAGTTTTGGCTTTTTCTATGGAAGCCCAAGGGACTGGTCTCTGTCTTGCTTGACTTGGAGTGCTGATGGAACTGGCAATCATTGGCAACAGAGGGCTTGCAGTGGCCCCAGATAGGGGCTGGAGTGGTTCAGCACGGTTGGGAGAGAGCGAGAAGAGTGGAGAACGTTCTTGATATTCTAACTTTTTGGAAGGCTGTCCAAGACTGATATTTGTCTTGCCTACCTGGGGTGCTAACGGGGACCTCATAGACTTTGGATGTGTGGGGGCCAATGAGAACAAAGGAGAGCAGGGTGGCCTCTTACTGCAAGAACATGCTGTACTGCAGACAGACACCAGAGGGAGCAAGAGATCCAGCTCCTAGAAGAGAAATTAGTAAACCACTCTAATTGGCACATTATACCCACAGCCCAGAAGTCACACTCCAAAAAGGTTTCAGAGATCCCCAGAATCTCTAACCTGGCTGACAGGTGAAAGTCTTCCCTTCCCCTGTAGGGGACTAGAAAAGGTGGCTGCTTTTTCAAATGCATAAAACTCAGCAAAAAATCAGAAGGCACACACACACACACACGCAATAAATCTCCAGATATCAACTCCAAAGAAACACTGATCTATGAATTACCAAAGAATTAAAAATAATGGTTTTTAAGAAGCTCAATGATCTATAAAAGAATGCAGATAGGCAACTAAATGAAATCAGGAAACCGATGTATGAAAAAATGACATTAACAATGAAACAGAAACTATTAGGAAGAACCAAACAGAAATTCTGGACCTGAAGAATAAAGGGATGGAATTAAAAAAAATTTACCAGAGGGGTTCAGGAGCAGACCTGATCAAGTAGCAGAAAGAATCAAAGAAAAAGGGAAGAAATTAAAAAAAAAAAAAAAGCGAAATGAAAGAAAAGTGAAGAAAGCGTAAGGTACTTACGGGACATCAGCAAATGGACCAATGTATGCATTATGGTACTTCCAGTAGAGAAAAAGGGACAAAAAATTTATTTGAAGAAATAATGGCCCAAAACTTCCCGAATCTGAGGAAGAAACTGGACATGCAAATTCTAGAGTAAGCAACATTTTACTAGACTGGATGGATACCTGATGACTGATTATACTTTTAATGGCCTTAGTTTTATTATCCAGGTGAACTTATTACTCTTAGTTACTTTTATTCAGCGGAGGAGCAGACATGCTAGAGAATACATCTACAGCTCTGTCATAGTGTCATATTTGGGGAAGGGTGGAAAGGGGAAACAAGACTCTGAAGGGATGGACAGGCTTAGGGGAGAGAATTATAGGAAGGGATACCTTCCCCTCAGCCCTGGTGAATACATATGATAGTATATTAAGGGGAAATATCCATCCATAAATTGTAAAATGATGGTTATGATATAATACATAATCTCTTCCTTTGAATGAATCTTACCAAAGAACCAAGAATGAGTTGAACTCACTCTGTTCTAAATCTTATGCAACTCGGTGCTTTATGTGGTTTTTCAAAGTTATATGATATAAAAGTAATATTATAAAACCTCTCTAAAACCATAGTTCTTAACCTCCTATAGGGTTAAGATCCCTTTAATAACAGGATAAAAGTATGGATCCAAGTGTCCTAAAAAAATTACAAGATTATCAAATTAACATAAAATTTCAGAGGTTTTACAGACTGCATGAAGCCCATCCATAGATGCCTTTTGTATCTGTGGGGATTCTGGGTTTAGAAGACTTTCTACTTTGACAGAAACTCTGGTGCTGTTTCCTTATGTCTGAAATAAAAGGGTAGACTAAATGGTCCGTGAAGTTCTTCCAGCTGGGAGTAAAATTCAGTAGAGTACAAAGTCTGATAACAAACCAACCAATTTAGAGTGTTTGTCTAGGAGGTTAGTGGGTGACAGAAAAGCAAGAGAGAATTTTTTTATTTATTATAGCAAAAGAAAGATTAGCCTAGAAAACGAAGAGATCATAGCACTTTGCTCTCCCTTAACAACTTAAATCCAGAAAGCTTGTATATATTCTCATAGCAAGATTCTGAAATTTTGAAAAATTCAACAAAGAAGTAAAGCTAAATATACCCGGAGTACCCCACCAAGAACCAGTAATTATCATTACAGAGAGTTGTGATTCAGAACCAGTAATTAAACATTTATTGAATGTTCAAGGTACTTAAGAAGGAGCTTATAATTTTGTTAATTAAATGACACTTTAATGTATGCATTATGCCTTGGAATTATCTAAGTCATGTGTGGATAATATTACATTAATAAAAATGAATACATTTTATGTATATGTAGAAAGACTGGAATGTTCCTTCAATAATTTTATTCTTTACAAAATATATAAATAAATAAAACAATTCAACTTATAAAGTATTACCACATTCAAGAAGATATTGCTATCACCATTCTAAATTACTGGAAGGCATTAATCTCTATTCCTTCATCTTCTAATTCTTGCGGCAAAACGAAAACTGAATTGAGATGGAGTTGGGCTGTGACAACCTTGGCAGGGACGGGCTCGTGAAGGAATAAACAGTCATGTCCAAGCAGGGAATGCTGGGCCGCCAGCAAAGCGACAGGAGAGGAGTCTACTGTGTCCGGCACTCGGGCGCATCTTTTCCCGAGGAGGTGTGCCACGGGGCTGGCTGAGGACCCACGCTCTCTGCTCCAGCACTTTGTTCTTCTGAGAAAACACAAGAAAACCCAAAAGTAATCTTATCAAAAACAAACCACACACACACACACACACACACACACACACACAATTTGAATACAACTGGAAATGGAAACGATGTTAAGCCAGTAGAGATATGAAGAACGAAAAATGACAATATGGTCATTAACGTCGTCATGTTTGGTCATTAAAAGATGTATTGCACTTCATCGGAAGTGAAGTTTATTCCCTATTTTCTCATAAAATCAACTGTTAGAGAGAAACCATTTTGTATATAAAGCCAAGAAGTAATGAAGTGTCATTTGAAATTATCAGTTTGAAATTCAAAGTGAATCAAACACAGATTGAGTCTAATTTTCCTTGGCCCTAATCTTAGAAAAAAAAAAATGCTGTGCTAAGCAAATAGTATATATGTTTTGGAGAATGTTTAGTCATTCTTACAACACTCTGAGGCTTTAAAAAGCACTTCAACTGCATTTATGTTTATAAGCAATATTCATTTTCAAATGATCATATTCATTAAAATAAATCTCACATACCTGGTCTTTGAAATTATCCCAGTTGTTGAGAAAATTTAAGTTATCTTTTATAATTCAAATTAAAAACTAACATTAAAATTCTTTTTGAATGGTATTTTACTAATTCAGGCTGGGACAATGTCCTTTAATTCTGAATTGGTCAGTTTTTTAAAAAAGATTTTATTTATTTGACAGAGAAAGAGAGAGTGCGAGCACAAGCAGGGGGAGCAGCAGGCAGAGGGAGAGGGAGAAGCAGGCCCTCCACTGAGCAGAGCCCGATGCGGGGCTTGATTCCAGGACCCTGGGATCATGACTTGAGCTGAAGGTAGACTGTGGTTGAATTGGCCCGTGTTTGATTCATATATTCTTCCAGCCTACTCTCATTTATTTCACTTAAAAATAGTACCAGAATGGTCCATATATTGCTAAAAAGACTAACATTTTTATTTGTGGTTGAATTAATTCCTATCAGGCTATGTCTCTGACACTATCAGATAAAATCAAAGGCTGATTAAAAGTTTCTCAGTTTTTTGGGGCATCACAGTATGACAGAGCCTCTCTGCCAATCCTCCACCCCACTGTGTCTGGCACCCAGGCCGAGGTGCGGGTGACCCTTGACACTGCCTCCCTCCGACCAGTCAGGTGCCTACCACTGCTGATTTTACTCCCAAATCTCGCCCATCCGTCCATTTCTCTCCATCTGTCTTGTACCTGCTCGAGTCCCCACTACTATCGCCTCTTGCTTGGACAACTGTCATCAACTCTTGCTCCTATTATTTGTTGGTTACCACAGACCTAAGGTGCTGTGTTCAAAATTTATAACTCATTATGATCCCCCCATCATGTTTAAAATCTTTCAAAGGCTTCCTCTATATGCTTTCCGGATAAAGTAAAAATTTCTTTATATAATCCACAAATTCCCACACACCTGGCTCTTCTCTTAGGCTTCACTGCCTCCACCCGCAGCAGCTTGTGTTCACCATGCTTTGGTCAGCTTGCTTTCTTTCAACCATTCCCTGGTTACAGTCCGTCCTACCTTAGGGCTGTCACTGAAATACCTCTCACTCCCCTATTTGTTAAGATGATTCACATTAACCTCTTAAATCTCAGCTTCCTTTTTCAAGGAAGACTTCCTTAATATTCCTGAAACAAAAAACTATTATATGCCTCACAGCCTTTTACACTCTAGAATTTCACCTATTTTTATTTTTGGCTACTTGATTACTGTGTGTATCTCTAAGTAGACTGTAAGCTTCCGTAGGGTGGGGACCATGTCTGGTTTTGTTTATCAATGTACCATCAGGGTCTCATCTCTGACACATAGTTGGAGACCAAATTTTTTTGCTGATTGGATGAATTAGTAAGTAAATGGAACAAGTCTATGATCTGCTTGTGTAAAATGAAGATATTGCTATTGGAAAAACTGGCCCATTGCATTGATAAGAAAGGCTTCTTCAGTGAAAGTTTTGTTTATAGGGTAGTGTCTTCATGTTTTTAAGAGAGTTGCTAATTTATCTTAGGGAAAAGGAGAAGGTTTAAGAGGTAGAATAAAGACTTAATTTGGGGTAGAAAATGATGGACTTCAGTGCTATGCTCTGGAGAAACTTTCTCACAAGAGAAATGCCAAATGAGGTCTGTGCACTGTAGCTTGCTCAACCATATCTTGTCTAAACTCCCCTTCAGAGCCACAAATTAAAGATAAGTTCTGACAGTTATCCCCTGATTTTCAAAGAATCAGTATATTTACGTACCTGGGCAAAGGCCTAAACTGGAGTTATCAAAATAGTGAACTGGACGAGGTGTTGGTAAAGACTTTGATCGGCTGTCAAAAAACCAAGACTTTGGTGATTCCCTTGGCACAGGATCTTGTAAATTCCGTTCCTTGCATTGAGAAGGTGTATGCGGCCTCTTTTTGGATGCTGTTCTAGTCACTTGAGGAGACTGTGGAGAATTCTCACAACTAACATCTCTGTAAGTCTCTCTCTTAAGGATTCTCTCCTTCCATGTTTTGACCTCATTGGAAAGATGATGATTATTGCTTGAATATAGGAAAAAAAAAAAAAAAAGAGAGAGACTGTAAGTCTGCACAATTCCTGAATTTATTCACAGGGTACATTTGTTCTCTATGCCCTGGCCACACTCTATGTCTTTCAGTTCCACCAACTGGTTATTCTTCCTGACCGAAAGCCTATGCACATGTTGCCCTCTGCCCAGAAGGCTTACTGGTCTCTCCTTTCATCTGGCCTAACTCTTGCCCTTTTCCACAGCTACTCTTCTATCAGTTTCTTCACCATGACCCCTCCCCATACCTAGATAAGGTCCTGGTTGTGGTTTTTTTGTTCTTGCTGTTTAATAGCACTCTTTGCAAAAAATTAGTTGTTTGTATAGTTATTTGTTTAATGCCTATTTTTCTTCTACTGTATCATTAGTAATGTGCTTGGCACAAGATTCTAATTGTTGATAAAAGCCAAATAATAAATTTGTTAGAACTGTTTATAAAATAAAAGCACATAGGCTACAATAAGGGACTTAAGAAATTCCCCTTTGACTTGGGTGTGCAGACTTATGGTCTATTTAAGCTGCCCCTTAAAGATCTTTGTTTACTTCCTGTTTCTGGCTTTGTTAAAAAAAGGTCAATCGATAGACAGCAAACTTCTGGAATTGGGGTATTACAGTCTTATTCCTTTTAAAAAACACTTATTACATATATTCTAAGAATTACTTTCCCCATATGTGTGAAGGGTTGCCAACTGCAAAAAACACGTGGAGGTGTATACACCAAGCTCCCCACAGGTAATAGCCAGAAGCATAATTTCGATAGCACATAATCAGATCTTACCTTAATAGTTCATTCTTTTGCTTTATTAGCTGTTCGTTTTGTTGCTTTAACTTGGAGACTTCTTTTTCCAGCCGTATATATTCACTTTTTAAAATAAGAGCTTTTGTGCTTTGTATGATGCCACTACCACCTCCACAAGTTAAGGGTTTATTTGAAGGCTGAGAGTCTGTGCATTCTGATACAACTGTGAGGGAGGCAAACACACCAACAGGGGATCATTTTCATTAACTCCAAAGTTCAAAATAAAGGACATATTATGCAGAGCGGTTAAGTCACTGCAAAGACCAGAACATCTCAATCACCATGTCCCTAGAAGCCCTCCTTCCTTCCTCCTTTTACCTCCCCTCCCAAGCCTACTTGATCAACACTTCTAATTGTCTTTAGACAATTAGAAGCCTCCGGCTTCTTTCCAGGCGCTAATTCCACTAGCACAACCCTGCTGGCTGGAATCTTCCACTGCGATGGCCCCAGTTAGTGTTGTCCTTCCCTGCTCTCTCCTCTGCAGCAGTGCACACACCGGAGGGCTTCTTATAGCACAGGATGTGTGTGTGGGGTCCACCACCAGTCATTCAGTGCGCTGAAAGTTCTCAACACATGTTTGCTAACTAAATAAAACTCAGAATGATACGAAAGCAGATATTATTAAGTATTCTACACCATCTGTGTGAAAATAAGGTAAGGAACTGTTTTGTAAATTTTAGGTAAACATGCCTAAAAATGGGAGGCATTTATAAAGTAGAATAATCCACTGCATAGTTACAATTTACAGAAGAGGGGTGAGGTGTGTGGGGGGAAGATACTCAATGTCCTGTGTCTTTGAATTACTCAGAGTTCAGATACAATATGTACCTGGGAAAGTCACAAATCAAAAGTAATTATCCTAGCCCTCCTATAACAACAAATCATGCTTGTTTCTAGTTTTATCCTTGAAGTTTTCCAGGAAGGGGAGCAACAGACACTAGAGAAGTTCAGGCCAAACCTGTACGAGACAACATCTTTGAAACTATCTCATTTTTTTTTTTAATGCGTGGATAATAAAACACACAAGTATTATCTTATGTTGGATTGACATTTAGGATTTTCAGTGTGCTTTCACACACAACTTTCAGTTTGACCCTTACAATACACATGTCTATATAAGCTGGGAGGTTGGGTATCATTCCCATGATTCCACACAGCCATGAAGTGAGGAGGACCTGTCCTTAGTTCACTGCCTGTTTACTAAACTAAAGCTGTCCCAAGTACTGTTCAGAATCCTCTCTTTTCAAATGAAATACAAGAGACAGTGATATGGAAAAATGTGCAGGTTGAGGAATGCACATGCAGAAATTCGATCATTAGACTTTAAAATTGTATCTAAGATAAATTTGAAAGACTTTGCAAGTAAGCATCAACTCTATTTTCAGTACTAAGAACATGTAGGATATTATTTCCTTATTTCTACTGTGTGCTGATTGTATTTTTACTGTGCATATGGTTAAAATCTATTACAATGTATTTGTATTTTTATTGGAAAGGGTACTTTTACCTTGATAGTAGCATGATTCTTTTATAGTACTGAAGATATCTTCACTCATATGTAAAGATCTGATAATACAAAGGTTAAGTTCTTATTTTTTAAGAATCTATAATGGGTAAATAATTGAGATTATAGGAAACTAAGGAGAGGATAAATATGATCCCAATAAATTCATTTTTTCTAACTTAGTGGTTAACAGGTTTATTCTTGACGGTTACAAATATAATAGTCTTCAAAATGTCTAAGTGTATTGAGAAATAAGATGGAAAAGATCTGGCAATATCAGCATTTTCTACTTACTTGAGGTATCTTGGGCTTGTTGATTTCTTCTCAGATTTTCTCTCAATACCCTTATAACTTCCTTTTGATATTCTACAGTGGCTTTTGTAGAAGTAATTCTAATAAGAACAACAGAAACATATAAAAGCTTTGCAACTAATTTTTAATGGAAGAATAAACAGAACTACTATCAAGAATTTTCTAATAAGATACATCACATTGACATAAGTGGCAGTAGGGTATCAAGTATTTTATAGCTGTAATACCATCAAGTTGGAAGTATTCTGTTTGGTTGCAGGAGTCATTTTTAAAATTCTTTTGAAATTTCTGGAAGCCCAATAGCTGTTAATTGGATACAATTACCAGAGCATAAAAGTGAAAAGAACTTCTACCTATTTCTACACTGTCAGGGAAGCAAACACTGGCTGCAGCTCTAGCCTAATGTGATACAAAGGTCATATTCTGCTCATTGTTCCCTAGTAGAAAGTGACATTTTAGGAATTGTTGGCTTAAGTGTTAATCAGCAGTGATAAATCATGAAACTTTCTGCATTTAGAGACTCCAAAAGTATCTGCTGATTCTATTCTATATGTAAAAATTGCCTTTTTTAAACAAGATTTATTTATTTGAGAGAGACAGACACAGAGAGTGGAGGGGGGAGAGCCAGAGGGAGAGGGAGAGAGAAATTCAAACAGACTCTGTGCTGAGGTGAATGTGGAACTTGATCTCAGGACCCTGAGACTATGACCTGAGCTGAAACCAAGAGCTGGACGCTTAACTGACTGCATCACCCAGGCGTCCCTGAAATTGCTTTTTTATAATGAAGAACTTGATAGGTATAAGTTTCACTAAAACCAATAGTCTTATTAATGGAAGGCTGGTTAAAAGGCATGAAACTTCAGAGTGCTACTTTTTGGGCAAATTAGGTATCATTGTTAAATATTTAAAGGAAGAATAAAAAGCATTAGGAGTCAGAAGAAATCTTAAGAACTCATCTAATACAAACCTATTCTTACTGATTATTAATACAAAGACCAGAGAGATTAAATAGCCTATATGTGAGGTGATATAATAATAAGTGGCAAATATTTCTTAATTTACTGTCTCTGACTGTTTACTGTTCATTATGCTATATTGTAAAGAACTTTAGGCATGCCATTATATACAGTAATGTATAGTATATATAAACAAGATATGTACAGTAAATAAACATGTACAGTATATATATAACTAAAAAGAAGTCATGCTTTTGGGTACTAGGTACCATAATTTAAAATGAAATACAATTTTACACTAAATGCAATAGGAAGAACAAATTAAGAGAACCAGCAGAAGTCTTAGTCAAACTGCTAAACACCCAAAGATGCACACATATATAGGTTCTTAACATTCATTTTCAAGCACAAAAAAGTCATTTTTAAGCTGTTTATATAAGACAGCAAGAAGCATCAAAAGACATAATGTGGGGGTGCCTGGGTGGCTTAGTCGTAAAGCGTCTGCCTTCGGCTCAGGTCATGATCCCAGGGTCCTGGGATCGAGCCCCTTATCAGGCTCCTTGCTCAGCGGGAGGCTTGTTTTCCCCTCTCTCACACTCCCTGCTTGTATTCCCTCTCTCTCTGTCTCTCTCTCTGTCAATAAGTAAATAAAATCTTAAAAAAGCAAAACAAAACATAGTGTGTTAGCAATTGACCGTAACTATGCTAATTTTTAAAAATTTTGCAGATGTAATGAGAATTTAACAAGTTAAAAAATCTGTGATGTCTGTATTTATTTCATTTTTTTAAAAGCAGTAATAGTATTTCCATATATTTAAAAAAGTTAACCAATGCAAAAAATTTAGATGGGAAGATTAAGCTTTACTTTTTTAAAAGATTTTATTTATTTATTTGACAGAGAGAGTGAGAGAGAGAGAGAGAGTGCACAAGCAGGGGGAGCAGCAGGCAGAGGGAGAGGGAGAAGCAGGCTCCCCGCTGAGCAAGGAGCTCCATGCAGGGCTCAATCCCAGGGCCCTGGGATCATGACCTGAGCTGAAGGCAGATGCTTAACTGACTGAGTCACCCAGGCATCCGAAAACTTAAGCTATTAAAGTCATGTTCAGTTAAGGCAAAGACATACTCTTTTTCAAATTCTTTAGCATTTTTCATCTTCTCTAGGTCTATTTTCACCAGCTTCGTTTTGAGATCTTCTATTTCTTCTTTATAGGGCTTAGCTCCTAAAGCAACTTTGTCCTAAATTTTTTAGAGAAAAGAAAAATAAAATAAATAATAATAATAAAATAAAATAATTTCAGAGTCTAATAATTTCAGTTTTAAAGAGCTGTTAGCTACCTTGACTTGGTGGGAACATTTTAAAACAGCAAACTCCAAATATATGAAAAGTGAAAAGGCACAAAATTTAACCCTAAAATGAACAAGTAGATATTTGATGTGAAGTATACATGAAACAATTGGAAGCTAATATGTAATTAAGAACACATGACCTTCACTTCTTTTTTTTTTTTTTAAATTTTATTCATTTGAGAGAGAGAGAGAGAGTGTGTGTGAGAGAGCATGAGCAGGGTGAAGGGCAGAGGGAAAGGGAGAAGCAGACTCCTCACTGAACAGGGAGCCCGACACAGGGCTCAATCCTGGGACTCCTGGGATTATGACCTGAGCTGAAGGCAGGCACTTAACCTACTGAGCCACCCAGGCGCCCCTTCATTTTCTAAAACAAACTTTTTTCCAATTAAAAATGATATAAACAAAATGAAACAGAAAGGTTGAAGGGTAGACAAAGGTAAATCAGGAAAATGAACAAAAAGATGTCAGAATGGCAATATAAATACCATACGATGCTGTGAAAGATGTAAGCCTGATGATTCACAGACCTGTACCCCTTGGGCAAAGAATAAAAATAAAAAAAAATAAATAAATAAATACCATATGAGAACTGAATTCAGGGTACAAAATATTATAAAGTGTTGCTGGAATGTTTGTACTCAAAGATGGTTCAGTCCAGTGCTGAAANTAAATACCATATGAGAACTGAATTCAGGGTATAAAATATTATAAAGTGTTGCTGGAATGTTTGTACTCAAAGATGGTTCAGTCCAGTGCTGAAAATATATCTACTTTCTACTCAGAGAAAAAAAAATCATATGTAAATATATACATATATTTAAACCCTTTTTTATAAATACTTTTTATTTTTATTTTTTTTTTTAAAGATTTTTTTTTTTTTATTTTATTTACTTCACAGAGGGAGAGAGATCACAAGGAGGCAGAGAGGCAGGCAGAGAGAGAGAGGGGGAAGCAGGCTCCCCGCTGAGCAGGGAACCCGATGCGGGCCTCGATCCCAGGACCCTGAGATCATGACCTGAGCCGAAAGCAGAGGCATTAACCCACTGAGCCACCCAGGCGCCCTAAATAGACTTTTTAAAGAGCAACTTTAGGTTTATAGAAAAATTGAGCAAAGAGTATAGGGTTCCTAGATATCCTTGTCGTGCTCCATCTCCCTCCTCACTCTGCCCACTTCTGCTATTATTAACATCACATTTTAGTGCGGTTTATTTGTTACAAATGATGGGATATTGATACATTCCAGGCTGCGTTTGGGTTTATTGTTTGTATTGTGCATTCTACAGGTTTTGACAAATGTACAATGACACATGTTCTTCATTACGGTATCATAAAGAATAGATTTACTGTCTTTTTTTTTTAAGATTTTTATTTATTTATTNGGTTTTGACAAATGTACAATGACACATGTTCTTTATTACGGTATCATAAAGAATAGATTTACTGTCTTTTTTTTTTAAGATTTTTATTTATTTATTTGACACAGAGAGGGAGAGAGATCACAAGTAGGCAGAGAGGAGGAAGCAGGATCCCTGCTGAGCAGGGAGCCCAATGCGGGGCTCGATCCCAGGACCCTGAGATCATGACCTGAGCCGAAGGCAAAGGCTTAACCCAGCGCCCCTAGATTTACTGTCTTAAAAATCCCGTGTTTCACCTATTCATCCTTCCCTCCCTTACCCCTCCTGGACCACCGACAATCATTGATCTTTTTACTGTCTCCCTGGTTTTGCCTTTTCCAGATGTCATATAGTTAGAATCACTCTTCAGATTGGCTTCTTTTAATTAACAGTGTGGATTTAAGGTCCATGCATGTCTTTGTGGCTCAATAGCTCATTTCTTATTATTGCTGAATAAATCACTCATTTCTTTTTATCGCTGTGCCACAGCCATACGATGGAGAATTAGATATTGAACAAAAAATAAAACCCATCTAAATAGGGACCTGGAGAGCTCTCTTTATTCCTCCAGGCCTTTTAACCCAACTCCCACAGAAACGTTTACGTGTACACCATGGCTAGCAAAGACTAAAAAGATGCAAAACCTCCTAATGCTCAGTTTAAGGAGGTGGATGACTGGGTAAGATAAGCGCATTCTTGGAGGAGCCCACTGTTCGCTTGGTCACAGCACCAGTTTAATACCCTATCTTCTGAGTCAGATGCTGATGTCAGGGCCTCCCTGAGCATGTGACTGGCTGGTGTGTTCTCTTTCAAACTGACTGCCCCTGTTGCCATCCTACAAGCTATGGATTCTTACTGTTCCACCTCCTCACCAGCATTTAGTGTGGTGGATGGGATTTTGGCCATCGTGGCATTTTGAGATACCATAGCCGTGCAGTGGTGTTTTGTAATTCTCTAATGACATCCTATGCTGAGAATCTTTTCATATGCTTATTTGTCACACATATATCTTCTTAGGTGGGGTGTCTGCTCAGAACTGTTGCTTATATTTTAATTCATTTTTTTTTATCATTGAGTTTTAAGAGTTCTTCGTATATTTGGGGCAATAGTTCTTTATCAGATATATGTTTTGCAGAATTTTTTCCTACAGTCTGTGATTTATTTGTCTTTTTATTTTCTTAACTGTCTTTCACAGAGCAGATATTTTTAACTTAAATGGAGTCCACCTTACCAATATTTCCTTTCATGGATCATGCTTTTTTGGTGTTGTATCTAACAAGTCACCATCAAACCCACAGTCACCTGGATTTTCTATCTTACCTTCTGGGGTGTTTTAGTTTTGTGTTTTACATTTAGATTTTTGATCAACTGAGTTAATCCTTATAGAAGATAGAAGGTCTGTGTTAAGATTTGTTTTTCTGTTTGTGTAAGTCCAGTTGTTCTAGCATCAATAGTTGATAAGACTATTCTTCTCCACTGACTTGCCTTTGCTCTTCTGTCAACGATCAGTAGACTGCATTTGTGTTGGTCTGTATCTAAGCTCTCTATTCTATTCTCTTCCATTGATCTGCTTGTCTATATATTATTTTAAAAGTTCAAAGAACTCTTAAAAAAAGGTATTCATTCATGACACTAAAAAGAAAATTTCAATATAGTCTAGAAATTCAGAAATTACATTTTTTGCCACAATATAATGAAATAAATTAGTCATATATAACATTATTTAAAACATTCTCATGTAAAAGAAATAAAAATTGAAAATACTGAATTAGAAATAGAAGACAACAGAATTCCATATTTCAAACATATGGCATGTGAGACCAAAGCTGCACTCAAGATATACTGATGGTCTTAGTTTTACTGAATAAACTGAAAAGACTGAAAACATAAATTTCATGGTTAATATAACCTATTTATCATTTGCATTTTTTCAGCAATTCAGTTAAGAAACGTTAGTGGCTCTACCTGAAAAAGAATTCCTTTGAAATTCTGATTTGAATTACATGAAATTTAGGAATTAATTTGGGAAAAACTTAGGATTGTATAGTATTTAGGTTCCAATCTAGGAAATGGTATGTTTCTTATAAACCACATGTTCTCTTATATTTCCTTCTAAAGTTTTATTTTTCTTTTCATATATGATGCCCTCATTTTTTTGTTAAGGTTAGTCATTCAATCATCTTAATTTAGATTTTGTGGCCATTATAAATACCATCTTTTTTCCTCCTCATGTAGGATATCCATAAAGTTCTACTGCAGTTTAAATTTTTGATCCATTCGCTGCTACTTAACATAAACAATTTGTAATGATATAACTGAGGAAATGTATCAAGATTTAAACAAAACTGTTAATGGTTTATTTGTTCAAATTACTTTCTTCTTTATTCAATTAACAAATCCTACATTATTATACTAGACAGCTATATCCAAGACATTTTCAAATAGTGGTGAATAGGTTAAAAGTTTTTTCTTATGCCAAGTCTTGAGTTAAATACATTGTTACATTTTATAGAATGTTTATATTATACCAAAAAGCAAACAAACAAAAAACTGTATAAAGATTTTATGAATATCTTATATTCTGCTTTCTTTCCCTATAGGTATTATACAATGCGGTACCCCAGAAATAGTTATTTCTGGTATGCAGGAAAGATGTTTATCTCTCCATAGATACCTGTACCAATTTACACAGAATGTGGAGAAATTTGTTGCTTACTTCCTATCTTGAAACACTTCCTTCACTTTTGTGAAGAGACTGAAACCGCTGTCTGCACTCTGTGTTTTACACCCCCCTGGTCAACTAACTGGCTGCTCAATCTTGGTATCCTTTGATTACTCCTTATTTCTTCCCCATTATGCTCATGCCTTTGTCCCAGTCTCATGACTTTTATATGCTGACAATTCCCCAAACTTATACTTCAAGTCTAGATCTCTCTTAGACTTATGTATACATACAACTGCTTCAGTCATATCTCAAGTTGGGGGCCCCCAGTAGCCATTTCAAATTCAATGTGTCCAAAACTTAGTTTCGATTTAGCTCCCATGGTTTCAAACTTGCTCTTCTGACAGTCTTCCCCATCTCCATAAATGGCAAGTCCATCCTTCTAGTTGTTCAAGCCAAAAACTCTGGAATCATCTCTGACTCCAAGAAATATGAGAGGAAAGGGTATGTGCCACTTTGGGTCAGAGGCTTTAAGAGTAGAGATTTTAAGATGATTTTTAGCTTCTCCATTTGTCCCTTTCCTGTGAACCTGGGTATGGACAGTTTACAACTTGGCTTTAAGCATGCACATAAAAGCCCCCGTGAGGGTGGTGGAGAAACAGGATTGGAAAAAGTGAGGCTTTGAATGATCACGTGGAAGGGAGCCACCTGCCAATCTGGAACTCACACTTTTATATGGGACAGAGAAACAAGATTCCCTCTTTTTGGAGTTGCTGCAGTTTGGGTCCCTTTGTTGTAGTAGTTGGTACATCACATTAACAAACACACCCTCCTGGATTTTATTTTCAAAGAGCAGGCTGTAAAAATTTAAATCGGACCATTATATCCTTTTGCCAATATCCTCTGATGACTTCCTTCTCACTCAAAATAAAAACCAGAGTTCTTATAATATACTGTGAGACCCTTTATGATTTGACTCTGCTACTTCTCACCTTATTTCTCATCTCTGTCCCTTTGCTCATTCTGTTCAGGAGACACCAGCTTTCTTGTTTCTTAAACATACCTACACTATTTGTGATTTCCTTTGCCTGGAAGGCCCTTCCCCTACCACATAGCTCACTCATCCCCTCAAGTCATAGTGGTACAGCTCTCCTCAGCTTGACACTTTGTAAGATCATATCTGCTTCCCTCACGCCCCCACTTTCACCCAGTACCCCCACACCCCTTGCCTAGCTTAATTTTTTCCCACCATTCTTTTTACCATCTGACATACATATATACTTGCTTATTTTCTCTCTTCCTGAACCAGAATGTAAGATCCTTGAAGGAAAGGAGGGGCTTTTCTTTCTTTCCATTGCTGTACACATGACATCCAGAGCAATGACCAACATATATCAAATACTCAACAAATCTACCTTGATTGAATAAAAATGTGATTTGACATATTAAATAATTACCCTCAAAAACTGTAAAGCTTTACAATTGATTTTCTTGTTTTTTAGCTTTATATTTAACAAGATTGAGATTGTTTTTTTATTGTCTCTTCTGTTTCATGTCTTATTGAATGAACCAGAACTTTTAGAACAGTGTTAAAATGATGAAAGGAGCAGACATTTTTGACTTGTTCCTAATTTTAACTGAAATGAAGAGATAGCAAACTTAAGTGCCTATTAGTCAGACTCAAGCAAAAGAAGCATGAGAAGGGCAGGAGCTAAAACAAAAAGGAGTGGCAAGGATGTGATAAATGAAGGTATGACTTCTGTAATGGCATTCAAGGTCAAAGACAAATTACTGTTCTTCCTTTTTTTTTTTAAATTTTATTTATTTATTTATCTATTTGAGAGAAGGACAGAGAGAGCACAAAGGGAGAGGGAGAAGTTGACTCCCTGCTGAGCAGAGAGCCCAACGTGGGGCTCAATCCCAGGATGGTGGGATCATGACCTGAGCCAAAGGTAGCTGCCTAACTGACTGAGTCACCCAGGCATCCCAAGACAAATTACTGTTCTTCCTAAAGTAAGCAGATCAGATTCAGCCCAGAGGCTACCAGGTGGGGCTCAATAATGAGATTTAAAAAAAAAAAAAGAATTTTAAAATGTACTTATCTAATAAAGAGTAAATATTTAGATAAGATTTTTTCTGAAAAATGAAAATATACATTTTAAATTATAAAGAATATATATCTTTTATTTTTATTTATTTATTTTTTAAAGATTTTATTTATTTATTAGAGAGAGAGAGCACAAGTCGCAGAATGGCAGGCAGAGGGAGAGGGAGAAGCAGGTTCTCCATTGAGCAGGGAGCCCGATGCGGGGCTCGATCCCCAGACCCTGGGATCATGACCTGAGCTGAAGGCAGCTGCTTAACCGAGTGAGCCACCCAGGTACCTCAAGAGTATATGTCATTTAAAAAATAATTTCTCTGGGAGTATAAAACATAATCATTATCTTACATGAAAATCTACTCTTGTATTTCATTTCTAAATTTCCACTTGCTTTTTTAAGTTGAGTACTGAACTTCAGATGTTACATAAGTAACAGGAAGTTCAAGTAAAAGATCGGAGTTCCAAAATATCTGCCAAATTCAATAGTAAAAGAAAGAAAAACCCCTTTTATTATAAAATGAGTTTGTTAAGTTACCTGAAGTACTTGGATCATTTCTTTTGTTTTTTCAAGGCATTTATTTGATTCATTAACTTGCGCTTGAAGTTTTGCTATTATGTCATTAGTCGTCTCAAGTTCTTTCTGCATCTTTATAATCTTGCTTTCCTTGTGCTTAGCACTTTCTTTAGCTTCACGCAGTGAAGTTTCCAACTCCTGAATTTTCTGTTAGGAAGAGCACACATATATAAGGTGTGCCATGCAGGCAGAATCACAGTATATAAGTGTAAGACAAAGATGGTCATATATAGGTATTAATGTTTCAGATTGTATTAACAAAGGATAGAAGAGGAACCAAATGTCAATTTACACATGTATTATTTTCTTTACTTAGAAGCTGATGATTTTTGGATTAAAAAAGACTCAAATTTTATATTATAAGGTTTAATGTTATTTTATTTACTGGTTGGTATGGTGTTAAGCACATTTAATAGGCACTGACATTTTAAATTAACACCACCTAAAGGAAATAAATACACTTGTTAACTGACTCTTTAATAATGCATAAACATATCTTTACCTTTATTACCTAATTTTTAAATTAAAAAATAAAGTATGTGGAGAAATTCGAAGGCATGTAATGAAGGGTAAGGTTCCCTGTCTCATAACCCCACCCGACCCTGCTGCAACCACTACTGAACTCTTTCAAGTATATCCTTCCAGAAATTTTCTATGTCTATCTGAGCATTTGTGAATATACAGTTATAAAAACAGTCAGTCATATACACAGTAGGAACATACTGAATATACAGTTCTGTGTTTTTTTTTAACCTGACAATATATTTCCATTATCAATACATATGGATCTCTCCACGTTTTTGTTTTCATGGATACAACATCCTGTTTCTTAGAGGTACTATAAATTAGTTAACCCATCAATTGCTAATGAAATTCTAGGTTATTTCCAGTTTTTTGCAAGTAAAAAAATACCTGAACTTAAATACCTGAATTGTTCCATATTTATAAGATTATTCACCTACACACATACACACACACACACACACACACACACACACACACACACACACGTATACAGGTTTTTCTGGAAAATATCTGTTTCTTCTTGCCCCATCCAGAATTTATTTTTGTTTGAGTGAGGTAGAAACCCAGATTTATTTTTTCCCAGGTGGCTTGCTGGTTGTCTGAATCAAACATTAATTAAATCATCTTTTCCCTACCGAGGAGGCTGTTACCATTATCAAACACTGAATTCTCCTCCTTGAGTATACATGCTACTGAACTCTCTACTCTCATCCACTGCTCTATTTCTGTATCATTACCAAACTCTTCTATGATACTCTAATTTGTCATAATTACCAAAGTAATAGTATATAATAATTATCTGATAGGGTATTTCCTGGGATTACTGAAGATGGAATTTCCTTCTGCTTCTTTATTGCTTTGGTAGATGGGTTTAATATTTCTGCTATTTTTGTCTCCACCAGCTATTGAGGGCTGTAGGGATGAGCAAATCAATAAACTGTACTAGTGATCTTCTAGTTTCCATTGGTAACTGATTATTAAACTAGTGGTTGATATTTTAAATATTTATTTTGGTAAAAATGATAAATTCTAATTTACTCTTGGGTTCTTCACTAAGTCATTTTGTGAGCTAACAGAATAAAATAGCATGTTTGCGTCACAGATTCCCAAGTAAGGCTAGTTAATAAAATAACTGAATCATTCAAATAATGTATTGATTCTTAGATTAATCTAGCCTGCATTAATTAATTAATGCAGGTTAATCTGCATGAAGACATTTGTTATATTTTTATTCCCTTCCATTTTAATTTTGATGTAACATTAACCAATATTAAGGCTTTGATGATAATTAGATAAAAGCTGAATTGCCCTTTCCCTCTAAGCTAGTTCTATAAATAGACACAGATTATAGTTTAATAAAAAATTACATGATTTAAGAAATTTATAATGTACAGTAATGGTACTTTAAGAGGTATATGTATCTCTTAATAAAATTAAGCTATGAGTTACTTCTGTTTTATATTTGAAAGGGAAGATGTCATATAATATATATAGTTCTGTAGTTATTTGAGTGATTAGCCACAACAGAACTAAATTTAAAAAAGAAGCCCATAACCTACACAAACATGGTCCATGTTGCCTAACACATATGATAGTATAATTTTTCTCTGAAATGTTATATAAAATGTATCTTTGATCAAATTGCAAATTGAAAAACATCTTATAAGAAATCACATACCTCTGTGGTTAGGTGTGTGGCTCTTGCTGTGACATGAATATTCTTATTGTCTTCTGTAGCAGAATGAACAAGGGTACCAGATGTTAGGGAGGTCTTTAAAGTCTGGTAGTTTTTGAATAATTGCTCATTTTTCTCTTTCACTAATTTCAGGTTGTGTTCCCATTCTCTGGCTATGGTAGCATTTCTTTCCTCAAACTCTGTAGATTCATTCATTATAGCCTATTGAATAGTAAAACACCATTATAATTCTAAAATGAATTACATATAAAAAATACTATGAAAACTACGAGAATTCTAGGACAAGGCATATGCTGAAATTCCTTATTTAGAACATCCTAGAACTGTACTTTATGTGACCATTCTTTGTGGTTTGCGTCAGTTCCTGAAATTTTAGAAGATGCTGGACGTTGATGAAGAGAATAAAAGAATAAGGACTGGAGAGGGTTTGTAAGGTTTGCAAGATGATAAATCTCACTTCATTGGATCAGTGCTAATATACGGAGCAGAAATCTGAAGAACTATGCAGGTTAAAGTCATGTATGTTAGGACATTTATAATGTATGTACAAACATTAACTGATATGTAATGGCAGAGTATATCCAGTAAACTTAACAGCAATCTATTTTCTTGTTTCATTTTAAACCTCAGGGTTTAGAGGGAAAATAATTCACTGACTTTTGGAAATTAATCTGAAAATCTTATATTTCTGTGCAGGGAATAACAATCAATCACTACCTTCCTTTACAATGAAGGCTAACCTGAAATTACTCATTATCTTTTTACTTCCTAATTCTTATGGAATGTGCTTTTTGCTCTCATCATTAATGACTTATTAGTTTTATCTATATCTTTAAGGCACTTCTGTCAAACTTGGATGCTAAATTAGTTGTGCTCTTGCTGGCATCCTGGACTCTTCTTGGTTCTGGACTATTGACCTCATACCATATAACATTATCAATTCCTATATTCAAGGCGCTGAAAGAAGCCACATATATAGATATGTACCTCCACACAGTAGGAATCCCTACTTTCTACTCAAAAGTAGGTCTTCAATATTAGAAGAAAAGCACTGAATTTTATGGGGATTATCTTATTTCAAATATTGGTTTTTATGCTTTTCCTCTGTTGTGAACTTTTTTTTTGAACAAGGTCATTTACTATTTTGCTACCTTGAGGTATTCAACGAATGGGAATATCCACAGGAAAACATATTTTAAAAATATTATCTATATTTTGGTGTGATTTAAGTATAGTTTTCAGATGAAATTAAAGTGTCAAACAAGACCTTCCCAAACACATGAAATGTAAAACCAATTTTAGAAGTTCTAATATTCATCTAGCTCCCTTTGTTCCAGCCACATATACAACAAGCAACTTCCTGACTACTACATATTTTACCAGGTATATGACATAGGGATTACTTCAGAGAACAGAATGAACATTCTGATCAGTGGAAAGTAAAACAAATTAACAAGCTGGTTTTAAGCCATGTTGGTTCTTGCTAACCTGTACACTAGAGCCAGTCACTTTGGGAACAAAGATATATACCACATCTCCGAACCTCAGAGTTGAAGGATCAGTGCATAAGGCAGTGATACCACCGAGATGAAAAGCACATCACAGTGACATCGCTGCACAGACTCGTCTCTGGCACAGGCACAGCTTCTGCCTATAGCTCCGAAACAAGCTCAGGTCTCACTCTGTCTGAAGCTACTTGGGGGAAAGACTCAATTCCTCTAGAAGCAGGGAGAATTGAGAAAGGAAAGAGCATTCAAGATTCTCTAAGTGGAAATTGATTATTACACCCCAAGATTTTATCTTCTTTATAAGTGTAAGTGGTTATTTTTAATTATCTTTAGGAAGCATACATAACATGTTAGAGGAAGAACATGTTTGCCCATTTTTTTCAAACAAAAAAATAAAGTATATACAAATAAAGAAGCATACCTAAATTAAGTTGCTCTAAATTTTTTTTTTAAGAAAAAGGTAGAAAAATTAGAGCAAACAACAAAAAGAATGAGGTAGCACACACACACAAATCATTACTTACAATTATTTTGTTATTATAGAAGTTATTCACTTGACAAATCTTATCATTTTCTTTCTGGATGCCATTTTTAAGCTTTTCTATATCAAAATGCGTATTCAACCATTCTTCTAAAAATTGGGTCATTTCTTTCCTATTACTTAGCACTTGCTGAAATTCAGTCTTTATGCAGTTGAAGTCATTTTCTGAAAGATCTTTGAGAATTTCCTGTTTGAAAAATAAGGATTGAATTATCTGCATATTAAGAGAGTTTTTATCTAAATATCATACAAGTATCAGGAAAAGGGGAAAATACCTTACTTTACTGAACTCTCATTCTTAATATTTTGAGTATTTTGAAGTAAACATAATTCTAACTTAAACCTTTGTTCTAGTTATTTGAATAATAAAAATCTGGCAGTATAAGCTATGTAAGGAATGTCTACACATTCTGCCTGCTGGAATTAAAAACTATCAAAACTGTCTGTGACTACTCCTCACACATATGCATGGCTTCTGCATGTAGCTTTTCTGTGCACCCAGGCCTTCCATGCACGTTGGGAACTGGATGCCAGCCTCACATTGCTCGGTGAGAGCAAGGACACTCCACGAGGAGTTGTCATAATAACATTGTTCCTGACTCTCAGCCACAGATCTAGGATGCTTAAGAAAGCATTTGGAAACTTATTCTGGGGTTCTATGAATTCCCCCTTGTTGGGAATAAATCTATTTGTCTGTATCTGTGGAGTCCTGAAAGGCGGTTGGCTAGTCTATTATGTGGCACCATTCACATGTGGTCAGCTGTTACCCTGCAACCTATTTTGAATTTCTGAAAAATGAAAATGGCTCTAAGCATGTGCAAAGGTACCTTCTCTATATGATAAAAAGAGTTAAAATCTAATTAAACCATTTAAAATAAATAATACCTCAATATGTAGATCTATATTCTGGCTCAACTTGAGGTCCGTTAATTCTCTGGATGGTACATCATAATCTTGTTGAAGGTGCTGTATTTTAATTAGCAGTTCATTTTGCTTTTCCATTTCATCAATAAAAGCCACTTCAAAATTATTGAGGGATTCATGTTGTTCTTCCTTTATCTTTGTAACATGGCTTAACACATACTTATAGAAAAACAAATTGGGAAATGAACCTTTTATCACATTTAAAGGAAATTTTAAACCCTTAAGACAAAGAGGTGGGATGACATCTCTTGTTTATCTGTATCCTCTGGTAAATGAGGAAGAAGGAAAGAGCTTCTCTCTAGCCCCAACTTTCTTCTCTCAGTATCTTGGAAGAATAACTTCCAGACGTCATGTTCCTTATTTCAGATTCACTACTGGCTACACCTCATGGATGCCCTACAATTACCTCAGATTCACTGTTAAAATGTAACATACTCTCTTTCCCGATAAACTCACCTTTCTCTTCTGCTAACTTTTTGGTTAACTATATCCCCAATCATGCTGGTATCCCAGCTAGACACCTGAGATTCATTTTCAGCATCTTCTCCTGCCTACCTTGGTTGGGTAACCAGTGTGGGTATACCAGCCTCAAGATATACTTCTCACATGTAGTTAGATGTTTGGCATCAAGGTGATAATGTAAATGCCGTATGTCCCAGGATCTCCTGGATAAATTCTGGATATCTGACTGCTAGTATTTATGGAAGAACATCAGGGCCTGAGAGGCAATCTACCTAGAAAAGACAGACACCAACTCCCTACTTCCTCAAGTTTCCACCACTCCTTAACCTCTTATAATCTGGCTCTTCCCTAACCACTCAATTAAAAGTGCTCTGACAAAGGTCAACAAAAAGCTCTATTATCAACAAATTAACAGCATCTCTTCAGTTCATATTCTGGCTGTTTGAAGCATCTACCACTCTTGACTACTTCATCTGTGACATGCTATCCTCCACTGACTAGAGCAATAGCACTTTTGCTTGATTTTCTCCTGTCTCCTTGCCATTTCCAACCTCAAAACCATTTGTGCTCTCTTTTCTGCTACTGCCTCTTGAAAATTTATCTTTTCCAGAGTTCTCATCTTATCCTAAGGCTCTTATTTTTCGATTATACTTTCTGGGTGACCTTACTGACACATGTATATTATAGCATCTATATACGGATGAATTCCAAACCTTTATCTCTAGTCCTAACTTGTCTCCCGACAAACTTCAGACTCATAAGTGCCTATTTGTTTCTCTTCTTGAATGCTCCATCACAAGTATTTCTACCTCAAAACATCTCAAACTAAACACCTGACTGCTTTTCCTGCCTCGTCTGCCTTGCTCCTCTTTCTTTTTTCTTTGTCAGCTAATGGTACCACTTCACAATCCTGGCTACACCCAAATCCTGGCACTCAATCTAAGCATCTCCCGCCTTACCTCCACTATCAATCACATAAACCTACTATTTTAAACTGCTGAATATTTAATTTCTTTTATCGTCCCTGTGCCTATGAATCCATTTCTAGTAGTATGGTCACCTATAATATCTCATCTGGACCACTATAACTGCCTCTTTTCTCTTCTCTCTGCCACAAACTCATTGTTTTTCTACAGTGAAGTAGCTAAAATGGTAATCTGATCATGCTACTGCTACCACTTAAAAATAACTGCCCAATAGCTTCCCATTATCTGCAAAATGAACTCTAAGCATTATTGCAGACTCCAGCTTCTCCTGAGATCTCCTTCTCTGTAACTCTTTATCTGGTATGTCACACAACCTGCATGTGCTTCTATCACACTTACTAGCTGCTTACATGTTTGCCTCGTGTGCTAGATTAGGAGATATCTGAGATGTTATTCCTATCTGTCTCTGGAGCACCATGATGGTATCTAGGCTCACAGGTAGAGCTCAAGTTTTGTTGAATGAACAGGTCCTAGAGGCACTGTGGATCTTGTACATACTATTCTGAGATGCACGTTAATTCAGCAGTAAATATACCAAATAGCAAATATGCCAACTCCCAAAGTAGGACTTAAATACACTGATGCTAAAACTAAAATTTATAGCAATATTACAAAGATATTACTAAAAAAGGACATACCTGAAGTTTCTTCATGACTCTGTGGAATTCCATTGAACATCTCTGGTTTGCTGTGAGAAGTTTTTGAATTTGTTTGATTTGTGGATATGTAAGTGAGAGGTTTGCTTTTACTCTAGCTGAAAGCTCTTTTTGGGTTTCAACATCTTTCTCCAAGTCAAAGGATAGTCTATTTAAACAGTCATAATGATTATACATTTCTGAGTATCTCTTCAGAAGCTCCTAAGGAAAATTAGAAATCATTCCATTTAACAATTTATCCTAACAACAAATAGCCCTTGCCCTAGAATTTTAAAAAAATTTTAAAATTAATTTTTAATGTAAATTAAGTTAATTAACATATAATGTATTATTTGGTTCAAGAGTACAGGTCTGTGATTCATCAGCCTTATATAATAGCCAGTGCTCATGATAACACATACCTTCCCCAATGTCCATCACCCAGTTACCCCATCCTCCCCCTTCTTTCCCCTCCAGCAACCCTCAGTCTGTTTCCTATGATTAAGAGTCTCTTATGGTTTGTCTCCCTCTCTGGTTTTATCTTGTTTCATTTTTTTCCTCTCTTCCCCTATGATCCTTGCCATAGAATTGTAACAAAACTTATGCTTTAACATTTTCTGTAGTACAGAAATAAATTAAGACCTTTGCGTTAAAAAAAAAAAAAGGAAACTCTTACTGTTGATTTTGGATTACAGAAATAATATTTAATTACTGTGAAAATTTAAAAAATTTAAACAAATATAACAAAGAAAACCAGAAACAACCACTGTTCTCATTTTGATACATTTTCTTAAGTTTTTTGAGTATTCATGATTCAAATGACCATCTACAAAGAGTGAAGATAAATTTGAGTAAATTCAATCTAGTATATATTATATAGCTCAAGACTGAATGCTGGCTCATGTTTACAGTAGGCAGTGTGAGTTTACAGGTAAAACAACTGACAAGTAATCAAACTAGCTATTTGCCAGCTTGGTGTAGCCTCTTCACACATTTTGATTTATCTGCTTAGAATCTTGAGTTTTCTAACTTTTTGTCAGAGTTAGAGTTCAGGTTCTATCTCTGCTACTTCCTGACTGGGGAAATCATTGAGCCAGTTTCCCAACTATAAGGTGAAGACTATGGTAGTTGCCACAAAGTTTTCTGGGGCAAGGTGAATATTATAGGATAACTGTATTTATGTAATTTACAAAATATATACAGATATAATGGCTTAAAGGAAATAAAATTATATTTGTAAAAATGTTTCCATATTCAAGTTTTAAACCTCTACCTGATTTCAAATCTTGATTCTACCAGCCATGTGACTTCAGGCAACTACTAAACTTCCTCTCTAAGCCTCAGTTTGTTTGTAAATGGAGCAATAAGGATTATCTCATGAGGTAAAGCACCTGATATTAGTGCATATGGCAGACACTCAATAAGTCTGGCCTCTGAGCTCAAATGACTAGAGGCCACGCAGGGGACACAACAGTCAAAGTATAGGTGGAGGAACACAGTAGTTCAAATTGCTAGTCATATAATAAATAACATAATTCAGAGTGCTAAATAATAGAACAAGGGGCTGCTGACAATAATGAACTTCCTGTTTAATAACTTAAGGAAAAGCTAGCTGTTCATTCATCTGGGATATTGGAAAGGGGATTCCTGCCTTTGGTCTTATATGAATCACATTATGACATGGAACAGCTCTGTGCAGTCATTCGTTTATACATTTAATACATATTCTGATAGGAATGTGCTAAGTGACATAAAAAGGCACACAAAAAGTCTTTAGGGATCTTGCATTAGGAGAGGAGTGACAGTCGTGTTGGCCTTTTCCTTCAGCATATATTCAGAATCGAAATATTTCCCACTGCTTCCACTGATACCTCTTTAGGCTAAGCCACCATCATCTTGGCCTGGATTACTGAACTTAGTCTCTCAAATGTTCTTCCTGCTTCCACTTTGTCCATTTTCAACACAACAATCAGAGCTATCCCTTTAAAGTGTAAGTCAGATCACGTCTCTCTCATGGTCAAAACCCTCCAAGAGATCTCCATCTCACTCAGAGTAAAACCCAAAGACCTTTCAAGGCCCTACGGCTTGCATCTTCCCCAAGAGCTTTCTGACCTCATTTCTTATCAGCTTTCCCCCTTCTTGATGCTCCTGGAACCCACCAGGCAGAGTTCTGCCTCAAGAGCTTTGTATTTGTTACTTTTCTTCTCATCCTGTTCTTCCCCCAGGCAGCTATATGGCTTAATCCTTTACCTTTCTCAGGTATTTGATCAAATACGACCTTAAAATCACAACCCCCCGTCCCCCGTTTTGTGTGTTTATGTACGTACATACGCAGACACATGCACACTTACACCAGATTATAAAGTTTAAAAAAAACACTGAGCACTATCTATTCATTTCATAGATGTTCCCTGGATTCCATTTAGGTCTTTGGAAGAGTACCATTCATTTGTAATTTTAACATAAGGCACTTACTTTTATCCTAGAGCACTTTCCTCTCAGGCTTTCTATGAGGTGGTGTTTTTCATTACATTGTAACTGTTTTTCATATTTTACTACCTCTTTATGGTTCTGTTGGTCCTGTGTTGGTACAAAGAAATAAACAAGGCTTCAACTATAACCACATCTACATGTAATGTCTATGGTTTTCCAATTACGTTTTTTCACATCATTTCAATAATGGAATTATAAACTTGTAACTCATAAACAAAGTTAAAAAAGGCCAGAAAATGAATAATAGTACCACTAATTATTGTAGTGAGTGGCCTCAACTCATTGAGAAAAAATGCAGAAAAACCATGTTTTTGAGATGGGATTTATTCCTGTAACCATCAGAGTTGAAAACTAGATATTAGATTTATATCTGATTCTTATGATTCCAAGTCTCTGAATTAGAATTAGTCTCTGAATTGCTGTCAAATAAAACCCTAGCAAAACCACCTGAAATATCTCTATTCATACTCTTCCCAGAGTATGGGAACACAAAATGCATATCCTGTTACATTTTGTACTTCTGATTAGCAGTATAAAATAAAACATTTTCTCCCATTTATTCACTACACTACTTAGAAGAATGATGCTTAATAAGTATTTGTTGAATGAATTAAATATCTTTATAAATTTAATTAGGGTCTACATAAGGATGGTTCCTAATTGTCCATGTTTCTATTGATAATATTGCAAATGAGACGGTCTTCTACTCTTATTGAATTATGAAAATAAAAAAATTTTTTTTATAGATTTTATACAATTTCTTTTTTATCTGAATTTTACATTATTTTCTAAGGGGTTCAATTGCGTTTTTAAAGATGTGATTGTGAATACATAAAGATAGTCACACTGGCTGAACTTACTTCCTCTGTGTGTCTGGCTGCTTCCCTCCAACTTCACTGAGAAGAGCATGTGCCTAAAACTCTGTCGTGCGAGGCAGAGAAATGGGCACTTACTCTTTTATAGATCTAGTCCTTTAAATCTTTTTCTATTGAGAATAATCCCATTTCTTGGTTTAAAAACTCATGTAAAAATTACATTAAAGAAAACAGTCTGCATTATTTAACAAATCTTTTCTTAAAAGTAAATAAAATGATATTTTCTGAAAAATGTTTTGGTTCCTTTTAAAACAGTATCATCTTCTATTTGTGTGAGAAATTGTAGTAATAGTTTCCCTAGTATCCTTTACTATTTGTAGAAATTTCCAAAAAGAAAAGAAAAAAAGAAAAAAAAACAAACCACAAGTCCCCCCAAAACCAAAAAAAAAAAACCAAACCAACCTCAAAACCCCATAACAACAAAAAAATGAAATTATTCCCCTTTCCAAAAAAGCTTGATTCTTATAAATAGTTACTAAATAAGGGAAGATTCTGAACTCACTCTAGCTATCATTTCTCTTAAGGTTTCTCTGAATTGGTCTCTTTCCATTTTGAGAGACTCTTTTATCTTCCTTTGCTCATCTCTTTCCTTAGCTATAATTCTTATTTCTTCAAGACTTTCATGAAGTTTCTTAGTCAAGTGTAAGTTATTCATTTCCACACTTTGCATAGATAAATTTTGGGCCTCAAATTGTTGCTTCAATTGTTCCATTTTGTTTGTAATTTTATGAGTTTTATTGACATCTTCTTTCATTTTAAGAAGTTGAAGCTCTTTTTTCTGAAGTTCTTGTATCTTGAGATAATTATAAAACAAGTTAGAATGAAAACAGAATTCCTTCAAGGAAGGAAAATAGTGTCTAGTGGTTACATATGTTCATCTATGTCTCTATCTATATATCTGTATCTATATCCTTTCTCATTCCACAAATGATTTTAGACAGTTATACCCCAAAGAACAAAACAACACATACCTTTTTCTGTAACTCATCTTTAGATTTATTTAAATCCTTTTGAATATTTGAAATCTGACTTGTCTTTTCTGAAACTCTCTCTCTGAATTTACTAATAGTTTCTTGGTGTTCTTTCAAATGCATATGAGCAATTTTTAGTTCCTGTTGTGTCTCCAAATCCTTTATTAGAAGAAATTGAGATCTCATGATATTGAGGCACATTACCTTTCCTTAATGATGAACTAGTTAAACAAAATCTTAAAAAAATCATGCTCATAATTAAAAACAATCATCATACCACCTCCAGATTGGAACTGTACAGAAGGATATAAACTAAAGTTCCTGTCCCTAGCCTCCCCCATCCTCAGTGAGCTGCCTGGTGAACTCTGCCACTGCCTTCCTTCCTCTCATACCACTTGGACATTATTCTAAATAAGTAACACGTAAAAAGGGCCCATTCTCATGCTTAGTAGTCCATTATACAAATGGACCCCACTTAGCCAGTGCCTTATTAGTGGACACTTGGATTACTTCTAGATTTTTGTCAGCACTAAAAATATTTCAGTAAATGCTGTTGTATTTCTGCTCAAATGTATGAATATATTGGTAGGATAAATTACTATAGGTAGGATCACTATATCAGATATATATGCTGACAAATCTTTAATAAGGCAGTGTCAAACTGTCTCCCAAAAGAATATTACATTTACATTTTCACCAACAGTATTATAAGAAGGAAGCTTCTGGTATTAAAAACACATATACTGAATAGGTAGCAAGAGCACAACTCACTCTAGCTATGGTTTTCTGTAGGTTTGCCTGGAGTTGGTCTCTCTCCAATTTCAGATTATCTCTTTCTTTCATTACAGATTTCATTTCTTCAAGGTTTTCATGAAGCTTCTGAGCCAAATTCAAGTTTTCCATTTCTATTTTATCCAGAGTTAAACTTTGGGCCTTAAATTGTTTCTTCAATCGCTCTATTTCAGACATTTTTTTCTGCGATTCACTGACATCTTCCTTTAACTTAAAAAGTTGATCTTCATTTGCCTTAAGTTCTTGAATCTTAAGATAATCATAAAATAATGTGTTAGGATACATAAAATAATGTGTAAGGAAAGGATAAAGAATAGTTTCTAAATTGATTAAGACCATAGTCTTCCTATGTTGCTCACTAATATTCTGCATAATTACACCCCAAATTTATATTCTTTTGAGGTATAATTTTTTTAAAAAAGATTTTCCTTTATTTATTTATTTGAGAGAGAGAGAACACGAGCAGGGTGAGGGGCAGAGGAGAAGCACACTCCCCGCTGAGTAGGGAGCCAAATGAGGGACTCAGTCCTGGGACCCTGGGATCACGACTTGAGCTGAAGGCAGACACTTAACCGACTGAGCCACCCAGGCACCTTGAGGTGTAATATATATAAGTATATTAATCTTAAGTGTATCCCTTAATTATTCTTGACGTATGGTATTCATCTATATAATTATAACCCAGACTAAAATTTAAAACCTGTCTAGCACTCCGTAAAGTTCCTCTGTGCACCCCCTTCTAGAGCTAACCACTATTCTGAACTGTTTTCATCAGAGACGAGTCTTGCCTGCTTTTGAACTTCTAAATCACAATGTATTTATCCATTTTCCTATTGATAGACATTTCACTTGTTTTCCATTTTTTTGCTATTATGATTATAGAACAGTTATGAGCATTCTTGTACATAACTTTATGTGGAAGTATGGATTGTTTCCTCTTAGGTACATACTCAAGGAACAGAAATGCTGAGCCACAGGCAGGTATATGTTCAGCATTAGTAAAAACTGCCAAGACATTTTCCATTTGTGGCTAAACAGTTTTACATCCCCAAAGGAGCTTAGGCACAAATAAATCAAATATCCAAACAAGCACATTCTCCATACCTTTTCTTGCAATTTAGCATGTGAATTTTCTAAAACCATCTGCATATTTGATATTTCATCTGTCTTCTCAGAAACAAGGCCTCTGAGTTTATCAATAGTTTCTTGGTGCTGTTTCACATGCATGTAAGCAATTCTTAGTTCCTCTTGTTTATCCAGGTCCTTTATCATTAGAGAAATTTTAAGAATGGTGACACAGCTTAATATTAACTAGTATTTTTTTTCTTTAAAGTGATATATTTCCTTAGTATAAATAATAAAACTATTACTTCTAATTTTACATCTTTGTTTTTAGGAAGTTATAAGCTTTCCCTGCCTCCCTTTCCTTGTCCTCACCTCCCTACAGCCTACTCCTACTTTTGAGAGGCAAACACATGATCCATATACTATTCAAAGCTTGCTTTTCCCTCTGAGTGATTTGGGCTTCCAAATCAGGACATTCAAATCTACTTCTTGCTTTTTTTTTTTTTTTTTTAAATGTGCTGCATAGTATTCTGATATATCACTCATATTTACCCAGTTTCCTTCTGATGGACATTTAGATTGTTTCCCACTTTTTATTACAAATTGCTACATGAACAACCTTCTGGTGTATGTGTGTTTGTGTAGTATATAAATAAACATGTAGGATGAAACCTACAAAAAAAATTACCAGTTACAGAATTTGACATTTTTAGAACAATACAAATTACCCGCCTGAAATTTTGTATCAGTTCATTCATGCCAACACTGCCACTTACGTCAAAGAAAGGCTTACTGTTCTCAGGAAAACATCAAGTTTACTCACTAGTATAGGAAAAGTGACTTACTTTAGCTTCTTTTTCTCTGAGGCTTTCCCTGAGCTGGTCTCTCTCCATCCTAAGAGTTCCCTCCATGCTTCTGAGGCCATCTCTTTCCTTAGTAACACATTTTATTTCTTCAAGGTTTTCATGAAGTTTCTGACTTAACCTTAACTTCTCGGTTTCTGCACTTTCCAGGGTTGAATTCTGGGCCTCTAATTGCTTCTTCAGTTGCTGTGTTTGATCCATATTTTCTCTGAGATCATTTTTTACCTTCAGAAGTTGATGTTCTTTCTCCTGAAGTTCTTGGATCTTAAGATAATCATAAAATAAATTAAGATATAGATAGATAATAAAAAAATGATAAACAATCCTTTTGAAATTAAGTAGGCTAATCTTTGCCTTTAACTTTAGGCTAATTCATATCCTGTTTCATTACACAAAAGACCTAATACAAACTCTCAAATTAAAAATAAAATACCTGTGCTTTTAAGACAGCATTTGAGTTTTTAAAATCCATTTGCATATTTGATATTTCATCTGTCTTCTCAGAAACAAGGCCTCTGAGTTTATCAATAGTTTCCTGGTGTTCTTTCATACACACGTAAGCAATTCTTAGTTCCTCTTGTTTTTCCAGCTCCTTTATCATTAGAAAATGGAAAATGATATATTCAGAGTAACAAAATTCAAACAGTGTGTGGAAAGGTAGAGAGAGACTAAGAGGTAATTATGTCCCCCGCCCCCATTAGGACTCATCTTCTAAGTTCATCTTAAATGTCAATATATGCTAGATATATTACTCCTTAATAGGATACTTCCAAATCAGCACCATGGCATTACCTCCTTCTTTACTGGTGGCCTAGAATTCTATAGAATTCCTAGTATTCTATAGTTTGAATGTGTGCCACTTAATTAACCAGTCCCTGCTAATGGACATTTAGCATTTTCCCTATTTTTGTTTGCTTTGTTTTGTTATTGCAACTTTTTGCAATGGATATCCTTCTACAGATATCTTTGCAGTTGTGTTAATGTGGGTTAATGTGTTAATAGGGATAAATAGTTATGACTGGACTTTTGGGATCAATGAGTAAACTTATTGAAATATTTGGAAGATAGCACCAAATATCCCCCCTCCAACTTTCCCCAAGTTTGAACCAATTTTGCACTCCCACCAACCCTATTGCCCATGGTTCTTTCAGGACACAATATCATATTTACCAGATGGGCGAAAGAGGGTAACTTACTCTAATTTTAGTTTCTCTTAGGTTTTCCTTGAGCTGGTCTCTCTCTACTTTGAGAGTCTCTTCTACACTCCTAAGATCATCTCTTTCTTTGATAACAGATCTCATTTCTTCAAGGTTTTCATGAAGTCTCTGAGTTAACCTTACATTCTCCATTTCTCTATTTTCCAGAATTGACTTTTGGGCCTCAAACTGGTTCTTGTAGTATTCCATGTCACCTATTTTTTCCCGAGTCTCACTGACAGCTTTCATCTTAAGAAGTTGATATTCTTTTTCCTGAAGTTCTGGAATCTGAGAAAATAAAACAAGTTAGGACACAGACAGAAATTTGTAGGAAAAAGAGGAACTGTTTCCCAATTAAGTCGGTCATCTTTAATTTTTGTTTTCTTCCATAGGGAAATGAGCAACAGAATAATCAGATGTCTTTTTTCCAACTTAATGAATTAAGACCTACCTTTTCTTGTGATTCAGCACCTGAATTTTCTATCTCTCTCTCAATATTTGCTTCTTGATCTGTTTTCTTTGAAATATTCCTCACACTCATGGTTTGCTGATACTCCTTCAAAAGAACATAAGTAGTTTTTAGTTCCTGCTTGATTTTCAGTCCCTTTCTGATTGAATAAAAGTTAATAAAACAACACTGAATATCACTGTTAACTACCCTAACATTATTTCTGTACTTAAAAAAAATTAGAAGAAGGAAACTTACTTTAGCTACAGCTTCTTTAATGTTTTCTTTAAGTTGGGCTCTCTCCATTTGAAGAATCTCCTGCACCCTTTTCAGTTCATCCCTTTCCTCAATTATAATTTTTATTTTATCTTGACTTTCCTGAAATTTCTCAGTCAACTTGAGCCTCTCACTTTCTATACTTTGTAACGATGAATCTTTGACTTTGAGTTGCTCCTTTAATTGCTCCAGTTCACTCATTTTTTCTTGCATTTCAGTGATTTCTTTGGTGCTAATAAATTGTTCCTGTTTCTCATGAAGCTCTTGGATCTTAAAATAATAATAAGTTAATAGTTTAAAATATACATACACGTAAATGTGTGTATTTATATACGTGTATGCCTGTGTATACATAGATCTATTTTCGTTTTTTTTTTGTTTGTTTTTAGAGATTTTATTTATTGACAGAGAGAAAGAGAGAGCAAGACAATGGGAGGGGGGAAAGAGGTAGAGAGAGAGGGAGAAGCGGGCTTCCTGTTGAGCGCAGGGCCTGATCCCAGGACCCTGAGATCATGACCTGAGCTGAAGGCAGATGCTTAACACACTGAGCCACCCAGGTGTCCCAGATCTGTTTTTGTTTCTAAAGGAAAAACACCCAGAGTGTTCTGCATAACAATCTAGCATGCAAAATTAGTTTCCCTTAGTTCAAGTAGCTAGGTCCCTCAGGTTTTCTCCTACATGCCCTTCATCCCCAATTTACCTTTTTCTGTAATTCATCATTGGTTGTTTCTAATTCCTTTCGAAGGCTGGAGAGTTCAGTTTCCCTCTCTGAAAGATTCATTCTCAACTTATCAATAGTTTCCTCCTGTTCTTTCAGATGACAACGAGCAACTTTCAGTTCCTCTATGGTTTCCAGGTGCTTTATTATTAGAGGAAATTATTGAGAAATTTATAGAAACATTATAACCATCATACTCTAACTCCTTTTCCCAAAGGTTTAATTTTTACAAAAATATCTGCTTATAAAATAATAAAGAAAAAGCACACAGGGAAAGGATGGCACCTACTGTAGCTGTCATTTCTCTCATGTTTTCTTTGAGTTGGTGAGTTTCAGACTGAAGAACTTCTCGCAGCCTCTTGGCCATCTCGAGCCTTTCCAGGCCCGCTCGTGGCAGTGCCACCTCTCCGGCTTCAAGCTGCTCCTGCGGTTGCTCCAACTCACTCAGTATGTCCTCAGCCTCATCGTCCTTTTCTTTCACATTGAAGGACTGATCTTGTTTGTCTTGGGGTTCCTGGATCTTAAATGAATCCTAAAAACAATAGAGTTGACAGTCAAAGATTTTTTATTTTAGTCTAGGGGAAAAGAAATCAGGACATTTTCTAAAATGACTAAGTTGGGATTCAATGGCTCATTACAGAGCATTCTTTCCACTCTCCCACTCGTCATTACTCAGGCATTGAAAACTTATTTCCTGAGGGCTCATTGTTTTTTCACTACCCTATGAGACGCTGGAGATACAATGGTAAAAGAGACTTACATGATCTTTGCCTTTTTGGACTTGCACTTTAGAGGGAAATGCAGACCTTATGCCAAATCTTACCAACAGAGGTTCTGGGTTCCTGCAGGGTATGTGGCAAACCTAATTTACCGAGTGATTAGGAAGGGCTTCCTGGGGGATGGAAAGCTTCAGTTGAGAACTAAAGGATGACAGCATTAGTTAGGCAAGGGCATATGCAAATGCTGCAGGCAGGGAGACCAATACATCTGGAAGCGACGAGATGAGGAAGCACAAGCCTGGAGCATCATGAGCAGGGCTAAGAGTGAACAGAAATGAGGCTGGAGACCAGCAAGGAATGGGCCCCAGGACCTGAGCGGTCATGTGAAGAATTCCAGTCTTCAGTTCAAGAGTAGTGATGGACTATTAAAGGGTTTTAGGATGAAAAGATTGCTTGGGTTCAGAATAGGAAATGAATTACAGAAGTACAGGAATGAATATGGGGAGACCAATAAGGAGGCTATTGCAGAAAGCCAGGGACAGAACTAATGGTCGTTTGGATTAAGGTGTTGGCAATGTGGGGAGAAAAGATGGAAGATTTCACACACACACACAAGCTTGCATGCACGCACACACACGTACACACACACACACACACCTTAAAATCAACAAGGTTTGGTGCTTGGATTATAGAATGAGTAGGAGGAAAGGATACTGGGAAGGAAGGGTGATTCTCAGATTTTAGTCTCAGGTATTAAGGAAGTGCCTTATGAGATGCAGTAGGAATAGATTTAAAGAAGGAAAGAAAATGGTTTTTCTGGCTTTATCCTTTCCTACAATTTAGCATTGCTTTTTTCTAAAACATTTTTAAATATAAGAAGACTGCTGTCCTCTCTGAAACATTTTCTCTCAATTTCAACAATTTTTTACTATTTGTAATTTTAGTCTGTTTCCAATCACTTCATAATCAACAGACATTTAAAGAAAACATGATAATAACATCATAACTATAACACTAGGGCTTCCTTTCCCAAAGATTTGATTCTTATAAAATACTTATTAAAAGGAAGGAAAGGATGAAACTTACTTTAGCTAACATTTCTTTAATGTCTTCTTGCAGCTGATCTTGTCCAATCTGAACTGCTTCTTTTATCGTTTGAAGTTTGTCTCTTTCCTCAGTCAGAGATTTTGTTTCTTCATGACTTTCTGGAATGTTTTCAGTCAACTCGATCCTTTCTGTTTCTATGCGTGCTGGTGTCATTGAATCCTTGGTTTTGGGTTGCTTTTCCGATAGCTCCACTTCATCCATTGTTCCCTGAGTATCACTGAGTTCTTTCACGTGAGGCAATAGTTCCTGTTCCTCACAAAGCACTGGGATCTTGTGATACGCATAAAATACCAAGGTTACTATCTGGAGATTATTATCATAATTTTTTTTATGTGTGCAAAAAGGTGATTTTGTTAAAGCACGGGGACAGGACCCATGGGTAGAAAGAGCTGCTGCTGTGTTATCATAATTTTTTAAAGGGAAAAGATGAGGATACTGTCCACAGAAATAAAAGTGATTCTGAAACCACAGCCTACCGTGGATCATGAAAACCAACTTATTCATTTTCTCTTGATTCCTACTAAAGCTATTCATGACTTTTCTGCTGATCATATTTTGCCATAATTTTCTTTTGCTCCAGTTTACATCCAAAATGAATCAATTCTTATACTTGACTAACACACTGTTAATTCCATCAGTTGGACACTTCTTCATTTCTATACTGGTTCCCAAATGCCACAGGAGAAAAGTCATCATTGAGCACATTATAACTCAATAAATGAATGGTCCCTAATTCTCAGATGAGCTCCAATGCTATGTGCCAATTTTTTTGTTTATAGACTGATTCCCCTTTCCTATGGTCATTAATGGTTCCATCTAACGTTACATATTGTATTTCTGCATTTGTCCTACTCAAATTGAGGGATTATTTTATATGCCCATATTGGGAGGTGGAGAGAACAGTGTCTTATTCATATCCATAGTTTCAGGGGCTTGCACACAGCAGCCTTTAACATAGGTTCATTCAGTTATCCAAATGTTTCATTTTCTTTATAGCATTTGCCATTATCTTAAATTATCTTATTCATTTGTTTGCTTATTTACCAGTTATCTCTTTCCACTAGGGTAAGCTCTATGACCATAGAAATGTTGTTCACCTTGTTCCCATTTTATTTCTATAACCTAGGACTCTGCCTGCCACATTACACACTCAACAAATAGTATCCAAAAATGCATGAACTATTAACACAGTCACTATTTATTGCTCATCTTTCCTTCAAAGAAAAAAGGAAAGAAGGAGGGACAAAGGAGAGAAGAGACAAACCTTTTCTTGTAATTCAGTATTGGATTTTTCTAAGTCCTTCTGAATATTTATTATTTGAGCGGTCTTCTCAGAAATGTTTTTTCTAAGTTCGTCAATAGTTTCTTGTTGTTCTTTAAGACGCATGTGAGCAATTTTTAGTTCTTCTTTTGTTTCTAGACCCTTTATTAGGAAGTGATATTAATTAATATTTTAACCACATCATCCTAACATTGCCTCCCCCTTTTCCAACTGGCTCTGTTTTAAAGAAACATTTAATAGACGAAGGAAATGGGTAATAACTTACTGTAACTTCGATTTCTCTTATGTATCCTTTAAGTTTCTCTCTCTCTATTTCAAATGATTCCTGTAATTCCTTTAGATCATTTTTTTCTTTGGTTATGGATTTCATTTCCTCATAATTTTCATGGAGCTTCTGAGCCAACTCTAGCCTCTCCATTTCTACACGTTCTAATGTTAATTCTTGGTTCCTTAATTCATTCTTCAAATTCTCCATATCATTCATCTTTTCCTGCATCTCATTCATTTCTTCTTGTACACTAAGAAGTTGTAGCTGTTTTTCTTGTAGTTGTTGGCTCTTAAGAAATAAAATCTTTAATTAC
This sequence comes from Ailurus styani, assembly GCA_002007465.1. Lineage (NCBI taxonomy): Eukaryota > Metazoa > Chordata > Mammalia > Carnivora > Ailuridae > Ailurus > Ailurus styani. Next base: position 6,550,888 of record LNAC01000032.1, on the reverse strand, counting down.
CAATTTGCCTATATACTCATAAAATCTCATGTAAAATGTACTTTGCTGAACTGAAATAATCATTATCACAGCCCTGTCTACATGCCCAATGTATACTGACAAGCAGCTTTAAAAGTATCCTTCTAAGCAGAGTGACTGTAGTGGGCTGAATAGTGTCCTACCCAAAATTCAAGTCGATTCAGAATTTTAGAAAATGATCTTGTTTGAAAGTATGGTTTTTGCAGATGTAATTAAGGACTGAGAAGAAATCCTATTGGATTAGGGTGGGCCCTAAATGCAAGGAGAGTGTCCTTATAAGAGGCAAAAAGGACATACAGAGACACAAAGAAAGTCCTGTGAAGATGAGGCAGAGGTAAGAGTGATAAAGCTATAAGCCCAGGACACCAATGATAGCTGGGAACCAAGGATAGTTACTAGATGCAAGAAGAGATTCTTCTTAGAGCCTTCAGAGTGAGCATGGTATTGCCAGCAACTTGATTTTGGACCTCTAAGATTCAGACATCTGACAATAAATTTCTGTTGTTCTTTAGGCCACCAAGTTTATGGTAATTTGATACAGAGGGTCTAGGAAGCTAATACAGTGTCAGTAAGTTAATCAAGGAGGCAAAGTGAAGATAAGAAAAACTTGAAAAGAGACTAATTAAATAGAAAGGTAAAGTTGCCAAATATCTATAATTCCTCATCTCATAAAAACTTTTTGGATAATCTGTTTTTACTTCTAATGAGGTCCTTATGGAGTAGCTCAAACAAACGCTGAGGCATTAACTTTTTAAAAAATTAAACTTATTCAAATTCAATTTAATTAACATATAGTATATTAATAGTTTCAGAGGTGGAATTTAATGATTTATCAGTTGCATATAACACCCAGTGCTCATTACTTCAAGTTCTCTCCTTAATGCCCATCACCCAATTACCCCATTCCTCTACCCGCCTCTGCTCCAGCAACCTTTGGTTTGTTTCCTATAGTTAAGAATTTATGATTTGCTTCTCTCTGTTTTTGTCTTATTTTATTTTTCCTTCCCTTCCCCTATGTTCATCTGTTTTATTTCTTAAATTCCACCTATGAGTGAAATCATATGGTATTTGTCTTTCTCTTATTTCGCTTAGTATAATAACCTCTAGCTCCATCCACATCGTTGCAAATGGCAAGTTTTCATTCTTTTTGATGGCTGAGTCATAGTCTATTATAAATATATATACCATCACATCTTCTTTATACATTCATTTGTTGACAGACATCTGGGCGCTTTCCATGTTGTGGCTATTATGGACACTGCTGCTATAAACACTGGAGTGAATATGCCCCTTCGAATCAGTTTGTATCCTTTGGATAAATACCTAGTAGTTTTATTGCTGGATTGTAGGGTAGTTCTATTTTTAACTTTTGGAGGAACCTCCATACTGTTTTCCAGAGTGGCTGTACCAATTTGCATTTCCACCAAGAGTATAAGAGCGTTCCCCTTTCTCTGCATCCTCACCAACATGTGTTGTTTCCTGAGTTGTTAATTTTAGTGAGGCATTAACTTTTTTTAAGTTAATAAATATGTATAAGTCTATCTCTTTATTTTTTAATTCAATTAATTAACATATAATGTATTATTAGTTTCAGAGGTAGAAGTCAGTGATTCATTAGTCTTATACAATACCTAGTGCTCATTACTGAGGCATTAACTTTTACATAAGCCTATTAATTTAACTTCTTTAGGATGAGTATGAAACAGACATCAGGTTTTAGTAAATTTAATTAGGTTATAGTGAAAGGGAGGAGAAATAAGAGAATACTTACTAGGAGAAAAACATTCCACAAAAGTGCAATGGTAATCACAATATATCATTTATAATGCACGTGGCAGTGTCCTTAGAGTAAATAGAAAGCTCTTGGTGGGTACACTTTAGAAGTACTTGGGCAGTACAATTATTACAAGAGTCTTAGCTCTTATACAAATATTACAACGGCACCTTACTTCCATAAAAGAAATGAGTCAGGAAACTGTAAATGTCTAAGAGATGGTTAATAGTCATAAATCTTACATTTTAAAGAATAACTACTATATCTTAATAAAGGCAGGATCTTTGTGTTATTGACTAATGGATCTCAAGCACACAGAACAGCATCTGGGCTATGGTAGTTCCCGAAAAGTTTCTGATGAATGAATATATTATATGATCATTTAGACGAATCAAGGCCTTCTTTCTCATCTGAAGATGAGGATAATATAATCCTCACAAAGAGTGTTGATTAAGATATAGGTATGAGTTGAAACTGTCCACAATATTAGCATTAAGATGTGTTCATTTGGGAGAGACATGCTATTTTTAGAATTTAGCTCTAGAGCATTCAAAATGTGTTAAAAAAAAAGTTTAGTCAGAAAATATAATATGGCTAGGAAGCTAACTTTAAAAATTCACCTTTTCCTTTAGCTTTTCTTCAACTTCTACTAATTTCTCATAGGTCCTAGAAAGCTCTTCCTCTTTCTTTGTGGTGTGGTTCTTTTCCTGTACGACGAGCTCTTGTTGCTTTTTAAGTTCAACTCTAAGAATTCTTAATTCTTCTTGGTTTTCAATAGTCTAGAATTTTAAAAAACTCGAGATTAAGATAAATATTACCTTACATTTATAAAGTCAGGTAAAAATCAGCATTTACTTCAGTCTAAAAATGAAGAAATAGTGGAAAATTCTATTGGAAAAGACAATCTTAAAGAGTCTTTAATTTAATCATATAAATGCCAAGCACCTGCTTTTTATGCTGTTTTCTTTATTGCTCCACTTATATTCCTCTCCTGAAAATTAGACCTGGATTTAGTATTTTATCTTGAGAGGTTTGCCCATTTTCTACCCTTAAGCCAAAGGAGACTATTTCTGACATTCATGGACTGATGACAAGACTAGTTATGGGCTTTTTATATGCTAGAATGGTTATGATTTAGGACACCAGTTAACAGCAAGCTCAAAATGGCAGCTATCCTTTGCTAGCATGACTTGGGCTAACGCTAGTTACAAGCTTAAACAGTGACAGTCCTAACATGACCACAAAAACACTGCAAACATGAGACCAAGAATAGACTATGACTTTTGTCTGTATTCTTCTTTAAACTTAGCTCTTTTGATCAGACAACCCCAAGAAATATGGAAAATTACACAAAAGGTCAGGTTCTCCCATAATCCACAGCAAACTTCTAAAAATGTGAATTTCAATCTACACATACTATATTGTCCCTAAATATGGAAACAAAAACTAAAGTAGATTTAACAATATGGCAAACATTAACAATGAATAATTAAAAATGAAGTTTAAAAATTACAACAGAATAAAAAAGAAACATTTAAGAACAAATTTAACAAAATGTGGATAAAGACCTGTACACTAAAATCTATGACACACCACTGAGAGAACAGATAATTTATAGAAAGATATGCAATGGCCAATAAGCATATGAAAAGATGATCAAGATCCTTAATCATTGGGGAGAACAAATGAAAACCATGAGGTACATACCCAATAAGATGACTAAAATTCAAAAAACCAATAATATGAAGCATTGGTGAGGATGTAGAGCCATCAGAATTCTCTTAATTTGCTGATGGGAATGTAAAATGGTACAACTACTTTGAAAATCAGTCTAGTAATTTGCTATGACCTTGCTAGTCCATTTAGACACCCTAGAGAAATTTTCTTAACAAATGTTCGTAATAAGTTTTGTGTAAGAATGTTTAAAGCAGCTTCACTCAAAACAGCCAAACAGTGGACAGAACTCAAGTTTCCATCAACAGGAGAAAGGCTAAACAACCTGTGGCCTATTCATAAATGGAACACTATCTAGCAATAAAAAGGAGTGTAAAAAAGTAAGGTACAAAAGAGTACATGCTGTATGATTCTATTTGTATGGAGTTTTAGAAGAGACAAAGTGTCCTATGGTTAAAAACCATCAGGACAGTGACTATATGGGGTAGACAGTGAGATTAGAATTGAGTGGGTCAAGGTACAAGAGAACTCTGTAGGGAGAGGCAAATGTTCTATAGCTTGACTGGGGTGGAGGGTACACAAGAAGAGACATTTGTCAAAAGTCAACAGACTGTACACTTGTATCAGGTACATTATGTAAATTATGCTTCAGTAAAGTCGTAAAAATCCACAACGTACATGACAAAAACACATTGCTAAGCATACAGTGCTAAATCCTACCATTTCAATGTTTTCCCTTAGGTCAGTCTGTAATTGTTCCTTTTCTGCTGTAATACTCTCTAACATTTGTTGCAGTTCATTTTTCTCCTGTATTACAGAAAATATCTTTCTCTGTTGCTCAGTTAGCTCATTATCTTCAACATTCGCAATCAGTGCTTGAGTATTTTTGGCTTTCAAATTCTGTTTTTTATCTGTGTCAACCATCTAAAATATAATAAAGAAGAATTTCTCAGACAGTAACAATTTTAATAACAATAAGAATGGCCAAAACTTACATTACTTATTTTTTACCAGCACTATTTTCATATATTGACACATTAAATCTTCACTCTAACCTGATGAGGTAGGTACTAGTATTATTTCCATTCAACAGATGAGGAAATTGAATCTGAGAGAGGATGATAGGTCATTTTGCCCAAGGTCACTCAGGTTTTGAAGCCAAGAGGTCTGGCTCCAGAGTTTGTGCCCTTAAGCATACTCTTTTTCATGGATAAGAACTACCTGGACAGCTGTAGATAATTAACAATTGTCTTCATGTATGATGAACCTAATTTTAAGAAAGAGTAAGCCACCTTGAACTCCACCATTTTCTTTCCATCAAAAGCTGGAAATGATTCTCTATCCATTTCCAACAAATCATTATTTTCAGAAGCAGTGGAGAAGTTTGGAGTTTTATCGTGTGAGAGGGCAAATCACTTTGATAAAAATAGATTTCATATTATAGTAGTAAAATCTACCTTTTAAAAAAATATATTTTTTATATACTGCTAAAGAGAAGCATGTTATATAAATTCATTTATCCATAAACAAGTCTTAAGCAAAGGTAACCTAATACGTATACTTCTTGATAAAGTGAAACAAAGACTGATATTAAAATCATATGAAATTAGGGTATCACTATATAACCTTACACATCCAGGAAATAAATACAGCTCCATATTGGCTGTATTTTAAAACGTTTCAAATATGTTTTAAAAAGTTGTCATAATAGGGGTACCTGGGTGGCTCAGTCAGTGAAGCATCCAACTCTTGATTTTGGCTTGGGTTATGATCTCAGGGTTGTTTAGATCTAGCCCTGTGTCAGGTATCACATTCAGCAGGGAGTCTGCTTGAGATTCTCTTTTCCTCTCCCTCTGCCCCTCCCCATGCACTCTCTCTCTCAAATAAATAAAGCTTTTAAAAAAAGTTATTATAATAATTTATAATTATATTGGAAAAAAATTGAAAAATAAAGAGAAAAAAAATCATCCAATGTTACTGGCTTCACACAACCCACTACTAGAATTCTAGAATATTTGCTTTTAGAGTCTGTCCTTGAAAAAAATTTTTTGAACACAGTAATTATGATTAACATATATATAGAATTCAACTTTGTTTTTTTCCATTTATATCAAATACATTTTCCCATGCTGTTACATAATCTTCAAATTATAATTTTTAGTGGTTGCTCAATTGTTTAGAAAGTGTTTAGACAAACCATACTTTAACAATTCTCTTACTGTTGGCAGTATGCATGAGTTTCTAACGATGGCAAATACAGAGCTAACTATGTTAGAACTGAAGGTAAGGAACACACAGTCATTGGGACTGGTTTGTCAGATACTGCACTTTAGAATCTTCTGTCTGTGCTTCTAAATATAGGAATGTAAACAAAGACAAAGCAGGCTGAGACAAAGTATGTGAGAATACCCAAATGATATTTCAGAACTAAACTCAGCCTAGAAAGTATTTCAGCTACCATGAGAAAATCTAACAGATTTTATTATTAAATAAAAAGGATTGTGTCCTTTATATGAGATAAACTTAGTAATCATTGTTTAAACCTTCAGTTGCAAGACACTAGAGAAACTACATTTCTAGAGAGAGAAACATCAAGGATTCAAAGTGGGCACTTTCAGGGGATTCATGAGAGACTGACTAATGCAGCGCTGTGCGGCCCAGATGAACAGAGGGGTCCGTGTGGGATTCCATCATGAACATGGTAACAGAAGACCAAGCTGACCCCAGCCTTCCATCCCAGGTTTGAGAAACCCTTGAGAAACAAAAAAGCCCCAGTTGGACCTTTTTCTATCAACACAGATGATTCTAACATAAACTTAATACCACACACCAGCTGGTCCCAGTGAATAGAACTCTCCTTTTCCCTTACTCCTTTGCTATTACACCCCTTCTCATGAGGCCCTATGATTGCATTTTTGCAGTTGTTTAAAAGCAGCTATTAATTGTTGTATCTTACTTTCAAAAATCTTTTCAAAAAACCTTCTCCCAATAAAAGTGAAAGTTACAAATTTCAAATCAAAGTCAAATGCCTTTGGCTCATTTGATTGATCCAAACTGTAGATAAGCTGAGAACACAAGATATAGAACAAGTGAAAATGCTTTTCTAGGAGAAGTACTGAAGCATAGGGAGGGAGAGGGAAAGCTTTTCCAAGGCAAGAATACTGTACCCCAGGGCAAATGGGGAAAAAACCCTCATTATATAGAGTAATAGCATACAAATCCATAAAGAGGTTTATTTGGAACTTACTGAATTATCCTGAAGCAGTACTTGTTTTTATTTAATAATATGTCCATTCTGGTGATTTTTTGTTTGCATATAATATGCAGTTCTAAAAAATTTTATGACTCTATAAAACACAGTTGCATTATCTATATACATACATATTATATATACATATACAATTCCAAGATATGGATGTATGAAAGATTATTTCACCAGTCTCCCACTGATGGATGTTTTAAATTCCTTGTAGCAAATATTCTGGATTAAATAGTATTAAGTGCATAAAATTTAAAGACAGCATAAAATATCCTGTTGATAATATATATCAAAGGCATTTTTGAAAAGTAGAAATGTATATAGTAAATGAATCCATTGTATAAAATTATAGGTAATTACCTGTTACAGAATGAATTGTTTGCTCCCAATATTCATGTTGAAGCCCTAACCCCCATGTGACTATATGTGAAGACAAAGCCTTTAAGGAGGGAAATTAAGGTTAAATGAGGTAATAAAACTGGGGCCCTAATCCCATAGGATTGGTATCCATTCATTCATTCATTCGGCACCATGCCCAGCGCGGAGCCAGATGTGGGGTTCAAACTCACAACCCTGAGATGAAGACCTGACCTGAAATCAGGAATCGGTCACCCAACCAACTGAGCCACCCAGGTGCCCCAAGATTGGTGTCCTTTTAAGTAGAGGAAGAAACACCAGTGCTCTTTCTCTGCTCAAGCATAGGAGAAAGGTCCTGTGAGGACACAGAGGGAAGGTGCCATCTGCATGCAGGGAAGAGAAGACTTAACAGAAACTAAATTTTCTAGCACCTTAACCTTGGACTTCTAGCCTCCACAACCAGGAGAAAGTAAATTTCTGTTGTTTTAGCCAGCAGTCTGTGATATTTTGTGATGGCAGCCCTAGTGGACTAATACATCGCTCTTAAAAAAAAGAAAAAAAAATCATTAGCATCTCCTAGCCTTTCTTGCATATAATTAACCAGTTAAGACCTTATTCTCCTAAGGTCTCAGAATAAAATGAAACATACTATTTAGAATAAATTAAGGTGAGATTTAAGCACCTGACATTAAAATTATGGCACAAGACCAAGAAACAGGCATAAATAAAATATACAGATTGATTTCGTAGGGATCTTTAAGCAAGTTAATATGTAAAATCTGACATAAAACAAATATTTTAAACATGGTTAATAATAAGCAATCTTTCTTATATTCTTAGAATTCAGAAGGGTTTTTAAAGACATTTAAAATACATCAGGCCTCAGAAAATATCAGCTCAAAGTTTGAATTAATTTTTGCCTTTTTTCCTGAGTTGATTATAAGCAGTTATATCTGAAATTATCTGAAAGACATTAGGGTTATACTTGTAAAGTATTGTTAGTTATTAGCACTGTAAATAATAAGATTGAGATTATCAGTATGTATTTAAGTGTTTGAGGTAAAAGAGAAAGCTCATCTACACATGTATAGAAACTTTGAATGGAAACCCCATTTACCTTTTCCTGGAATTCATCCTTAGTTTCACCTAGGTCTTCCTCTGTATGCAAACTCTTGGAAGTTTCCTCAGAAATTTTCATTTTTAGCATGTTAATTGTTTCTTGGTGTTGTTTCAAAGACTCAAGAGCATTTCTTAATTGTTCTTGGGTATCTATATTCTTTGTCAGAGAAACAAAACAATTTCGATTAGAATAATGTGAAACAGTGGAAGTAATTGTGTAGGGACTACTTGATCATTAATCCTAAGTGATGACTTAATCCTAAGTACTGTTTGTAAAGAGGCTCTGAGTTTTCAGAGTTTATTCAGTCAAAGCCTTACCATGTTTACAGTATCCTGAATGTCACTTTTGAGCTGGTCCCTCTCAATCTGCAGGCTCTCTTGGAGTTGTTTTAGGTCCTCCTTTTCTTGGGTTAAGGTTCTTAATTCTGCTAAAGTTTGTTGAAGTTGCTCAGCGATCAGTGTTTTTTCCTTTTCCATAGTTTGCAGCCTCAAATCTCTATTTTCTAATTGTTTCGTCAGCTCTTCCACTTCATTTGACCTTTTTTGACTCTCAGTTGTTTTCTGCTGAAGTTCTTTAGATTTGGGAGAAAGCTTTAAAACAAGAAAAAGTAAATGTGAAAAGCAGAGCATTCTGTGGTGTATATATATGGAAGCCAAACCCCAGAAGGCTAAAGATTGCTTTCCTAGAAGGGACTCTCTTGTACCAACCTCTGTGTTCAAAGTATCCAAGCCAAGTTTTTGAGCTTGTTTAGAGAGATTTCCTATTTCCTGATTCATTCTTGCATTCTCCTCAAGGACCATCATATACTTTTGCTCAAAATCAATATGTTGATTTTTAAAATCTTGGAATTCTTGATCGGTGCTTTCATAATTCAACTGGGTAGTTGCTAGGTCATTTTTAGTTTTCCCAATTTCTTCAAGTAAATCTTGAATCCTACTTTCCTTTTGAACTACTTCAGAAAACAACTTGTCTCTTTCTGATGTAATTATACAGAGCTCTTCAGATTTATCATGCATCTATGGAAAAGAAATAAAATTTAGCTATGTTAGTAATATATGATCTACTGAAGCAGCTTTCAGGAAAAGTTTCCTCAGGCTGGCGGGGAAGGGGATGGGGAAGACATTAAAATTAAGCAAAGATTTGATAGAGGAAAGGCAACGTTTTTATTGTCACCATCCCTTTAACTGTGTATTATCCTCTTTAACTTTACCTTCAGTTTTGTTTTCTGATCTCTTTGGGTTCTAGTAAGGATTGCATGGAGGATTCTCAGTAGACAAACTTTATTTCAGGATGTACCTTTATTTCCTTATCTATCATTCTAAAGTATTTGCTAACCTCTTGGTGTGTCATTTCGTGGTTTTTCTTAGAATTTGACATTTTTTTCTAAAGCTTTTGAATGCAGCTCTGATTTCTAAAAATGTAATCCCTGAATAATTTAAATAATTAAGCTTTATTTGAATTATTATTTAAATAAACCAAATCCAGCTTATGAACAGTAAGATCATTGTGAACGGTGAGGCAGAAATGGTGGAAGAAGAGAGGCAAACTTAAAGCAGAGACTAAGAATGTGAGTGTTGTTTCAATCATGGACTCAGGACAGGAGGCACATCTGTGTGGCTCAACTACTGGCTTCATAACTACTTGCTGAGCTAAAAAACAGCACCTACTTTAAAGAATTTTTAGGATGACTAATTAATGTTCCTAGAGCTCTTTAGCATGATGTCTGCCATTTGGTCTTCAACCACTTGTCAGTTTTATTTCTTTTAGAAAGGTAAAGAGAAAGGCTGGCAGATGGTTTAAAGGATTGTTCACTAACCTGCAAGATTTACACTGACACCTAAACTTTATCAATCCCCTCCCTTATATCTCATTACTCTTTTTTATTCAACATAGTGATGGAACTTGTACCAAAAAAAAAAAAAATTAAAGAAAGAATGGACCATAGAATTCTGTTTAAAGATTTTATTTTTAAGAAATCTCTCCATCCAATGTGGGGCTTGAACTTACAACCCTGAGATCAAGAGTCTACATTCTCTACTAACTGAGGAGCCAGGTGCCCCCATAGAACTCTGTTTAAAAATTAAAAAAAAAAAAAAAATATTTCAGAGAGCGAGTGAGCGTAGCAGGGAGGAAGAGAGGGAGAGGTCAAGCAGACTTTGCACGGTCTTTTGCAGAGCTGCTGCAGGGCTGGATCCCATGACCCCGAAATCACGACCTGAGCCGAAATCAAGAGTCAGATGCTCAACCAACTGAACCACCCAGGTGCTCCTAGAACTCTGTTTAAGTGAAACATTTGAGAACTACAGAAATAGTTGTTACATGGATCAGGTTACTAAACATACTGTTAAATAGGCTTTGAAAATGTGCTTTCTAGTAATATAAGAAAATTAGAGGAGGAACTACATTCATTTCTATTCCTAACAAGTTGACTCAAATGTTTACAGTCTCTTGACTGCTATTTAAGATAAACCACAGCAAAATATTTAAAGAGCTATTACAAAGGTTTTTATTTCAAAAGGAGAGTTATTTGCTTAAAAATGTGTTTACCTCTTTCCTCAGCATTTCTACTTCTGAGGGTATAGATTTCAATGCTGAGAGCAAATTAACTTCTTTACGCAAAGCTTCATTTTCTTCAACTTCTTTATTCAGTTCTTTCTGGAGGTCAGTAATCTTTCTTTCCAGTTCCAAATTACAGAGCAAATCTAGGACATTTTGGGTAAATTAAAACTACCTGCAGTTATTGGGACAATCTAAATTACATGCAAAGTTAGACTGCTTAATGATTATATAAAATCTATTAAAGAAAGAATCAATGTTGGTTAACAGGTGAACAGTTAATAGTTCTTCAACCACCTTTTGAAAATCAGGTCTAATTTATTTGAAAAATAATTCCTAAACCCTTATGAATCAGAATTCCATGGAAGTGGTTATAAATACTGATCTCGAATAATATTGAAACTCATAATTAGGCTATTAAAACAATCAGATCAGAGAATAATAGATTTCTAATCATGGAATATAGTCACAAAATCCTTCAGGTAGGTTTCTAGACGAAGTCAGATTTGCAAAGAGTTAAGTCTGAAATTATGAAATACCTTTTGGAACTTTGCCATCTATAAGGGAGGTGAGTTTTGTTATTTCATTAAAAGAAGATTGTAATTCTTTCTCCAGATCAACTTGCATTTTCTTTTTTGCTTCTAGTTGACTTTGGTATAACTGAATATCACTTTCCATTTGCTTGTATGTACTTGTAAGTTCTTTCTGTTGAGAGAAACATTGCAAATTCACAGAAATGTACTGACTGTAACAACTGTTTTATTATAAATATTATAGGAAACACTTACCATTTTCTCTTTCAGCTCCAGATTTTCACTTCTAAGAAAGGCTGATTCTTTCTTGGCATCAAGGGCTACAGTTTCAGCATCAAGCAGAGTCTGTTTCATTTGTCTTAGGTCTTCAGTGTTTTCCTATACACACGACAAAAAGAATTTTGTGAAATCTAACTTGCTGAGAGTTGGAAAAGATTTTAGAGAATGTGTATAAGGATGTTATTCCAAATAAATAAAAAATGGTGAAAATATGCTAATTATCAGATGTGTTTTTATGAAAGATGAAATAATATTTTCCACAATAAAAATATTTTAAAAACTCTAGCTATACTTTTCTAAATTATAGAAGCATTATATAGACTGAAGAAACTTATTATTGTTTAAAAAAGGTTGACACAATTGTTGTTCAGTTAGCTTGCTAAAATTTCCTATGTAGTTTTAAGTCATTCTAAAACATGGCAGGTGAGGAGTTCATAGTTGAGATTAAGGATATGAAATCACAAATTGAAAATTATCTTATATAAATTCAACCACATATATCCTTGGCAGAATATTAATGCACAAATGAATGAATGAATGAATAAAGAGAAAGAAATAACAACTTTTAGAAAGTGGGCAATTCTGCTTGCCACTCTATCAACAGATACTCCTGGATTATACGAAAGTGCCTTTCTTCCCAGGGCCTTAGAATAGTAAGATTACTTTTACAAAGGATCAGTTGTCATTAATAACAGGTAACAGAAGAGTCCTAATAGAAGGTAATAAAAAGTACTCTGAAAAACTCAAATGAAAACAAAAGAACAACAGAAACCAAAATTTCAGCTAGAAGCTGCTGCCTTTTTAGAGTGTTAAAAACTAGAATCGAACTGATACTTTCTTGAAGTAATCAGGATTGAAGGCAAATAGAAGAGAAAGCAAGCAGCAAAAATCACCAATTTCACCATGAGAGTCAGAGTTATTTAATGCCATATATTTTTTTAAAGCTTTTATTTATTTATTTGAGACAGAGAGCACATCTGTGGGGTGAAGGGCAGAGGGAGAAGCAGACTCCCGACTAAGCAGGAAGCCTGACTTGGCTTGATCCTGAGACTCCGGGGTCATGACCTGAGCCGAAGGCAGTTCCTTAACCCACTGAGCCACCCAGGAGTCCCTTAATGCCATATCTTTTTTTTTTTTTTTTAAAGATTTTATGTATTTGACAGAGAGAGAGCACAAGCAGGCAGAGTGGCAGGCAGAGGCAGAGGGAGAAGCAGGCTCCCTGCTGAGCAATGAGCCCGGTGCGGGACTTGATCCCAACCTGAGCTGAAGGCAGGTGCTTAACCAACTGAGCCACCCAGGCATCCCTTGATGCCATATCTGATACTAACTAAAAGCATCTAGAGCTACAGTTTCTGAAAAATACCAAACTGTTAAAATAGTTACTTAAATTATAAGAATACATTAATATTAATTAAATTTATAAAATCATGCTCAATTGTGTGTGATACGTACAATTCTAGTTACTTATAATATCAACATAAGTGCTTACCTGGAGATACTGACTACATACTTCTGCATGCATTTACATAGAATAATTGACAAAAATAAAAAATTTTGAATTATTGATTTTTAATGGAAACTCGCCCTCAACTTATATTCATTCAAAGAATGATATCCTCAATTCTCTATGAATGATTCTTTATCCGTAAAATAGCAATGATACTAACAGTTCCTCTTTCAAAGAGTCATTGAAAAGATTAAATAAAATACTATATGCAAAACAAATACAACAATGCTGTCACACAGTAGGCTCAATATGAGCATTTGCTATAATAATGATGATGGTGTACTATAAATGCCTACGTGATCAAACAACAAAATAAATCTGATTTTTACCGATGAGTATGACGAGTCCATTTTCATATCTTCTGACTTCTGAGAGTCTATGTATTTCTGTAACTTCTTAATCTGGTCTTCCTTTTCTCTAAGCAGCTCTACTTTTGAGCTTAGTTCATTCTATAAGAAGTGTGAAACAACAAAAAAGTGAAACATTTTTTATTGGATTTTAAATTTTAGGAGATTTAAAAGAACTTACATTTAATAGTTTAAACTTAGTAAAATTTAAAAAGTCGATATTTAAAAAACAAAATGTTCCTTCTATTTTCTGAAATAATTACATATGATATACATTTTATAGTTCTAGTTCTTTATAACAGAAATACCAACATAAATGCTCACCTCAAGATCTTGATTATACACTTCTGCATGCTTAACTAAATTCTTTAAGTTGGAAATTTCATGAATTAGTTGCATCTGTAAGAGCATGTGAACAGGCAACAGAGCAAACCGATAGTTAATAAAGCAAAAAAAGAAAAAAAATAAAGAAAAAGGAAAAAAAAAGAAACTCTCCCCAAAAGATAGCATTTATTCAGTGCTTCAGAGTCACCAAAACAGTAAGAAGGGATTGAGAGATCAATTGTTCAAGCTACTGTTACAGAGCATCTCATTATTTGAAGATACAAAACAAAGAGAAACCCAATAAGCCAAACAAAAAATGCCCAAACCCCACAAATTAAGCAAACAAGAAAAAACTTCAGCATGATCCAAGTAACAGTTATGTTGTCTGTTAATAATGCTATAATAGTGTCAAAAGCAAATTAGTATGCATCCTTTGGAGGAGGTACACTGGTAATCAAACTTTAAAAAACACTCTTTTAATAAATTTTTGTTTTGGGGAGGTTAAGTGCGGAAATGTATTTATTCTACAAGATTTGTTGTTTTCTTCCCATAAATTAGTCATGTAGCTTTATATTGGCATACTTTTTAAGGATTTGTATTTTAGAATTTAGGTCTGGATTCAGGCAGTTTCATGCAGTGCCTTTAAAATAATATTACTATTCACTAAAGCTACAGAGATATGTGTAGGGTTATCAGTTATTACCTTGTTGATTCATTCTACAGAAAATATTGGAAAGACGATGTTATTGCTTTATATTTTTTAGCTGTCTAAAAGTATAAAGAACACTTAAAGATACATATATTTCTATTAAAGTTTCCTTTCCATCAAATATCTGGAGCATTAAATATTTGAATACTACATACTTTTGTGTCAAAACACGTAAACAACAACTTACCACAGATAAACATGCTTTCTCTTAGAATTATGAAATCTTCATAATTTGATGAGTCCTTAAAAAGTAAGGGCAAGGTGGGTGGGGGGCATGGGGTAACAGGGTGATGGGCATTACGGAGGGCACGTAATATAATGAGCACTGGGTGTTATATGCAACTGATGAATCACTGAACTCTACCTATGAAACTAATAAGGTACTATATGTTAACTAATTGAATTTAAATAAGATTAAAAAAGAAGAAAAAAGTAAAAGCAAATTCTTGTAGAATGTAAGGGATTTATGAAAATAGCATCTTGTTTAAGTAATATTTTCTGAATGTTTAATTCAGTTCTAACTAGTTTTAGATTCAGACTAGTGTTGCCATTCCTATTCTAGGTCAGCATCATCCAGAAATATGTGAGCCATTGAAAATTTCCTACTGGCTGCATTAAAAAAACAGAACTAATTTTAAAAATGTATTTGAACCTAATATATCCAAAATATTATCACTTGTTCATATAATCAATATAAAAAACTAAATAGTTTACATTCTTTTTTTTTTTTTCCATATTCTTAAGTCAGTTCAGACTGGCCACACTTCAAGTACTCAATTGTCACTGTGACCAGTGGCTATCAACTGTTCATCAAAATTTTAGACATTTGTGTTGGGTATAATTTAAATTGGCTCCATCTTTTATTTTTTCTTTCCTGTTTCTAAATTTTGTGCAACAAAATCACATTTACCAATAAGGAAGAACTAAAAAATTACTCTTTATTTTAGAAAATAAACATTTAGAAAGAAAACTTATCTCACTTCTCATTTGAAATAGCACTTTAAGTAGTAGTTCTCATTAATGGAGAAAGATGAACTTTTGTAAAGCCTGGACAACTTCCCAATGAGGTATTATTTAAGATGCTGAGCATAAAGTATATATGATCAAAAGTTAATTGGCCATTATATAAAAAAATATTAAAGATTTCAACTGTAGGGCGCCTGGGTGGCTCAGTGGGTTAAAGCCTCTGCTTTCGGCTCAGGTCATGATCCCAGAGTCCTGGGATCGAGGCCCACATCGGGCTCTCTGCTCAGCAGGGATCCTGCTTCTTCCTCTCTCCTCTCTCTCTGCCTGCCTCTCTGCCTACTTGTAATCTCTCTCTGTGTGTCAAATAAATAAATAAAATCTTTAAAAAAAAATGAGTTATCTAATAAATTGCTCAGTAAAAGGTGGGCAGAAGCAAAAAAAAATACTATATAATTGAAAAAAAGAGAACTTGAAANCTCCAAGTTGTTGAAATTCTAAAATTAATCAAGTTAAATCAGGTAGAGGGTTGGAATTTACTTTGTTCCTTGAACTTGAGGATACTTGACTTTGCTTACCCCTCCTTCTAAAAATTACTATTTAAACATCCTATATTTCTATATTCCCATTTTAAAATGATACACAGCTCTGGTGATTTATAAGACCATTAGGGCAAACCAGGGCAATGACCACATGTCATAAGGCCATAATTTAACTTTTTACTCCTTTTTGGCTAAGTGTTTCCCCAAAATGGAGGCTTGGGAACATATTTTACTACATACACAGACTTATATTTTTAGTTTAAAATAGAACGGAACTGTCTTTAAACAGAGTAAGCTTTTATTACTTAATATTTTAGGTTACCATATAGAACCTAGATTTCAGTTGTGTCCAAGTAAAGATGAAAAGACTAGGATTATTTCCCCTCTTACTGTGGTCAAAAGGAAAAAAAAAATCAGGATGTGAGTCAAGTCATATACTCTGTGAGTTTCAGTTTTTATTATTAATTGAATATATAAATCATGTAAAAAACTTAGAGAAATTATTGCTATACTTATACCCAAAGTTAATTTTATGTCATATTACTTATAATAAGTAAGATACAATTAGATGAAATTTGGAGTTAGAAGGGGACTTGGCAAGCACCTGGTTCAACTTCCAGTGTGGAGAGAAAGAGCAAGTTAAGTCCCGGAGATTGTGGGACTCACTCAAGGCCTTGTATCCTATTCAGAAGCAAGTTTGGCTTCAGAGACCACGCTCTTAACCATGACAGGAGACCACCCTCTTCCTTATAAAACTCAGTTTTTATCGACTGAAGTCTACAGGTCAATATACGACATTTTGTATTTTGTTAGCACACAAATTTTAAAACAAATTAAATGAAACCCTGTGGAGAACATATAGACTTTGCATCTTAGGATATATACCCATGAAATGGAGGATTAACTTTAATTTGTAGGTAGAATGGAAATAATTCTTTTGGCACTGAATTCTTTTTTCCTTATTAAAAAAAAAGAGGGCGGGAAATGAAACAATACCAAGGAAAAAGCATTGTGTCCCTTTGGGCTATCCTCACAGAAATCTCAGAAGTAGTTGCAAATTAACTCATATTTTAATTACACCAGAACACTGGCTCTTATTTTGGGGGGTAAGGGGAGTCATAGATTGCTTCGTAGTATGATAATGACTATGGATTCTTGTCCCAGAACAATGGATATGCATTCAAAAATTCTGCAAAATAATTTTATGTCTGTGACTTCTAGGTTAAGGTGAGTCTGCTTTAAGAAATCTCTTGAATTTCTTGGACAATTTCTAAGTGTCTCTGGATTAGGTTCTCTTAACATGTAACTTAATATTATATGTTTAGAAAATTTAAGTGATCTGTTTCATTTCTAAAAATTTCATTACTAGTATTTAGTATTAGTTACACTAATTTTCACAATAACTCTCTGACATGGAAAAACACATGAGCAAAATCAGCTTCCCCAGCTATTCTAATAATGTTCTAAATATTTAGGAAAATACGTTTTAAAGAAAATGAAATCCATTAATGCATGTTATTCATGCATAAAACATTCAACTAGATAGTAAAATTCACATTGATCTCAGCAGGAAATGGTTATACTCTAGACAGTATTTCTGGCGTGCTCAACAAATTAATGTTTGAGCAAAATAATTCATATGTGAAACAAATGATTTAAATATTTTAAAAATAATATAAAAGAATTATTTCTAAATTCTCTAAATTGTATGTACACATAGAAAATGGTTGCACTTTCCATACATCAACCTTAGAAATAAATATCTTTATTTATGATATTTCTTTTAAAAGAGAATGATACTTCTTTTAAAAATGTAGTTTTAGTTTCATGTTTCCGTATCTCTTACCTCCTGATCTTTCTCTGCTTTTCTTTCTAGAGCCTCAAATTCATCTAAATCATTCTTTTCTTTTAATTTCAATTCCATTTCTTCATTTTCTCGTCTTAGTTGTTCATAGTCCAATACCAGATTATCATAGTTGGCACGAAGTGAATTCAGCTCACTTTCTAAGTTTTCCTATTGGAAACAAAACCAGATTTTCAAGTCAGAGAGAATTCTAATCCTATAATGTTTCCTCACTCAATCTGGATTAGTCAAATAGTTTAACCTGAAATCGTGTAGTTAACGTAGGTCATTCTCTTCTTCAGTATCTTTCTAATGGTTTAGCTTGATCCAGGGTAAAATAAAGGATGTGCATTTTGGTAAACTAGTTTAGAAGAGAAGACTATGTTTTTTTTAAAGATTATTTATTTATTTATTTGACAGATAGAGATCACAAGTAGGCAGAGAGGCAGGCAGAGCAGGCTCCCTGCTCCCGATGTGGGCCTCGATCCCAGGACCCTGAGATCATGACCTGAGCCGAAGGCAGAGGCTTTAACCCACTGAGCCACCCAGGCACCCGAAGAGAAGACTATTTTGAAACAAGTGCTCTGCCTGTATCTAACTGGAGAAGCTGTCAGGAGTAAGGAGGCTGGGGAAGTAGGGCACATTCTGGGAAGTCCACTTGACCACAGAGCCTTATGTTCCTTCGTTATGAAGCTGATAATTTAATACTCCACCTGTCTGATGCCTGTTTTATTTCTTAAATAGGTCTGAATTTTGGAAGGGAAACAGAGGTATTATTTATTGACCACTAAAAACTCTAAAGGCTGCTATGTTTTACCATATTCAAAAGAGGCCTATTTCTGTTTTGTATACTATTACTAGAAAGAGAGAAACTGTAGGTTAAAACAACAAAAATTAACACCAGGGATTTTCTAAAAACAACATACCTCTAGAGGATGTCTTAGGGACATAAAAGCACTTTAACTGTAACACCTAATTTTAACTAATACAATGGTTAAGTAATGATAATAACAATTCCCAAGAATCACTGTAATTTTATTCTAAAACTAAGATGAAATTTTCTTAAATACATTTATAAAATTATACTGTACTTCTTTGGACATTAGTAGCCTAGAAAGTCAATATGGACTCTATACCTACCGAAGTATTCATTATAGTATTCCCTAAAGGTTTGATAAAAACACACATAATACATTTATTTTTATTTTTCAGTATAATTTGGCAATATTACCCCCTCCCTGCTGTGTCATTCTTCTCCTGTATGCCTGAGAATTTTGACACTTTAAAAATCAGCCCTTTTTAAAACCCTTAAGGGATTGTCTAAGGAAAAATAGAAACTATAAAAAAAAAAAGAATCATAGATACCAAGATCTGCTGGTGCAAAGGTTTACCTATTACCATACACCTGCATTACAAAATTTTTAGCTTCCTTCTACATGGCAGTTATCAACTAGGAGTATAAAAAGTAATTAGAACCAAGACTGTTAACTGAAATTAAGTCAGAGCTAGTAATGTGCTGCTACAACAATGTAAACACCAACAAAAAGTGAATTTAAAAAAGAGTAAGAGAATAATGTTTTATAAAATACATTTAAGTTACCTGACTTAGTAGCTTTGTTGCTGGATTCCACTCTGTCTCATTTAATGTATCAAATGTATTACTGAAAATATCAGACTCTGAGCAGAAAGCTAGAATTAGGAGAAAAATAAATTTATATATAAATATGTTTAATAAAGTTTCTTAAAAGTCAAAGACTAAAAAAATCTGGTCAGAGGTAGTAATAAGTTCCAATTAGCTAATGTGCTCACAATATGATTGCCAAGAATACATTAACAACAGATATGATCATTTATATTATTAGATGAATTAAGATCCCAATTAGTAAAAAAATATTCAATCCTTGATAAAATACAGGTAAAAGGGACAAATACTGAATTTAGGATCTGATCATTATAAGTAGATTTTAGAATGCCCTTTAAAAATACTGCTAATTTTGGAGACTTTTTTTTTTTAAAGATTTTATTTATTTATTTGAGAGAGAGAGAATAAGAGAGAGAGAGAGAGAACACGAGAATGGGGACGGTCAGAGAGAGAAGCAGGCTCCCTGCTGGGCAGGGAGCCCGATGTGGGACTCGATCCCGGGACTCCAGGATCATGACCTGAGCCAAAGGCAGTCACCCAACCAACTGAGCCATCCATGCGTCCCGGAGACATTATTTTGAAACATGCTTGTGTAATGCTACCCTTTCAAGACTAAACAAAGTTTAAGGCAGATGTTATATGAGTACTAATTTAATTGGATAATGATTAGAACAAAACCAACAATAAAAATGTCTCAAGTTTCAACTAAAGTGTATCATTCTTAAGAGGTGTGAAAATAATAGAGAATGTTTACTTTCTTAAAATCACAGATTTTTATCATTCTCTCCCTTGTAATCGCATCTAAATGCATATATTTTATTAAATGTGTTTATTACATTAACTGAGTTATAAATAAAGTTCTTTACAGGGATGCTTTTATAATTAAAAGCAGCTGAAAAAGCACTCACATTCATCAATTTCCCCCACTACGGTTACAGCCGCCTTACGTGTTTTTGTTACATTTGTCGACATATTAAATTCATTTATATAATTTGAATCCTTCATTTTGTTAATTTTGCCCAGGCACCAAGTGACTCTTCGTTTTCTTTTAGCCTAAAGAGGAAAGAATCAAAATTACTTCACACAGATCTGGGCTCAAATATCATAAAATGAGGGAATTAGTTTACATTTTTTGGAAACCATGGACTTGGTAGAATTCTTTTTAAGCCTACTTTAATATCTTACCAGTCTAAGGACGACCTGAGAAAACAAACTTTTAAAATCAGTGTTTAACCCTATAAAAATCTTGATTAGACTATTATTTAAAATTCATGTTTTATTTCAAAGTGTTCCTATAAACTTTTCTGGGACTTAATTGAAAGGTTGACTTACAACCCCCCATTAATACATTGTTCTCTAGCAGGGAAGCAGCTGCCGCCACACCACAGCTACCAAAAGCACTTTGGGGTGGCCAGCTCTAACTGGGAAGGGACAGACAGATGGTCAACCTGAAATTCCTTCAGTGAGTGAATCTCCACACAGCCTTCACAATGCCAGTTCTCTTCCGACTTAGTAAAGCTAATACCTCCCCCAGTGCTCCTAACCTCATTGTTCCTTTCTCCCTGAGGACCTTGCTCCCTGGGTTATCTATTCATCCTCTAGCTTCACCAGCTCCCTCCTAACAGCTTGATGAATGAATGCTCCAGTCTCTCTGTCTGCTCTTGATTTTTTTTTAAAAGATTTTATTGATTTATCTGACAGAGAGAGAGATCACAAGTAGGCTGAGAGGCAGGCAGAGAGAGAGAGGAAGAAGCAGGCTCCCTGCTGAGCAGAGAGCCCGATTCGGGCCTCGATCCCAGGACCCTGAGATCATGACCCGAGCCGAAGGCAGAGGCTTAACCCACTGAGCCACCCAGGCGCCCTGTCTGCTTTTGATTTTTAAAAAACAAATTCTTCCCTCCTTACTTCTCTCTAGCTACAATTTTCTTTTTGTTTCTCTTTTGTGCTCTTTCTTCACCATCCATCTACTCCTTCCTCATCCTTTAAGGAACACCTCTGTCTCCTGGTGCTAATCCCACCCAGCTAGCTGCCCTCACCACTCCTTCTGCTTTGCTGGTTTCTCCTCCGTTGCTTGTGTTTTTCCGTATTTCATAGCTATCATTCTTCTGTCCCTCTATGAGGTACAAGTACTATTTCATCTTACTTGATCCTTCCAAATATCCTATTACTACATCCTTTTTATAGGTGAGCTGAACTATAAATGATCCTTTTTTTCTATTTGAGGACAGTCCCCTCTAGTGTGTTCATGATCTCACCCCTGGGGGTCATCTCAACCCTCTGTGAGGTGGCTCTCATTCCCCTAGTACATAACTCAAATCGTTTTGTAAATGAGCTTTTTGTTTTCAAATCCAAAAATTTTTTTGTCTATATTTATCTTCATTAACTTCTCAGCAGAATGGGACACTGCTGACCACTTCCTCTCTGAAATATTCTCTTCTCTTAGTGACCACAATTCACCCGGTTTCCTTCTTAATTCTAGAGCGAATCCTGGCTCCCTTCAGGTTTCTTCTACCTTTATCTAAAAGTTGTTCTGGGGTCTAGTTTTCTTTTCATTCCCAACATGCTCTCAGAACAAGCCCATCCATTCCCGTGACTTGACTTTAGATCTGCAGTGCTAATGCCCAAATTGATATCTCTACCTCACATCTTTCACCTGATTTTCATACATTTGCATTTTCAATTGACTGAAACCTTAAACTGGAGATGTCCTAAATAAAACCCTGAGAGATGCATTCGGTTTTCCTAACCAATGAATACTGCTACCAGCTATCCAGCAATGTTTGCAAATCATTCGGGACACCTTTCTCTCTCTGCCCCTCACATGTAAACAATCACAAAGTCCTGTTGAGTCTATCCCCCACATAGCTCTCCAATTTACCATTTTTTGCCACCTCTAGAGTCAGAGTCCTTGTAGAGCCCCAACCCATGTGATGCACATAAGCAGCCGAACCTTTCTGAAATGCAATTGTGATCATGTTACCTATAAGACTTTTCCTTTCCTTTAGCGTAATGCAATGTTCAAATCCTTCATTATGATTTAAAATGCCCCTGCCACCAAAGTATTTTGAGTCCAAGGGATATATTATGTTGTTTTTACTACTCCAAGCTTTTGTACACGTGGATCTCTTCCTAAATATTCTTCCCTATATGTTCCATTGGGCTGTTCCTTATTCGTCACTCAGTCAACAAATAGCCCTTGGAATGTCTTCTTTATACCTGGTATGGTGACTTGAACATATGTGTATTAATAATTATCTTAAAAGCATTCATTTATTGAGGATTTGCCGTGTGGAAAATGTAGTGTTGAGCATATTCAATGTATTATTTCACCTAATTCTCACAACAATCCTACGAGGTGGGAATCAAGCTAGCTCACAGATATGGAAACTGCAGCAAGTGGATTTAAGCAATTGCCTAAGGGAAAGAATTAGGCATTGACAGCACTAGGATTCAAATCCAGGAAGTAAAGCTCCAGAGGCCATCCTTTTAATCATACCATCAGCCAAAAAATACCTACTGGACTAAAAATACCCCTAATTCTAGTAAAAACAAAAAGTACACATATTGGAAGTCAGAATTGTGATCATTATGTTGATCTATATTCTAGATCAATTTTCCTTAGATTAATATATCTGTTTCTTTAAATAGAAAATATTATCATATACCCTAGGC
The DNA here is from genome assembly GCA_002007465.1 of Ailurus styani. Taxonomy (NCBI): domain Eukaryota; kingdom Metazoa; phylum Chordata; class Mammalia; order Carnivora; family Ailuridae; genus Ailurus; species Ailurus styani. The sequence continues at coordinate 6,527,769 of LNAC01000032.1, read as the reverse complement.
ACTTATGGTTCCTAATCATCTGATCAACTTCATTAGAATTTCTTAAGAAGCATATTGTACATAGATACCTTGTCAGTATTTCAGACTTTTTGACTTGGGATCTCTAGACATGGGATCAGAGATCAGTATTTTTAATGAACATCTTAGGTTTTGCTGATGTATAGGCAAACACACAAAATGTTTTGGGTTTTCTGAATATACTATATCAAAGGATAAGAAATGCATAATATAAACATATAGGAATACCAATCTTAGTCTTTGTATACCAAGTCTGAGTTGTCATCTTTTAAATTTTACCTTTAATTCCTGTTGTGATGTGAGGGAAGAAGAAGTCACCAGCATCCGTGTTAAGTTCTGAATTTTCTCAATCTGTACTTTTTGAAGCAAATCTTTTTCTTCCAAAAGTTGAGCTAACTGGTCTTTTTCCATTGCCTGGGCCCGAGTCTCTAAAGAAACCTATAGAATGTAATATTAAGTTATGTTAATAATAAATGTAGATAGATTTTAAAACCTTGAAAGTAGCTTAAAAGAAGAATACTAAATTTGTATGTGGGAGCTCTTGGGCAGCTCAGTTAAACGTCCGACTCCTGATTTCAATTCAGATCATGATCTCAGGGTTCTGAGGTCAAGCCCCGTATCGGGCTTTATTGAAATGAAATAGACCCTACCTATGAAATACTTATACTATGACAGTTACCATAATCGGTTAATTTCTCAAACCTATAATAAAGTAAAATACACATTTCTTCCTGTGTGTTCTAGATGCTACATATAAGATTATAACAAGGCTATTAAAGCCATTCTATGAATTGCCTAAAAATATATAAATAATAGGCAGAGAAATCATAATAGCAGAGATTTGAATACCAATGGCAAAAGAACAGATGTTCTCATAAGACTTCCATTTCGCATTTTAGCTCATTTTATTTTACTTTTTAAAATTTTAACTCATTTTTAAAAAGATAACTAAAATACAAGATTTTTACAAAATAATGAAACCACAATGGTTAAAACAAACAAATTAAAATGACAAGTGACTATGCTACCTTATTAGATTTTATCTTAGGGTCAGAAGAATTCAAGATATTGTGAAAATACAAAAAATAAAGTTTTAAGTAACTATACAGTCTTTCTTTTTTAACCTAATTCCCTATGTATTTGTGACAATTTAGAAAGAATATTTCTACTTGGCTCATTTGAAAATCTCAAATTTTGCCCTTTGGAAATAAAAAACAAAATCTAAAATAATTTCAAGAAACCCAAGTTTTCAGTTTATAGTAAATTAAACTAAAATTTTTATGAGTTGATTTCTCTATACTTGAAAGCTGTTTTAAATTGAGATTACAGAACTCAGGTATTGATGAATTAAGAATCTTTGGGCATTTGGGCAGATATAAGTTCTCAATCTGTCCCTGTTCTTTACTGAAATACATGGTTCATACATACCTCCTCTAACTGTTTCTTAAGATCCATTATTTCTTTTCTATATCTTTTCAGGAGAGCTTCATCACTTGATACCTCATTAACATAAGGAGTATTCTTCATATATTTGGCAGTGCTGGCAAACTGGGGAAAGATACAAGAGTATTAAGTGTTCAATATAAAAAATTAACTTAATAATATTTAGGTTTCTTACAATTAAGTTTTATAAAGAAAGATCAATATTCTTCCCTGGGGGCTTAATACTTTTGAACACGGAGAGTATTCTATGTTCTTGTAACTTACCCTGGCTGCTAGTCTTCAGAAGAGTGAAGGAAATATCTTGAAGATGGATGGATGCCAACAGAGAGCCTACGAACACTGGCTTACTGGAATCCCAGCCACCCCTCAAAGTTCAGCACAACTGCCCCCTCTACTTGGAAGCTTTGCTTCCACTTGAAAGTATCTCTCCTTCCTCTGAACTCTATTCTATTTATTAATAGTTAATTAATCCAAGGCAATCACGTTGGAAGACAGGTCTCATCTTCCCTCTAAGACTATAAATTGTGAAGTCGGGACTGTACTTTCTATCTTTGTTTCTCTGATACTACCTTGATCCAGTGCTCAGTAACTATTTAGAACACTATCTTAGAGAGTGAGTAGCAGAAGTAACTGTAAGTGGGTCCTTGAAGGTGACCATTAAATAACACTGAATCCTTGATTGAGACAGCTCTTCTTTGACATTTCTCATTTTTCCTTTTTTTTCATTTTTTATTTTTATTTTTTAACAGAAAATGTAAGCCATAGGCTCAGAGCAAAAGCAAGCAACAACCAGCTAGCAGGAGTTCAAAAGTTATTTTGTTATAAACACACATACATATATGCGTGTTTTTTAGTTCACCTATTTGTTGAAAGTGATACTACTTTCTCATTCATGGGACTGAGACGGTTTCCTTCTATAATAAAAGTGAGGGTTTTTTTTTTTTAAAGAAAAGTAGTATAATAGTGTTGGATGTGGCAAAAATTATGGAGGTGGGATATGAATGACTGAAATTTGGGAAAATAAAGTAATACTATTTAGTTGGCAATTCATCAGTTTTATTGCAGCAGGTATGTTAAGTCATTAAAAAAAGATACCTAAAAGAAAGTTCCATGCTACATTAAAAAAAAAAAAAAAGATACCTAATATTAGGGGGTGATTTTTTTCTGCTTAAAGATGATTTTCCCTCAAATTGCAATAAAAGTCAAACTCACCTGTAAAGTAGTAAGGGTTTCATCAAAAGACACTGGAGTAATTGTGCAGATAATACGTGTCTTTGCATTTCCTCCCAAGGAATTCTGGAGAATTCGTGTTAATTTACTATCTCGATAATTTATGAAGCCACTTAGAAAAGGGTTTGGGGAAAAAAAAGAGTAGAATTTTTATACAACAAAAGTGGTTGGTTTTTAATGCAGAACGTTAAATTAGCTACAGTTTAAAAATTAATTCTTTACAGGTTACATGAGGCAGATCAAAACTACTGACTAAATTTTATTTAAGATAAAAAGTAAATTTAGAAGGTCACAGTCATATGTCTAAGAAGCTAGGCATGCTCACAGAATCACAAAAGCTTTTTAATACATGGAAGAAATCAGGACATTATTTGAGTGTTACTCAAGTATTACAATTTTCAACCTCATGCACAATATAAGCATTAACAGGTAAATGTATAATGGAATAAACTTACCCAACTTGTCCATCACTAAGTTTCTTGATCACTTGTCCCAAAATAAATAAACTTCTATTTATATTACAGCCTTCCTTGAGCCGCACACCTGCATTTATTGGGCAAATATGAAAACTAAAATTGACCTTTGTACTAGATGATGAACTTATTTATCACTAAGTTATAAAAGAAATTAGAAATTAAAAGGTCAGATGGTAAAGTTTGTGTTTTGGATTAGATCTGAGCCCACTTTTCATACCACTAGTAAAAGGAGCTCTCTCCCTATTCCTCTGACCTATTAAGTAAACTAGAAATGTTGTTACCTGAGAGAAAGAGCAAAAAGAAACAGATGGCTAAGAAAAAAAAAATTAGAAGAAAAGTTCATTTTCTAAAAGTGCTTATCTAACTCCTCAGTTCAAATCTGTTTTTTTCCAAACCTCCAAATATAGGCAACTATAGACTTAGCAACCAAATTAATTTCTACCACAACCAACAAAGTTCTAATTTTTAATCGAATATGCTCACATGGCTCATATACCCCTTACTCCCAAAAAAACAGTACACTGAAAAAGCTCTCTCCTACTCTTGTGCTCCATTCAAACAGTTCTATTCTCCTACCAGGAAACCATTTTTATCAGTCGACTCTTATATAGAGATTTTTACAAATACAAGTTCACATACATTTATTTCTTCCTTTTCCTTTTTACACAAATAGTAGCACATTATATAGGCTAATTTGCCTAACAAAAGTTACAGGCAAGTTATCATTATATATTGCTAACTTGGCAATATATCCTATCAGTAAGCATTGGTGTTTTCTTTTTTATAGCATAAAATTTCACTGAATGGATGTATCAGAATTTATTCACTCAGCACCCTATTGAGGGACATGTAGGTTTTCAATATACCACTGTACAAAAAGTACTACAACAAATAGTTTTGGACAGCTGTTATTTCACAGGTACATGATACAGCTATTGCTGTAATATTGCTGCTTAACATGCCAGTTCACAGAGTGTAGGAACCACTGGTTTGGTGGATATAGGCCATGTTCAGATGAGTGGTCTCTGTGTCAGGTTGTAGGAAATTAACATAAAAACATTTGACATCTTCATGGTTATGAAACTTCCCATCTAAGTATGATTTTCCATTTGTTTAAGTATTTGTTTATGTCCTTCAGGTCTGTTTTAAAGTTTTCTTTACTTTGGTCTTGGGTAATTTTTGTTGAGTTTCTACCTAGGTATTAGATCTCTTAAGTCATTACTGTAAATGGATGGAGTCTTTTGTACACTAAATATTCTAACTTGTTGTCGTTTCTATTATGAGTTATTAATGTCTGTATATTAATTTTGTACTCCATCACCTTTCTGAATTTCCTTACTAATTATGAAAATCTGGATGGTTTTCATGGCACTCTCACAAACTTTGCAGCTATGCAATCTTATCAACTGCATGGTTGTAGTTTTTTATTGACGCTACAGAAGTCCAAAATAGATAATTTGCCAGATACAGAAGTTGCTTTTAAATGGACTTAAAAAAATTTTTTTTTGGAAATTTTTGAGAGAGAGAGAGAGAGAATGAGAGGGGTGAGGGGAGGGAGAGAGAAAATCTCAAGTAGGTTCCATGCCCAGCGGGAGCCTAATACAGGGCTTGATGTCACAACCATGAGATCATGACCTAAACTGAAATCTAAAGTTGGACACCCAACCAACTGGGCCACAAAGGCGCCCCCAGAAGCTGCTTTTTGTGTTAAAGACTTTCATCATAAAATTACTATCTTTATTAGTTTCTAAAGTGCAAGTAGCACTTTTTTTTTTTTATTCTGTAAAAGAACAAGATGACATTGAGAGCAATACATTTATGAGTTTCCATTACCTTCAGCGCCTGTTTGAGCAGCTCTTTCACTGCCTGCAAGGTCAACCAAATTCTGTAAGATAGATGAAAATAAACCTTTAGGAAGAGTAACTTGAACTTAAAAAACCCAGCTACTGAAAGAACAATCTTTAATACACAGTCTATTTGCATACCCCATCTAGATGCTTGTCTTTCAGCCCACTGTTTCGGCTTTCCCCTTTCTGAGTCAAATTCATCTGTATACCTTGTTCCTTCTTTATAATATATCCTCCACAATGCTCTCAGATTAAGTTCTCCATTTCCTACACGAAGTTGAACACCTTACCGGTGAATATGATTCTTCGCAATCTGGTACTTGGGGTGCTGCAGCCTGAAATCCACCCATTACTCACTCAGAATTCTAGCTGCCTTACTGGCTATGCCCTACATGATTCACGTAGTTCTATGTTTCCAAGGGCTACCTCTTGGCATTCCCTTTGTTTAATCAGTTCTAATGTTCTAGTCTGCCCCTATTCTTTATTCAGGACCAAAGTTGATTTTTACCTTCTTAGTAAAACTTTGCCACCTTTATCCTTCCTCACCCACACCTTGAATGAGCTAGCTGCTTTCAACTGCGTACCCAGAGGTCTTTAAAGATACGATTTATTCTTTGCACTTCCTGTGCTGAGTTAGTCATTTGCGTCTATGACTACATTGTAGCATCTTTAAAGCACGGGCCTCTTCTTCATTTCATAAATATTGACAAAAAAGTGACTGCCTGTCATGCTCCAGGCAGTGTGTTAGGTGCTAGAGATATGGCAGTGAACCAGAAAAATAAGTTCTCTGCACTCACAGAGCTTTTATTCTACATGAGGCAGGATGGGGGAGAGGAGGACGTTCATGAGAAATGAGAAGAAGACAGATAAGAAACACGTCATGGTAAGTGTTATACAGATAATTTAAATAGAGTGCTGAAAGAGGAAAGAGGAAGGTACAGAACAGGTTGTTTGGACCAGGCGGTAGGGAAGGCTTCCCATTAATCCAGGATCTGGAATGACAGAGAAGAGGGAGCCAGCCATTCAAAGACCAAGGGAACCATACTCTAGATGGAAAGAATAGCCGCTACATCCAGTCACAAAGCAATGAGCTTGGTGTATTCAAAAAATAGAAAGGGCAGCATGGCAGTGTTGGTGAAGTAGAGACGGGACAATATAGGGTAAGAGAAGTAGGTAGGGGTCAGACGGTGCGGGATACTGTAAGGAAGAGTAAGAACTCTGGATTTTCTAAATATTATGGGAATTTCACACGAGAGTGACAGACATATCTTGATTTAACTTTCTGAAGGATTGCCTGTCGCCCCTGGGTGGAGAGGGGAAAGAGTGGCAGTAGGGAGTCCAGTCAGGAGGCTCCTGCAGGAATCTCAGTGAGAGGTGATGGTGGCCTGGGCTACCGAGGTAGCTGTGGAGACATTAAGTGTAGAGAGATGTCTTCTTTATTCTTTGAATCTCAGAGCCGTACTACGCACAGAACATGATGAAGTCTCGGCAAATATTCTCAATGCATTAAAACAAAGTCAGAGATTTAAATTCTCTCTCTCTGTGGACACTTTCAGGGATGGGCAGTAATTATGTATTCCTGCTTTAATTATGTCCTATCTAGACACTACTTTCTCTAAAATACTCAAAAGTCTAATCTTTCTTGTATAGTATCTATATTACCGAAGACCTAGAAACATAATAAAAGGGCAAAATGGTGAGAAAGGCAGCATGAATTAAGGAATAAAGATGGGAACAAGTATCAGTGTTTAAAGACACCAAGAGGCCCAATGTATCCATAAGAGAGGAGCTCACGTGGAGTAGAAGGAAGTGAAGGTAGGTTGGTTAAGAGTGACGACATAAGATGAGCAGTACTTAGTAACATTAAAAAAATTAGAAATCTGCAAACAGACTGCAGAAAGGAAGACCAGAGTCTTGGGGCCAGGTCTAGGAGAATTATACAGTAATTCAAGAGATGAGAACCTAAATGAGTGTGACACCCACAGGAATGTTGAATAAGAAATGCCAATACCTGGACAAAATGGGAAGGCAGAAAAAGATGAGTCAGAATTGACTTGGGTTTGCCCTAGGTGACCAGGATAAGACTAGTACTACCGGAAAAAAGGAATATTCACTACTATAGGAGGAAATTAATTTTGTTTTAGGGACACTGAAGTTTGAAATAACTGTGGGACACACAATTATAATTATCTTTACAGAGACATGAATTAGAACTCAGAGACTCTGGATAAAATAAATATTTGACTGTCATCAACACAGAAATGATATGTCTGAGGGCAAACAGAAGTAAGAAGGCCACAGCACAACACTCCTTTATTTCTGATAGGAGGGTAGGATAAAGAAGTCACAAAGGGAGTAGAGAAGGAACGGAGCTGAAAGAAGCTGGGTATTATGAACTGAAAGATCAAAAGATAGATAGATAGATAGATAGATAGATAGATAGATAGATAGATAGACAGATAGATAGATGAATGAATGAATGAGTGAATGCATGTATGCCATCTCCAAAGAACCAAAAAACCACTTTTTGGGGAAGACTTCTTCCCAAGAAGATACTTAGCGTAAGTGGGAAGGTGAAGGGTTGGACAAATGGTGTCTAAAGGCCCTAGATGATAGAGCATCAATGAATATGGAAAAAGTGACCAAATGGATCAATGAATGTCAAGAGTATTAAAAATAAATTATTAAGAGAAACATTAAAATTGTATCAAAGTATCACAGATTGGGTTTAGAAAACAAAAGAGAAGTCAGGTTTTGTGTTGTTGTTGCTAAATCAAAGAAAGACCACTATACTAAAATAAATTTTATGCTGGTACAGTAAAATAATTAAGGTGAACTAGAATTAGATATTTAATCAAGACTCTGATTTTTTAAATCTGAAAGTGAAAACACATATTATAGATTATTTTTTCCCTGAAATTTTCAAATCAAACAGAATAATCCTAAATCATATCCTATATGAAGCTAAAAAATTTAGACCATGAAGACAGAGAATATTGGCAAGGAATAGGAGGAAGGAAGCACAGACAAAGAGAAATGATATAGTGCAGCAACAAGGAAATGGGAGGTTTACTTCGTGCAAAAAAAGAATGTTTCCATGATGTATATATTCACTATTCAACAAACAGTTATTGAATATAAACTGTGTATAATGTGTTGAGGCTATAAAGATGAATAAGATATCACTCTTCAAGGGATTTATAGTCTAAAACACTCTGTTTATAATATAAAATGTTTTCTTATTATATTTAAGAATATACTTGAATAATGTGATTTACTGTTTAACAGTCCCAGCTAGGTTTCTGTTATCTCATGAGTCTCAATTCTATTGGCTGAGACAAAACAACAACAAAACCGAAGGGCTCCCCCAATCCCCTATTCTAAGAACACTCTTAACTCTTAAATGCATTTGGAAAATCTACCCCCAACAACCCTGGTTAGGAACAGTCCTTCCATCTAAATTTGAGGAGAGGCAGCCATAACATAACTGGAAGAAAGACCCTCTGAATTCTTCCTACGTTTTAGCTAGTAATCCCATGTTTACAGATGAGACGAGTTAAACTACCAATTTATACACATTTTTGCCTGTTTCGTTCAGTTAACAGTTCTTATGAAACCAAACATCCAGCAGCCAAGTTAAATTATGCTTTGGCCCATACGGTACAGTACCATGGCCCATCAATACTCACCAAATGGGATACTTTGATGGATCCATCACAATTGGAAGGTTCCCCTTTCTCTCTACTTTCCAAAATCTAGACAGAAAAGAAAACTTATAAAAAATTTGTGCATTTTTAATGGGAAAGGCCAAACAGAGAGTTACCTACCATCCTAAAAATGGTATGGGAGCGACTGCTTCTTTGATTCATTTTTGTGATTCCATAATGTCTGTTCTCTGTAAAAAGTAAGTCATATTTCAGCTGTACACATTAAAATCCAAAGAAAAACATTAATTTTTATTTTTGATAGTGAAAAGTGTGACTTGAAGCCTAAATACGTTTAACTGAATAGTTTTTACAAGTGTTTTGGGGAAATACAGTATAGAGTCTTACTTTCTCCTTTTGTGATCCACTTCAAAGCCATTTCTGATGTATAAACAACTTCTTCTGTGAGATCAGCCACATAAACATTCCTCTGAAACAAGTTTAAATATGAGAAGAGTAGAGAAGAAGTCACTAAAAAGTGTGCATCTCAAAAAGAAGGTGTCAACTATTATAGAATTCATTTGTGGAAGTTACAAATGGAATATGTATGAAAATAACAAGTAAACCTATGATATGTACAATTTATTTCCTATACCAAAGCACAGCAAATTCTTTTTTTTTTTTTTTTTAAAGATTTTATTTATTTATTTGACACACAGAGAGAGATTACAAGTAGGCAGAGAGGCAGGCAGACAGACAAGGAGAGGAGGAAGCAGGCTCCCTGCTGAGCAGAGAGCCCGATGCGGGCCTCGATCCCAGGACCCTGAGATCATGACCTGAGCTGAAAGCAGAGGCTTTAACCCACTGAGCCACCCAGGCGCCCAGCACAGCAAATTCTAACCTGGTACTTCCATCTTGTTCTTTTTTAAGGCACTTATACAAAACATTACAGTTGCCAATGTTTAAAAATTATACATATTGCTCATATGCTGTCTTTATAAACATGAAAGAAAAAATAAACCATACAAACAGGAGATAGTTTAAAAAACATGGAAATTAAAGGTAAATGTTCAAGAACAATAGTCCCAATAACCAACTCTATTCGTAGAGCTACTTCAGCTCTGTTACTCACATTGAAGTCTTCCCGAATTATTAAAGGCTTCATTTTCTGAGTGTCACAGAGTAAGTCTGTAATGGTTTCATTGTATATCTCCATGTAAGATACACGTAAGAGAAACTCCCTGTCAGGAAACTAGAAGGAAAAATAAATGTATAAAAACATCAGAGCTCATCCATTTATGAAAACCTAATATTGAATACTTATGCACTAGTATTAAATATTAAAATATTCTGAGAAATTATCTTTGTAAAGCAAACAAGAAACAAAACCTCATATGGTTTAATATTGACAATAAACACATAAATATAAAAATATGTTTCAGGAATAATGAAAAGTATAGTATCAAATAATCAGGGGAATGCCCAGTCCAACTTTCTTTTTTTTTTTTTAAAGATTTTATTTATTTATTTGACACAGAGAGAGAGACTATAAGTAGGCAGAGAGGCAGGCAGAGAGACAGGGAGAGGAGGAAGCAGGCTCCCTGCTGAGCAGAGAGCCTGATGCGGGCCTCGATCCCAGGACGCTGAGATCATGACCTGAGTCGAAAGCAGAGGCTTTAACCCACTGAGGCACCCAGGCGCCCACCAGTCCAACTTTCTAAACTCAAAATAAAACCCTACCAAAAGATGTTCAAATAAGGATCATTAAGCAGTATTGAGAAAATAAACCTAAAACCAACTCTTAGTTAGGTTGCTTATTCTGGCCTTTTCCCTACCTCTACTTTTCTCTACTCTTTAAAAATCAATAATTTTCTCTAGTCCTCAATACTCTTTAATAATAAAAAGCAAGGAGGAGCTAACCATTCTGGTAAGATTTTCCTGTTCCTCGACACCCACTTTTTGGTTTGATTAGTACTGTTTCAGGATTCAAGGGAATGACTGAAAGAACTTTAAGCTCCACAAAGTAAGTTTGTGGGGAAAAAAGTGAATCTATGTTATGCCTTCTTTACCCACGGCTAATGAAGAGATAACTATAAACCTACTTCCTTTCATCATTACAAGAGACTGTTACTACTTTTGCCTGTATGTACCAGAAATTTAGCTAAGGTATTTACCTTTTTAATTTTTTGGAAAATGTCATGAATTGCCCTGGGTATTACTCCCAAATAATCCTCTGAACCCATCATGGTATATGTTTTTCCTGAAGCAGTCTGACCATAAGCAAATATGGTACCTGTAAAAACAAAACACACACACACACAAAACACACACACATGCAAAGATTAAAAATGAATCTATAGGGTATAAAACTATTAATACTTGAACAGAGAACCAATACTAAGATATTTCTACAGTGAATACAAACCATTGTAGCCTTGTATGGCAGAATCTATGATTGGTACTGCTATTTCTTCATACACATTTTTAGTAGTTTCATTACTGTGAAAGACACGATCTAAAAAAAAAAAACCATACACATATATACAGAGGTTAAATCAAGCAAATCAACTTTGTTTTCTTTCCTAGTAGTCGTCCAAAGAAATAAAATTATCAGGATATGGTAAGAGAAAATATTTAGGACACAGTATTCTCTTCAACTTATTGTTCCTTTGAAAATATACTTCTCTGTAAGGTATATGTGCTGGTCCTCACAAAGAAAAAATATAAGTCAGACTTCTCAGCTATCCTATGTGCTTTTAAGAGGCAGTAGGGCATAGCGGCTGAATTCAGGGGTATAGAATCAGACTGTCTGCAAGTCTGGTCCTACCACTTATAAGCTGTGTGACTTTGGGCAAGGTGATTGATGTCTCTGTGCCTCACTTACCTAATTTGTAAAATGGATACATATTCTCTTCCTAAAAGAATTATTATGATGTATGGTTAATACTTAGGAAATGTGAACTATTACTATGTTTTGAGAAATTTTAAATTTATCACATATTTGACAAGAAGGCCTAGCTCACACTAAACTAAGAAATGCACACATATGGAAGAGACCCGAACAAAGCGGAAGGTTACAGGGAAGGACTAGTTGGCTGGCTGCTAAAGGAGGCTGGGTTTACAGTAGCATTCGTGCTGATGAGTTCACTAGTTTAGGATGTGGTTCTCTGCTTATGTTAGTGTAACTAGCACAATGGACTACTCTTTCAATGCCGGCCTCACATTAAAAATCTCACAAGAAATGGATTTGTAAATCAGGAAGGAAACGTATCCACCTGTAACAAGAAATTCAGTGGTCAGATGGCTTACATTCTGACGACACATCTGCCCTGTTGGCAGAACAAAATGGAAAACCAAAGTGCCATCTGAAGGCGGCTTAGGGGTTATGATTTCAAAGCAAGGAGAGATGGTAGGATGACTCAAATCTTCATGACATTTGCTTTAGATGGGTGGATAAAGCTAAATCCTCTATGGACATACATAGCTACCGAGCACCTATGGACCATGTGTCTGAATGCTTGTGTATCCCTCACTCTTGGTTTTATAATCTCTGGGATATATTGTTTTACCTTTTTAAAAATTATGTTAATGCTCTAAAATAGTCCTTTACCAGAAATTATTTTCTCTTCTACAGATCTTTGGTCCAAAACCTTTTATGATGGCTTTCTGGTTTAATGCTAGTTCAACAACCTAACCATTCTTATTCCTGAAGTTGTTGAGAGGATCTCACTGTTGTCCAGAGGTGCCTAAGTGGCAGCATGCTAGTGTGGCTGGATTTGGAGGCTGACTCTTCCATTACTTGCTGTGTGGCTCCAGGCCTATTTCAGTTTCGCACTGAAATAGAAAGGTACCTACAGTATAAGCTTGTTAGGAGGATTAATGAGTTAATCTGTATGACATGCTTAGAACTGTGCCTGGCACATTGTCAGCAATACATCCATAATAAACCAATACACAAATCAGACTCGTCAGCCTTCAGGGTCTCCATGTCCCTCTGTCCTAGCTAGCTTTCACTCAGCCTGCAGGTCCCAGTATTGGTGGTTCCCTTTTCCACTAGTTCGATCAGCTACAAACTCTCATGAAGCTTATGTCAACACGAGTGTAATTACTCATTTAAAGTGTTTCTCACCATATGATAAATTCCACAAAAGCCAAGGTAAGTCTCTGCTGTATTCCAGCAGACAAAGAAGGACTATCTTTACTACTTATTCTTTAAAGAATTTTTTCGACAAACCATAAGAGACTCCTAATCTCACAAAACAAACTGAGGGTTACTGGGGGGTGGGAGGGTAGGGATAGGGTGGATGGGTTATGGACATTGGGGAGGGTTTGTGCTATGGTGAATGCTGTGAAAGGTGTAAGCCTGATGATTCACAGACCTGTACCCCTGGGGCAAATAATAATAAAAATAAATTTAAAAATAATTTTCTCAAAAATAACTGTGGGAAATATATACTAAACTAAAAGGTCTTAAAGATGATTTGACATTAAGCAACATACTTTAAGGCTTATGGGGTTTTAGGCCACAAAAAAAAAAACTAATGAATAAGAGGAAAAAGTGTTAGTTTCAACCATAAGGCACTAAAACTATAACTTCATTTTAAATATCAACTTATTATCTTACTTATCATACATGATGAATGAACAATTTTTTAGTTTCCACTGAAGCAATTTATAGAAGGCTTAGTCTGATCTTTAATGACAAATCCAGTATTATTGATAAGCCTTTTATACTAATAGGAAAAGGATAACAGATTAACTTTTGATGTTATCATAATCCTACCAAAATTGAAGGATTTACTGCCATCAACTTGATAAATAGCATTATTGTCAGTTTTCCAGTAAACTTGGGTATCTCCTCCAAGAGCTTCTTCTCTGAAAGAATAAAAACACTGCATTTTAGTATAACTGGTCATAGAAGTCATGTTATATGACAGGTGAGTTAAAAGATCCCATCTTCTGAAGAATATTTTAAAGCAGTATTGACTTATACTATATATGAGAAATATAGAAATTCCACCTTTGAGGGGTCTATGCTTTTAACTGGGGGTCAGTGATTTCCTGCCTTCTCAAAGGAATGTCCTTGTGAAGTTCTTCATTTCCACCCTCCTACCCAAAACTGGTTGGTAAAAAGATACATTCAAAATGCAACTCTGATTATGTCCCTCTTGCTCAAAACTTTAAAAAACTGTCCGAAATAGGCACACTAGACTTGGATCATGTTTATTTCTCTCTTCAACGTTATCTTGCTCTAAATTCTGATATATACCTAATTCCATACAGTTACCTGAAGGTCCCTTTCAAAATAAGAAATGCAGCCCCTCTGTGTCTGGAATACCCTGACCTACCTTTCCATTAAGTTATTTAACTATTCTTTCATTCATGAAGTGTCAGGAGTTTCCTGACACCAGTCCTGTCACTGGTGTCATCTCAGAGGGATTAATGACTCCTCCAGCAAACACTCTCCACCTATCATAACTCTTGTTACCATGTATTGTAATGGTTTCTTTACCTAACGGTCTCCTAATGCATTAGATAATGAGCCCTTTAAAAATAGGAAATTCCTCATTTTGATATTGCCATTTATTAAATACCTTGTGATATTTAACAAATATTTCTTAAACACAAAGTAAGTTAGTATTCTGGAGTGAGGGCCAGAGACTAGAGAACCAAAGACTTCATTTCTTCCCCTTTCTGCTTTTTCTCTATAGCATTTATTACTCCTGTAACATTAATGTCAATTTAACATTTTATATTTTTTACTTTATTTCCTGTCTGCCCTCCTAGAATGTGGATCCCCAGGGGCAATGATGGTAGTGTCTGTTTAGTAGTGCACACTGTACTAAAAAAAAAAAAAAAATCAGGATTGATAAATTTCAGCCATTCAACGTTCCGGACGTTGAATTCAGTCATTGACTGAATGAAGTCTTGAGTGCCTAGGAATACAATGCAGTAAGACAGACTAGTTCTTGATCTCAAGGAATACACAGTGAAGAGGGAGAGACAGTTAAGTGTAAAATGACCAACTGTGATGAGTGCCTGTAACAATTACCCGATAAGACTTCCTTTAAGAAACGGGGTGGGGTGAGGTAGGGAGGCTCAGATGGAGAAAGGCAGTGCAGCGCCAGCGTCAAGGTCTTTAACGTTGGCCAGCCTGAGTTACACGTCTAAGAGACTCCTACAGGTGGAAAGCATCTTCTAGATCCTTCGATCCTTCTCGGTCACTTACAGGCAGGGACACAAAGCCGGTAAGGGGCCGAGATCCCAAGCCGCGGAACCGGGAAGGAGCAGCGAGAACTCTCCGGCTCAAGGCCCGCACCAGAGGCCCCAGCGGGGTCCTGGTCTCGGTCAGGCCTACCTACCTACCTGTTGTTGAGCGGCCGCACCCGCACGCAGACCGCGACAGCCCCTTCCTCCGCCATCCTGCCAGGCTACACCCCAGAGAACGAGCGCAGACGCCCTACCTCCTCGGCTTCAGAGCACGGGCCGCCCCGCCTTCAAGTTTAAAATTTCCCAAACGCCGCGTCTGATTGAGCCGCGGCCTCATGACGTCATGGATTGTTCCATGCGCCCCGCGCGGGGGGCGCGAGGCCGGCGGCGCGTCCACGGACAAAGGCTGGAGGGGTGTTGAAGGATGCGGTGGAGAGCCGGGTAGTGATTCGCAGAGGGGTTTGGGGAAGCAGGCGGAGAGCCGCCCTTCTGGCTCGAGCAGGGACAACTATTACCTGCTCAAAGCGCCTGAAATGCAGGCAGCCCTTTACAAACTCCGCCCTCCACCTCACCCTAAGAGTTTGGGATCTGTAGGAAAAATAAGGCAGAGAAATTTTTTCACCAGCAAGAGTTAAGACCTTTAAAGTATCCACTAACGGTTTTTTTTTAATTAAAAACATCTCAAACGACAAGAATTGAAAGTCACTGCACTGCCCAGAAACGTAAGAATCTTTCTGTGCTCCTTAGAAACTGAGTTTTATGTTTTCCTTTTTCTTTCAATTCCTGTTTCCATTGGCTGTGAGTTCCTAAAAGGTTCTTTTAGAAAAAGAATTATTATTTTTAAAGATTTTATTTGTTTATTTGACAGAGAGAGAGAGAGAGAGAGAGAGAGAGAACACAGCAGGGGGAGTGAGAGAGGGAGAAGCAGGCTTTCCCTGAGCAGGGAGCCCCATGAGGGGCTGGATCTCAGGACCTTGGGATCATGACCTCAGCCAAAGGCAGAGGATTATATCGCCTGAGCCACCTAGGTGCCCCAGAAAAAGAATGATTGAAGACTGGAAAAACTCTGAGTAATGAGGTGAACTTTTATTAGCAAAAGTGAGAAAATAATTCTTTCCCAGAAATAGTGCTGTTTTCTTTTTAAAAAATACGTATCTGGTAAAGTGTTAACATTTTCTTTAGGAGTGATTTCATTCCCTTTCTTAGTTGATTTAAGGAGCTTCCGGAATTATTCCCTTTCCCTCACCAAAAATATGACCTGCAATTACTAATAATTGTTTATTATTTAGAGAAGTAGAAGATTCTGATGATTTAATAAAACTTTTGGAAGGTAATTTGGGAATATCAATAAAAAACTGAAGGCCCATGTGCCCTTTATGCAAGCAATTCTGCTTTTAAGAATCTATGCATGTATTTGAAGGATTGTGCAAGCATATATGCATATGGGTTGCAGCATTGTTTACAATAGCAAATGGCTGAAAACACATTAAATGCCAATAAATAATACATATGAAACTAGTTAAATAGATGGCATTTTATCAATATGATGAAATGCTATGTAGCCAGAACAAAGAATGAAATAGCTCTTAATGTGAAATTTGGAAAGCCATTCAAGGTGTTTCATAAACTGAAAGGAACCGGAAGTGTGGAATTGTGTTCACAATATGATCCTATTTGATATTTCAAAGTATATTTATATGCCTGGATATGCATACATAATTTCTGGAAAGATACACAGAATATACCTGATTTCCTTGGAGAAGGAGGACTGAGATAATAGATCTACCTTCCACTGTATAGTATTTTATAATGATTAATATTTCAACCATGCAAATATTAAGTAGTTTTGTTCAACTTGAAGAAACTAGCTAATATAAAAAATAAAAATAAAAATAAAAATAAAAGTAATAAAAATGAGTGATCATCCAAGATTTGTCTAACCAACTGTGAGCTAGTATAGACTGTTTTGGTTTTTTTTTTTTTTGGCTACCCTGTGATGATACTCGGGTATACCTAATAAGAGAGAATTAAGAAAAGTATATTTTAACGGATTTTTGAAAAATGGTAGTGAAATATTGCACATATTTAGCTGAAGGGAAGGAGCCTGTAAAGAGGAAGAAGAGACATGCAATTAGTGAAAGTCTCTGACAACACGAAGGGGATTGGTTCAAGAGCACAGAGGATTTGCCTTTCAGAGTTGTGCTTGTGATTGTTGCCATGCTAGTCTTGTCATCATTGTAGCAGCTAACATTTATTGAGATTTACTATGTGCCAGATGCTCTGTTGTGTGCTCACATGCATTTTTTTCATTTAATTTTCCAAATACGTTGATCAACAAATACTCATTGAGTACCTGCTGTGTGCCAGATGTAGCTATTATTCTCTTAGGGGAGATGGATAATGTCCTGTATATACAGCGGTAATGAGTATTGAGAAGAAAAGTTAACAGCAGATCAGGGGAGAGAGAATGAGAAGGTGGGGGTGAGTTAGGGGTGCTAGTTTCTCATGAAACACATTCGTGGGAAGAAGCAGACAATAACACATAAGTAAAATAACTTTTGATAAGAGGAGACACCATTTTAGATGGGATGCCCAAGAAAGGCCTGGAGAAGGGACTTCTGAGGTGAAACCTATATGAAAAGAATTAGCTATACTTGGAAAGGAAGGGTACCTCTTTTACTTGTCCCAGACAGAGGGTCCCAGTCAGAGAACCCAAGGCTTGTATGAGTTTGTCTTGTATGTCTGAGGCATGGAAATAAGGCCCCTGTGGCTGAAACATTTTGGGTAATGGAGACAGGTAGGTGAGAGCTAGGTCCTGTGGGGCCTTGTGGGCTGTGATAAAATGTTCGGCTATTATTCCAATGGTGAGGGAAAGTCGATGGAAGGTTTTAAGCAAGGGAGTAGAAAGGTTTTCACTAATTTTTGAAACAAGATTTTCTTTTCAGGGTGCCTGGGTGACTCAGTCTGTTAAGCAGCTGCCTTCAGCTCAGGTCATGATCCCAGAGTCCTGGGATCAAGCCTCGCATCGGGCTTCCTGCTCAGTGGAGAGCCTGCTTCTCTCTCTCTCCCTCTGTCTGCCACTCTGCCTACTTATACTCTCTGAAATGATTTTCTTTTCTATTTCACTATGAAAATAGAAGCAACTAGCAGAAACTTACACTGATTCCTGCCAACCCAGTTACCCACCTACTTCTCTGTGCCCAGTTACCTCATCTTCCGGATTGTAACTAGATGAACAACTGTCTGTCCTCTACTCTGAAAATTTCTCCATGTTTGTGTTAGATCCTGCCCCCTTCCTGCTTGACTTCTCTCTGTCTGATGTTGTCATTTCCCCTTCTCTAATAGACTGGTCTTTAGCAAACATATGCCTTAATTTCTTCCATCTTGGATATCTAATAGATACTGCAAACTTAAAATGTCTAATACCAAATTTCGATCTTCCCCTCAAAACCTAGTGGATCTGCAGTTTTCCACATCTCAGTTGATGGCAAGTCCACCTTTCCAGTTACCCAGACCACAACTATTTCCTTTCTCTCAAAGTCTACATTTGGCATGCCTGAAAATTCTGTTTGGGCTACCTTGAGAATATTCTAGAATATGAGCATTTATCATAACTTCTGCTACCTATCTGGTCCAAAATATCCCTATCTCTCACCTAACTCATTGCCATGTTTTTCCTTTTGCCTACCCCCACTACCAGTTTATTCACAACACAGCACTTTGAGTGTCCTTTAAAAATATAAGTTAGGTCGTGTTAATTCTCTTTTAAGACCCCCAGTACCACCCCCAACTCTGATTTTTCTCAGAATAAGATCCATAGTCTCAACTGTTTCCCTGACATGATATTGTCCCTTGTTATCCCTCTGGTCTTACCCTCTACCACTCTTTTTGCTGTCTTTACTACAGCCAAATGGTCTTTTGACAGTTTCTTGAATACTGGTCAGGTGCCCTCTAAAGGCCTTTGCATTGGCTATTCTTTGCTGGTACGTTCTCACCGTAGATATCCATGTTTTCCTTCTTCCATTTAAATCTGGTATCTGCTCAGATGTCACCTTCTCAGAACTCTCTCTCTATAAAATAGCAACTCTCTTGTCTGCAACTTCTCTTTCTTTACTCTTCTTTTAAAAGATGACTTACAACTTTCAGAAATGATATGTATGTATCAATTTATGTACATATTATTTGTCTCCTACTAGACTGTCAGCTCTATGAGGTTAGCAACTTCATTTTTGTTTATCCTTTACCCTCTGTGCCTAGAAAGGGTCTTGGAGTCTAAGAAACGTTCAATTATAAAATTGCTTATTCAATCACTTCATAAGGACCTATTAACATAATTTCTGGAAAGCTACACAGAGGACAACTGATCTTTGGAGGGGTGTGTTAGAAAATAGACCTATCTTTCATTGTATACTATTTCATAATCATTAATATCTTAATTAGTGAATATTAATTGTTTCTCTCAACTGTAAGAAATTAGTTAATAGATAAAAACTATATGTAAAATAGTCTACTCATCCAGGATTGGCTTGGGTTACTAGTGTAGACTACTTTAAATTGTGAAGATGCTAAGATGTATCTAATGAGATAAAACACAGTGAAGGTGTGGTCAGGGACGGCAAAGAGATTTGTTAAAAGATAAACCGGCATATGAAAAAATTTAAGTTTATTTGAGCAAAAATTGATTTGAATTGAGCAGCATCCAATCTAACAGATAGAAGGGAGCCCTGAGGAATTGTATGTAATGAGACTTTTATAGGCAGAAGGGAAAGGAAATAAGAAAGTCATACTAGCCAAAAAAAAGCAGGACAGTTATTAGAAAGTTACTTTCCTTCAGGGGATAGTAGGGGTTTATCAGGTGTATTTACTAACTAGTGCAGATTAGGTGATTCCTGATTGATTGGTTTAAGATTCCATTTCTGGGAGAGCTGAAAGAGTAATTAAGTCTCAGTTTGGTGATGTGAGTGTTGGCATAAATAACTTTATTTTGGGCCTGTTTTTTTGTTTTTAACAGATTGAACAACTTGTCTGAAGTTATGGAACTTCTGGAGAGAGTAGCTTAAGATTTGGATATATATCCTTTCTCTAAAAGGTACTTAAAACATTTATTGATTAATTTTTTTCTTAACTGGGAGATTAGTACATGCAGGTGATGAAAACATTTAAGTAGTACATGAAGGATCACAGTAAAAAATAAACCTTAGGACATCTGATCCTCAGGGTGCCACTGTCATCCCAAAGGCAATTTTTCCATTTCCTCGAGTGTTATCCTCAAATTAATCTATAGATGTGCATATGTATTTCTTTTCCTATATTGCATATCTTTTTACAAGAATACCTTCTGTACATGCTGTGGTGTACTTTGCTAAAAATGTGATCTTTATATAAATATTTTTATTCAGTTTTGGAAGGTAAAGTGAATTTTTGAGGCGTGTTAATTGCATGCACTTACATGTTGATGTTTAAATTACTGTTTTTCCCCCCAAACCATGTTTATTTCTGCTGAAGCTGCAGAGGGCACTGTACACCTTCCAAAAGCATGGCAATAACTGTGAAGCCGGTTTTGCAGTTCTTAAATGTGGTGCAAATTTTAGGATTCAGGAAAGCTCCCGATACTAGAAATATGCATCAGTTCAAATTATTCTCCTGTCCTCACTTATTTTATGCATTTCATATAAAATTAATTACAAAATATATTTATATCATACTATTACCTTCAACAAGCATGGTTTTTTCTTGAACAGATACAATGTTTAATCTCCAAAGCAGGAGTCTTATCTTTAATGTTGCTGTAACTATTTGTAATGATCACAAACATAGTGTCCTTTTCCTTTTAATCATGGTTACATGGGATTTGTGTGGCATCGTGGAAGCAGCACTGACCTGGGTCAGTCCAACTCCACCGTTTCTAAGCCATGCCACCATACCAGACAATCATTTATCTGCATGATTTACCATTTCCTCATCCACAAAGTGAGGAAATTGGCTGAGACAATTTCTGGGATTCCTGTTAGCTTTAGTAAGTCTATGACATCTTCATAAAAACTTATCAAAATTGTTGGATGTGTGTCAAATAGAATAGGAATGAGGGAGGGGGTAGACAAAGGCATGCGGCTAGCGGAGGATATCTCAGGTAATCACAGAGCTGCAAGGTGGATATGGTAGTCCACCAAAAAATCCATTCTCCTCTTTCTGGCCAGAAAGCAAACCTTGCATTTAAAGCTACTACCTCTGGGCCTAGATAATGAAAACTTCATGGGCTCGCTTTTCCTCCCTTGTCCTTGTGGAGCATCCCTCCTCTTTCCCTCAGTGACGGTTCCAAACCTCCCTCACTCTCCTCATGCCTGAGTCCCATCCTCATCCTTAATGAGAAACTAGGCAAGATGTCTCACCTCCCAGCTCTCCTACCCTTACAGACTATGCTCCAACTGACCCATATCTCACCAATTCTATTTTCACACACTTCCGGAGAATGAGGCGTTTGTCACCTCTGAGAGACTGAGGCAGATTCTTCTGTTTACACCCTGTAATTCTGTCCTCTTCAGTCTTCTCCAGGATCTTGCTTCAGGAATTATTCTCTATTTCAGAAAAGAGGCTATAAAATAACAAAAAGAAGAATCACTCTAAAAAAATTATCTAAAGTTGTTGAATGAATATTCCTTATCACCTATAAAAGTTCATCTTCTTTCTGTACTGAGAGAAGTAGCTGAAAATACACATGCAGTAACTGTCTTCTTGAAAATGTTTAATTGATATACTGTAGGGCGCCTGGGTGGCTCAGTGGGTTAAAGCCTCTGCTTTCAGCTCAGGTCATGATCTCAGCGTCCTGGGATCGAGGCCCGCATCGGGCTCTCTGCTCAGCGGGGAGCCTGCTTCCTCCTCTCCCTGTCTCTCTGCCTGCCTCTCTGCCTACTTGTAATCTCTCTCTCTGTCTCAGTGTCAAATAAATAAATAAAATCTTTAAAAAAAAATAAAAAAAAATAATTGATATACTGTAATTAGAATGGACCCTAATAACAATTTTTTCAGGCCTAGAGTTGTCTCTGAAATGTAATCTCTGGGATGTGTGTATACCAGTAATATTGAGAACCACATCATTTCATTTCAGGATCCATAAAAGGCATTGCATATGTAATTAGCAGAACAAATTACCATGTGGGGCACATGCTTTTACATTTGCATGGTGGGTAAGAATGATTGTTTTGATTACGATTTCCTTGTATTGGGTTTTTTGCTTCTTTGACTTTTACAATCTTTAATGTGTGTATTTTAGTACCAGAGGATACACTGACCTTTTAAAATAAAATATTTATTTAATTTGGTGAAGTGTAAGATCTGCTCACCAGTAAAACAGCCTGGTTTAACCTTACTGTTTTGTATGTTTCTGTTAAGTATTGTAAGCATGACTGCTTTAGCTTTTGAAAGTTGTTTTGAAATACTTTTGCAAATATATACATGGAAACAGCATGAATTTTCTTGGTACACAGAATAATCATGGAATAGGTTTTTTTGAAAACCTAGCAGTAGCACTTGCCCCAGTAAAACATTGAGCTTTTTGCTGGAGTGTACTCTTAATTGTTTTTCAGTTTTTTTCTTAATGGGTTTGTAATTTGATCTCTTTGTGAGATAACCTGTCATCTTATGAAAAACTGTTGGAGAGTTAACTGAAAGTAGAAACAAATCCCAGGGCACCGTAAAAAATAACTAATCCCTTTACCTTACTGCCACCTTTGGCTTCTTCAGACTGAAACAAACAAACAGCCCA
Organism: Ailurus styani; assembly: GCA_002007465.1. Lineage (NCBI taxonomy): Eukaryota > Metazoa > Chordata > Mammalia > Carnivora > Ailuridae > Ailurus > Ailurus styani. Next base: position 6,505,139 of record LNAC01000032.1, on the reverse strand, counting down.
ATGATAACAACCTAATCCTGTAGAAATTTGTGCAGCTATTAACTATAAACATTCTCACTGCCCACATTACAAGTTACGATATTTGAAAGTGGCTGTCTCTGAGGAGTGGGAGTGGGTAGTAGATAAGGGATTGAGGGCATAGGGGAACTGCTGTTTTTGTTTTAAGCTTAATAGCACTACTTGAGTTGTAAAATATGTACATATGCTATTTTAATAAAAATAAAACAACTTATACAAAGAAAACTTGCAAAAAGAATGTATCAACCCTAAATCTGGCCATTAGTTCTTGTGTTATTTCTTATGGGTTAAATGTACACCAACTGAAAGGAAGCTGGATTGACTTTCCCTAAGTGGGTCTTCTTCCAAAGACCCTCCTGGAGTGAGGGGACCCCAGAGGAGAATGAAACACAGGGGATCAATGGTCAAGGCAGGAGTCAGTTATGACCAAATAACATGGGGGAATCATTACTTATATCAAATGAACCATAGGTAAGAGACTCCTCAAGCACTCCCAAAGAGAAAAGGTTACTTCCCATTGCAGTCCTTTCCACCCTGCTTCTGAAAACTAGTGTGGTGGACTGATGTTTTCTGTCTAAAAGAGAATGAAACCTGAAAATTAGTAGTTCTGGCATGGTTGGTTATACAGATGTGGATCCTTCCCTAAATCTGGTCTTCACTTTGTGAGAAGCATGAAAGCAGAATTCACCTGTATCTCTAAATTTGTTTGATCTCCTTTGCTTTCTAATTGAATAGTAAAATAAAATGAAAATGTTTCTGGCTTGTCGAAATTATAATCCTTACCAGTCTTTGTTTCTTTGATCAGATTATGTAATTTGACCTACCATGATTGATACTGGGGAGAAAGTTAGCTAGAATGACTTCATTGTTCATGGGGAGAGCTAGGAAAGATGGAGACAAGGATGAAATTTACCCTCCTCGGCCTACTACCTGGGTACAGTTTACTATGAATACGTTGCTTTTAGAGGTATTGTGCTCTGGGTTCTCATCAATGAATTCCATCTGTGTTGCCAGACAACCCAGAGGAGGTCTCCAGGTGAAGGAAAAGGAAAAGGGAAAACAGAATTTTGGCTGGTTTCCTTGGATTATATAGGAAGCAAGCTGTTAAAATAGAAAGTAACTTCACCCCTTGTTAGAGAAGGTGTCTCTAGATGGATCATATCAGCTGTTCCAGATGGATGCCTATAGTTGGCATTCTTCCTATCTGTCATGAAATTAGATTGTCTGTAACTGTTATTTTATTTTCATTTCAATTCATATCACTTCAATTCACTAATAAATGAACACTGAAAAAGATCTAGGAACTAGGAATTCCAGGAACTAGGAATGTAGGATGCATCTTTGAACAAAACAGATAAAAATATTTTGCTCTAATTTTGCATATTTTGTTTCACTCACATTTAATAATGGCTTAGGCCAAAATATTTGAAATTGCAACTGCATTTTCATTCCCAGTAGACAAGTTTTTCCTCTTGATACAGACATATAGATAGGCACACATACACACACTCACTCACTTATTTAAAATTTGGAGTATTTAATGGTAAATGTTGAAATATAAATGTACTTTTAATTAGATTTCCTTCCACTCTTTTTTTTCCTGCTACAGACCATCAAATATATTCTTTCTAAATCTTTGTTATGTTTATTGATGATTTTAATTTTAGCTAAGCTGTTGTGTTTTAGGAGTTATTTTCAACCACCAGATGACAAAAGGTAAGTGATCATTTACATGTTTTTGATTTTATGTCTCTCAAGCACGATGTTTTTGCTTTTGAAGCATTATATACAGGTCCGTGAATCATCAGGCTTACACATTTCACAGTACTCACCATAGCACAAACCCTCCCCAATGTCCATAACCTAGCCACCCCATCCATACTTCCACAACCCCGAGTAACCCTCAGTTTGTTTCATGAGATTAAGAATCTCTTATGGTTTGTCTCCTTCCCGAACCCATCTCGTTTCATTTTTTCCCTCCCGACCCCCCACAACCTCCCACCCTGCCCCTCAAATTCCTCATATCAGAGAGATCATATGATAATTGTCTTTCTCTGATTGGCTTATTTAACTTAGCATAATACCCTCTAGTTCCATCCACGTTGTTGCAAATGGGAGGATTTGGGTTTTTTTTTGATGGCTGCATAGTTTTCCATTGTAGATAGATAGATAGATAGATATAAATCTATCTATCTATCTATCTATCTATCTATCTATCTACACCACATCTTCTTTATCCATTCATCTGTTGATGGACATCTGGTTTCTTTCCATAGTTTGGCTGTTGTGGACATTGCTGCTATAAACATTCAGGTACACGTGCCCCTTTGGATCCCTACATTTGTATCTTTAGGGTAAATACCCAGTAGTGCGATTGCTGGGTGGTAGACTGCAGCCTTCTGCCATATTGTCTTATCTCTTTACATCCATAAATTCTTTCCTCTTCTCTTATACTTCTTCTTACTCATACATTTCTTCATTTAAAAAAAAATGTAGTGGTTTTTTTGGTCTCATTGTTTCTCTCCAATTTGTGCTTCTAGAGTCTTACTACCTTTCATTCCTAACAGACAATTCTTCCTTAAGTGTGGTTTAAACACTAGCTACTAATAATACTTCCAACCTGACTATAGTAATTGTTAAAGCTGTTTTTAATACTTTTTGGACCAGTTTGGGGTATAAGTAAATATATCATAGAAACTTGTGTATATACCACACAAAAATCCATACATATGTGCACAAAAGACACATAAAAATGGTTCTAACAGGGGCATCTGGGTGGCTCAGTCAGTTAAGCATCCAACTCTTGATTTTGGTATAGTTTAAATTAAAAAGACTAGTTAAATATTCTCGCTTCCATTTCATGGTTGAGCTATCTAAACTTTAAAGGTTGAGTTATTGGTCATTGAATGAGAAGTGGAGTGCAGCTCCAGTGTTTCTGTTCCACCACCACCACTATTCTCAGAAAGTATTTACTGAGCAACCATTTGCATGATTAAACTTTTTCTGAGACTCTTCATCCTTTACTTTTTCTCTAAAAGGCCGTGGCCATACAGTAAATATTTTAGGCTTTGTGGGCCATATGGTCTCTGTTGCAATTACTCTGCCATTGCAATGTGAAAGCAGGAATATGCAGTTCATAAATGAGTGGTGTGGTGATGTTCTAATAAATAATTATCGACAATGAAACTTAAATTTCAATTAACATTTACATATCATAAAATATTATTTCTCTTTTGCTTTTATTCAATCTTTCAACATTTAAAAATGTAGAAAATATTCTTAGTTCCTGGGCCATCCAAAAATGGGTGGCAGATTTGCAATGACATGAATGGAACTAGAGGGTATTATGCTAAGCGAAATAAGTCAATCAGAGAAAGACAATTATCATATGATCTCTCTGATAGGAGGAATTTGAAGGGCAGGGGAATCGTGGGGGATAGGAGGGAAAAAATGAAACAAGATGGGATCGGAAAGGAGACAAACCATAAGAGACTCTTAATCTCACGAAACAAACTGAGGGTTACTGGAGGGCGGGGGGTAGGGATAGGGTGGCTGGGTTATGGACATTGGGAAGGGTTTGTGCTATGGTGAGTGCTGTGATGTGTGTAAGCCTGATGATTCACAGACCTGCACCCCTGGGGCAAAAAATACATTATATATTAATAAAAAACAAAAGAATACTATGGAGAAAGAAAAAAAAATGGGTGGCAGCCTGGATTTTGCCTGTGGGCCTGTTTACCAACCCCTGTCTTAGGGGTTCTATTTGTGTGTTTACATAAATGGCAGTTTTGTGTCCTTTATTTATTTATTTATTTATTCTCATGAGCATAGAAGCAGCCCACCCTATTTTGTGAGGATTTTTAAATTGTCAAATTTCCAGCTTGTTTAACACATCACTAATTTCATGGTTCATAGGTTAAGCTAGAAAGTTCTCTGAAAAATAGTTTTGTCCACATTCTCTCTCTTGTGTTTTCTTTCATTTCTTCCCTTTGCATTTAGTGAGAATACACAGAATTTTCTGGGATAAGAACAAAAGGATTTCTCAAATGTTAACAGCTGTTGAAACATCTGTTATTGAAAAAGAGTTTGATTAGCACTCTAGGGCAAAGAAACTGTTCTGGCTCTGGGTGGACCAGGATAAGGAGGAAATAGAAGGCCTAACTAACCAATGATGGATATCACTATTGACAGCAGCACATACCTCTTTTGGAAAAGGATGTAAATAACAAAGTGTTAATTTGAATACTCTTGACAAATTATCATTCTTATGAGCTTTTATATTCATTTTGGTGAAAAATATGAAAGGAAAGCATAGCATATGAAAAGAAAAAGCTTGGGGAATTCACTTGTATATCTGTAAAATTAAAATTTGATTGTCTGTATGTCTTTGATTCTCAACTGGTTTCCTGTGGCATGCATGCTATAAATCCCCCCAAAATGTGTTCCTGGAGTTTACTCACTGGGTCTTGACTACTGGGGAGAATAGAAACTATTGTAGCAATGTCTGACAGACTGAACTTGCAGTTGTGAGCATTATAAGATGTGAGGAGTGGGGCGCAAGGAACATATAAGAGGGAGCATATATCACTGAGTTAGCAAAGTTCATGTTTACTGGAACAAAGTAGCATTTGGCCTGGGAAGTTTATGGGATAGAAATTAAGGCAGTAAACATGTCAGCTCAAACAGCTAAGATTGTGCTAGAGGTTATCCAAGAGAATACTGTAATAATATGTGGATACAATTGCATTCTTTTAAATATGCAGCCAAAAATTCTAGTGTTCACAGTGTGTCATGAACACAGTCATGGTCTAAACATGTGTTTCTCAACATGGCAACTATTGGGAGTTTGGGCAGAGTAATTTTTTTTGTTGTTGGTTTGTTAAGGTAGCCTCCCATGCTTTCCAGAATGTTTGCTATCCTCGTTACCACCCACGAAATAGCAATACCACCCTCAATTATTATGACAACCAAAACATCTTCACATTCTTCCAAATGTGGTATGGTACCACTACTTCTGGCCCCAAACCACTCGTTTAAATGATACAATTCTTCTGTCACTAACCTTACTCACATTAGACTTGTTAGACTTTGTCTTGGGCAGGGAGTTTCTACACAACAGGAATTTGCAAAAATAGACATCTTGGCAATAACACATTAAGATATAAAATGTTTCTTTTGTTTTTCAGATAACAAAGCAAAAAAGACACATTAAATAAAAGACGTGCTATCCCTAAAATTAAGATACATTTTTCTTTATTCTCTCTCTCTCTCTAGGCTTGTACAGTTAAAATTTGTGTATGGCTATTTCTAATAAGCACAGCTTTTCATTAATTTCAGCATTGATCCTACTCTTTCCTTTTGGGTGATACGTATTGTATTTGTCCTCTTTTTCACATGCCAGCCCTTCAGATGTTTAATTATGGCCTCTATAGGTAAATCACTTTTAGTTATTTAAGTCACATGAACTCACACCCCATGTAGACTTTGTATACCTCATTGTTTTTGTTGTCCTTTCAGTACACTGTTGTCATTGTCCTTCTTAAGGTATGGTGGCCAAAATTAAATAAATCAATGTTGCTGACCATTGTCATGTTACATGGGTATTGAGTACTATCACCCCCTTTGCTCGGGATGTTAACTTCCTATTAATGCAAATGAAGAAGTCCATTAGCTATTTTAGATTTCATAAGTTATTATTACTTAATGTTGTAATTTGGGGCATGTACTTTTTTTGGTTGTTTTATTGAAATTGCTGTTAGTCTTTTTCATCTTACACTTAAGATATTGAGATTTTGTTCTATATTTCAAACTTTAAATTTACTTTTACATTTTTTTCTTGTTGGTTTTTAGTTTAATTAAACTTAGGAAGGATAGTTTGAATCCTGATTATGTCACTCATTACATTAGCAATTCCTCTTACACTTGTGTCAAACAATGTTCAGAAGCATGATTTCTATGTCACTATCTAAATTATCAATAAAAATGTTGAACAGGGCAGAGGCAAGGATAGAATTCTACAGCAAGTCACTAGAGACCACTCTCCAGAACCCACTACTCATTAATCAGCAATCTAGTTACTATTCTCAATAACAGTAACTATACATAGCTATTTTATCGAATTCACTTCTGAGTCTTGTGACTTGTCTAGTGACTTGAAAAAATTCAAGACTCTCTATCTATGGTACAGTTAAATTCTTTGAATTTATAGTTGAGTAAATTGAAAATCATATTGCAGGATGTTTATAAAATAGGATTATAGTTTTATCTGTGTACATATATGCATATAATTTTATTATGACAAATATTGTTCCTTCCCACCCTTTGGTAGCTTCTGCTTTCTCGCATTTTTTTCTTCTCTCTAATGATCCAACAGTCATCTAAGCTGTGAGTACTTCTTGTATTAGTGATATAGAAGTGGGAGAAGGCATGAGGTAAAATAGAAAAAGAGTATAATCTGGGACTGACGGAAGAGATATTTCAGAGGATTGTTCCTAGAAGTTGGATGAAGCTCCTTCTTTTGTACTAGAAATTGATGGAAGAAGGGGAATTTTGGGGCTCTTGGGTGGCTCAGTTGATTTGTTGGCAGACTCTTGGTTTTGACTCAGGTCATGATTGCATGATCCTGAGACTGAGCCCAGTGTCTGGCTCCACACTCAGTGGGAAGTCTGTTTGCAGATTATCTCCCTTTGTTCCTGCCCCACCCCCCAAATAAATAAATAAATAAATAAATAAATAAATAAATAAATCTTTTAAATAAAGGGGGGAATTTTAGGAAATATACTATGAAGCGTATGTCCTGTTTACTATATTTGAGAATTAAAAGAACTTGATATTAGGTTTTGGTTGCTGAAAATTGTTCCTTTAGGAATCTCTTCCTTGAATTTGGATTGTGTGGGTTCTTGGCTTTAACAACGAGAGGGAGGGAGGAAGAGGAAAAAGAAGAGGGATGAAGAAGAGGAGGAGCGAGGGAGAGGAGATAGAAAGAGAAGAGAGGGAGTAAATGGAGGGAGAGAAGGAGGGAGGAAAGAAGGAAGGCAGAGATAATCTTTATGTTATAGGCAGTCTGGGGCTGTCGACATCAAATTATCAACAGTGATATCCTCTGCAGAGTAGGCTTGGGGAGGAGGTGGAAAATTTTAACCATCTATAGCTGTTGGTTTGATGTTTTTCAGTGGATATTTATTTAGGCTAAAAAAGTAAGAAATAAAAAAAACCCTAGGTACTCTTTTTATTTACAGTTTATTGAAATAAAATTTCTGTGTAGTGACATGCAGAAATCTTAGGTGTGCAATCCCATGAATCTTGACAAATTCGTGTTACTTGCATATACACAAATTTATCAAGATATGAAGCATTTCCATCACTTTAGAAAATTGCCTCCCCTAAGTGTACTTTTACTATTTCCTCTTCTGATGGGGCTTCCATTTTTTCTCAGTGGTACTTGTTTTATTCTTCTGATTCATGGGAATCTGTTTCCCTTAGCCACATCAACCTAAGATAAAAATAGGAACTCTCAAACATAATAAAGCAGTATTTCTTTGGACCACTTCCAGCTATTATAAAGGAATGCTAAACTGACTCAAATACATCTGATATTTAGGAAAATAGTATGTTAAAGAATCAATAGACAAAGTCAATAATATTGATATTTACAGTAGACCCTGGGTTGCTCAGTCGTTGAGCCTCTGCCTTCAGCTGAGGTCATGATCCCAGGGTCCTGGGATCAAAGTTCCATATCGGCTCCCTGCTTGCCAGGAAACCTGCTTCTCCATCTCCCACTCCCCCTGCTTGTGTTCCTGCTCTCGCTGTCTCTCTCTCTCTGTCAAATAAATAAATAAAATTTTAAAGGGAAATAAAAAGAAAATGAGATGAATGAAATAGAGTTGCTAGGCATGAACTTAAGACATATTCAAGCCAGGGGCGCCTGGGTGGCTCAGTGGGTTAAAGCCTCTGCCTTCGGCTCAGGTCATGATCTCAGGGTCCTGGGATCGAGCCCCACATGCTTCCTCCTCTCTCTCTGCCTGCCTCTCTGCCTACCTGTGATCTCTCTGTGTCAAATAAATAAATAAAATCTTAAAAAAAAAAAGACATACTCAAGCCTAACTGAGGAAAACTATGAGACATCTCCAAAATTTACAAAATTGGATTGGAACAAATGGAAAGACACGCCATATTAGTAACTAGAAAGACTGAATAACTTAAAGATGACAACTTTTCCTTTTTTTTTTTTTAATTATGTTAGTCCCATACAGTAAGTCATTAGTTTTTGATGTAGGGTTCCATGATTCATTATTTGCATATAACACTAAGTACTCCTTGCAATCCGTGCCCTCAATACCCATCACTGGGCTCACCCATCCCCCCACCCCCTCCTTTCTAAAACCCTCAGTTTGTTTCTCAGAGTCCACAGTCTCACATGGTTCGTCTCCCCCTCTGATCCCCTCTCCCTTCATTTTTCCCTTCCTTCTCCTAATGTCTTCCGTGCTATTCCTTATGTTCCACAAATAAGTAAAACCATATCATAATTGACCTTCTCTGCTTGCCTTATTTCACTCAGCATAATCTCCTCCAGTCCCATCCATGTTGATGCAAAAATTGGGTATTCATCCTTTCTGATGGCTGAGTAATATTCCATTGTATATATGGACCACATCTTCTTTATGCATTCATCTGCTGAAGGGCATCTCTGCTCTTTCCACAGTATAACTATTGCTGCCATGAACATTGGGGTGTGTACGGCCCTTCTTTTCACTACCTCTGTATCTTTGGGGTAAATACCCAGTAGGGCAATTATTAGGTCATGAGGTAGCTCTATTTTTAATTTTTTGAGTAACCTCCACACTGTTTTCCAAAGTGGCTGCACCAACTTGCATTCCCACCAACAATGTAAGAGGGTTCCCCTTTCACCACAATTTCTCCAACATTTGTTGTTTCTTACCTTGTCAATTTTTGCCATTCTAATTGGTGTAAGGTGGTATCTTAGTGTGGTTTTGATTTGAATTTCCCTGATGGCTGATGATGATGAACATTTTTTCATGTGTCTTTTAGTCATTTGTATGTCTTCTTTGGAGAAGTGAAAGATGACAACTCATCCTAAGTTAATTTATAAATTGATTATTATTCAAATGAAAAGTGGAGATATACTAATTTATTCAATTTTTGCTTGAAAGAACACCAAGCAGGAATAGCTAAGGAAGCCCTAAAAAAGAAGAGAAAAGCAAAAATAAGTCAGAGAAAGAATCTCAAGTATCATATGATTTCACTCATATATGGAATTTAAGAAACAAAACAAATGAGCAATGGGGGGAGAAAAAGAGAGGGGCTAACCAAGAATCAGACTCTTAATTATAGAAAACAAAGTAATGATTACCAGCAGGAGAATGGATAGTGGGGGTGGGTTAAATAGGTGATGGAGATTAAGAGTACACTTTTGATGAGCACCGGGTCTTGTATGGAAGTATTAAATCACTATATTGTACACCTGAAACTATATGGGACTGTATGTTAAGTAACTGGAATTTAATAAAAACTTAAGAAAAATCCTCATTGCTTACCTTTGAAGAATGTTACAGAACCGACTCATTCTTCTGCATCCTGGTAAGGAAGGAAATGTATCAAACATGTCTTAACTGTATGAAGAACCTCAGAGTAGCCATATAGGTAATAAGGGATCTTTATTGAAGTATTCCAGCTAATAAAAAGAAATCAAATAATGAGACAATTATCATTTTCTAATTTCTAATAGAAATAGATCTAGTCAAAGGCCAATAATAGCTGTTAAAAATATTTTAATGGAAGAATCAGACCAGCAACACCTAAACTTACAAAGAGGGAAAACCAAATATTACATACTTCCTAGTAGAGGTATACCACATCAATATGACTTCTTCTTCTTCTTCTTTTTTTTTTTTAATTAACACATAATGTATTATTTGCTTCAGGGGTACAGGTCTGTGATTCATTAGTCTTACACAATTCACAGTACTCACCATAGCACATACTCTCCCCAATGTCTATCACCCAGCCACCCCATCCTTCTCATCCCCCTGCCCTCCAGCAACCCTCAGTTTGTTTCCTGACATTAAGAGTCTCTTAAGGTTTGTCTCCCTCTCTGGTTTCATCTTGTTTCATTTTTCCCTCCTTTCCCCTATGATCCTCTGTCTTGTTTCTCAAATTCCTCATATCAGGGAGACCATATGATAATTGTCTTTCTCTGATTGACTTATTTTGCTTAGCATAATACCCTCTAGTTCCATCCACATTGTTACAAATGGCAAGATTTTGTGTTTTTTTGATGGCTGCATAGTATTCCATTGTATATATATACCACTTCTTCTTTACCATTCATCTGTTGACGGACATCTAGGCTCTTTCCATAGTTTGGCTATTGTGGATATTGCTGCTATAAATATTGGGGTGCATGTACCCCTTTGGATCACTACATTTGTATCTTTGGGGAAAATACCCAGAAGTGAAATTGCTGGGTCGTAGGGTAGCTCTATATTTAACTTTTTGAGGAACCTCCATACTGTTTTCTAGAGAGGCTGCACCAGCTTGCATTCCCTCAAATAGTGTAGGATTGTTATCCTTTCTCTGCATCCTCACCAACACCTGTCATTTCCTTACTTGTTAATTTTACCCATTCTGACTGGTGTGAGGTAGTATCTCACTGTGGTTTTGATTTGTATTTCGCTGATGCTGAGTAATGTTGAGCACTTTCTCATGTGTCTGTTGCCCATTCTTGACAAAATATCAAACTGAATCTAATCAGACCTCTATATCCAACTATCAATAGGAGATGGAATAATATATTGACACCATGGGTTTATAGTCAGCAAAACCTAGAATGTAGACAAGTGCCTGTTTTTTAAAATAATAATAAAAAAATTATTGGACACCTGAGTGGCTCAGTTGGTTAAGTGGCTGCCTTCAGTTCAGGTCATGACCCCAGGGTCCTGGGATCGAGTCCCACATCGGCCTCTCTGCTCAGCGGGGAGCTTGCTTCTTCCTCTACCTCTGCCTGCCACTCCCCTGCTTGTTCTTTTTCTCTCTCTCTGACAAATAAATAAATAAAATCTTTAAAAATAAAATAAAATAAATTGTGAGGAAAACAAGAGGGAGAGGGAATGTGTGAATTAAAGAGATTTATGGAACATATTAACTAAATGCAACATATGGACCTGGTTTGGTTCTTGTTTGAGACAGACAAATCAACTCTAAAACATTAATGAAACAATTAGAGACACTTGAACATTGACTAGGTATTTGATAATATGAAAAAATTGTTAGTTTTAAGAAGAGTGATGATTTTTTTTAAAGAATCCTTTTCTGTTAAACATATATTCTAAAACATTTATGAGTGAAATGAAATGTCTGATATTTGTTCCCTATGGAAAAGTGTTACTTAGTGCTGCCTCATTGGCTTGCCATAAGTTGGTTAGCATTTCCAGTTGGTATCTTAACAGCTCAGGCAAGCTTAAGAGGCAACATATTGATAAAGATTGTACTCGTTGGTGAAGATGAAAATGAAATTGCTTAATGGATCTTTCTGCCTTTACTTTATTATCCATTAACATTCCATTCTCTACCTCCAGCAGGGAAATAGACATTCCTTGATTATTGCTTCTCTGGAATTAGGTGAAAACATTTCAGTTCTTTTTGTATTTCCCACAATTTTAGCACATCTGGGCTTAAACCTTTCCAGAGCTATTTTAAGGCTTTATGTCACTTTCATGATGTTTGTGTTTAAAACTTTGAGATCATCATATTTTTCTCTCCTTTTCTCTCTCAATATATTTTATATCTGCAGTTTGATTACGTTGGACCATTTCCAATATTTCCTTCCTCTGTTATTATTTATTTTAAAATGAAGAGGCCATTCCCTATATAAATTTCTATCCACATTACAAATGAGTCCAAAATAGAATATTAATATTTTTTCAATTTTGTGCATGAGGATATTATCAGAGAGGCAAGAATGGCAGAGAGAGAAAGAGAGAGAGAGAGGAAAAATTTCTGATGTGGAGTACTTTTTTCTAAAGAAGGATGTGAATTTTAGCAAATATCCTGATTAATTGAGACTACAATCTCTTGCCTTTGTGCCTGTGTAAACTCTCAGGGAAGTGTCACTCCTTCTATGTGGAGATCTGTAATGAGATCATTATTCTCTTTCTCCTTCATCTAAATTTTCTCCACTAGCCTGGCACAGTAGGGCTTGTGAATGAACAAAACCTATTCTTGCGCAACATCTATGTAGTTGCTGTTCAGATTTCATTTCCAAAATCATGATCTTCATTCAGTAGAGGCAGACGAAGCACCCTTTGTTACCTTAGTGGAGCCTCAAGGTTGCTCAAGTTAAATTCCTCTACCTTCCGACTATGTTATTTCTCACAGTGAGTCAGCAGAAATGAGTTCATGTCCAACATGGGTTTTATATTTTGCCTAACTCACTCTACAGCTATTTTTAATAGCCTTTACTCCATATAATGTTACAGAGAGACAATACATTATTATGATTTTAGGTTTTAAATATACATGACCAATGAAAATGTTGAAATTGTGATCATTCAAGAAGCTAGCTAATTAGCTCAGAATGACTTCTAAAAGATTAAATGTGGATTAAAGTTGTAGGGGTGTGTATAAGAGACGATTAAAAGAGGAATCTTGAAAAGGGTGACTATTCTTGTAAAAGGCAAAATGGAAGTAAAACTATAAAGTAGTCTATTTTGAATTTTATTGTTGAGTTACTTTGCTTATTTCACTGAAATTGGAAAATATCTCGATCAAATCTAAAATGATATGAATATCCCCAAATACTTTTTACTAGGTTAATTTTCATTGGTTCAAAATTCAGGTTAGGTGGGATGAGATGAATGGAAAGAGGAGAGTGTGAAAATTGTGGGGAGAAAATTGATGCTAGATTCAGAACCTACCATTTAATTAGTTCTTTCATCTCTCTACCCTGGCATCTGTCACACTGGCTGGTCCATAGTGGGTGCTCAATAAATCTCTCTTGGATTGAATTGTGGTGATAAACATCAACAAAAATAAAATATAGGTCAGCCACTGTTTTAATATGATGCCTATACTCAAATACTTACATGTCTATAGTACATGTGGTCACATTTTAGCTTTTTGGTTCACAGTACTACCGTTAAAGTTTTTAAGGTTTGTCTTGAATGAAACATGTTGTCTTGAGCGGGTGGTTGGTATTTTAGTCTTATTCATCTAGTGCTTTATATAAAATGCAGGTTTATTTTATTTATTTTATTTTATTTTAACATATAATATATTATTTGCCCCAGGGGTGCAGGTCTGTGAATCATCAGGCTTACACATTTCACAGCACTCACCATAGCACAAACCCTCCCCAATGTCCATAACCCATCCACCCTATCCCTACCCTCCCACCCCCAGTAACCCTCAGTTTGTTTCGTGAGATTTAGAGTCTCTTATGGTTTGTCTCCTTCCCGATCCCACCTTGTTTCACTTTTCCTTCCCTACCCCCATGACCCCGCCCTACCCCTCAAATTCCTCCTATCAGAGAGATCATATGATAATTGTCTTTCTCTGATTGACTTATTTCACTTAGCATAATACCCTCTAGTTCCATCCATGTCATTGCAAACGGCAAGATTTCATTTTCCTTGATAGCTGCATAGTATTCCATTGTGTGTGTGTATAAATATATATGTGTGTATAAATATATATTTATACACACACACACACACACACTACATCTTCTTTATCCATTCATCAGTTGATGGACATCTAGGTTCTTAACATAGTTCAGCTATTGTGGACATTGCTGCTATAAACATTCGGGTGCACATGTACCTTCCAATCACTACATTTGTATCTTGAGGGTAAACACCCAGTAGTGCAATTGCTGGGTCATAACATAGCTCTATTTTCAACTTTTTGAGGAACCTCCATACTGTTTTCCAGAGTGGAATACAGGTCAATTTTCACTTTTACTTAAAAACATAAAATGCTATGGTAAATAACAAAATTAGATAGTAAGAGAAATATTTCTTACAGTGTTTTTAACAGGATAAACACAAACTTCTGTAGCATTTGGTACTCTCCTAATTCTTGTTACTTGCTTATTTCAACAACACTTTGATGGACAGACTTTAGTTTGCATGTGTTTAGTAATACATTTGAGATACTTTACTTGAAGTTGCAAGTCCTTGGATAGTCCTCAGCAGTCAGAACTGTCAGTCAGCTTAGAGTAGATGCTTCTGTATCTCTTCCTGGGTATATCTGTGGTTAGCAATGAGTCCTCTGACATTATTTTTATCTTCTATTGAAGTACTTCCTCACAGATTTCTACTCTGTTTCAGAATTCTTTCACGTTTGAGCATCATAAAAGCAAAATATATCGTCTTCAGGTAACTCTCTGCTTTTCAAGAAGAGTGGAAGCTAATAGTCTGTTTTGTCTGCTGACCTTTGCTGAGAAGCACTAAGACAATATTTACATTTAATATAATTGCTCACTCATACTGCTTACTCATTTTTATGTGTTTTAAAAAATTTCTCTAAATTTAAAATCACATTGTTGAGGACAGAGATTGTGTGTCACATGAAGGTTTTATATTCTCAGTAGCACTTAGCAATTGGATTTCACTTAGTTTATAACTGATATTTGTTGATTTATAAGTAAAAACAGCTTCAGGGTTCCCTTGCTCCTCTCTCCTTTTGTGAACTTGTTCAGTAGCCTGTAATAAATATTATCATTGGCTTTCAATACTGCTGATTTGACATATTGAGAGCCAGTACATCATCTCTTATCCACTTTCTCTATGGCTGCAGAAAGAATGGACAACTAAGTTCTTAATACTCTTACTGGCTCATTAAAATTTTTATAAATACAATACCAGAAATAATAAAGTCATAAAAGCACAAGCCTGGAAATTATTTTGAAAAGTTAAACTTTTCTTCCTATACTTGACCATGTCATAATGTCATTCCAGAGATGAAAACATGTATTTCTTTTTTCATAGTTTACAGAAGTTAAATCTTATCTACAATAACAATGTTTTTTTTTTTTATTATTAGAATGCTATTATTGGCAGAGAATGTCTGGCCTTACTTAAATAAATGGGAAAAAACAGTCTTTTAGAAAATTCATGTTTTACCCAACCTGACTTCTACTTAATTTTCCATCTATCACATAGTTTACCCAAACATAGCTTCTGGTTTCTTTGAAATATTTGAAAAGCTCAGTACTGTTTGTGCTTTATGATAGATATGAGTTAAGGAACTTGGAAGTACAAGAAAGGATATCACAGTTATTAATTATATCTTTTTGCTTCATTATTGCCATGAAAACACTGAAAGTTAAGAGTAACTGGAGTACTAATATATTTTCGTAATTTTTGGGTATCTGTTACAACTTATTTAAGTTAATAGTTTTATTTAAGTTAATAAGTTTTCAATAGATGCTGACAATAAATCTCATATTATAAATAGTATTTATTCACAATCATTCATATAAATAACAACTATTAGACACTACTATCTCTCCTTATTAGATGCTAGATCTTTAAAAACATGTGGCCTGAAAAAGAAAACTTAGAATATGTGGCCTGCTAAGTTTTGAGAATCTAATTTGAGAAGATCTGATGAGAAAGTTACGCTATGAAGATGATGACGATGATTATCAGGACAAATTGTGCTATCACTGAGTGTCAGGTGATTTTTGTTGCCTCAGCTTTTTTAAGGCATTTTTTCCTAGCTTTATTGAGACATAATTAGTGTATAACATTAAATTTAAGACATACATGTGATGATTTCATACACAAATATATTGCAAAATGATTACCACAATGAGGTTAGTTGACGCCCTAATCACCTCACATAATTGCCTTTTTTAAAAATTTTATTTTATGGTGAGAATATTTAAGATCTACTTTTAGCAACTTTCAAGTATATAATACAGTATTGTTAGCTATAGTCACCATGCTGTACATTATATCCCCAGAATTTATTCGTCTTATAACTGGAAGTTTGTACTGCTAATCAACATCTCCCATTTCTGCCCCCTTTCCCCAGCTTGGGTTTAATTCCTGCCCTGCTACTTACTAACTCTGTAGCCTTCAGCAAATTACTTAAACTCTATCAGTTCTCTATGTTTGTTTTTCTCACTTGGAGAACTCTTAAGAGGAAATTAAAAGAATTTTGGGAATTTCTTGCTATGCAACAGACACTGAATAAATATATATATTTTTTTCTCCTGGTTTATGCTACTTTTTTTTTTAAATCAAACTATTGTTGTTTCTTGAGTGGTGCTGAAAAACTAATAAATAATTCATCTTGAACACTTATTTTATGTATGACACTGTGTTACTGCTAAATATTTGATGTGAAAATGAAGCCTCTCTTTAGATTCATCATGGGCTGTTTTCACATATCATATGTTCTTTGATTTATCTATTTATCTAGACAATTATGGTTATTGAAAATTCAGCCTTTGAATAAGTTACAAAGTCAGAGAACTTTAAGCCAAGAAGATTTATAAGCTTAATGAGTCTGTTAACGATTTGTGAATTTAGGACATTTTATTCTTTTTTTTTTTTAAGATTTTATTCATTTATTTGACAGAGAGAGAGATCACAAGTAGGCAGAGAGGCAGGCAGAGGGAGAAGGGGAAGCAGGCTCCCTGCCGAGCGGAGAGCCCAATGCAGTGCTTGATCCCAGGACCCTGAGATCATGACCTGAGCCGAAGGCAGAGGCTTTAATCCACTGAGCCACCCAGGTGCCCCAGGACATTTTATTCTGTAGAAATTTTTATCTCAATTATTTGGATCATAATGAGCAAACATGTTTTCAGGCATTTGAGAACAATGAATTCCACAGATATATCAGTCTCTTCAGAACACTTAGGTTAATGATAAAGAGAGGAATTGAATTAAGGTGAAGAAGATCACCAAAGAGTAGAAACCATGGATCTTTTTTTTTTTTCTTCAGTTTTCTACTCCTTTCTATTCCTTCTCACCCCCCGTCCCCTCAGCCCACTATCTTTCATGGGCAAATATCCTTTTGTTCCATGAGACATGTCTTCATGATAGATGTTGCCAAGAGCAGATAAATCACAGTAGAGGAGCACCATTACCAAACAGGTACATGTATCCTGATAATTTTCTCATTATTCAGGGGAGATATTTTTGAGTAAGGAGCTCTCTAGTGTTTCTAGTCTTCTCCATATTAAATCTCCAGACTGTAACAACCTGGTATACCAGTAAGTTTTAATTTAGTTTCCCAAAGTAGAGACACACACTACTTATAAAGGAGATAATTTTAGATAGTACACCTGAGGGACATGGTCTTAAATAACATCTAATCACAGACTTTTTAAAAAAACTTTTATAATTCTCCTCATTAGTAAGGAAAGATCTAAGTTTGATGGTAGAATATATTTAACAACTAATACTTCATAATGTAACTTTTTATAAATAGAGAGCAGGCCTCAAACTGAGCCCTGGCTGACAACATTAACCAGCTAAAATGTAATAGTTTTATTTTCACTTTTTCTACTTTGGGAAGTGGTACTGGATTTCCATTTATGATAGTGATATAAAGATCTCAAAAATACATTGAAATTAAATGGTGATTTAGCTGATTTAAAGATGAAAGTTAAGGAAATAATTATGTAGATTTTTTGAAGTACCAGCTGTGAAGATACTAATGACTGTAATTTAAGTTTAACTTGATTTAGTACTTTCCATTATAGTCAGTGTATCTTGTCATCTGATACTTAGATTGGACACAGTGCTCATGAAGATAATGACCAATGAAAAATACAGTGATATTTTACTGTCAACACTGTCAGTAACCTAGTCCTGCACAATATACTTCAATTAATACTATCTAAGATTGTATTAGCTCTTTTGTAAAGTCCATTATACTTTGTCTCATATTGAACTTGAAGTCTACTAAATCCCTCAGGTGTTTTTCATAAGAACTTCTGCCAAGTTGGGTTTTCTCCTTGTGACACTAGTACAATTAATTTTTTGAAAACTAGGGAGGAAAATCACACTTTTGGAGCATCTGACTGGCTCAGTTGGTAGAGCACATGACTCTTGATCTTGGGGTCACCCACATTGGGTGTAGAGCTCACTACAAAAACAAAAAACAAACAAAAAAACCCCACACTGTTAAATTTTATCTTGATTACTGCATGCTAATGATTCAGCCTATTCAGACTTCTGGATCTTGATTTTTTTTTTTTTTGATCTTGATTTTCTTTTTTGATTTATTAGCTATTATCCCAGTGCTGTCTTTCTGAAAATTTGTGAAGAATGCTTTCTATGTTTTCATACAAGTAATTGATTTGGAAAATTTAAGTGGGGAAGAGCCAAGGGTTTAAAATTACTGTGTTTCATTAGAGACTCCCTTTAAGTTGATACCAAACTTTTGATCATGCTAAAATTAGATTAGTTTGACATTATTTACTCTTGACATTTTATTTTCTTAAGTCATCTATTGATCATGCATAGATAATTTAATTTTGAATTTTGTTTAGAGTTGACATGAAGCTTTTTCTGAAGCATGTTATTTCAAATAAAAATAGCGTGGAATTGATTTTTAAAAATTTACCACAGAGAATATAGAAATTATACATGGAATTAATTAAAATCTAGAATTTATACCTTTTTAAAATAATTTAGGTAAACTTTCTGCTCTCCTTGCCCTCAGAAAAAATAAGAATTATAAGGATAATATGTATATATATTCTATTTGTAAGGAATTATTTGTACTAGTTTCTGGTTTTGAATTAGAAAAAAATCTACATATGATAAAAATAATCAGGTAATGAAAAATATATCTGACATTTGAAATTGTGAAAGTTGTTTCTAAGTTTATATTTTCAGAGTATTAATAGAAAACATTTATTAAATATCTGTTTCCTTCTGGGCACTGTTCTAGGCAGTTTGCATGTATTACTTCATTTAATCCTCTCAAGAATTTTATGAGCTAACTCTATTTCACAAAGAAGAAACTAATGCAGAGTGGTTAAGTGAGTTGCCCAAGAGCACTCCAGTAGAGTTGACCCTCAGCTGTGGTGACTCTAGCATTCATTCATTCTCTCACCTATTGTTACATACTGTAGTAAAGCATATTACCTGAAGACAACTTGCTACCTGCTTTTGCCAATAATTCTTTAAGATGGAATTTTCTCCCATTTTGTTAGAAAAGTGTCAGGAAGAAAGCTTAAAGTGTATCCATTTGAGTGTCATGTTATATAGAATATCAAATGAAAGCCAGTAATATTTAGTACAACAGAAGTTCTCTACAGCCAAACATCATCTCTTAGAGCTTGTTGTTATGAAGGTCATCTCCATAGTAATAAGAGAGACTTTTCCTGAGTTTCTAGTGGGCCAGAGAGTTCACATACATTATCTTTAACCCATGCAAATTTCTTATCTTGATTTTATAAATGAGGAAACCAAAGATTGAAGAGGTTTACTGGCTTGTCCACCATCTCACATGTAATCACAGGTGGGATTCAGACATAAATGTGTCTGATTCTGAAACCCATGCTTTTTCAGGCTCATGCAAAGCCCACACTGGAATGAAGGGAGGTCTGTCTCTAAGTCTGTTTTTATTCCAAGGATTATGCCATGGCAAGAAGTTACAGGTTTCAGAAAAACAAAACCAAACCACAATATCTTCTCACATTCTCTAGGAGGTATGTCTCTCTCTCTTTTTTTTTTAATAAAATGAAGAAAAAAGACAATGAGCTACAAATTTTATATTATGAATTTTCTTAGTGTCTCTTTCCTAGGATACAAAATCAAGGTGATCTGTGTCTTGAATACTGGATTATAGATAATAATTGTTGCTGTTAGATGTTATGTTTTGCTGTTTGTTCTTTGTACCTGAAGTATGTTTTTTGACTTTCTGCATCTTGATAAGACCAAGAATTCTGATATTTTTATCACATTTTGCTTTAGTTTATATAATTTCTAATGACTTAAATAAACTCTTTAAATTCTTTATAGAAAAATGTTTGAGATTATTTAACTGCAATAAAAATAAGGCTTTGAATTTCTTATAAGGAAATTTAATTTCCATGTTAAGAGCTACATCTGTTATGTACCATGTAGTTTTTATGCATTACCTTTAATCCTTAATGACATCCATCCAAGGTAAATATTATTTTAATTTTATAGAACAGGAAGCCATAGTTAATACATAGCCTCAGAAGTGAAAAATATCTGGTATATTAGAAGAACATCAAAGAGGGGCATTTGGGTGGCTCAGTTGCTTAAATGTCCAACTCTTGATTTCTCTTTGTGTCCTGATCTTGGGGTTGTGAGACTGAGCACCTTGTTGTTTGTTGTGCTCTGCACTGAGCATGGAGCCTGCCTGAGATTCTCTCTCTCTCTCTCCCTCTGCCCCTCCCTACCTCACACATACTCTCTCTTTAAGAAAAAAAATCAAAAAGTTCTTTATGGATAGAGCAAAGTGAGCAAAAAGGAGAAGAGACATATTAGAAGAAAGATGTGGTGGGGAAAAGAATGGTGTGTGGGATATAGATCATTTTGGTCTTATAAGTGACTGTAAAGAATGAAATCTACTCTACCATAGTTAAATTTTGACTAGAGAAGTGCCATGGTAAAATTTATGTTTCAACTGGTCACCCTGGCTGCTTTATTGAGAATCCCCTGTGGAAGCAGGGAGACCAACAGTTCCAGCAATAATCCAAATGAGAGGTGAGGGTGGCTTGAACCATAGAGGTGGCATGGAAGATGGTTAGATGTGGTTTAGTTCTTGATAAATTTTGAAGGCTGAACCAGTAGAATTTTCAGACACATTGAATGTACTGTGTAAGAGAAACAGAGGAGTCAAGGAATGGCTCTAAGTTATATGGTCTGAGCAACTGGAGGGATGAAGTTGTCCCTGACTAAAATGGAGAAGAACGTGGAAGAAGCAAGCTGTGGGAGAAAGATCAATATGTTAAATTTGAGATGCTGAATAGATAGCAGGAGAGAGGTGTGGGCATGAAACATACATTTGGTTATCATCAACACGTATTTAATGCTGAATATCAAGAGGTTGAGACAGATTACCAAACAAGAAGTAAAGATTGTAAAGAGAAGGTTTCTAAGAAATGAAACTGGGACACCCCAATGTGGAAACATGGAGAGATATGGAGGAACTACCAAAGGAAATGGATCTGGAGTCTCCAGTGAAGTGAGAAAAACCAAGACAGTGTGATGTGTTTGAAGTTGTATTAGTCTGCTTAGGCTGCTGTAATGGACTGCAAACTGGACAGCATAAACAACAGACATTTATTTTCTCACAGTTCTAGAGGCTAGAAGTCCAATGATGAAGGTTCTGGCAAATTCAGTTTCTGATGAAGACCCTCTTACTGGCTTGTGGATGGCTATGTTCTTCATGACCTTTCCTCTGTGTATGCACTACAATGAGCTCTGGTGTTTTATCTCTTCTAATAGCACCAGTCCTGTTGGATTAAGATCTACCCTTATGACCTAATTTAACCTTTATTATCTTTTTAAATGCCCTATCTCAAAAAACAGTCACAATGGGAGGTAACACTTCAATATATGAATTTTAGGGG
Organism: Ailurus styani; assembly: GCA_002007465.1. Lineage (NCBI taxonomy): Eukaryota > Metazoa > Chordata > Mammalia > Carnivora > Ailuridae > Ailurus > Ailurus styani. The sequence continues at coordinate 6,483,532 of LNAC01000032.1, read as the reverse complement.
GATACAGTTCATTTCATAATGAAAGTCAAATATAGAAAGTGTTTCAAGGAGAGTGATAAGACATATCAAGTATGGCTTATATCTATCTATGTTCAGTGCTAAAGCAAATATTGTAGGTGGAGTATTGGATTTAACTAGACATGGAGTTACAATATGTGTGCATTATTAGGGAAGTAATTATAAAAATTGACCTTGAAAGCCAAGTTGGTAAGGGGGTAGTGAGTAGATGATCTTCAAGTACTTCTTCAAGAATACTTCAAGTATTCTTTTATTCACAAATATTTATTGAACATCACTGTGTACTTGACACTGGGTTGGAGCTTAGGGATTCACAGGAACTAGGGCATGATCTCTACCTTTGAGAAACTTACAGACCAATTTGAGAAGTACAGTAAATGAAAGATTATTGCATGTACAAGAAAGATAAATACACATTTCAGTCTTCAGTATCTGGTTTAGCAGTAGAATATATTTGCAATAATTATTCAAGATAGCAAGAACTCGGGACATCTGGGTGGCTTGGTCAGTTAAGCGTCTGCCTTTCACTTAGGTCCTAGGATCCATCCTGTGTTGGGGTCCCTGCTCCGTGGGGAGTCTGCTTCTTCCTCTGCCTGCCCCTCTGCCTGCTTGTGCTCTCTCTCTCTCTCCCTCTCTCTGACAAATAAATAAATAATATCTTAAAAAAAGATAGGAAGAACTTTGTGCATGTAAAAAGGCAGTACTTTCCAACTTCTTGTCCATGGTTTGATGAAGCACTCACTTCCCCCCTTCCCCACACTCCCAATCTTGTTAATAATGAATTTAGCTTTGCTAATCTTTTTCTCCTGGTCTTGGATCTATAGTAGAGAAAGTTTCCTCACCTGTTTTATAATTTGGATTGGCAAACCTCTCAGTGGAAAAGGAGCAGGTAGGTGATGGGAGTGGTAAAGAAGCAGAATTTGAAGGCCATTTTTGCCAGCATATTTTAGAGCTATATAGTGAGGAGTGTGATCTCCAGTGTCTGCCAAGTTTCCCAATGTTAGCAGAGAAACTCTTGGAAAGTGAGTAGAAAGTAGATCAATACTTAAGATGTAAGATTTATTCCAATTCTGAAATTCTTTGTTTCAGTGGCCATCTTCAGCAGAGAGCTTAGAATTATGGGGAAAATTAAAATGTATTAGAATTAAGAACAAAATGAGCCACTGTGATATATGATATATTATATATATATATATATATGGATAATGCTAATTATAGCATTATGATCTCTAAGAGGATTATGTGCTTAGAAAATTAGAAAATTTAATACCTCATAATAATGTATAGACTATACTTTTAAAATATTTAAGGCAGAAATAGCAAATAATAATTCGACCTAATAATTCAATAATCTTAAAACCTGATGTTCCTTACTGCATATATGGTAATATTTATTATCACTTCACAGGTTTGTGTTTCCAAAGCTGATACAACAGAGGCTATTTTCTCCTAAACATAATGTTTTTATTAAGAGGTACTTGGTGATAGATGAATTCAGTAATTATTGACTATTAGGTAAAAGTAAAATTCAATAATAGGTAAATGGTGGGAATTTGAGTTTGGCTGTAGTGGACTATTTGTCATTTTCTTCTATAAAAAAGTTAGGGACCTTTCATTTTTTTTTTTAAAGATTTTATTTATTCATTTGACACAGAGAGAGAGATTACAAGTAGGCAGAGAGGCAGGCAGAGAGAGAGGAGAGAGGAGGAAGCAGGCTCCCTGCTGAGCAGAGAGCCCAATGTGGGCCTTGATCCCAGGACCCTGGGATCATGATCTGAGCTGAAGGCAGCGGCTTTAACACACTGAGCCACCCAGGTGCCCGGGACCTTTCATTTGAGGGAGAACTGTATAGATGTAATTTTTCCTAGTTCCTCCTCTCGGGACAGTGAAAAACTCTGGACTCAAATGAACACAAACATCAGAAGACCCTGTAAGGTACAGAGAACAAGACAAACTGGCTAGGTATCTTGGGACCAAGGAATGACACAGTGGTGAATTCCTTGGGTTTTATTTTTGCCTTGTATATCCCAAACTGGGTCCTGGAGAAGCTTTATATGTTAGAATGCCGAAAGGACAGACCAAAATAAAAATAAAAGCAAAAACAAACCAAAGAACCCCCCCAACCCCAAACAAACTAAAAACCCAAAAAACCAAAGCAAAACAAAACCCAAAAGGCAAAACAAAATTCCAGAAAAGCCTGTTCTCCACAGCTTAAGGATGAGGTAAGGGACAGCCTAGAAATGCAGAAAACATGTAGACAATAAATGATCTGCTCCAGCCAAACATCACAGAAGAAATCTGCAGCTTTGTGCTCACTCCTTCCAGTGAAGACTGGGTAGAGTACTTGGACTTCTACCCTTGCCAAACTGTAGGAGGTGCCCCAATCTTCATGCTGGGGTGTCAGAGAAGGCTGAGTGAGAAACTGAGACTTTCATCCCTGCTGGGCACAATGAATCCCCCCTCCCTTGCTTGCCGTGTCAGTGGAGCAGTAACATGGCACCCCTTACCTTCCCAGCCAGAGTGTCATCAGTGGAGACCTAGTGGGAGCCTGAATTTCCACTCTGCCCAGCAGTATCAAGGAACCGCTAGGACCCTCAGGTTCCAACAGAGGCTGAGTGGAGAACCTGGGTATCCATCACCACCTAGCAGTACTGAAGTGATGCCCCCTTTCATGCAATGGAGTGGTATCAGAGGAAATTTGCTAGGGCTCCTGGGTGGCTCAGTTGGTTAAGTGTCCAACTCTTGATTTTGGCCCAGGTCATGATATCAGGGTCCTGGAATCAAGCCCCACATGGCGGGGCGGGCGGGGGGGGGGGGTCTCCTGCTCAGCAGGTCTACTTCTCCCTCTGCCCGTTCCCCTGCTTGTGCACTCTCTGTCTCCCCCTCTTAAATAAATAGATAAATCTTTAAAAAAAAGTTGTTAAAAAAGATTTAAATAAGATCCAGACTCTCATAAAACCCCAAATACCCTGGTTTCAATAATAAATCACTCATCATATCAAGAATCAGGAAGAACTCAAATTGAGTGAGAAAAGACAATAGACACCAACGTCAAGATGATACATATGTTAGAATTATTTGACAATGAATTTAAGGAAGACATCAAAAAAATGCTAAAGTGAAAAATTACAGATATGGTTGAAACCATTGAAGAATAGAAAGTCTGGACAAAAATGGAAATTATCAGCAAAGTAATAGAAGATATAAAAAAGAGCCAAATGGAAATTTTAGAACTAAAAAAAAAAAAACCAAACCAAACCAAAACAAAAAAACCAAATAAAAATTCAATGGATAGGCTTAGCAGAAGAATGGAGAGGACAGAGGAAAAAAAAAATCAGTGAATTTGAACATAGAACAAAAGAAATGATCCAATCTGAACAACAGAGGAAAAAAAATAGACTGAAAAAATTGAACAGAGTCTTAGGGACAGATGGGACTATAGTAATTCAAGTCTTTGCTTCCAGAAGGAGGTAGGAGAGTGCCCACTGCTATTACATAGAAAGACAATTGATTTTGTATGTTAATCTTGTATCCTGAAACTTTTCTGAACTCACTAGTTGTAGGAGATTTTTTTAAAAATAGATTCCTTATAATTTTCTTGTAAACCATTGTGTCATCTGCAAATAAGGACAGTTTTATTTCTTCCTTTCTGGTCTGCATGTCTTTTGTTTCCATGTCTTGCGTATTACACTGGGTAAAACCTCCCATACTATGCTGATTAAAGTGGTCAAAATATTCTTTGCCTTGTCCCCAATCTTAGGGGAAAGCATTCAGTCTTTGACTATTAAGGGTAATGTTAGCTGTGGGTTTTTTGTAGATGTTCTTTAAAGGTGGAGAACTTTCCTTCTATTCCTAGTTTTCTGAGAGTTTTTATCATGAATGAGTGTTGACACTGGAACTAAAAATACAATGCCATTTATAATCACTCAAAAAAGAAAGAAATATTTATGCGTTAAGTGTAAAAAAAAATCTGCAGTCCTTTATTTTGAAAACTACACAATGCTGATGAAAGAAATCAAAGAAGGTCTAAATAAATGGAAAGACTGACAATTTCATGGTTTAGAAGAATCAATATAGTAAAGCGCTCAGTTCTTCTCTAATTGATATGCCAGTACTCAAAATCCCAATAAGATTTTTTATAGATACACTCAGGATTATTCTAAAATTTATATGGAAAGATAGAGGAAATAGAACAGCTAAAAAACAATTTTGAAAAAGAAAAATAAAGTGGGAGAAAAAGTCTGCTTAATTTCAAGATTTATTATCTATTTACAGTAATCAAGACTGTGTGGTATTGGCAGAGAGGTGGACACATACATCAGTGGAATGGATAGAAAACCCAGAAATTGACTCACAAAGTATGGCTAGCTGACTTTTGACAAAAGTGCAAAAGCACTTCAGTGAAGGAAAGATAATCTTTTCAAAAGATGGTGTTGAAGCAATTTTCTATTCACAGACGAAAATAAAAACAAAAAACCTTGAACTAGATCTCTTATTTTATGCAAAAATTAAGTCAAAATGCATCATAAATATAAATATGAAAGATAATACATACAAAATTTAGAAGATAGCATAGGAGAGGACTATTTGGGATCTAGAGCTTGGTGAAAAGTTCTTAGACATGGCACAAAAAACACAATCCATAAAATACAAAAATCAATAAATTGCATGTCATCAAAATTAAAGACTTTTTTTTTTAATGTAACAGACATCTTTAAGAGGTCGAAAAGATTAGCTTCAAACCAGGGGAAACCTTTGCAAACCTTATGTTGGAAAAAGGACCAATTTTTAGAATATATAAAGAATTCTGAAAACTCACATTAAGAAGCAAACAATCAAAGTAGAAAACAGGCAAAAGACAGGAAGAGATATTTCACTAAGAGAATGTATGCATGACAAAAGAACATATGAAAAGATGTTCAGCATCACTAGCCATTAGGGTAATGCAAATTCAGACAACAATGAGATATCACTGCATACCTATAAGAACAGTTACATTTGAAAATATGACAATACCAAATGCTGGTCATGATGCCGAGAAATTGAATCTGTCATATATTGCTGGTGGGAGAGTAAAATGGTACAGCCATCTTAGAAAATAGTATGGCAGTTTCTTAAAAAATTTAAACATACATTTACCATATAACACAGAAATTGTAGTCCAGGGCCTTTATCTCAGAGAAATGAAAACTCTATTTGTACAGAAATCTGTATAAAATGGTTTATAATAGCTTTATTTGTAAAATTCCTAGTTTTGATACTTGAATATAATTATGTAAGATGTAGCCATTGAGGGAAGCTGAGGAAAAAGCGTTCTTATCTATAACCTAACTCCCAGAAACCCATAACTCAATTTCCCAGAACCCTAACATCACCCTCCCTTCCATGTGTGATGTGGGAAACAGAGGCAGAAGGAAATGTAAAGTTAAGTTTCTTTAGACCCTGCAGCCTACTGACAAGGACTTGTAAGAGTATAACATTTCTCCAGGAAACTCACAACTGTCTTTTTTTTTTTTGTAATAAGAAGTAAATTATTATTTTTTATTTTGTTATGTTAGTCACCATACAGTACATCATTAGTTTTTGATGTAGTGTTCCATTATTCATTGTTTGCATGTAACACCCAGTACTCCATGTAATCCATGCCCTCCTTAATACCCATCACCATGCTCACCCATCCCCCCACCCCCTCCCTTCTAAAACCACCTGTTTGTTTCCCGGAGTCCACAGTCTCACATGGTTCATCTTCCCCTCCGATTTCCGCCCCCTTCATTTTCCCTTCCTTCTCCAAATGTCCTCCATGCTATTCCTTATGTTCCACAAGTAAGTAAAACCATATCATAATTGACCTTCTCTGCTTGCCTTATTTCACTCAGCATAATCTTCTCCAGTCCCATCCATGTTGATGCAAAAGTTGGGTATTCATCCCTTCTGATGGCTGAATAATATTCCTTTGTATATATGGACCACATCTTCTTTATGCATTCATCTGTTGAAGGGCATCTCTGCTCTTTCCATAGTATAACTATTGTGGACATTACTGCTATGAACATTAGGGTGCATATGGCCCTTCTTTTCACTACATCTGTATCTCTGGGGTAAATACCCAGTAGGGCAATTGCAAGGTCATAGGGTAGCTCTATTTTTAATTTTTTGAGTAACCTCCACACTGTTTTCCAAAGTGGCTGCACCAACTTGCATTCCCACCAACAGTTTAAGAGGGTTCCCCTTTCACCACAATTTCTCCAACATTTGTTGTTTCTTGCCTTGTCAATTTTTACTATTCTAACTGGTGGTTCTCGATGTGGTTTTGATTTGAATTTCCCTGGTGGCTAATGATGATGAACTTTTTTTCATATGTCTATTAGCCATTCGTATGTCTTCTTTGGAGAAATGTCTGTTTATGTCCTCTGCCCATTTTTTGACTTGATTATTTGTTTTTTGGGAGTTGAGTTTGAGAAGTTCTTTATAGATCTTGGATATCAGCCTTTTGTCTGTAATGTCATTTGCAAATATCTTCTCCCATTCTGTGGGTTCCCTCTTTGTTTTGTTCACTGTTTCCTTTGCTGCACAGAAGCTTTTTTTTTTTTTTTTGATGATGTCCCAAAAGTTCATTTTTGCTTTTGTTTCCCTTGCCTTTGGAGATGCGTCTTGAAAGAGTTTGCTGTGGCCAATGTCAAAGAGGTTGCAGCCTAGGTTCTCCTTTAGGATTTTGATGGATTCCTGTCTCACATTGTGATCTTTCATCCATTTTGAGTTTATCTTTGTGTATGGTGTAAAAGAATGGTTGAGGATCTGGAGAATCAACAACAAATTAAACCTAGCCCATGCACGAGAAGGGAAATAATTAAGATTAGAGCAGAGATCAATGAATTAGAAACCATAAATAAAGTAAAACACATTAACGAAACTGGAAGCTAGTTCTTTGAAAGAATTAATAAGATTAATAAACCACTGGCCAGACTTACCCAAAAGAAAAGAGAAAGGACCCAAATTAATAAAATTATGAATGAAAGGGGAGAGATCATGACTAACACCAAGGAAATAAATACAGTTATCAGAAATTATTATCAACAGCTAAATGACAATAAATTAAACAACCTGGGAGAAATGCCTGCATTCCTGGAAACTTATAAACTACCAAGACTGAAACAGGAAGAAATTGACAACCTGAATAGACCAATAACCAGTAACAAGATTGAAACAGTGATCAAAAACCTCCCAAAAAACAAGAGTGCAGGGCCTGATGGATTCCCTGGGGGAATTCTACCAAACATTCAAAGAAGAAAATAATACCTATTCTCCTGAAGCTGTTTCAGCTCCCAACTGTCTTAATATTAATGCCTTCCTAGAAGGAAGAACAATCTTAGCTTGACAATAGCAAGGCCTCCAGCATCCTGAGAGTCTTCTTTAGCATATCAAAGTCCTTTTGAAAACCTCCTTTTTTCCTTACCTCCCTCACTCCCAAGTGTGTAATCAACCATTCCTCACAACCCCAGTGCAACAACTTCTTTGGGCCACCGGTCCTGTCCTTGTGCTTTAATCACCATTTTTTTGCATCAAAAACATCTCAAGAAATTCTTGGTCGTCACCTCTGGACCTCACCAGCATTCCAAAATTACATCATTCCCCTTCCCAGGCCTTTGGACTCAGACTGAAAACACCACTGGCTTTCCTCATTCTCCAGCTTTGCAGATAGCAGGTTGTGGGACTTCACAGTCTCCAGAACTGCATGAGCCAATTTTTACAATAAGTCTCCTCTTGTATATATCCTGTTGGTTCTATTCTGTAGAGAACCATAACTAATATAGGTGGGAAGGAATTAGAATGTTGGCAGAAGAGATAGGCAGCCAATGTGGCTGGAATGGAGTAGGAGAGCGTGATGAAAGAGACCAGAGAAGTGGTGGTGGAGCTGAGGGTGGACAAATTATGTAAGATACTGTCTGTCATGGTGGGCCTTGCGACTTTTACTGTGAATGGAATGAGAAGCTGTTGAAATGATGAGCAGAAAGTGATATCTTACTTATGTTTAAAAGGACTTTTCTGGCTACCCAGTTGAGAACAGATTGTTGGGTGTTAAGAGTGGGAGCAGAGAGAATATTTAGGGATGAGGTTATTACAATAATCCAGAGAAGAGATGGAAGTGGATTGGAATGGGATAGGAGATAGGTATTGGTGTAGGTGAGGAGAATGGATTTAGCATACAATTTGAAAGTAGGTATCACAGGATTTGCTGGTGAATTGATGTAAGTACAATTTTTTTGGTCTGAGCAATTGGACGATCATGGCACTGTTGTGGAAGTTCGGAGGTGACCGAGAAACTCAAGTGGCACACGGAGAGCTGGGAGAACATAGCTTTATTAATGCCGCGGGGCCCAGTGGAATCCTTTCACAAAGGCTGAGCACTGGGTTATGACTGGGGAGGGTATTTACAGGCAAACTAGGAATTTTTTGTGGGATCTCACCGCTGATTGGCTCGGGGCCATGTGGCAGGTCTTTGTCTATGCGGGAGTGACTTGGTAGAGAAGTGCCAAGTCGTCCCTGGGGGCTCCCCATCTCAGTGATGTGGCCATTTTGGGCTTTTCTGCCTCAGCACTACATTTGATAATACGTAATTTGAAAAGTTCAGTATTGAGGAATATGTCTTCTTGTTTAGTGAGCCTCAACATATGGCTATTGCTCCTTTTTGGCTCAGATTTGCAGACTTGATGAATATATTTACATTTAGTTTCTTTCCACTTGCCATCACATATGTGCCTGGGGTACCCCATAATTTATGGAGGATGGGTATTAACCACTGCTTGCATGAAGGATATCAGTGACAGAACATGATTTTAAATATTATGAGGGTAACCCAAAGCACTCAAGCATGATGACTTAGAATGCCTGTCATTTTGTAATTGGCTTTTGTATTATTGTGTCAAAATTTTTGTATCATTGCTTATGTGGACCTTTTGTTCTTTCTGTTCCCCTTTGTGTCTCTCCCACATTCCTGCCTACCTTTACTTCCAAGGCTTACCTAGGTTATATAAGTTTTTCTTTCCTTAAAATACACCTTTCAAACCAAAAGAAAATGTCTGAAGTCTTCCTTTTAAAAAAAACCAGCATATGTCATCTTTCAACATGTCCAAGAAAATGTTATTGTCTAGGGTGAATGACAGCATCAAATTTTTTTTTTTTTACATGGAAGGATTTTAGCTATTTTTTTCTGAATAATGTTTTTGGGTTTCTTTAGGGCACATTCTGACTAGTATTCTGGCTATTTTAATTTGCACAAGAGTGTGCCAATTTTTTGCATGCTTATTTATATGGGCTAAATATAGTAGAAAATCTGTGTAGAAAAAACATTTGTTCATTAGTCTCATAAGAACTGGAATATAGTGGGAATTTGCTTTAGGATACAGTGAAAGAAAAATATAAGTATGGATTCAAGGGATAAAGAGAAGGAAAAAGAAGAATCAGAAATAATCAGAAGGAACTAAGCTGCAAATACAATTATACATCAAGATCATAATAAACAATAAGTAACTGTAGTGTTGGAGTGGTTTTTAGATGGTCTTCAAAACCATTGGGAATAAGGCAGAAAGCAGAACTCCAAGATAGAAACATATGTAAGTTTCAGTGAATGAATGGAATATAGTACAGGCATACCTTGTTTTATTGTGTTTCACTTCATAGCACTTTGTAGATATTGCATTTTTTCACAAATTGGTTTCTGGCAGTCTTGTGTTGAACAAGTCTATTAGCACCATTTTTCCGACAACTTTTGTTCACTTTGTGTCTGTCACCTTTTGGCAATTTTCAAAATATTTCAAACTTGTTCATTATTATTATATTTGTTATAGTCACCTGTGATCAGTGATTATGACTAGTTGAAAGCTTAGGTGATAGCAATTTTTTTAGCAATAAAGTGTTTTTTTAAATTAAGTTATGTACTTTAAAAAAATATAATGCTACTGCACACTTACTAGACTTACTAGTATAGTGTAAACATAACTTTAATATGCACTGGGAAAACAAAAAATTTGTTTGACTTGGTTTATTTTGATACTGGCTTTTTTGCAGTGAACTCATGGTAGCTCTGAGGTATGCCTGAAGTCCCCCCTTATCCATGGTTTCAGTTTCAGTGGTTTCAGTTACCTGAGGTCAAACACAGAAACAGATAATCCTCCTTATGATGAATCATTAGAAGTCAATAGTAGTCAAATGTTATGTAATAGTGCTTACATCATTCACCATGCTTCATTTTATCATGTAGGCATTTTATTTTACATCATCACAAGAAGGGTGAGTATAATACAATAAGGTATTTTGAGAGAGAGAGAAACCACTTTTACATTGTTATAATTTTTCAATTTTATTATTAGTTATTGTTGTTAATCTCTTACTGTTCTACTTTATAAACTAAACTTCATTCTAAGTATCTAGGTATAGGAACAACACTGTATATATAGGGCTGTCTATCAATATAGGGGTATCTATCAATACTATCTATGTTTTCAGGGATCCACTGGAGGGATGGCTCCCCACAGATAAAGGGGGACTACTGTAAAATCAAATTATGTACTTTGAGTGGGTGTTGTTGAGAATCATGATTGTGAGTAAAATTAGCTGTCATGGTCCAGCCACAGTGGAAGGAGCTCATTGTTGATGAATGGTGCCATGGAGATCATTGGGTGGCAGTGAGGAGAGCAAGAGAACCCTCCGTTACCGAGAAGTCAAAGGTGCCTTTCTTTAACTTTGTCATGGCATCAGCATAGCCCACTCATGAAAAATGGACAGAGCAGTTTGTGGAGTGTACAGGATGGAGGTGGTTGCCCGAGTGCCATGCTTTCAGGAGCACAGTGTAGTTTAGTGCATAGTGCTTGAGGAAGGCTGAAAAAATGAAGTGCTTGATTGGAAAGTAATGGGATTCCTGTACTATAAAATGATTTCCTTCTATATATATCTTTAGATTGCATATTGCTAATTTATAACTATTTTCTCAAAGCTTCTCTGTATGGTTATTTAAAACTCCATAGGTGGCCTAGGTCCTTACTTCCTGAAAGCAATACAAACAAACAAAAAAACCCCAGCAAACCAAGACTGGGAAGAATTAAACAGAATATCATAGTGGGCATGTGCTTTGGAATCAGATGTTCGGAGGGAGAATTCTAGGTTTACCTCTTAATTTGGTGTGTAATCCTGGGCAGATTACTTAATTGCTCTGTGCTGCCATTGTCTCATCAACAAAATGGAGTTTTTAATCACATATGCTTCTTAGGGCCATCGTGAAGAATAAATGGTATAAAGCATGTAAAATGCTTGGCACATTATGTGCCTCAATAAATGTTAGCTTATATTGATAAGGTAATTAATCGGCTCACTAACACATATCATTCCTCTTCTACAAATTAAGTAAAAAAAAATCTCTGTGGCATTCAGTAGGCATTGGTAGGTAATATTTATCTCCAAGTGTATTATTTTAAAATAGAAATAACTGCTTTTTTAATGTGGTAATTTATCTAGTGGTAAAGACAAAATTTTTTGGTCTAAAATATTCAAACTGAGGCCACCTGGGTGGCTCAGTGGGTTAAAGCCTCTGCCTTCGGCTCAGGTCATGATCTCAGGGTCCTGGGATCGAGGCCCGCATCGGGCTCTCTGCTCGGCAGGGAGCCTGCTTCCTCCTCTCTGTCTGCCTGCCTCTCTGCCTACTTGTAATCTCTCTCTCTCTGTCATATAAATAAATAAAATCTTAAAAAAAAAAATTCAAACTGAGGTGCCTGGGTGGCTTAGTGGGTTAAGTCTCTGCCTTCGGCTCAAGTCATGATCTCAGGGTCCTGGGGTTGAGCCCCGCATCGGGCTCTCTGCTGAGCAGGGAGCTTCCTCCTTTCTCTCTGCCTGCCTCTCTGCTTACTTGTGATCTCTCTCTCTGTCAAATAAATGAGTGAAATCTTTAAAAAAAAAATAAAATATTCAAACTATTATAAATTTTTATGGGGAAAGTTTTCATTTGTTTTAAAGGAGGAAATCTATTTATGAATGGCTTATGGTATATGTGTTTAAAATATTCTGGAATAATCTATCTTTCAAGGTGAACCTTAAAACTAAAAATTAACAATAAATACCTTACACGAAATGGAAAAAGGCAGGAAAAACCGTCTCTTGTTGGAGATCTCGTCAGTCACAGGTGTGGAAATGCATGCCCATGTTGATGGCTGCCCCATGGCGCCTGTATGGTTGGTTCCTTCCTTCTCCTTCCTCTAAAGTGGATGCAGGTTTTTAGGTGTTTTCCTGGCTGGCTTGTGTAGGAAAGCAGCAAGTTTGATTTCTGTTGACAGCTGCCTCTTTTGTGCTCCCTGAGATGTAACCTTAAATTGATTATGTTGACCCTTCACCTCTGCGATCAGCTGGAAAACAAAGGAAAGGGGCTCAGGGAACTCAGAGTTCTAACTCAGAGTTAGAAGTTCACATACAAAAGGCAGCACTTTTCTTTGAATTCCTTTATCAGTTTGTCTTTCTTAAGACACAGTACACTCTGCAGTGGAATTTTATTTTGTATGTATCACTTCCCTTACCAGTAAAGTGTAGGTGTTTGAGACATATAGTTCAACTCCCTGTCCCCGCACCAGAATATTTTCTTACACCCCTAACAACTGATTATCTGTCCCCTGCTCCAACAGTTCCAGCCATGAGCCATCCTACCTCACAACCTGTTTTGCGGGAGACAGGTTTCTTCCCTTTTATTCAGTGAAAACTCCTTTATTGGCACAAATCATATAATATTATAGTTCAAAGGGAATACATTTTTTCTAGTTCATTTCATTTTTGCATGGAAATTTTCTTCACTTTTTAAAAAAATCCTGATCAATATCAATATTTCCAATATTGATATATATATATTCAATACTTTCAATATCAACATTTTCTTGAGTATTAGATTGGAGAAATATTTAAGCATATTCAACTTGCTTATTAAGTTATTTTTTCACAATTCTTTTACTATAATTTTGTAATGCAAAAAATTTTGTTTAAGGTAAACTCTACCCCCAACATGGTGCTTGAACTCATGACCCCAAGGTCAAGAGTTGCTCTACGGACTGAGCCAGCCAGGTGCCCCTATGTTACTATAATTTTGAATCAAAGTTATAATCAAGGTTTGTTTCCTTAGTTTCTTAGTTTTCTTTGTGAAATTTTGAAATGTTATATAATTAATCATTTAATTAATGTATTATTTATTATTTGGTTGCAAAGATAATGACCATACCTCTCATACCAATCACTAGAGATTTAGGTAAACCAATTGTAGAACTCTCAGGATTAGTCAAGCAAATTTTCATGCATATCTTCTGAGAGTTTTTGATACTATACACAGAGAATCTTAATTGTGGGTCTGGGATCAAAAAAGTCCATGATCCCCTGGAATTAAATGTAAAATTGTGGTTTTGCCCCTCTGAGCAGATTTTAGGGAGATTTTGGAGACTTTTATTAAGGAATCTATATTAATAGAGATATTTGATTACCAAGATGAGGCTTTATGGGGTGCAGTGAAACACAGATCGGTAAACTTCTCTGGCTAAGAAATAAACAAATTTGGAGGGTTCAGAGATGAGCAATCTAGGTAGGGGGGAGGTGGAGAGCAGAAAGGTGGGAGGAGGGGGGCCTCGGAAGACACAATCATTGAAAATTCTTCCAAGTTGGAAATGGTAGAAGGGAGGTTTAATTCTTAATTGTAAATTGTTGGTGGTACTATGCAGTTATGTGAGCCTTGTCTGCTCTTTCCAAATTCTATGGAATATCTTGCAGGCACAGCTTTGAGTTTTGGTTGCTGAGAGACAAGGGTGAGACCAGGTGGAGTCAGAAATAAGGAGAGAAACATAGTAAGGAAATAAACACATGGATCTGCCTAAGCTAAGGAATAATATTGCTAATAATGTTGAGTCTGCCTTTGCAACATTTTACTAAAGCAAGCAGCAGATTCCCCCACATTGAGAAGCCTACTTTATTTCATTTTTATTACCCAAGTCATAAGCTTTTGCTTGGTCTGTGGAGGCTTCGTCTGGGGCAGTTAGCAGCCAGGAGCCATTGGATATGAATGGTGGCAACAGCCGTGGTGGGGGTAACAGGATCATACTTTTTAGGCATGGGTAAGTAAAGATTCCTAATTTGTCTTTAGCTTGGTCCAGTTGTGCAAGTTAAGGGCTATTTATCTTATTGAGGTAGTGCATTTCACATTTCACATCCATCCTTCTGATTCCAAATATGCATACACAAAGTTATTAATGATGTTGGAAAGGACAAGACCTTGTGCCTCTTTCTGCCAATTGCCTAAACTCATCTCCTTTCTTAGAGTCCTTTTATAGTCAGATTTGGGTCTTAAATCCCTTATCTCATTCTCCATTCACAGACTCCTATTTTAAGGCTTGATAAGAGTCTTCAGCTTAGAAATATGAATATGAGACCCAAAAGCTCACTGTATGTGCCAGGGTCTTGGCAGGAAACTGGGTAACTGAGCAGCGTTTAAGGAAAGGACAATGTTTAAAGCTGTGGGCGGGGCTAAAAGGGGCAAAGGAAGAGAGTGGTTCATGACCTTACTGAGAGAGCTGTGTAAAGAGAGTCCTATGACAGGAGCCGGCTTTTGAGAGGCAGACGCACATAATCTGGGTGGCCGGCAGGGAGTATTTAGAGGAAGAGAGACTCTGACCTCATAAGTCTCTTGCTTTCTGCTGTCCCGCTGGTGCCTCAGGTTAACTAAACCCAACTGGAAGCTTGCTGTAGTCCAGGCCAGTTTCCCAGGGAAGAGATGAGGCTGGAAGAGGATCTGAAGGGCAAATAGAAGAGATCATGCTATGCATACAGTTTTCTGTATTTTGAGGGGTGTTGTATTTGGGGGAAGGCCCATGCTACTAACTTTAACTTGCTAAATGCCATTTGCTTCAAGAAAGCTTCCTCATAAACCCAGCCAGAAGGAGCTTGCTATCTTTTGAATGTGTCTAGTACTGTGTTTGTCCTACTCATTGAACGCAACAGATACTGTCTTGGATTAAATGTGCATGAAAACCTTTCCATATGTGTCTTGCTTATATTTGTTTCTTCCAGAATGCCTTGCACAATGCCTTGCATTCAACTTTTTCCATTAAAAGTTTACTGTTTTGTTTTTTGAAGTGGCGAACCCCACAGGGCAGCAGGGAGAATTATTCATGCCTCCTCAAGAATGACAGGTGTTTACCTAATGTTTTCACTGTTACTAAGATGGTCTCCAAACTACCTGGATGGTAATGACAACATTTTCAGCATGATTCATACCACTATCCTTCCATGTAGTCTGTAAGCCACAGAGCAGCAAAAGAAACATAAACTTAAAATGGCATTGGGATGATTGTTTCTTTATTCTGGTCTCCTGCTGTTTACTTGCTTCCTGCCCTAACAGTTACTCCCAGACTGTTTGCATCAGTTCCTTCCTCTGGTCAAGCTCCTTTTTCCTTGTTTCTCTTTACTCAGCCTTCTTGCCCTGGTTAACCAAAGTTGCTTGCTGGCTTCTCACCATGAAGAGCATAATTTGCTTCTGGTCCTTTGCATGCATCTTGTTTAAGGTCTACAGCACAGTCTCTTTACCACCCTTGGGTTATTAGGAAGTTAGCGTTGCCCTGAGGTTGCTCATAAGAATGTTAACAGAAATGGAAAAAATGAACAAACAAACAAACAAAAAACCCCAAAACCGAACTAC
This sequence comes from Ailurus styani, assembly GCA_002007465.1. Taxonomy (NCBI): domain Eukaryota; kingdom Metazoa; phylum Chordata; class Mammalia; order Carnivora; family Ailuridae; genus Ailurus; species Ailurus styani. The sequence goes on along the minus strand of LNAC01000032.1, from coordinate 6,467,808 downwards.
TTAGTTAAGGCATATCTCCCTAATTTTGCTTTTGGGTACTTGAATTTTGGAATCTGTAGGTAGTATTTTAGATTTTTCCTTTAAAATTGTTGTATCTTCCTAATGGGTTTCTTAGTATAAGCTATTGCATATTTTGGATCTGGATTATGTTGTTAAGCATATTATTTCTCTAATTTCTGTTTATTTGCAAATTTTATGAACAGGTAGTCAAAATTTCCTTCCACATGTTAGTGAGAGCATCGTGTTATAGATTGAATTTGATCTATTAGCTAGCACTCTGTGATTCTCATTCATTTATGTATTAAATCACTCACTTGTAATATTATTCAGATCATATTTCTCCATCTAGTTAGTAAGTATATCATTAAAAACTTCAAATGCCTTGCTGCAATCCAAATATAGCACTCTATGCCAGTCCACCTGAGAAAAAATATTAGGTTAACTTGCATGATTTATTCTTCAAAGGCCAGGCTGGCTCCTAGTCACTAACACTTGCAAATGTTTACATACCTTTTTAATGATTTAAGATTTTTCTTCTTCTTCTTCTTCTTTTTTTTGGTAGTAGTAGTAGTTGTTGTTGTTTGATTGTTGTTATTTTTTGTTTTGTCAGTTGTTGAAATAAATTTTAGAAGTCTGTAGTTTTCAGAAAATATATTTGGAAAATGAAACGTTTTTGCTTGCTCATCCTCAGTCTTCTGTCATCTCTTTTATTCAGTATAATGTCCCAAATGCTGACTTTTGTCCTGCATTGAATTCACAAATCCTTTTAGTATTCAGGGATAAAATTCATCCTGGTTAGGCCCCTCTGAATTTAAATCAAGCAAAAACCAACTAACCTGAAAGGAGTTCTTTAACTCTCAGTGTCACTAATTTTGGATTTTAATCCTTTAAAAAAAATTATATAAGGATTGAAATTGCTCCCTATTAGGCTCAACAGTAGTCTACAAGTTAAGAAGAAAAAGTGGACACTATCTAACATCCATAGTGAGGGAATGGTAGTTAGCAAATTTATGCACTATATTTAAATCTAGCTCTGAAGTTAAAATTCTAATTATTTAAAGACTTTTATTTACAAAGATGAAAGCAGAAATAAATTCATTTTCTTTTTTTTTTTAAAAGATTTTATTTATTTATTTGACAGAGAGAGATCACAAGTAGGCAGAGAAGCAGGCAGAGAGAGAGGAAGAAGCAGGCTCCCCGCTGAGCAGAGAGCCCGATGCAGGGCTCGATCTCAGGACCCTGAGATCATGACCTGAGCTGAAGGCAGAGGCTTTAACCCACTGAGCCACCCAGGCGCCCATAAATTCATTTTCAAGAGGAGTTCCTTATTAAGATCCACATTTCTGTTATATTGATACCTGAGAGCGTTAATGTTGAGTACCTTTGTTGATATTAAGATTCAGGAATAGGGTGAGCAGTTTTAAAAATATGGAAAAATACATAAAAATATGGAAACAAATACATGTAAAAGATATAGAAAAACACGTAAGTGTTCATCTTGATCTTAAAAAAAATCCACATTTCAAGGACATGATGTCTTTAGCTTTGTTGAAGAGCTAACAGAGCTATGTGGTGAGCTATTCCTTCTCTTGTCTCACACAAGTAAATCATGAGTGATGGGGAGTGCAGGTCGAAACCCAGTACCTGAAATCAACTGGCTCTGTCTGCTACAGTATGATCTTATGGGAGGAATTAATAAACAGACAAAAATGTAATAACAAGCTAAATATCACATATCTGTTATGTTCCTCAAACAGGTTTGAAATAAACTTTGGAACTCTTGTACTTTTTTCATTATTAAATTATGTATGTATGTATGTATGTATTTAAACTTTCACCCATTTCTCCTACACCATACTCCCTGCTTCTGGTAACTACCAATCTGTTTTCTATATCTATGAACATTTTTTCCCTTTTTTTAAGATTCCATATACAGTTTTTGTGGAATGAGAGACATCATACCATATTTATCCTTCTCTGTCTGACTTATTTCACTTAGCATAAAGCCCTCAAGATCCATCCATGTTGTTGCAAATGGCAAGATTTCACTTCTTTTTGTAGCTCCATAATATTCCACTGTAGATATATACCACATCTTTATCCATTCATCCATTGATGGATACTTAGGTTTTTTCCTGTCTTGGTTATTGTAAATAATGCTACAGTGAACATAGAAGGAGTATATATCTTTTTGAGTTAGTTTTTTTTGTTTGTTTGTTTGACAGAGGGAGAGAGAGAGAGAGAGAGATCACAAGTAGGCTGAGAGGCAGGCAGAGAGAGAGGAGGAAGCAGGCTCCTTGCCAAGCAGGGAGCCTGATGCGGGCCTCGATCCCAGGACCCTGAGATCATGACCTGAGCTGAAAGCAGAGGCTTTAACCCACTGAGCCACCCAGGTGCCCAGTCTTTTTGATAATAGTCAATCTGACATATGTGAAGTGATATTTCATGGTGGTTTTAATTTGAATTTGTCTGATGATTAATGATATTGAATAAACTTTCATGTACTTATTGGCTATCTCTGTTTCTTCTTTGGGAAAATATCTATGCAGATTTGCCCATTTTTTAATCTGATTTTTTGTGGTTTTTGCTATTGAGTAGTATGCCTTCCATGTACATTTTGAATATTAACCCCTTATATGACCCCTTATATTAACCCCTTGCAAATATTTTCTCCCATTCAGTAGGTTGTCTTTTTATTTTGTTGATGGTTTCTTTTGGTTTGTAGAAGATTCTTAGTTTGATGTAGTCCCATCTGTTTATTTTTGTTTTCATTGCTTTTGCTTTTGAGGTCAGACTCAGAAAATCATGGCCAAGAGCCATGTCAAGGAGCTTACTGCCAGTGTTTTTTTCTAAGAGTTTTATGGTTTCAGGTCCTAAATACATTCAAGTATTTAATCCATTTTGAGTTAATTTTTGTATATGCTGCAAGATAGTGGTCCAATTTGATTTTTTCACATGTCCAATTTTCCCAGCACCACTTACTGATGAGACTGACTTTCCCCACTGTATATTCTTGAGTCCTTTGTCATAAATTGATTATGGATATATGTGTGGATTTATTTCCAGGGTCTCTGTTCTGTTCCATTGATCTGTGTGTCTCTTTTTATGCCAATAACATACTGTTTTAATTACTATATATTACTATTACTATAGTAATAGAGTTTGTAATCAGGGAGCATGTTGCCTCCAGCTTTGTTCTTCTTTGTCAAGATTGCTTTGGCTATTTGGGGTCTTTCGTGTGTTTTTAAAAATATATTCTATCCATTTTTGTGTGAATTCTTTTCTCTTTAAAGCAAAGATGGATGCAAAATGGGAGACCTAATTTTCTCTGTTATTTGTTAGCAATGTGTTGTAGATGATAGATTGTCCCAAGTAGTGAGCTTCTTGTTTCTTTGTTTTGTTTCGATTATATTATTTTCTATCTCCCCCAACAACAACAACCCCAAAATTCCCACAACAAACCTAGCCAAAATCAAAATTAATAAACGAAACCAAATTAAAAACACTCTCCTTCCGTGGGAATGTTTGGTCCTAGGTGGTGAAGAACCTGGGGGTAGGGCTGCTTATAACATGACTTTTGCGGTTCCCATGGCACTTAGCTATTCTTGCCATGTTTATTCTGTTCTTTTTATGTTTATGCAGCTTTAAAATGCGTTCAGATGATTTTTAAATGCACTAATAATATTATTCTTTTGAGGGTTCAGAATAAAACTGTAATTGTCCCAGGAGCCTGGACCTGTAGAGTTAATAGCAACATTAGCAGAGAGGTGTTCTCTCAGGTCTATTTGTCCAGTATCAGTTTGATTTGATAATCTTACCATGGTATCATTACTGGCCATAAAATTAACTATTTCTTTTTTAATTTTACCCTTCAACATTCATCTTTCTTGTTTTCCTCTTAGTTCAACACTATAAAAAGTTTAAGTCTTTAAGTCTTTCAACTATAACACCTAAGGCATTTAGCCTGAAGAAAAAAAAAAGGTGTGCATAGAAAAGTTATATTATGATGCTCACTTCTGTGTTGTTGTTTTGTGTGTTCCAAGTTTGGATCTTTGATCCAGCCACCTGACTTTTTGTGCCATGACCCTGATAGGATAAGCCAATAGATCTGGGCATTCATTACAGGTGGTAAAATGCAGCTGCTGAATAGCTGGTTTTGCTCAGTAATTGCACCTCATGATATATACAATTCCTAGAAACTTCACTTCTTCTTATCAAGCTGAAGACTGAGAAACAGGGTGATGGTGATGTTTATTTATTGTTCATTTTCTGCCAAAGAAAATAAAGAGGAATTGGTATTTAACTGCAATGAGGATTATTAAATATTAGAAGGAAATTCTACCTACCTTTGGGGAAGTCAGGTGGGGAGGAAGAAGGTAGAAATGGGGTCACTAAGAGATGGTATTTGGGGTGGGAAATTACAGTCTATAATTTTCATGGGGGCATTCCCAATAGGAAAGTCTGAAAGAAGTTTAGATTATATTCTCTCTGGAAATTCAAAGAGGATATTGGAGAGAGACTAGACAACACAGCATTTTAAGACCTTGATTAATATTACAGTTTTATGATTGCATAATCTTTCAACAATTCAGTTGCAAGTCTGTTTTACAAATATTACATTTTTTTGGTTATTAAACCAAAGCATCGCATATGTATTGAACATTAATATGCAGAAAACTCTTTTAGTTTGGACATAATCTGTATATTGCTAAATTCAGGCATTGGTACTTAACAAATAAGCACTGGTTTGGATGTGATTTTTCTAAGATTGAAGGTGATACAGGCTTTTTGTTTCTTTTTCATATTTATTGTGTCTGTTCCTTATGTAAATTCCGTAGGTGGCTAGGGATAAAGATGCTTACTCTGAAAACACGGGTGAATTTTCATGACTCATGGAACTCCTTTTACCCCACTTATGCTGCCAACTTTCTATTGCCTCATTATTTGTAGAAGTTTGAGATTACTGTGTGAGGGCTAGTTTCCCTGATCATGCAAAATCTGAAATTCTCCAGTTTATATAGTAATCTCTGTACCACCACCCTTAAACCCAGACCAAAGGAGCTCCTTCTTTGGGTATTGTTATGGGCTGAAATGTGTCCTCCCACTCCTAAATTCCTATGTTGAAGTCCTGATCCCCAGTACCTCAGAATGTCACTGTATTCGGAGAAAGGGCCTTTAAAGAGGTAATGAAAGTAAAATAGGGTTAGAGTTGACTCTAATCTAACCTGACTGGTGTCCTTATAAGAAGAGTAGATTAGGGCACAGAAAACAGAGAGAGAGGGACAACCGTCTGAGGACACAGCGAGAGGATGGCCATCTGCAAGCCAAGAAGAGAGATTTCAGAAGAATCCATACTTGTGATGCCTTGGTTTTGGATGTCCAGACTCCAGAATTATGAGAAAATATGTTGTTTACTACTCGGTATACAGTATTTTGTTATGGTAGCCCCAGCAAACTAATATAGATATTGTGACTCATAATGTCCCCTTCTGGCCTTCCTCCTGCCCTCTGGCCCTGTAAGGACTAAGAGTCTGTAGAACCACAGAGATATGCCTGCTTGGGAGGTGGGCCCATCTGGTACCTGTGCCTTACTCTGAACCATGCTATGTGGACCCAGACCCTGAAATTCTGTAACTAAATGGCCCGAGTCCACTTTGAGGGCTTGAGGAACCTCTGACTTTGGTCATTCCTCATGAAGGCAGCTCCATCTACCTGTGGACACCTGTACCTGTAGACTTGGGCTATAGCTATGTGGAAGGAGTGTAGGGGAGCAAGAACAGGCTAGGCATAGAAAAGAGAGGGAGTAAGCCACGGGTGGGATGGAGACAGAGAAGGGGGGATAATTTTCGCAGTGCTCCTATGTACTAATGTGGAACTTTGAGGAATCTGAGAGGTAGAAGTTTGTACTTACCTTTCCAGGGTTTGGTCAAGGAATATTTTTCAAGGTATTAGGATAGGATATATTTTATTTACAGTTTTGTTAACTGGACATGGCATTTTAGTATTGCCTGTTTTGTGGATCTACGTTTGTATTCTTATCCAGGTTCCACAATATGTTAGGGGTAGATCTGATATCATCAATTTTTCTGTTGTAATTTCCCCTTTTCCATATTAGAAGCAGTATTTGGAAGCTGGATTTGTGAATGACATCAATGGTATAGTAAAAATTTATTTGATCTTAGTTTATTCCTAGTTTGAGGACAGTTAAGACTTTAGACCCTGATGTCAGAGATGGAGGCAGGAAGGGATCCAGAGAAAGGAGGGAGGAGGGAAAGGAGGCACTGTTTACATGTCCATATCTCTGGGTTCAGGTCACCTGTAATGAATTTTAACTTTGGCAGTTTTGGATTATGATTGCATCAACTCAGGTCCAAGATCAGAAGATGCTGCTGCTCTGAGACTGTGTAGGGAGAATGGGAGGAAAGAGGAGAGGGTAGAAAGGTCCCAGATTACAGAGAAGTTCTGAAAAATCTCAGCCAGCCCTATGGAGAGCTTGTTCACAGATTACCCATAAAGGAGTCCTGAATTGGGAAGAAAGGACCAGGCCCTAGTACACCCACCAGGCTCCATCATTAGTGAGGACTTCTGGGGAAAGCATGGCCTCAGTTCAGATGCTGCAAAGGATCTTGGAAGTGTTGTAGCTGGAGGCTATTAGCAGAATTCTTTCCTCATGGCAGGTTCTTGGAGGGAGACCTGAGGGGTGCCCTATATAGCTGCTACATTTATTTATTTTTTTCTGATTGCAAATACTATTTATGTTTATCATGAAAACTTTCTCAAATCAATATGAAAATTAAAAAAAAATCAGAGAAAAAAATGTCTCATAATCCCATCCTCTATGGCTAAGCATTAATAGTTGGTAAATTAGTGTTCTCCACAGAAACAGAAATTACAGATTGTATGTGTGTGTGTGTGTGTGTGTGTGTTATGTGTATGCTTATTTTAAGGACCTCGTTCACTTGATTGTAGAGGCTGAGAAGTCCCACAGTCTACCATCTGCAGACTGGAAGCCCAGGAGAGCCGGTGGTATAGGTCCAGTCCTGTCCAAAGGCCTGAGAACCAGGGGAACCAGTGGTGTAACCCGTGTCTGAATCTGAATACAGGAGAAGAAGGATGTCCTAGCTCATGCAGTCAGGCAGAGAGAGAGTTCCCTCTTCCTCCACCTTTTTGTTCTATTTTGGCCCTCATTGGATTGTATGATGCCTACCCACATTAGGGAGGGCAATTTACTTTACTCAGAAAACTGATAATAATATTAATAATATTTCTCATACTATTAACAACAATATGATGAGCATCGTAGTCCACAAAAATAATCTTTTTAAAAAAGATTTTATTTATTTATTAGAGAGAGAGAGAGTGCACACACAAGTACGGGTGCACGAAAGAAGGGCAGAGGGAGAGACAGGAACAGACTCCCTGCTGAGCAGGGAGCCTGACTCAGGGCCTGATCCCAGGACCCTGAGATCATGACTTCAGCCTAAATCAGGAGTCCAACACTTAACTGACTGAGCCACTGTGGCACCCTAGCAAATGATTTTAAATTTGATTTCAAAGTCTTTATTTTTCCAAGTATAAAGTACTCCCCCACTTATCCATGGTTTTGCTTTCCCTGGTTTTAATTTTCCCCAGTCAACTGTAGTCTGAAAACAGATGATCTTCCTTCTGATGTGCTATGGGAAGGTCAGTAGCAGCCTGATGCTAAGTGACAGTGCCTGTATCATTCACCTCACTTCATCTCATCACATAGGCATTATATCATCTCACATTATCACAACAAGAAAACCAATGAGTACAGTATAATAAGATATTTTGAGAGAGAGACCATATTTCATATAATTTTCATCGTAGTGTAATTGTTTTGTATTTTGTTGTTAATCTCTTATTGTGACTAATTAATAAACTAAACTTTTTATAGGTATGTAAGTATAGGAAAACAGTATATATAGGGATTGGTACTGTCTGCAGTTTTAAGCATCTACCAGGGGTCTTGGAAGTTATCCCCTGTGAATAAGGGAGGACTACTATACACAGAAGCAACAGTTTTATCTTTCCCTTAATTACTCCTTATAAATTGATTGAAAATGTTAGCATTAGTTATTGTGTTTATATACAATTACATATACATATATAATTTATATGATTTATAAGGTGCTGATAGTACTCTTATTTAGTAAGGTGTTTCCATGTAATTAGAGTGTTAATTATGTGGTCAAAGACATGATAAACTGACCTGTGGTTTTATATACATGTCTCTTTTGTTTTGGTTTATATAGACAATTCCTGTTTGTGATATTGAATTTACTTTTGAGGGCCAATTCAAGTAATTATTTCTTAGACTTCCCTGAGTTAGCAGCTTTAAAGATATTTTGACATATTGGCAATAATACTTTTATAGAAGAGGTAATATACAAATCAAGATGGAATCATACCAGTCATTAACAAAAATACATGGAAACTGTGGCCTTGAGAAATCTATCTGGGGACTGGAACATGCTTTGAAAACAAAACAGGCTACCATATATTTAGATGTTACGAGTGAGTGAAAACTAGAGAAATCAATTTGAATCTTTGGGTGTCAAGATGATAGGCTGTGTCTAATTGTTCTTTAATGGATTATAAAATAATTTTTTTCCAGAAAAAAATAGTGTTCAGATTTTTCAGAAAGAAATCTGAGAAAGATTCTCTTTTGTTTTCATTTTTGCTGTGAGTTTGGAATAGCTGGGAGGTGACAAAGTGACCAGAGTGCCTTAGGATTTACAAAAAATTTAATAGACATTTGACTCATAAATCCATGGTGTGGTAAGCCTATGCCTACCTCAGAATACAACAATTTTTGAGCTAACATTCTGGTGTGTATTACACAGAACTCTTTCTTTTTTTATTATGCTTTCCCTAGTTGGGAGAGCATACACATAAGAATTATGATTTCTACTTTCCCTGTGGGGGAATTGAGGCTGAGAGAGGTTCAAGGTACTTGCTAGGGATCACAAATCTATGTGGTTATGCCTGGAATATTACCCACCTTCTGATAGTTGTTTCTAATGATATTGAGTATGAAAGTGTTTTGTTCAAGTCACTGTGAAAATGTTACATGATGCAAAAGTCAACATTTATATAAATGTGAAGTGTGTTTTAATTTACTTAGCAAATATTTGTTGAGTACTTCCTGTATGTCAGGCACTGTTCTGATGCTGCATATACATCAGTAAATACTACTGACAAAAATTCCCATTTTGGTAAAGCTTACATTGTAACTGCAGGAGGTAGATAATAAACCATGTAATAGTAAATAAATTATGTGTTTGGAGTGATAATACTTTTGGAAAATATGGTTCTCCATATATACCCTAAGTGCAGACTACTGGGTGTCTGGAGCTCCAACTCAGGCTAATCCTGTGCCCTGGGTAGCCTGTGTCATACTATTAGGGTGAGCTGCTGAACTGACTGCAGGACTTTCCCTGGGAGGGTGGATGTATATATCCAGTAGAACTGCATAATTTAAAGCCGATGGTCAAATGACACTGGACAGATGCTAGGGGTAGACCAGAGCACCACAATTTTTAAAAATCTCTTTAGACATTTCCAAAGTAGTATCAGAATTGAGAAACACTGTCTTCAAGACCTGCAGACTCTCTAAGCCTTAGCCTAGGAACAGTTTATTAATTCCTGCTGTTTTTAAGGGCACCCATACTTACATGTTTCTATGCTTCCTACTCCAAGGTAGGTTCCTGAGAGTGAGTGTAAGCAGGGACTCAAGCAACTGACTTTTTCTTTCAATGTTTCATCTCTTGGACTGGGAGAGTGGGATTTTTATTTACTCATCATGGAGAGGATCCTTTTTATGTCATATTTATGATCTGGGGGCATAAAACTTTCACGGTTCAGCTATGATGACAGAAGTCATAACCCTTCTGCACAGGAGATTTAAGTGTCCTGTGCATGCACATGCACATATGCACGCACACACACATGCATACACACACAAGCACACACATGCACACGTAAGCATGCACACATAAGCACACATGCATTCACACACATGCACACACACTTATAAACACACACATGCACACAGGGATGCACACACACACACAGGCCTAGACTCCTTTCTGGTTTCAAATATAGGCTTCATTGCCACTAGTTGTACAATCTTGGTCAAATTAACTTAACCTTTGTAGTTCAGTGTGATAAACTCAGGGTCGTTGTGAAGATTAATGTGAAAATTCAATAAAACTCTTTGAATAATACTTGGAACCTTAGAATAGTCTCTGATGTAGTAGGTATTGACTAAACGTTAGCAATTTTATTTTTACATTTGCATATAAATATTCACGTAGATATCTAAGGAAGATAGATACTAAGAACAGACCTATGCTTTCCTAAGTGGGAGTTAAATGAATGAGGTTCTAGGAGTGAAATGCAATGTTGGAGAGCCTGATTAATTCTCCTTAAGCAAAAGGTGGTACTTAGAAAGATTAGGAAAGACATAGAAAACGGGAAAAGCTGAAACTACATGGAAATGAGAATTTGCATGAGGTGATGTTTGAAAGGAAGATGAAGTAGAAATTGTTCAAAGAGTCTTATTAGTTAGGAATTTTATTTTACTATCGATAAGAAAAAGGCTGCATCTAGTTTTCTAGATGCACAGTTTTCTCCACAAAGTCCACAGTTTTCTCCATTGGATCTAAATGTGGCTTTAACATTTATAGGATGTTTGATAGCCTATAAAGCAAAAGACAAGTTATCTGGCCCCAGCACACTCAAATTATATTGGTGAGCAAAAACAAGACCACCACAATAAAATACTCATAACAGGGGAGAATGGAAAATATATAGTAGTTACTTCTCATAACAGTGACCAAATGATGTTGGGCAGGAATATTAAGAATTTGCTACCTTGGCTAAAGGTTAAGATCCTTGATTAGTCCCTCTGACAGACCCTGGTTTAGGTATCTGGGAGAAATTCTTGGGTTCACTGAACTCCCTTGCCCTCTGATCGATTTTAACCTTTTTCTTGAATTATATTGTCACAAAGGATATTTGATGGACATCTGGTATGTACTAGTTCAAGTATATATATCCAAACAATTCATTCCTAGAAGTGAAAATTTTGAGTATTAATTGCGTTGAAGACTAAATACATACTTCTGAATTATCATCTAAAATAAAGTTCCTATAAAATAAAATAGAGTTCCTGTTTTGAAGTATCTCTTCAAATAATTACATAGACTCATATATCATACAGTTGTATTTATAGTTTTTTTCTGCTTGAAAAGATACACAATGACATCACTGTATTTAAAAAATATAAATTTTAGTTCTCACAACAGCTGTATCCTATATTTGAAAAAATGTGTGTATATGTGTAAGATGATTCAGTTGATTCATTATGACTTAGTTGATAAGTTATTTGTTGACAAATATGACTTAGTTGACTGATACTGCTTGGTACTTAGGGATCTGGTGCTCATGAGTTGGGGACCATGACACTAGACCAGGAGCTTACTGAGCTACAGGTTTATGCTTTGGCTCCCTATGCTAATTTGTACCAAGGTTTGCACATGGTTTGTTCTCTGGAAATATTAGTTGGTTTGTATATCTTTTCATCTTCACTAATAGTTGTTTCAAATTAGGGTTTCTCTCCTCACAAACTCATCATGAGGGAGAAATGTAGATTCCCAGAGCTTTCTTTCCACCTTTCTGTCCCTAAAATGAGATTTTTTGAGGGTTTTAAGGACTTGTTTTGTTTTGCTTCGGTGTCAATAACCGTTGGGAAATAAAAGGGAAAAAAATCGTCCACATTCTGGCTTTCCAGTTAATTGACATTGGGTTCTGGAGTAGCAGTGGGTCTAAAAGGGTGAGGATAGGGGTCACTAGTAGGAACAGCAGGAATTGTAAGGGACTGGGGTGAATTGCATGCCAGTTGTCATGTGAAAATGTAAACCCACCTTCCCATATCTTTCAGTTATTCATGAGTAGTCAAAAATCTGGACTTGGTGTTCCATCATATTAAAACTCATTAAAAATAAAAAAAGACGGGTAGAACAAAACAAGTTTGTGGGCTATATATGGTTGCAGTTTATAGATTTATACTTTCTGGGCAAAGAGATCTTTAGTGTCAAGCTTATATTTAGGGTAATTTGATTTCTCTATGTCATAAATAGCGATTCAAATCTTACTACTGCCATATAATAATATTGTGTCATACATATGAAGGCTTATTTCTGATAGCTAGACTCTGTGTTCTGTTAGGGAAGGGACTGAGCCCATTTGTTTTTTTACTGTGTCTGGTCATAGTCAGTACTCAATTAATAAATTAAGACCAGGCAGAAAATTTGATTTAAAAAATTTATTAGGTAAATATTGAGATGGATGGCAATCATAATGTCTAGTAACAAGTACCATACAAATATAAAATCTTCCAAGAAAAGTTGATAGCATTTCTTTATTTTATGCACTTTTTATGTCATTTTTTCCCACTAGTATTTTACTTTGTGTTTCTTTTTTTTAAATTAAATTTAATTTTTTCAGTGATCCAAGATTCATTGTTTATGCACCACACCCAGTGCTCCATGCAATATGTGCCCTCCTTAATACCCACCACCAGCCTCACCCATCCCCTCTCCCCCCTCCCCTCCATAACCCTCAGCTTGTTTCTCAGAGTCCACAGTCTCTCATGGTTCGTCTTCTCTTCTGTTTTACCCCAATTCACTTTTCCTTTCCTTCTCCTAGAGTCTTCCATTTTATTCCTTATGTTCCACAAGTAAGTGAAACCATATGATAATTGACTTTCTCTGCTTGACTTACTTCACTCAGCATAGTCTCCTCCAGAAGAGGAGATGTTGATACAAAAGTTGGGTATTCATCCTTTCTGATGGCCGAGTAATATTCCATTGTATATATCTTCTTTATCCATTCGTTTGTTGAAGGGCATCTCAGCTCTTCCCACAGTTTGGCGATTGTGGACGTTGCAGCTATGAACATTGGGGTACATATGGCTGTTCTTTTCAGTACATCTGTATCTTTGGGGTAAATACCCAGTAGTGCAATTGCAGGGTCATAGGGTAGCTCTATTTTTAATTTTTTGAGAAATCTCCACACTGTTTTCCAAAGTGGCTGCACCAACTTGCATTCCCACCAATAGTGAAAGAAGGTTCCCTTTATCCACATCCTCTCCAACACTTGTTGTTTCCTGTCTTGTTGATTTTGGCCATTCTAACTGGTGAAAGATGGTATCTCAATGTGGTTTTGATTTGAGTTTCCCTGATGGCTAGTGATGATGAACATTTTTTCATGTGTCTGTTGGCCATTTGTATGTCTTCATTGGAGAAGTGTCTGTTCACGTCTTCTGCCCATTTTTTGACATGATTATCTGTTTTTTGGGCATTGAGCTTGAAATGTTCTTTATAGATCTTGGATATCAGCCCTTTGTAGTGTCATTTGCGAATATCTTCTCCCATTCCATGGGTTGCCTCTTTGTTTTGTTGACTGTTTCCTTTGCATGCAGAAGCTTTTTATTTTGATGAAGTCCCAGAAGTTCATTTTTGTCTTTGGAGAAGTGTCTTGAAAGAAGTTGCTATGGCTGATGTCAAAGAGGTTACTGCCTATGTTCTCCTCTAGGATTTTGATAGATTCCTGCCTCATGTTGAGGTCTTTCATCCATTTTGAGTTTATCTTTGTGTATGGTATGAGAGAATGGTCAAGTTTCATTCTTCTGTACATAGCTGTCCAATTTTCCCAGCACCATTTATTGAAGAGACTGTCTTTTTACCACTGGATATTTTTTCCTGCTTTTTTGAAGATTATTTGACCATAAAGTTGAGGGTCCATATCTGGACTCTCCACTCTGTTCCATTGGTTTATGTGTCTGTTTTTGTGCCAGTACCAGGCTGTCTTGGTGATCACAGCTTTGTAGTAAAGTTTGAAATCAGGAAATGTGATGCCCCCAGCTTTGTTTTTCTTTTTCAACATTTCCTTAGGGATTTGGGGTCTCCTCTGGTTCCATATAAATTTTAGTATTGTTTGTTCTAGCACTTTGGAAAATGCTGGTGGGATTTTGATCGGGATGGCATTGAAAGTATAGATTGCTCTGAGCAGTATAGACATTTTAACAATGTTTATTCTTCCAATCCATGAGCATGGTATGCTTTTCCATCTTTTTGTGTCTTCTTCAATTTCTTTCATGAGTGTTCTGTAGTTCCTCGAGTACAGATCCTTTACCTCTTTGGTTAGGTTTATCCCAAGATATCTTATGGTTCTTGATGCTATAGTAAATGGAATTGATTCTCTAATTTCCCTTTCTATACTTTCGTTGCTAGTGTATAAGAAATCAAGTCATTTCTGTGGATTGATTTTGTATCCTGCCACATTACTGAATTGCTGTATGAGTTCTAGTAGTTTGGAGGTGGAGTCTTTTGGGTTTTCCATATAAAGTATCAAGTCATCTGCGAAGAGAGAGAATTTGACTTCTTCTTTGCCAATTTGAATACATTTTATTTCTTTTTGTTGTCTGATTGCTGTTGCTAGGACTTCTAGTACTATGTTGAACAACAGTGGTGAGAGTGGGCATCCTTGTCGTGTTCCTGATCTCAGTGGGAAGGCTGTCAGTTTTTCCCCATTGAGAATGATATTCACTGTGGGTTTTTCATAGATAAATTTTATGAAGTTGAGGAATGTTCCCTCTATCCCTATACTTTGAAGAGTTTTAATCAGGAAAGGATGCTGTATTTTGTCAGATGTTTTTTCTGCATCAATTGAGAGGACTGTGTGATTCTTCTCTCTTCTCTTATTTATGTGTTCTATCACATTGATTGATTTGTGAATGTTGAACCACCCTTGCATCCCAGGGATAAATCCCACCTGGTCATTGTAGATT
>LNAC01000032.1:6383413-6452894 GCA_002007465.1 Ailurus styani | reverse complement strand
CCATGGATGTGCATTGGATGTAAGTGGAAAGGGGATCAGAAGCGAGGGAGGGGGACCAGGAGCACTCATGGGAGCATTTGCCGGTANGTCAAGGTAATGCTTGCTTCATAGAAAGAGTCTGGAAGTTTTCCCTCTGTTTCTATTTTTTGAAACAGCTTCAGGAGAATAGGTATTATTTCTTCTTTGAATGTTTGGTAGAATTCCCCAGGGAATCCATCAGGTCCTGGACTTGTTTTTTGGGAGGTTTTTGATCACTGCTTCAATCTCATTGCTACAAATTGGTCTATTCAGGATGTCAATTTCTTCCTGTTTCAGTCTTGGAAGTTTATAGGTTTCCAGGAATATATCCATTTCTTCTAGGTTGCTTAACTTATTGGCTTATAGCTGTTGGTAATAGTTTCTGATGATTGTTTCTATTTCTTTGCTGTTAGTCGTGATCTCTCCTCTTTCATTCATAATTTTATTAATTTGAGTCCTCTCTCTTTTCTTTTGGATTAGTTTGGCCAGTGGTTTATCGATCTTATTAATTCGTTCAAAGAACCAGCGTTAATTTGTGTTTCTTTGTTTATTTTCATTTTTGCTAGAAGGGGAAAACTATTGGATATAGGTTGCTTAGGACCCCCCTCTTTTTTTTTTTTTAAGATTTTATTTATTTACTTGAGAGAGAGAGAGTGAGAGCATGAGATGGGGGAGGGTCAGAAGGAGAAAGGGAGAAGCAGATTCCCCACTGAACAAGGAGCCCAATGCAGGACTTGATCCCAGGACCCTGGGATCATGACCCAAGCTAAAGGCAGATGCTTAACAGATTGAGCCAACCAGATGCCCCATGGTCCTTTCAGAACAAGGAATGCTTTTGCCTTTGTTTTTGTTTTTGTTTTTAAAGATTTTCTTTGCAGTCATGGAATATAGGTATCTTTTTAAAAAATTACAGAGATATCAAATTTAAAAAAACTTGCTAAATGTCTTGGCAGTTCTAGCATTTTGATGTCTGGTTTGCCTCTTTTCTCAGAAATCATGAAAGAAATCTTTGGTCAAATTAGCCCCAGTGTTGGTTCTGAAAATGAGGTCACCATTTGTTTTTCCTACCAAATCATGCCACCTTTAATGCTTTTTCATTTTTCTTTCTTAAAATCCAGTTTAACTATTTTATGAAACCTCCCTTATTATCATTCTTCTTCCCATATAGTGGTTCTCCAAGTGTGGCCTGCAGACCTGTAGACCCTGGAGGGTCCCTAAGCCCCTTTCAGGAGATTCTGTGTGGTCAAAACTATGTTCATAATAAGTCTTTTTTGTCTTTTTGCTGTGTTAACATTAGCTCCAGTACTGCAAAAGCAAGGGTAAATGAAACATTGGAGTTTAGCAGGAATTAAGGTAACACATGCTTATAATAAGACATCACTAAAATAAAAACAGGCTCAGTTAAGAATATCCTACTGCAAAAGTGCCTGGGTAACTGTCGGTTGAGCGTCTGACTCTTGATTTCCATCAGGTCATGATCTTGGGGTCCTGGGATGGAGCTCTGTGTTGGGCTCTGCGTGGCATGGAATCTGGTTGGGATTCTCACTCTCCTTCTGCTTCTGCCACCCCCCCCCACTCTCTTTCTCTCTCTCAAATAAATAAATAAAATAGAATCTTAAAAAATAATGTCCTACTGCATATCAAAGTGCAATGGCTGTCTCAAGGAAAAGCACTTTTTTTTTTTTTAAACTTGCAAACTCAGCCTCCAGAATGATTTGGAATTGCCTTTTAGCTAGGGTGGGAGAAGGAGGTTTACTGGAACAGAAGTAGAATAGACAGGAAGTGCTTGGTGCAAAGGCTCAAAAGATTAGGACTTAGTGTAGGAAAAGCAATGCACATTTAAATGATTTTTAGTAAATTCATAGAGTTGTGTAGATGTCACCACAATCTATTTTTATTTATTCATTTTTTATTTTAATTCCAGTATAGTTAACACATAGTGTTATGTTAGTTTCAGGTGTACAATACAGTGATTTGACACTGCCATACAACACCCAGTGCTCATCACAAGTGCACTCCTTAATCTCCATCTCTTATTTAACTCATTCCCCCCACTCCCCTTTTTGGTAACCGTCAGTTTGTTTCCCAAGTTTCTTACAATTTCATTTGCAGCTTAGCACAATTTCAACTCCTTCAGTCACAACCACTGATCTGCTTTTTGCTCCTTAAATTTGCCTTTTCATAATGTTTTATATGAATGAAATCATATGACATGAAGTCTTATGCATCTGGCTTCTATCACTTAGCATGTTTTTGAAGTTTACCTGTGTTATAGCATGCACTGCTATTTAATTCTTTTTTATTGTAGAATAATAGTCCTTTGTGTGGATATACCACATTTTGTTTATCCATTCATCAATTTATGGATATTTGTATTGGTTCCAGATTTTTTCTTAAAAGTAAGAATCCTATGTATACTCACACAATACTATTTTAATTCCTCTGTTGGTTTTTAAAATTATAGTTGTGTTATTTTCTTTTAGTTTTTCTACTTTCCATCTCTGAAATTTCCATTTAATTTCTAGTTCTATATAATCTTTAGCTTTTTGTTGAAATTCTTTATTCATTATTCAAACCATCCTGAAATGGGGTCAGGATGCAGGCCTCTTTGAAGGGAAATGCTGTCTTGTCAGGGACAGAAAAAGTAAAGTTTAGGCAACTTCTGATTTTCCTATTCCTCTGTCCAAAGACTCTTTATCTAGTTTGGGGTAGAGTGTTTTAAGGATTTCTATTTTTTTTCCAGTTTGTTATTATATCATGAATGTTATACCCCAAATCCATCATAGTTTTAGATTTTGATATCCAAAAATTTCAGTTTTTGAAAGTCAAAAAACCATTGCTGTTAAAACTATTTTTCTGCTGTGAGTAAAAAGTTATTTTGAGACTCCAAAGCTATGATTCCATTTCTTTTTATTGTTTTCTGTGATAAAATTCTTTCCTTGAAGTAACAGGAATTCTGCTTGAGTGAGAAGTAGGAACATGGGGTAAAATGAATAACCAGAACTGAAAAATACATCAATTAAATAGAAAAGTTTATTTCACTATGTATATGTTCCAAAATTCCAAAGAAGTCATGATTAAAAAACATGGGGACTCCTGTTCTGTGACATGGAACATGGATAACAGTAAAAAGATTATGAATCATTGAAATATTTCAACTATAAGAATAGTTCTTTTCTATCCTATAGAGTTGTTCTCTATCCAATTTTTGGTACCAAACCTACTTCTTCCCATGTCTGTTCAGCATACTGGGTAAATTGAGTATAGTTTCTTGCCTGATATCTTATGTTTTTTTTTCCCTTTCTTTAAATTGGTGAACCTACATTGATATATCATAATCACCCATATTCCATACTTTACATTATTATTCTTAGTATTGTACACTTTATGGATATGGACAACTGTATAATCATATGTACCCACCATTATAATATATTTTCTTTTTAAAAAAATTTTTTATTATGTTCAGTTAGCCAACATATAGTACGTCATTAGTTTTTGATGTAGTGTTCAACAATTTTATATTATTTCCACTTCCCTAAAAATCCTCTGTGCTCTGCCTATTCATCCATTCCTCACCACTACCCCTGGTAACTACTAATTTTTTTTTTAACTGTGCCATAGTTTTGCCTTTTCCAGAATGGTATATAGTTGGAATCATAGTATGTAGCCTTTTCGTATTGGCTTCTTTCACTTACTAATCTGCACTTAAGGTTTTCCATGTCTCTTCATGGCTTGATTTCTTTTTAATGTTGAATAATATTCCATTTTCTGGATGGAATATCTTATCCATTCACCTACTGAAAGGACATCTTGGTTGCTTCCAGTTTTGGCAAATATAAATAAAACTGCTATGAACATCCACGTTCATGTTGTTGTGTGGACACAAATTTCCATCTCCTTTGGGTAAATAACAAGAAGGTCAATTGTTGGATCAATGCTAAGAGTATGTTTAGTTTTATAAGAAACTGCCAGGCTGTCTCCCAAAGTGGCCAAAGCATTTTGGGCAGTGTGGGGCCACCCTGCTCTATGTGTAGGGCCCAGGGACCAGGAATGTCCCAGGCCCGGCTATCTGAGACATGTAAGCTCTGCTCTGCCAGCTTGGCTAATGTTTGCATGGCCTGAGGGTTGATGTGTTTAGAAATACCCAAACAGTGGGACCAAACCATCAAGTACTATCATCCTGGAAGAGATCCAGAAGCATAACCACAGCAAGAGCACTTGGTTGATCCTGCACCACAAGGTGTACAATTGGACCAAGTTTGTGGAGGAATATCCTGGGGAGTGGGGAGGGGAGCAGTGTTAAGGCAACAAGCTGGAAGGAAGCTACTGAAAATTTTTAGGGTGTCAGGTGCTCTACAGATGCTAGAGAATTGTCTGAAACATACATCACTGAGGAGCTTCATCCAGATGACAGATCAAAGATAACCAAGACTTTGGAAACTCTCATTACTACTGTTGAGTCTAATTCCGGCTGGTGGACCAACTGGGTGATCCCAGCCATCTCAGCACTGATGGTATCCCTGATGTGTCACGTCTACACAGCAGAAGATTAAACACATTCTCAGAAGTCAATGAGAGAAAAGACTGCTTTGGACCAGGGAGAAAGAAGCCAGTGTTAACTGCTTCAACTAACAGAAGCCCTCACCTGAAAAACATAATTTTAATATACCTGTTTCCCTTTTATCCTACCTTAGAACCAAACCAAAAAGAATTCTTCCATTTTTTTCCTACTCCTGAGCTCTTAGAATGTGCCTTTTTGTTCATCAACTTTTTTTTTCTTTGATGTTCAGTCACTACATAATTTATTTACTGTAGGCATGATCTTTTAAAAAACATATCTGGTTTTTATAAAATACTTAAAAAATGGACATACCATTTTGCATTCCTACCAGTGATGAATGGCAATTCCTGTTGCTCCACAACCTCACCAGGGTTTTTATCAGTATTCTGGATTTTGGCCATTCTAATAGATGTGTAGTGGTATTTCATTGTTTTTTAAATTTGCATTTCCCTGATGACATATGATATGGGGCATCTTTTCATTTGCTTACTTGCCATCGGTGTCTGTTAAGACCTCATTTTTAAATTAGGCTGTGTATTTTCTTATTGTTGAGTTTTAAGAGTTCTTTGTATATTTTGGATAACAGTCCTTTATCAGATGTGTCTTTTGCAAATATTTTCTTTCAGTCTGTGGCTTGTCTTCTCATTCTCTTGACATTGTCTTTCACAGAGCAGAACTTTTAATTCTAATCAAGTCTAGCTTGCTCATTTTTTCTTTCATGGATTATGCCTATGATGTTGTGATGGAAAAGTTATTACCCTACCTAAGGTCATCTATATTTTGTTCTATGTTATCCTCTAGGAATTTTATACTTTTGTGTTTTACAGTTAACTCTGTGATCAGTTTTAAGTTAAATTTGTGAAATTAATGTAACATTGTGTGTCAACTATAATAAAATTGGATTATTTTTTAGTGAAGGGTGTAATATCTGTGTCTAGATTATTCCTTTTTTTCTGTGTCTAGATTATTCTTATTCTTATTCTTATTTTTTGCATATGGTTGTCTTGTTGCTCCAACATTATTTGTTGAAAAGACTGTCTTTGCTCCATTGTATTGCCTTTGCTTTTTTATTGAAGATTGGTTAACAATATTTATATGGTTCTATTTTGGGGCTCTCTATTCTATTCCATTGATCTATTTGTCTTTCTTTTGCTAATACCACACTATCCTGATTATTGTAGTTTTATAGTGATTCTTGAGGTTGGGTAACATCAGTCTTCCAACTTTGCTTTTCTCCTTTAATAGCGTATTGACTACTCTGAGTCTTTACCTTCTCCATATAAACTTTAGAATCTGTTTTTGATAACCACAAAGTAACTTGAGATTTGGATTAGGATTGTATTGGATCTATAGTTCAGGTTGAGAAGAAGTGACATCTTGGCAATATTAAGTCTTCCTATCCATTAACATGGAATACCTCACCATTTATTTAGTTCTTTGAATTTGTTCATCAGAGATTTATTTTCCTCATAGAGATCTTGTACATATTTTGAAAGATTTATACTATGTATTTAATATTTTTGAGTGTAATTGTAAATGGTATTGTGTTTTAATTTCAAATTCCACTTGTTCATTGCTCTTACATAAGAAAGCAATTATTTTTTATATATTAACTTTGAACCTTCAAATTTTGCTATAATTACTATTAATTCCAGGAGGTTTTTTTTTTTTTGGTTTATTATTTCAGATTTTCTACATAGAGAATCATGTCTTTTGTAAACAAAGAGAGTTATATTACTTCCTTCCCAGTATGTATACTTTTATTTCCTTTTCTTGCTAATGCAAGTGCTAAGAAGTGGTGAGAGGGAACCTCCTTACCTTGTATCTGATCTTAGTGAGGAAGCTTAGTGGAAAATATTCTCATAATTAAGTATGATGTTAGTTGTAGGTTTTTTTATGAACATTTTTTGTCAAGTTGAGAAAGTTCTCCATACTCCTTGTTTACTGAGAATTTTTATCATGAATAGGTGTTGATTTTTATTAAATGGTTTCCTCCATCTAAGAATACAGTCATGTGATTTTTCTATTTTAGTCTGTTGAAATAATGGATTATAATTAATTGATTAATTGATGAAACAATCTTGCATACTTGCACAAATTCTACTTTGTCTTGCATATAATTCTTCTTCTACCTTGTTGGATTTGATTTGGTGATTTTTGTTGGAGATTTTTGCATCTGTGTTCATGAGAGATGTTGGTATGCAGTTTTCTTTTCTTGTAATGTCTTTCTCTTGTTTTTGGTATTAAGGTAATGCTGGCTCCAAAGATTGAGTTATAAAATATTTCCTCTGTCTCTATGTTCTGAAATAGATTGCAAAGAAGTGATACCTCATATTTTCAATCTTCATTTTTTTCCTCCCTTGTTTTAGACTCCCAAGGTGTCAAAGAGATAAATTTATGCTAGTTAGTTAATATATGTTGATAAGTGAAAGTGTGCTGGATGTCTATCCCTCCCAGATAATTTGTACAGATTACCAGAAGTCTTTTTTATGCAGTGCTGCACATAACAAAGAGAATTCCATTCAGGTTTGGGTTTAAGGGGGATCAGGGACAGAGGAAGAAGAATTATGGCAGCCAGTAGAAGAAGTTTTGGTGTAGGACTTCTTATATTATCTACATCTCATTTCACCATGTTGCTTGACTTATTCTGCTGGTTTTGGGCCCACTTACATACATCACTGAAGCCTCTTGAATCTGTTATGACTGAATATACCTTTTAATCTGTGTTTTAAAGATATTTATATATATTTCTTTCTTTCTTTAGAATCTTCATTTAAAAATTGATGGTATCCTTTCTGCTGTCTTACCCTGTAATCAAACCTATTAGTGGAAAAGATTGAAAAACTGCGAATCTAGGGGCGCCTGGGTGGCTCAGTGGGTTAAAGCCTCTGCCTTCGGCTCAGGTCATGATCTCAGGGTCCTGGGATCGAGCCCCACATCGGGCTCTCTGCTCAGCGGGGAGCCTGCTTCCTCCTCTAACTCTGCCTGCCTCTCTGCCTACTTGTGATCTCTCTCTCTCTGTCAAATAAATAAATAAAATCTTAAAAACAAAACAAAACAAAAAAAAACTGTGAATCTAAAAGTCATAATTCCTATTTACAGAAATGGAGTGAGTCTTTTGCAGTTTAGTGATTTCTTTGTGGACGAAAGTAGAGTGCTCTGTGAAGATTATTCATATTGTACCCCAAAAATGCAAAAAATAAAACTTCTAATAATCTAATGAATGACAGCTATCAGCACATATTTACATTTAATACTAAAAAAAATTTGCCCCACATGGATAATCTGTACCTTCTATATAATTTACTCCATTGTTGACTGTCTTCAGCAGAGCTTGGCATTTTAGCTTCATTAAATGCATCCATTGTAGGAATTTCCTGAGTACATATATAAAAATATACCTGACATATATTTGATAAAATACATTGAACACTATTATTTTCTAGTTCACATAAATAAAAGAACTTATTTTGTTCATGATTTTACAAAGACTCCAACTTGTTTAGAAATCATTTCTTATAGAAACATTTGTAATTTCTTTTCAACTTTCAGAGCAAAGCATTTTCCAAAAACTTAAATCTTTATTTTCAATACCTTGTAAAATGTAAATAGTAACTTCAAGGAAAGAGGCTTCTTTCCTTTCTTTTTTGGATATGGTCTTATTATTTCTTACAAGATTGATTATACAACCATTTGGATAATTTAGATCTTTTCAAATTTGATTTCCAAATATGCTAGTTGATTGAAATAAAGACATCCCCCATCAGTTTATCTACACAACAGCATTAGTTCTATTTTATAGGACACTTATGTCTGACATGAAGCAAGTATTCAACAAACACTTGCTGAATCGATAAATAAATGCCTGTGCTTGTCAAAGTTTATAGGGTAGAATTGATAAGTGAGTATGAATGTTACATCCATTGAATGAACTCTGTCCTCAGATCCAGTGGCCCAATGTTTTCTCTGACTTAGTAGAGAAGTTGAAGAATAACATTTTAAAAACCTCTGGATTTGAGCCCTACCAGTGCAAGATTTAGAAGGTCAACCCCACATACATCTTCCTGCGGTATAGCTCTGCTCTGTGAAGTGGCCCAGGGATACAAGTGCCTCTATCTTATTGCTTCCCTGTCCCTTAAAGCAGTACCATTGGCCCTTGAACAATGGGTTTGGACTGCCTGAGTCTACTTATACTTGGATTTTTACAGTACAGTACTATAAGTGTATTCTCTCTTTCTTATGATTTTCTTAATAAACATTTTCTTTTCCCTAGCTTAATTTATGGTAAGAATATAGCATATAATACATGCAACATACAAAATATGTGTTAATCAGCTGTTGATGATATCAGCATCAGAACATACAGGTGCCTGTGTTCCCTCACATTGTTTAAGAGTCAACTGTACTTCTCAAATTTCAGTTTCTATATAAACCACCTAGAAGTCATGTTAAAATGCAAATTCTGTTGTTTGTAAACCAGTCCTATGCCTAGCATCTTTTGTTTTGTCAGATACTTTATGTTTTTGTCTTAATGTAGGATGAGAGCTTGCTGGAACCTATTTCAATGTACTTACTTAAAATATGAACAATCAATGGAGCATAAATAGCTACATTTATTTCCCTTGGTGCACGGTTCAATCCTTGATTGATAATGAAACATTAAATTGTCTCATTTGGTTGTTGTGGGAATAATTAAATGCCATTAATGATTAGTGTATCTGGTCAGTGTGCTGTCCTTCAGGTCCTGTTAGAATAAGCTTATTATATACAATTTTCAAATCCCCCTTTGTGATTTACTTATTAAACTGAACTCTATTCTTCCATTCTTCAAGGCCTTGGTATTTTGTGAGAATGTTCGCCTCTATAATAATCTTTTCTTTCATATTCAGAGCTGACTGCTAAGTTTATTGTTATTTTATTTCCATTGTCTTTTAAATTGTTAATGTTTGCTAGATTTTATAACTTTCCAGAGAAGAAAAGGAAATGAAACACGAACCATAGTGCACTTGAACAAAATATGTGCTATTGTTATAGATTGAGTGAATAAATTCATACTGAAAAGTCTCAGTTAGAGTCTGGTTTACAATGAGATACCAACTCACTCTGGTCAGAATGGCTAAAATTAACAACTAAGGAAACAACAGATATGGCAAAGATGTGGAGAAAGGGGAACCCTCCTACACTTGGAATGCAAGCTGGTGCAGCCAGTCTGGAGAACAGTATGGAGGTTCCTCAAAAGGTTAAAAATAGAACTACCTTATGACTCAGCAATTATGCTGCTAGGTATTTGTTCAGGGGACACAAAAATAGTGATCCAAAGGGGCAGTGCACCCCAACATTTATAGCAACAGTGTCCATAATAGCCAAAATATGGAAAGAGTCCAGATGTCCATTGACAGATGAATGGATAAAGAAGATGTGATATATATATATATATATATATATATACATATACATATATACACACATATTATATATAATATATACACACATATATTATATATATTATCTCAATATCACATGATATATATACCATATGATATGTATACACACACACACACACACACACACACACACACACACACACACACACACAATGGAATATGACTCAGCCATCAAAAAGAATGAAATCTTCCCATTTGCAACAATGTGGACGGAATTTGAGGGTATTATGCTAAGCAAAATAAGTCAGTCAGAGAATG
The DNA here is from genome assembly GCA_002007465.1 of Ailurus styani. NCBI lineage: Eukaryota > Metazoa > Chordata > Mammalia > Carnivora > Ailuridae > Ailurus > Ailurus styani. The sequence goes on along the minus strand of LNAC01000032.1, from coordinate 6,442,610 downwards.
ACAAATAACATATGATTTCACTCATATGTGGAATTTAAGAAACAAAACAGATGAACATAGGCAAAGGGAAGGAAAAATAAAATAAGACAAAACCAGAGAGGGAGACAAACCATTAGGGACTCTTAATTGTAGGAAACAAACAGGGTTGCTGGTGGGGAGGTGGTGGGGGGAAGGCATACTTTGGTGATGGGCATTAAGGAAGGCACTTGTAATGAGCCCTGGGTTTTAAATGCAACTGATAAATCACTAAATTCTACCCCTGAAACTAATAATACACAATATGTTAACTACATTGAATTTAAATTAAAAACTTAAAGAGTCTGATTTATTTGCTTCCATATATTCTTGCTATACTAAGTCAGATATTTTAAAAAGGTTATAATTTGTAATCTCATAGGCAGTTTTACTCAGATGAATATCGTATAGTAGAAAAGTGGCTATTGGACAGAGATTATTATAGCTGTCCATGTAAATAACAGGGTGACAAGTGTCTGTAAACAAAAAATTGACCATAATGCAGTAGACTTACTTGTAGAGGTGAACTTACAATTGGTCTCTATTTTTGGAACTCAGTTACTGCATGTATGCAGGTGTCCTTTAGGCCTCTCTAACATTTCTTCCCTTCTGAAATGGACTTCATGAGAGTTTTTTTTTTTTTAAGATTTTATTTATTTATTTGACAGAGAGAGCGATCATAAGTAGGCAGAGAGCTAGGCAGAGGGAGAGGGGGAAACAGGCTCCCTGCTGAGCAGGGAGCCCAGTGTGGGGCTTGATCCCAGGACCCTGAGATCATGACCTGAGTCGAAGGCAGAGGCTTTACCCACTGAACCACCTAGGAGCCCCTTCATGAGAGTTTATTACCTGAATTTCCAACCCTGAGTTTCCAACTGAGGTGAGGCATTTTAGGAATATGATGAAATTCATAGAACTTCTTCAATAGAAATGTGCACATACAGATACACTCAAATTTTTAAATTTAATTTTAGACAATTTGCAGAACTCTAAGAATAACTGGGGAAAAGAAAGGGATGTATGAATCAGATTAAGTTAGAGAGGGGAAGATATCACTGGTGAGATAAAAGAAAACAAAATAAATAAAAATAATAAAAAATAATAAGTAAATTTAATGTATAGAGTGTGTTCTTCAGATTATTAGCTTCTGGCTATGTATACTTACAGATAGATGATTTCTCTGGGAGTTTTAAAAAATAACTTACCTCTTAAAGATCAGGGGCAACGATGAAAAAATGAAGGGAAGTTGGTAATATGTGCCAAGATAAACATTAATATACAAATGCAATAGTCACACTTTAAAATTGTACTTTAAAGAAATAAAAAAGTGTAGATGAAAAAATATATATGTATGTGAATGTTCATTTCAGTGTTACAATGACAAAAATGCAAGCACCCTGAATTCAACAATAAAGCATAGAACAACTAATTCTGGCATGTTTTTGTCAATATACTACTATGCAATCATGACAAATAATGTAGATCAGTGCCTCTCAAATTTAATGTACATATGAATCCATGGTGTTCTAATAAATGTTTAGTAACTGGTTTTTTGAGAAAAATTTTGTGTGAATTATTTGGTGATTTCTGTGATACAAATATTCCATCATGGCTGATTCAATGCTACCAAAGTGACGCCACTGAATGCGGAGCTGGAAAGAGATGTGCACAACTGGCTCTCTTCAAATGCATGCCCCCTCCAGCACACCACTGAATGATGAGTCACTTGTGGCCTTGTTTAAATGCAGATTCTGATTCAGAAGTTCTGGGGAAAAGCCTGTGACTTTTCCTATCTAAAAAGCTCCCAGATCATTTTCAGGTTACTGCTCTGGGGACAATTGGAGCAGTGAGGTTGTAGATTAATATCTGTTGACAAGGGAAAAAAGTGTTTCCAATATATTACTATATGAAACTAAAATCTGAGACAAAATTATGTAGGTTGTTTTATATTTCTAAGATATATATAGTATGGACACATTGTGTCCTATGGATATATTCATATATGTATGTATAGTATTGATATGCCCAGTCAGTTGATAACTTATAGGAATGGAATCAAAAAGAAATTTTTTTTTTCTCCGAAGGACCCTTTAAAATTAATTTAGTGGAGAAAGTTTCTCTCCCAAATGCACACTTAAAAACCAGATGTCTAAATTATAAAGTACAGTATTCATTTAGAAAATAAGATATGAAGTTTTAATAATCAAGATTCTAAGTTTTATTTAAAATTAAATCTTCTCAGAAGAAATTTGTATGTTAATGTTGCATTTATTGCAGCAAAAGTTATAAGACTATGTTAAAGCTTTTCGTATTTGCTGTGTGAGCATTTTGTAAAACATTGAAAGTAGTTTGAAATAGTACAAGAGAGCATTTCTTATGACTTATTTTATATCATTTGTTTTCCTCATCCTAAAATGTTGAATAAAATCTGTTTGATTCAGTTTTCCTACAAAAAAAAATTAAATTTTCTCCCCTTGTTCAGATAGGACAGTTTTCAGGTGGCCTACCTGCTTTTGGGAAGGGTATATGGATGGCTTCTCCTCCTTTTCTTGATCTGCAACACATCCAACCTTGAATTAATGCCCTTCCATGATGTGTGTTTGTGGGAGAAAAGAGAGAAAGAGGGATAAGAAAGTTCTCATTGGAACTCCTAGTGCCGTAAGCTGGCTATGCCTCTCTAGGCCAACAGCTGTCTGGTGCATGACTCCTTTCATGGAGTGCATTGGTAGATTTCTCAGATCCTCATGTCTGGGGACTTCTTTACCAGCCATGCTTCACATGTGAATTACTTTTCTGTGTGTTCTTCTGGGAAGCTCTCTGCAACCCCTAGGAATCCTGAGTCCATCTCCAGTTTCCTGTTACTGGGATCCATTTACCCTTTGACAGAAACAAGACAATCCCAGTACTTTTTCACAGGTGAAATTTTCACTTATCTTTTGACTTGAGCAATTCAGAAAGTTCAGGCCATTTCCCAGGCAGCAGTGGTTCACCTGGCTTCACCATCAGAGAAGTTGGCCTTTGTTGTTTTCCCTAGATTTCTCCAGGGGAATGTCAGATGCCTGTCCATCACACCCCCATTTTGGGGTCACATATTAAACTCTCTCAGTGGTTCTATTGAAGCTGGTACCTCCTCCCCCTTCATTGTTAAGCTTTAAGTATGGACAGACATTCCTAATGCTTCTCCCTTGGATGTCAGTTGAACACCCAGAATTTCAATAGCTCTCCTCAAATCTTCTCTTGAAATCTTTGTTCTCCAGTTAGGGTTTCCTTCTGCATCCCTGAGGTGGTTGAGAGTTCTAAGAGCCTTGGAAGAATCCTATCCCTTCCCCTTTTGTTTACATTGATAAATTATACACTTGAGTATGGCCCTTCCCTCTGATGTGAAAGATCAATCCTGTTTTGGTCTTGATTGAAATTTGCTTTTAGCAAACATATCACAAAACAAAAGGACATGCCTCAAAAATACTAATATTGGTTGTGGTGAGGATATGGGTGTTTTCCTTTGAATTTGTATTTATTTTCACATTTTTCTATGATTAAAACACTTTTATCACTCAAAATATATTATTAAAAAGCACATATTTTTACAATTTTGGCTTTTAAAATCCGCAATGAATCAGTTTTTATAACTAGTTTTGTTTTTATTTCTTGTTCAATCTCTTGAGTGCTAACCTAATTTTGACCACAGGTAGGAAATTACATATAAATGTTATGTTTTTAAAGAGCCTATGTAATATCTGAAAGGGACATTGGAATCTTGGAATTTTATATAGTTTGTATTTCTTGTTGGAAGCAAATATCGTCTGATTTGCTGAAAGCTCTAAAAGCTCTGTGTAACCTTTTGCTTGTCTCTGTTACCTTTGTCTTTTTGTATACTACCTTCTCCAATTTATAAAAAAAATGCAAAACAAATTATGCTTTCTCCCCTAGTTAGTAGCACAATGCCAGATTTCCACATGGTTAGGGGAGATGATGGGTAACAGGGACAGATATAACGTATAGCTATGTACGGAATGGATGGATGGATGGATGGATGGATGAATGATGGCATTTTAGCTGACAGGTGGAGAAGCATATCTTGGTAATCAGGAAGCAAGTGATACTTGGAAAAACAGGCAAGAAGATATTTGGTGTCAAAATTCATTTGGTACCATGGATTCTAACCCTTGGGCTAGAGGTCAGGATCAGAACTCTAGGTCATAGGTAGGGCTTTGGAAAGAATAAAATATCCAAGGCCCTGGTTTTGGAGATGCTGTTATGGTATTTTATATAGTAAAGGACTCCAATTCACTTAATGTATAAAACTTAGAATAAACAAGTGTATTTAATGTTTAATATCTGTGAAAAGACTGTTATGAAGCAGTTCTAGGGACAAAAAAACAGAACAATGGAATATTCTAACTACTTGACTTCAAATGCAGGATCACGTTGGGCCAGCAGTGAGAGTGATGGATGCTGAATCCTGAGTGCTGGATTGGTGTTTCTTAAATTCTACCTGGTGGAGGTTGGAATTAGTTTTGGAATTGCCTGCTTGGGGTGAGGATGGTGGAGAGAGTTTGAGCTTGTAGGAGGAGGATGTGTAAAGATTGATGCTGGTGCTGAAAATCAATTAGGTTTGTGTTCCTCAGTATAATCTTGAAATTACCTGCATTTCAATCATTTTGGAGGCTTATTGAAAAAGTAGATTATCAGACTCTGTACTAGGTGCCTGAGTGTATGTCAAGGAATTTACATGGCTTGGAAGCATTTTAAGTGGGTTCTTAATGTACCTTGGAGTCCAAGAACCACAAAAATAGGATGTGACAAATATCCAAGATGAGCATTTGGGTTGGAATGCCATTTGCTTCTGTCTCTGCTGATAGTCTTAGACTTTAATATTCAGTTCAAATATTATTTCTTTTATTAAGCTATTTTCAGTTTTTCTAGATGAAATGAATCACACAGTCTGATGCTTTCATGGAACATTCCTTTATTGTGTTTTGGGTAATTAAATACCCTTTGGGTAAGGCAGTGTGCACATTGGTGAACAGCCAGTCAGCCTGGATTTAAGACTCACCTCCATCTCTCACCAGCTGTGTAAATTTTAGCCAATCGCTTACATTTTTTAAAAAGTGCTTCATTTTCCTTATCTGTAAAATGGAGGTAGTTGTGAAAATTAAATGAGTTAGCACTTATAGTGCCCTTATAATGCTAAATAGTACAGCACTTAGTAGTGTGTAGCATACCCTTATGCTCAGAGAATCTTCGCTATTTTTATTTGCTGGGAGAAGATTGCATGTTGTATTAATCTCTGTCAAGGACCTCAGTGCAGAAGTAGGCACTCCAGGAAATTGTTGAAATTGAATTGAATTCATCTTCCAAGACAGTTATCAGGTTAGACAGGCCAGTGTTCAGGTGGGGAAAACTCACTTGACTCTCTGGAAAAAAAATACAAGAAAACATGCAATGTAATATTTATGAATTTTGGGTTTGAGAGTGTGAAGGGATTTAATTAAAGATTATATAAAAAGAAGGCAGGGTGAGAAAATTTCCAGAGTTTTCAGAACAACTCTGAAGTATATTCGATATGCCTGTAGTTTGTGTCTTGTAGAATGCAAATATTATATGCTAAATGATCCATGCCCTTTTTTGTTTCTTAAAAGCAAAATGCTTGTTTAGAAATGCACCACATAAATGAATTCAGAACTATCAGGTAATGCCCCATTTCCCATTTGGCTTTTATGGATTCTTATGGATGGGACCTTAATTTTCAAATAACAGATATTTACTGAATTGTAATAAAAATACAAAAAAGTAAATAATCTGTAACATATTTGTAACATATGCCTGATAATCAGATCTTTGAATGTATGAATACCATGGAAAGTTTTTCTTTTCTTTTTATTTACTTATTTATACTTCTGCCTCTTCCCATAAAGATCTGTGGTCACTATATAGATATTTTGATAAAAGGCAGGCTTTCCCAAGCTCTTAAAAATCCAACTTCAAAAAATATTTTTATAAGTGAATCTACTTATATATTTTATAACTTACTCAAAACTTAGGATGCAAAATTCTTTATTTTTAAGATTATGTTTTTTGTACCTTATCAGAAAGCTCAATGTGAAATAAATCTAATTACACATATATAATTGCATGTTGTGTATGAACATATTTTTGCTTTATTTTTTGAGCATATTTTAAATAAAAAAGGCTGCTATTTTCAAAATTAAAATACATATAACTTTTATTTATTTATTTTTATTAACATATAATGTATTATTTATTTCAGGGGTATAGGTTTGTGATTCATCAGTCTTACACAATTCACAGCACTCACCATAGCACATACCCTCCCCAATGTCCATCACCCAGCCACCCCATCCCTCCCACTCCCCTCCCTTCCAGCAACCCTCTGTTTTGTGAGATTAAGAGTCTCTTATGGTTTGTCTCCCTCTCTGGCTTCATGTTGTTTTATTTTTCCCTCCCTTTCCCTATGATCCTCTGTCTTATTTCTTAAATTCCTCATATCAGGGAGATCATCTGATAATTGTCTTTCTCTGATTGACTTAATACCCTCTAGTTCCATCCATGTCATTGCAAATGGCAAGATTTCATTTTTTGATGACTCCATAATATTCCATTGTATACGTACACCACATCTTCTTTATCCATTCCTGTTTTTTGACATCTAGGCTCTTTCCATAGTTTGGCTATTGTGGACACTGCTGCTACAAACATTGGGGTGCCCCTTCGGATCACTACATTCATATCTTTGGGGTAAATACCCAGTAGTGAAATTGCTGGGTCATAGGGAAGCTCTACTTTCAACTTTTTGAGGAACCTCCATATTGTTTTCCAGAGTGGCTGCACCAGCTTGCATTCCCACCAACAGTGGAGGAGGGTTCCCCTTTCGCTGCATCCTGGCCAACACCTGTCATTTCCTGACTTGTTAATTTTAACCATTCTGACTGGTGTGAGGTGGTATCTCACTGTGGTTTTGATTTGTATTTCCCTGATGCTGAGTGATGTTGAGCACTTTTTCATGTGTCTGTTGGCCATTTGGATGTCTTCTCTGCAGAAATGTCTGTTTGTGTCTTCTGTCCATTTCTTGATTGGATTATTTGTTCTTTGGGTGTTGAGTTTGATAAGTTCTTTATAGAATTTGGATACTGGCCCTTTATCTGATTTGTCATTTGCAAATATCTTCTCCCATTCTGTCAGTTGTCTTTTGGTTTTGTTGACTGTTTCCTTTGCTGTGCAGAAGCTTTTGATTTTGATGAAGTCCCAATACTTCACTTTTGCCCTTGCGTCCCTTGCCTTTGGCTATGTTTCTAGGAAGAAGTTGCTGCAGCTGAGGTTGAAGAGGTTGCTCCCTGTGTTCTCCTCAAGGATTTTGATGGATTCCTATCTCACATTGAGGTCTTTCATCCATTTTGAGTCTATTTTTGTGCATGGCATAAGGAAGTGGTCCAATTTCATTCTTCTGCATGTGGCTGTCCAATTTTCCCAACACCATTTGTGGAAGAGACTGTCTTTTTTGCATTGGAGATTCTTTCCTGCTTTGTCGAAGATTTGTTGACCATAGATGAGGGTTCATTTCTGGGCTCTTTATTCTGTTCCATTGATCTATGTGTCTGTTTTTGTGCCGGTACTATACTGTCTTGATGATTACAGCTTTGTAATAGAGCTTGAAGTCCAGAATTATGATGCCACCATCTTTGCTTTTCTTTTTTCAACGTTCCTCTGGCTATTCGGGGTCTTTTCTGGTTTTGTATAAATTTTAGGATTATTTGTTCCATTTCTTTGAAAAAAGTTGATGGTATTTTGATAGGGATGGCATTAAATGTGTAAATTGCTATAGATCCCATAGATATTTTCACAATAGTTGTTCTTCCAGTCCATGAGCATGGAATGTTTTTCCATTTCTTTGTGTCTTCCTCAATTTCTTTCATGAGTACTTAATAGTTTTCTGAGTACAGATTCTTTGCCTCTTTGGTTAGATTTATTCCTAGGTATCCTATGGTTTTGGGTGCAATTGTAAATGGGATCAACTCCTTAATTTCTCTTTCTTCTCTCTTGGTGGGAAAATACATATGACTTTTTCGATCAAGAATTACTGAGTAATCTATTTTCCAGGAATTAGTAGATAATTCTGGCTTGATAGATGATTTAGCTGGAAGACATTTCATTCTAAAATTTGTAAACAATTTCTGTATTATTTAAGATATTCTTTTCTGTCATGTATAAAGCACATAGTTTGATGAGTATTGTGAGTAAAGACACATGGGTGCTTACATTAAAATATTCTTTCAAGATTAAATTTTAAGACTTCAGGACACAAATCTATTGAAATGTGCTAATGAAACTATATTAAATTTTGGCCTGTGCTGTGGTATGCAGATGTAGGTGGCTCTGGTTTGTAGCACAGCTTATACCTTCTCAGGACAGTTCTTTTTTCCAACATTAATCCCCAAAGATAATTGAACTTCTCCACAGAAATCTCAAAATCATGTCTCAACATAAAGTACCAATATTCTCATTTCTATCTTCCAATCATGATGGAGTAACAGGGACCACATTTACTCTTCTGTCTCTAACAATTTTAAAAATGGACAGACCATACAATAACAGTTTTTCACATTGCACAACAGGCAGCAAAACAATAATCTCTGAGGGAAAGTAAACAAATTAGGTGAGACTTTGATTCTTATTACTGCCTGAAGAGCATTTACAGGCTACCAAGCAGGAAAAGTAAACCCAAACAGAACCTGAAGATGTCTCTGAGTTGAGGAAACAGAGTTGAGAGATTGCAGTGTTTCAAGGTAGCTAGAATTCACATGATAGAGTATCATGAAAGAGAGTTTCCTATAGAGATATATTCTAGACATCTTCAAAAGATTTATTCTCCCTGTGTTCAGTTGAGTATCAAGCATTGCATATTTGTGAGGAAAGTATTCAACACTAGAAAAGAACCACTTGAAAGGAGTTAGTGGAACTCCCTGGAGGTCACAGACAGTTGGGATAGTTTATGTTCCTACCAGGCAAAAATACATAGCCATTAGTTCGAATACTCAGAAGGTAATGAATGCCTCAGTAGTGGGGCAAAACTAGCCCTGCACCAAAGGCTGTACTCTTCCTGATGAATAAAGCCTAAAATGGAGCCTCAAAGGGATAAAATTTTCCAAATAACTCAACTTTTCATTGAGTAAAACTCAAGAATATTCAGAGTATCTAGTAACCAGGAAGGTAAAAATCATGATATCTGATTTGCAAAGAAGTGGGAAAATATGAACTATAATGAAGAGAAAAATCAATCAGCAGAAACAGATCCAGAAATGATTTACATTATAAAATTAATGGACCGTAACTTTAAAACCATATTACAGTTCTGTTCTGTATGTTCAAGAAAGTAAAGGAAAGCATGGGCATGTTAAGGAAACAAAAATAATATGTAAAAAGACCCCAATAAAATTTCAAAGAGATAAAAAATTCATGGTTTGAGACATATACGTTGGGTTGGATTGACAGGAGATTTGACACTACAGGAGAAGAGATTAATGAATGTGAAGACATCACAACAGAAACTATTCAACACAGAGAAAAAAGACTAAAAAAACAGACAAAACATCAGTGAACTGCAGAACAACTTAAGTTGGCCTAATTTGTGGGAAATTAGAATTCCCAAAGGGGAGGAGAGAGGCCAAGAAAGAAAAAAAAATGACTTTGTATTTGTAGAAATAAATGACTGAAAATTTTATTTTGAAACTGAAAATTGATAAAAACTATAAGCCTATAGATCCAGTAAGTTCAACAAACCCCAAGCACAAGAAACATAAAGAAAATTACCACAGACACATTATAATCAAAATGCTTAAAAGTAGTGTGAAAATCTAAAAAGTAGCCAGAGGAAAACACATTATGTAAGAGAAATTAAGTAAAGAATGATAGTGACTGTCAAAAATAATGCAAGGTAGAAGACAGTGGAGAGACATCTTTAAAGTATTGAAAGAAAAAAAAGACTCCTATCAACCTAGATTGATATACTCATCAAAAATATCCTTGAAAGCAAAGGCAAAATAGACATCTTCAGATATATAAACACTGAAAGAATTTAACTCAGAATTGTACTATAAGAAATGCATTAGATTTGCATTATAAAAAATACTAAAATGTTGTGCTTTGTAGGTAGAAAGAAAAAGGCACCAGAGGGAACTCTGAATTTATACAAATAAATGAAGAATATTCAAAATGGTAAATATATATAGAATAAAAGATGCAAAGGGAACCAACTATCAAACACTGCTACTGGGAATATAAAATGATATAATAACTTTGGTATACAGTTTGAAGATTCTTTTTATAAGTTATATTTCACTTGCTATTTGAACTAGGCATTCTTTTCCTAAGTATTTATCTAAGAGAAAATAAAACACAATAAGACTTTTATATAAATGTTTATAGCATTTTTATTCAAAATAAACCTGAAAAGAATCCACATACTTATCAACAGGTGAGGGGCTAATAAATAAATTGTGATGTATCCATGTAATGGATTTGAATAATAGTAAAATATAAATATCAAAGGATACTACAGTAATAAGAAAGAATGATTTATTGATAAATTCAACACAACAGATAACTCTCAAGATTCATTTTTGCCTATCATAGGTTAAGTAGAATACATGCTTTGTGATTTCATTTATACAAAATTCTATAAAATGCAAACTAATTTATGTGGGCATACCTCAGAGATATTGCAAGTTCTGTTCTATTCTACCACAATAAAGTGAATATTACAATAAAGTGAGTCAAATGATTTTTCTGATTTCCCAGTGCATAAAAAGTATGTTTACATTATACTGTAGTCTATTAAATGTACAATACCATATGTCTAAAAAACCAATGTACATACCTTAATTTAAAAATAATTTATTGTTAAAAAATGCTAACCATCATCTGAGTGTTAATGGAGATTAATATGTTATTATATTATATTGCTACAATCTCATGATAAAATTTAAACAGATTAAGAATTGCTTCTAATGGGTGAGCAGAGATTTCTTGAGATGTAATTCATTGGTGAAGATGCTGTGAAAATATTGAAATAACAACAAAAGATTTAGAACATTATTATAAACTTAGTTGATAAAGTAGTAATAGGGTTGGAGAGGAGTGACCCTAAAAGATATTCTACTGTAGGTAAAATACTATTAAACAGGATTGTATGCTACAGACATATCATTCATGAAGGGAAGAGCCAATTAATATGGCAAATTTCATTCTCTCCCTCCCTCTTTCCCTCCCTCCTTCTTTTCCTTCCTTCCTTCTTTCCTTTTTATCACTTCATTACCAATTTAGGTTGAGGGAATAATATATGTGGACACTCTTCTAGGTGCTAAGGATAAAGAAATGAGTAAGTTAAGGTCTTTAGTCCCACTAAAGTTGCAGCGAAGAAGGGCAACAAAGAAATAACAAGGAAATAAATGTCTTATAGGAAATCTGGTAAGGATAAATACTAGGAAGAAAAATGAAGTAGAATAAAGGAATAGAGGTGACAAGACAGAGCAGTATTGATATATAGGACTGGAAAAATGAGTAAATCTCTCTCCTTTACTGATCTTTGAGCAGAGCTCTCATAAAGGGAGTGAACCAGGCCAAAGTTTATTTCAGATATAAACTAGTAAGTACAGAGGTACTGAGGGTAGAGTTTTATTAGTGTGTTCAAAGAACAGCACTGGGGGCAGTGTGACTTAAGTGGAGAGAACAATTTGGAAAGTGCTTGGAAAGAAGTTTGGAGACATTGTAAGTGTCAAATGAAAGACCCTTCCCCTAGAAGGTAGATAGGATAACTAACCGCTTTTTTTTTTTGCTTTTCTGTAAACCGCTGGCTTTTAGGTATAAATTAGGTTATTAATCGGGTTATTAGTCGCATATTAATTGCTCTTTTGCTTTACTGTCACTGCTTGGCTTATAGAAATAATAGAGACGCCATGATGGCTTTCCTACCTTCCCCCTTCTTGTTCCCCGCTCTTGCGCGAGCGGGCCCTCAGAACCAATCAGCTTGTTCCCCCTTCCCGCCTCTCACTTCGCGCGCGCGGGTACTCAAAACCAATCAGCAAACTCCAAGTATGCCTTTTTCAAAGTTCAAATTGTCAACCAATCAGTTGCGCCCCACCCAAAACTTGTTTGTGCCTTCCTATATAAGACCCTGTTTCTCTCCGGTCGGTGTGCTCGGTTAGCTGGAGCTGCCGACCACCCGCCGGTACCTGCGTGGAAATAAACCTCTTGCTGTTTGCATCCAGTGGCAGTGTTAAATTCTTGGGTAAGGGGATCCGCAGGTCTTTCAAGATATAGGAGATATTAAGGATTTTGAATTTGGCTCAAATCACTACTGGAAGCCATCAGGGTGTTTTGAGTAGGAGAATGACTGGCTATGAGTTATATTTTCATTGAACCTTTTGTAAAGGACAAGCCATATGGTAGCAAAAATGGAAGCAACCAGATCATTTCAGAGTAAAGTAATTTTAAGGCAAGAGATGATGGTGGATTGCAATATATGGAAGTCGTGGATATGGTAATAATTGGTGAGATTTTGAATGTATTTTGATAGTAGAACCACAAATCTTGATCATGGATTGGATGTAGGGAAGAAAATCAAAAGTGGCTTCTTGTTTTTGTCCCCAACTACCAGCTGAATTGTGGTATCATTTACAGAGGTGGGAAGATTAGAGGAGAAGCAGGTTTTAGGAGAAAAATCAAAGTTCTGTTTGAGTGCTATTAAATTTTTGATGTTTATTAACCATTAATGTAGGCAGTTGGATATATGAATTTGGAGCTCAAGAGAGGTGAAGAACCTGGAGATACAATGTGTAGATGCTATTTACAGTGATAAAACTTGATAGTACCACTATTATAAGGATCTCATTAGGAAAACAGAAACTAGATATTTCGACAGAGGAGATATAATTTAGGCAACTAATTATACACATGTTGGGGCTGACATAGCAAAAATGAGAACACAAAGAAACCCTAGAGTAGATCACTGCAGGAAGCAGCTGATAACCCAAAGCACAGGGAGAACAAAAGGGGAGAGGTAGAGGCTTGGAGGAGAAATCCCTCAAACAAGAAGCTCAAACCACTCAGTAGTAGACTGCTAAATGGGCAGAGGGAGGCTAGTTGAGGGAGTCCTGAAAAAATCAGGCACTCCAACTTGAGGTTGGGAAGTGGAGGTATATTTGCAAGATGATTGAGGATAATTAGCTTGTGAGGTAAGAGGAAACTTGGAGAGGGTAGAATAGCAGAAGAGTGAAAAAAAATTCAAAAAGGAGAGAGTATCTAGCCATGTTAAATGTTTTTAGAGGGGAATTTGATGACTGAAAGTTGCTATGGGATTTGATCAGCTGGAGGTTGTTGATGCCTTGACAGAAGTGGATGTACTGGGGTTATGGCAATAAAGTCTGGAGTGAGTTCAAGTAGGAAAAGGAGGCATGACGGTGAGTATACACAAAATTTTTTTTTTAAAGATTTTTAAAATTTATTTCACAGAGAGACAGACAGTGAGAGAGGAGACACAAGCAGGGGGGAATGGGAGAGGGAGAAGCAGGCTTCCCGCTGAGCAGGGAGACTGATGAGGGGCTTGATCCCAGGACCCTGAGATCATGAGCTGAGCCGGAGGCAGACACTTAAAAGACCGAGCCACCCAGGAGCCCCACACAAATGTTTTTCAAGGAGTTTTGTAATAAACTGGAGGAAGGAGATAGAGCAGTAGTGGAAAGGAATATGAGGTTAACGGTTTTTTGTTTCTTCTTTTACTCTCAGATACGACAAATTTATTTGCTGATAGAAAAGATATAAATGAGAAGGAAAAAACTTGATTGCAAGAGAAAGATAATTGCAAGAGCAAAATCCTTGAGTGAGAAGGAATTGGACGTTCATTTATTTTAAAAATAAAGAAACTCGATACTATGACTACTGATAATGGAGGGTTGGTTGATTTTATAGTAGGAAGATGAAGTTCTCTATTGCTGGCTTCTGTTTTCTCAGGGAATTACAATGCATCAAAATCAGCCAAAAATTAAGAGAAAAATGAGGCGATGGAGGTTTGGGAAGAAAGGAAAATAGGGGTGCCTGGGTGGCTCAGTGGGATAAAGCCTCTGCCTTCAGCTCAGATCATGATCTCAGGGTCCTGGGACCGAGCCCGCATCGGGCTCCCTGCTCAGCGGGGAGCCTGCTTTCTCCTCTCTCTGCCTGCCTCTCTGCCTACTTGTGATCTCCCTCTCTCTGTCAAATAAATAAATAAAATCTTTATTTAAAAAAAAGAAAGGAAAATATAAAATAGTCATTTTGATTAAGTTGAAGTTAGTGGTCTACAATAGTGAGCAAGGGTAGAGATAGTGAGAACTGTTCACTCTGGGTACCGGTGGTAAGCCATGAATTTTCTGTAGAAAATCTTTAAAAAGTTTTAAATTATTATTATTATTTTAAATAATTTTAAATCTTAAAATGAAATAAAAATTAAATCAATAATTAAATTTCAATGCAAATAAATTAAAATTAAAAATTTATATTAAAATTTCTAATTAAAATTGGTCTGTTATTTATTATCATCAAATGTAGGCAATTTTAAAGAATGTCAATGATACTGTACTCCATGAAAAAAATGTTTCATCAGTCTAAATTCTAATCTAAGCAATTGCTATGATTATTCTTGTTTTAATAGCTTCAGTTTAGCACATGAAAATATGCTAGATTGCTAATGTCCTTATTCTTTAGTAAATATTGTATTCTGTTGAGTTATTTTGAGAAACTACTATTTAAAAAATTGGCCTCTGAGCTCCAACACAGATTTAACTTCAATGGTTCCTTTTGTAATTTAAAATGGTTTGTAAACATTTGAGCTTGCTTCAGGTGAATTCGCCTCTGCATACATTCCCAAGGTTAACAGTAGATTCAAAATAAACAATGATAGCTCAGTGATTGTAAAGACAACAGTTCTTGAGTTATTTCAATATTGCCATTCTATGTGAGCACTTGGAGTTTTTAACTGTTTAAAAATTGCAACAGTGGAAGAGTTCAAATTGTGAGTTGTTATAGTTTTTTTTTTTTTCAAGAATTCAGTTTTTGGTTCTTTGATAAAATATATTTGTTCCCTGCCATAATTATTGCTGGATGTGATTTTGTTGTTGTGAAAGAAGAGAGGATGTTAAAATATGACCTATTTCTGTTGTCAGTGTGATGTGTACAGCACTGGAGGTCATGAATGTTAAATGAGATCAGCTAGCATGTTTGTATGTCTCCCTCGACCCCGGCATATTCAACTGTAGAGTCACAGGCAGCCTCCCTGCCCCCAGCATTCAGGGACAGTGTCAGTTAACTGGTTTGAGATAGAGGACAACACTGTGCAAGAGGCAGAGCAGCATAGAAGATATTCGTTCACAAATATGTGAGAGCTTCGTGGGTTTAAAGGAGGTAGGGGCTAAGGGTATTTACATAATAGAGTTGGGAGAAATGAGCAAATAAAATCCAAGTTATCACTATTAATTTGGTTTGGCTTATATCCACCGGCTGGTCAAGGTTGAAGAACTTGGGTTATACTTATTTGTACTATATAACACATTTATGTGAAAATAAACAGAGGCAGATATTTGTCCCATGTATCTTTGAGGCATACAAGGGGGCAGGTAAAATGCTTAAATATAGACAATTAGTAAAATTGATAAATAAGATTTAACTCAAGCTGTTTGGTTTCCTCTTAGTGGCTCATATATTATAATAGGTCAAAATATATGGTGTAGAAACTAGAGATAAACTTTTTTATTGAACTCAATATCAAGTGGTATGCATTTAAATAATACATACACTTCTGTTTTTCACAGCTAGTGACGTGTAGAATTCAGGGAAATCTAGAGAGAGCAATCAATATGTTACTAGAATGGGAAAATAATCTTTCATTGGAAGCATGGTGCATCTTTCTTCTAGCAAAATTTATAGGCTATATTCCAAAGTCAATCCAGGGATTTTATTTGTAAAGCAATTATTTTGTTCATTTAAATTGTTATTTTATTTCAAAGTTGATTTACACTTTATGAGATTATTTACAGTAGATATCTTTTTGTGCGTACCTGTTATGCTAAGAAAACATCTATGGTGTTGAATCAAGGAATACTTATGAGGCAGTTATGAATTGCAGTTTATAAACTCATTTACAGAGAAACATACTCTCTTTTTCTATGGCTCCACTTACTATTTAGTATCTCTGGGTAGTCAGAATATTTTAAACTTAGTTTCTTGTATTTCCTGCTTCCTTCCCCCAAATTAGTTTCAGAAACGTGTTATATCAAGATACTGGGAAATATGGGATGTGATTATTAAATGAATATCTTAGTTTGAAGGATGCAGTTGATATGTCATGGTTTGAGTGAGCATGGCCATTCCGATTTTGTGTCATTCTGCTAATTTAGTGTAATGCTTGGGGAATCTTCCTAGGAGGCTGATCATGTTACGGTGAGCTCGGATGTACCATATCGGCAAGACTCTTCCAGGTCTTTGCTATATTTCACTTAGAACTTCTGTAGAGTTTGGGGAGGAAATTTACCACCTTCCCCTTCTCCCCCGTCCCAGGCCCCCAGTCAGGGAAACTACTTTCTTATTTGGTGTTGGGTTGGGTATAGGGATTAAGTGATCTTCTCTCTCTGTGTTTGCTCAAAATATTTTATTGATAACTTATGTTAGTTTTTCTTGTTGCTGTTGTAACAAATGACCACAACATTAACAACAACACACATTTATTATTTACAGTTCTGGGCTAAAATCAAGGTGTTGGCAGGTCTGTCTTCATTCTGGTGCCTCTCAGGGATAAATTGTTTCCTTTCCTTTTCCAGTTTCTAGGGCTGTCTTTAGCTCAGGTCCCCCAGCCAGCAATCACATTATTTTAACTCCACTTCCATCCTCACATCTTTTTCTGATTCTTAGGCTTCTGTATCCCTCTTTCACTTCTAAGGACCCTCGAGAGTACCTTGGACCCACCTGGATAAGCCAGGGTAATCTCCCCATCTCAAGATCCTTAATGTAATAGCATTTGCAAAGTCCCTTTTGCCACGTAAGAGAATATATTCACAGGTTCTGGTGATTAGGACGTGGACATATTTGGGTGGTCATTATTCTGTTTAAAACACAACTCAAAATTCCTGATCTCTCTGGGACTTAGGCTTTTTGGAAAAGCCTGAGAGAAAAATCAGGGTTGTTCTGTTTTTGATTTTGTTTTTGTTGTTGTTCTGCGGTATATCATTCTGTTTGAATCTAATTCTTTGCTTGAATGGGAGGAAAGCAAAATACAAAGTAACAAGTCAGTATGGGAATTTTTTTTTTAGTCTCACAAGACACGTATATTACAAAAACTTGTTTAGCTAAATGGAAATGTTTAGTGGAAGCGTAAGTGTTTATTATCAAGTACCCTGTTATTTTCTGAAGGGGCACACTTACTGTTCTTTTTCTTCACTGAAGACAATACTGATGATATGAGCCTCATATGAATTAAAACACGTTAAATAAGTGGAATAAAGTGAGGTCTTATGGTTTCTCCTTTCCCGACTGTTGCGTGAGTTAATTTGCATCCTGAGTTAAGGGAAAGTACTCATCTCCATTGGGATTTCATTGTCCTGATGCAAGCTGGTCCTGTTGAAATGCTTGGAATAGAAAACACACTACTGAAAGGGGAGAGGGTGAGAGTTGTGGTCTGGCATATCCCAACCCCAGTCCATCTCTTCAGGCAGTATTTTCTCCCCCCCGCCAACATGTATTATATACACAACTAGGTCAAGTTCCTATAGCTGCCAACCTCCCTCTCTTCAAGGCTAGGTGGGCATGTTCTCTTTTCCACTGGTACAATCATTTGGCTGCCATTTTTGTTCCCTTCATTGGCCTGGAGGACAGTATAGCACACATGGAAGCACTTACTAAATTCACTTAGCAAGCCTTAAATGATAGCCAACAAAGCCTGTACTTACTGAATATTGAAATGTCTCTGAAGAAAGCTGTCTTCCAAAATAGAATGTCCTTGGACATTATTACTGCCTCAAAAGGAGGCCCCTGTGCCATTATACAAACAGAATATGTGTTCATACCTGATGAATCTGCTAATGTATCATCTTTACTAGATTACCCAAAAACACAAGTGGAGGGTTAGGATCATGGGGTTCCTGGTAGAAAAAAATATTTAGTTATTTTGGGAATCATTATCTTGATCTGTGTGTTCTCTTACATTTGCCCCTATTGTTGCTGTGGTATGTGCCTCATTTGACATCTGTCTGGCATCAGATAGATGTCAAATGATCTACTTCCATCCTAGTGAAACCCCTTGCCGACCACTCAGGACACGCTGCCAAAGAAGGGAGAATGTAAGATTATAAGAGCCAACAAGAGGGGTGTAGTGTTGGAGAAGGTTATTGAGAGGGCACGACTGCTGGTTGACCTGTAAGCTGAACCTCGACAATCCATCCAAGGCTTCTTAACTCCTCCCCTGTCCTCGGAATGTGCATCTACCCATCATTCCCTTGCTAGGGGCTATTTTAAGAACACAGCCTTGAGAGAGTAATGCATGGTTGAGACCATCTGGTTTTTTTGTTTTGTTTTGTTTTTGTTTTTTTAAGATTTTATTTATTTATTTGATAGAGAGAGAGAGAGCGAGAGAGAGAGAGAGAGAGAGAGATTACAAGTAGGCAGAGAAGCAGGCACAGGGAGAGGGAGAAGCAGGCTCCCTGCTGAACAGAGAGCCGATGCCAGGCTTGATCCCAGGACCCTGAGATCATGACCTGGGCCGAAGGCAGAGGCTTAACCCACTGAGCCACCCAGGCTCCCTGACCATCTGGTTTGAATACATGACTGAACCCAGTTAAGGCCTCTATATAAACTTTAAAGATTCTGGAGGGCAGATGTGACCTACTGGTTTGTGTCTTGTGGCTGTCCAAGACAAGCCTCTTCTGTAAGTTTATTAAAACTGTCACCTTTCAGTCTGGAGTGGCCTGGCTGTTTCTTCAATCTCTCCTTTCCCTCTGTGTATGGGAGCCAGTTTGTAAACCAACATTTGCATTTCCCTGATGATTAGTGATGTTGAACACCCTTTCATCCACATGTTGGCCATCTTGATTTTTTTTTTTTTGTCATCTGTATGTCTTTAGAAAAATGTCGAGTCACATCTCCTGACCAGTTTTTAACTGTTTTTTGTTTGTTTGGTATTGAGTTCTTTATATATTTTAGATATTATCCCCTTATTAGATATACAATTTGCAAATACTTTCTATTTAGTAGGTTGTTTTTTCATCTTGTTTATGGTTTCTTTTGCTGTGCAGAAGCTTTTTAGTTCAATGTAGCCCCACTTGTTTATTTTTTATCTTGTTGCCTTTGCTTTTGGAGTCAGATCCAAATAAATCATCAAGATGGGTGTCAAGGAGAACACCATGGGTTTTCTTCTAGGAATTTTATGAGAGATCTTAGATAGTGTAGCTGGTACTTTAGTTTAAGAAGATGGTTGAAAATACTACTGATGAGTTCTCAGTATAATGACAGAGAAATAACTAAGACAGGTAAACACTAAAGTCTGATCACCACTGACACTCAGGTACTTAAGAAATCCAAAGGCAAGTTCTGCTATATTTGCTGTGGCCTAAATTTGATTGTTGGATACCCTTTATGCAGCATTGTAATTTAAATATTGGTCATATTTTTAGAAGCTTTGGATTACTAACAGTTATTGAACACCAGTTATGTGTTAAGCACTCTACCTAGCATTGGGGTATAGAGAAATTAATGTCACAATTGCTTTCTTTGAGGAGTTCCCAGGAGGAAAGAAAAAGACATGTAAGCCAATTGTTACAATATGATGTCATAAATATTACAGTAGAAGAAACAGGCTCGTGAGAACATATACAAAAAGAGCAATGATTTAGGTATCTGGGTGGGAGGCTGGAAAAGACTTCACTTAGGAGGTAACTTTGGAGTTTGGGTAGAGAGGACATTCCAGGAAGACTGAGTACAGCTCAGTGAGTGTGGTAGCAGCAGTGGGGTGCTGTAGTAGATATCATTTTTGTGGCTACTACATTTATGGATGAGAGTTTTAGGGCTCAAAGTTGCCACCTAACCAAAAGCCAATGACTGGCTGTGTTTGTGGAATAGAAGACTGGTCTTCTTGTCTCAAGGGGGTAGCAGCTCTATGGTGAAATTCATGCTCCTGAGCTCCCTATGGGATCTGAAGCCTGAAGCTTATCTCCAGCTGAGAGCAACTCCTAGCTTAGTTTCCCTTTCCTGCCCTACCAGGCTTCCTTCAGTCCCCTTCTCCTGACCTCCATCAGTTAATTACTTTTACAAGAGACTCCTATACAGGCTCTACTTAAGAAACTCCATCTAAGACCGGCTGTTCTTTTACTCTACTAAAGACATAACTGGAATTTTGAGGTTGTTATTATAAAATAACACAACTTAAAAAATAAGAGAATGCTCCCCTTTATTGATAGTTTTCTTTCCTTCTAGGTTAAGAATCACTTATGTGACTTCTTCTGTGAATGTATTTTAGGCATCTGTTTTTCAGTATGTGTAATTCTTATGGATTATGTCTATAGAAAAATTGATTTCTTTGTGATTTTTATTCCTGTATTTTGTTATTGTAAAATCATGCCCCGAAGGAATTACAATAAAAAGGTAAGCTTTAGCTCGTCATGCCAGTAGGATAGACTGAAAGACAGGCACTGTTCCCTGGCTGTCTTTACACACTAAGTGAATTAGACAGTTGAAGCAATGTTGTGAAGTAGTTCAGATTCCTACATCCTAAAATGGTTCAAATTAATAGAATATGTTGTTCTCAAATAAAACTGCTCTTTTGTGATCCCTTTGGGAGGAATGTCTGGATTAAAAAACAAAACAAAACAAAACCTAAAAGCCCAGCCCAAGCCAATGCTTGACTTTCTGTGAGGCAATGGTCAAGTCTCATGGAGCGATTTTAAGCTACTTGCCTCTGCCTTAGGTTATGCCATCATTTTCAAATTCTAGTTTATATAGTTTCATGATTTTGAGGCAATTATTTTCTCACTGCTCATGTATGTTTAGAATTTTAATGTTAGGTAAGGGAAAACTGAAATTCGAATTGATGAAAAATATCAAGTTCCATTTTCACCGAAGGCAAATTGCAAATATATCAGAGTTAGATGTTAAAAAGAAAACAGTTACAAACTCTAGAGGGAATATGGGTGAATGCTTATGTCTGGATGAAAAGGATTTGCTAAAGGAAATAGAAGAAGTCACAAAGGTAAAAATTCATAGATTTGACCACAGAGTAGTTAATAGTTTCTTAACATAAAGAGCACTATAAATGTAATTAAAATAGAAATTGCGAAGTTAGAAATATTTACAATAAAAGATAACATAGAGACCTCTCAAAATAATAGAAACTCTGTCCCCTTGAGGTCCAACCAAACAGATGGGACCAAATCTATAGCTCATAGATAAAACATGTATGTATCTCTTAAATATATGAAATCTCCAAAAGACTGACATTTTTACCCATATAAAATATGCAAATTAAGACCATAGGATATTTTTTTACACATCTAATTAGAAACTATTTTAAAAACGGTGATGAACTCATAGTGAGAAATTCACTTTTATATACAGCTCATATGGGTATAAACTGAGAAAACCTTTAAAAATGAAATTTGTCATATATTTAGACCCAACAATTCCAGAGAAGAAAACAATCAGGAACATTTATGCAAATTTATATCCAAAGATGATTGGTTATTAGATTATGAATTCAATAAAAGCATTAAAACTGCACCAATGTCCAATAATCAGGGAACAGATTAATAGATTATAATATATAAAAAGATATTAATATTATATAGACTTCAAAGATTTTCCAAAATCTTTTATTTTATTTATTTTTTTAAATTTTCTTAAAGATTTTGTTTTTTGAGAGAGAGAGAAAGAGAATGAGAGAGAGAGTGTATGAGAGGAGAGAGGTCTTAGGGAGAAGCAGACTGCCTGCTGAGCAGGGAGCCCGATGCGGGACTCCATCCAGGGACTCCAGGATCGTGACCTGAGCTGCAGGCAGCTGCCCAACCAACTGAGCCACCCAGGCGCCCCTCAAAATCTTTTAAAAATGCTTCTAAGAATCTGGATACAAAAATCTACTGAGGTATAATTTTATTCATGTTGAAAAAAAAAAGGTGCGCTTAGTAAAGAGCTCAAAATTTAATACTGATCATTACCATGTTGAGGAGTTATGGATAACTTTCTTTTTCAAAATATTAAGTCAGACTTGAATGTCATTTCTGATTCTTTCAGTCTGGATTACCTGATGGATCTTTTGGTAATTTTTATGTTTCCTTAAATCACCCAACTCTAGCCCTAAAGGTTTAGCCCCAAGTAGAACATGCCTCTAGGAGAGAGGCATGAGCCTGGAGATACAGTGCTCTACAGTGACTCTGCTAAGTAACGCACATACAGAAATTGATGGCTCAATTCCTTCTTTTTGGAGTTTCCAGTAGGAAGAAAGAGACAGACATATAAGATTATTAGAATATGATGAGACAAGTGTTATAATATAATAATAGTTCATACTGGGGGCACCTGGATGGGGCAGTTGGTTAAGCATCTGACTCTTGGTTTTGGCTCAGGTTGTGATCTCAGGGTCATGAGACTAAGCCCTGTGTCTGGCTCTGCGCTCAGTGCAGAGTGTGCTTAAGACCTCTCCCTCTCGAATAAATAAATAAATCTTAAAAAACAAAGAATAATACCTCATACTAATTGTAAGAGCAAAAGAAAGGAACAAATATTTCTGGTAGTTTGTGAGGAGGGTAGGTATTAGAAGTCTTCACAAAGGAGAGAGCATTGGAGTTGGCTTTTAAAGCACAAATCATAAGAGGATTGATATCGAAGCTGTGGCCTTAAATATGGAGGACATTCAGGTCTGGGAAAATGAATATACGGAGGCATTTGAACCTTGTGAAGAGATAATAGAGAGTACATTATGGCTGGAGTGAAAAGTGCTTAATGAGGAGTGAGGGGGATGGAACTGGAAAGGTAAATGGTATTGACTTGAAGGCTATGGAATTTGGCAACAAGGAGTTGGTTAATCATGTTCTTCAAAAAAGGAAACTGTCAGATCAGATTAATATTTTTATGAACATATTAAATAATTAGAAAACTTATAATGAATGAAATCATTTATAAGAAACACCTGGAGCAGAGAAGGCATAAATCAACACAAATCCTTCATAAATGCTGGAAAATCATCTTAAATCTGTCTCCTGTGGATAGATTAGCAACATTTATTTGTGTGTGTGTGTGTGTGTGTGTGTGTGTGTGTGCACGTATGTGCATGTGTACAAAAATAAGTTCAAACATTCCACATGTTAATGCTCTTTTTGGTCAGGATGGTTGTTATGCAAAAATAGGAAGTAAAATATTTGAGAAGTTAATTTAAAAAGAATTAACAAATAGAGGGAATGACTTGGAAATTGTTAATGCCCTTTACTTTGATTCAGTGATTCTTAACCTTAGAAGCACATTAGAATAAAAAAAAAAAAAGAAGCACATTAGAATTAGGGTACTTTAAAATACTACTCTTGCCAGGGGCACCTGGGTGGCTCAGTGGATTAAAGCCTCTGCCTTCGTCTCAGGTCGTGTTCTCAGGGTCCTGGGATCGAGGCCCGCATCGGGCTCCCTGCTTAGTGGGAAGCCTGCTTCCTCCTCTCTCTCTGCCTGCCTCTCTGCCTACTTATAATCTCTCTCTGTCAAATAAATAAATAAAAAATCTTTAAAAATAATAATACTCTTGCCAGGCCCCATCGCTAGAGTTTCTGTTTTAATTAGTATTAGGGGAGGTCCACCATAGTAGATGAAGGATATTGCAAAATTTTTTGTTGCTCCTTTTGAGAAATAGAGTCTGATTTTCTTTCCTTGACTCTGGGCTGATGTTAGTGGCTAGTCTGACCAAAAGAATGAGTAGAGTGACATTCTACTTTTTTTCCAGCTAGGTTATAGGAAGCCTTGCACATCCTTCCCGCACACTTAGAACACTAGCTTTTGGAGTTTTGGGTCTCCATTTAAGAGATCTGATAAATCTGCTGGAGAGACCTTACAGAAGAGCCTTGAGAATATGTAGTGAGGTAGAGAGGGCCGTTTGAATCCAGGATTCCAGATGTCCAAATCAGAGGAGCTGTCTTGGATCCTTCAGCCCAGCCCAATCAGGGGTAGTAGAAGACTCACTCAGCCAATCCCTATATAAATTCTTTACCCATAAAATTGTAGAATACAAATTGGTTGTTGTTTTAAGCCACTAAGTGTTGGAGTAATTTTTAAATGTAGAAATAGATAATTTGAGCACTTGGTTGTACTTCCAAAATGTTTCAGGTGATTCTAATGTGTAACAAGTTGGAGAATCAAGGCTCTAAATCTTTTCCAAGATACCTGTGAGTGGGGAATTCCAATATTGGACAAAATTAAAATTTTGGTTATAGTTTTATAATTATGGAACAAGGCTGTAGTATTTAGTAAATCTTCTATAAGGCAAATAGATAAAATATCAATATTATGGAATTTAAAACAGCAAAAATGTGCTTCAGGTCATGGTCAGGAAATCTATGATGAACTGTTTTATTATTTATTTATTTATTTTCTTTTTAAATTTTATTTATTTGACAGAGAGAGAGAGAGATCACAAGTAGGCAGAGAAGCAGGCAGAGAAAGAGGAGGAAGCAGGCTCCCCGCTGAGCAGGGAGCCTGATGTGGGGCTGGATCCCAGGACCCTGAGATCATGACCTGAGCCAAAGGCAGAGGCTTTAACCCACTGAGCCACCCAGGTGCCCTGATGAACTGTTTTAATAACATTGAGAATCCTCTGAATTTTTCTTTTTATATATATTAGTTTAATATCCATTATTGGAAAAAAGTATAATTGAATAGGATGAGCACTGATTAGGCCCCTAACTTACATAGCCGGGAGTAATTTAGGTTATGACACATCTCCATTTTATACTCAGATATTTACATAAATTACATGAAGTTTTCCAGGGAGAATTGCCTTATAAATTCATAGAGTCTAGATTTGTTTACCATGAACAATCATAAATCAGGGACATCCTTGATAAAATCATTCTATAGATACACTGTGTATTTATTAGCTATGCATTTACAAGGAGATTAGGCTGTGTCATTTCCCTTCTCTATTTCCTGGTAATGAAAGATAAATTGATCTCAGGCAACCTGCTAAACTTCTTCCTAAACATAGTCTAATTCGGTAATTGCTATTCCATATTCTTGCAAGAGACAGATCTACCAAGTAGAATACAATTGTTCTTTTTTACTTTCACGTGAAGATAAAGAATCAACATATTCTGTTCAAAACTCTTCAGGTTAATTTTTGCCACCCCTTAACTCTTTAGTGTAGTTATGGTATTCATCTAAAATACAGTTAGGTTGAAAATAATGCTGCAATAACCATAGGGGTGCACATATCTTTTTGAATTAGTTTTTTTGTTTGCTTGTTTGTTTGTTTTCTTTGGGTAAATACTGAGTAGTGGAATTACTGGATTATGTGGTAATTCTGTTTTTTAAGAGTAAACTTAACTTGATGAGCACTGAGAAGTGTATAGAATTATTGAATCATTATATCGTACTACTGAAACTAATATTGAAGAATATAATCATATTTCAATAAAAGTTAAAAGAATAGAAAAATTACAGTTTGTTTGTAATTCATTTTTTTCCTCCCCATTCTTGATGATTTTATTTGATCTAACTAGATTTATCTACTTACCTACCTACTGGCATACCTACATATTTACCTATCTACCTATCTATTGATTTATTTACTCACAGCAGATTATATCCTTCATCATTACAGAATTCTCCTTCCCTTCCTTACTGAGTCACATCTTGCCTTTGGGTTCCCCTGGATAGGTAAACCATTGTTCTTTTCATTTTGGCATTTTCAAGTAATTTTGCTTTACATTTTTTTGTTTATTTATAACATGTTGTTGTGTTTTTTGATCCAACTGTAAAAGGTTTTTGTATTTAGTACATAAACTTATATATATATATTTTAAAGATTTTATTTATTTATATGACACACAGAGAGAGAGAGATCAATCACAAGTAGGCAGAGAGGCAGGCAGAGAGAGAGGAGAGAGGAGGAAGCAGGCTCCCCGCTGAGCAGAGAGCCCGATGCGGGCCTTGATCCCAGGACCCTGAGATCATGACCTGAGCTGAAGGCAGAGGCTTTAACCCACTGAGCCACCCAGGCGCCCCATAAACTTATATTTACTAATATGGCAGCTATGTTCAAATTATCTATATCATTTATTTTCCTGTTGAGGATGTTTACTACATTCTTCCTTGATGATTCCTTTTATTTCTTATTTTTACTATCTGATCTCTTTTTGATTAAATTGCTCCTCCTCCTTCTATCTAGAAGGAAGAAAATAGCTAAAACTTAAAAGATTGACTACTGTGCCATTTATTCCCAAGTGGCAGGGGGAGACCACATATTGAGCTTTGAGCTTTCTGTTTATCTTTACTCTGGGCTTTCTATTGCATTTCAGGCTGACATACAGAATGGAATTAGGTCAAGTAGATTCATGCTGCTTCTATAACAGGTGCTCACCAACATACATGCTTCACATTTCAATTTGGAAACAAGCTGTTTTGCTGTTACTGAGGAATGAATTATGGAAGGAACATCACGGTCTGTTTTATTTTATTTGTTTTAAATAGAGGACTTAGTTGTTTCTGTCAATAGCAGTATGGTTCTTAGCAGACAGAGTCAAATGTCTCTAATTTAGCAAATGATAGTTGCATCTGCAAACCAAATGATGCCACTCTTGTAATTCTCTTTTCAGTCCCAGATATGCTTGAGGAATGACAAGCTTGTCATCACTTCTGGATCCTTTTTGAGAGCTGGATCTTTACTCCCCTACTGAGATTTCCTATATGATAGACTCTCTCTCAGGAAATCCCCAAAATGGTGTCTTCTCACTGATTTTGGCTGTATCTATACTTCCTCTAATACTAGCTCCCTGAACTCCTTGGCCACTACTACTACCACCACCCTTGCCTTGGCATGTGCTTAAGGAATAAAAAGGGTAGAGGGAGGAGAGGTGGTCACTGTCTTCCCATTAGTGCTCTGATCCAAGCATAAGACTTTCTGTTAAGATCTCTTTAGAGAATAGTGAAAATAAGATTATAACTTTTAACAAGATTTTTTATTACATGTTTGGAAAGGTAAGTACCCCAATGTGGTTACTCTCAAAATCTGTTGATGGAACCTTTTCATGAAATCTCTGACCCTGAAAAGGTATCTTTCTTGTAGTTAAAGTGCTGCTTCTCGGACAAGCTTCTGGGTGATCTCCCTGTAGAGCTCCTGAGTTATCACCATGGAAGCCCTCTATTAGAAGTACAGCTGAAGGGCGCCTGGGTGGCTCAGTCGGTTAAAGCCGCTGCCTTCGGCTCAGGTCATGATCCCAGGGTCCTGGGATCGAGGCCCGCATCGGGCTCTCTGCTCAGCAGGGAGCCTGCTTCCTCCTCTCTCCTCTCTCTCTGCCTGCCTCTCTGCCAACTTGTAATCTCTCTCTGTGTCAAATAAATAAATAAAATTTAAAAAAAAAAAAAAAAAAAAAAAAAAAATTTAAAAAAAAAAAAAAAAAAAAAAAAAAAAAAAAAAAAAAAAAAAAAAATTAAAAAAAAAAAAAAAAAAAAAAAAAAAGAAGTACAGCTGAAAATGCCTGCACATCTGGAGTCTAGAAGCAGTCCAATCCAGTGAAAGGGGGGACGTGGTTTCTCACTGAAGTCCTATTAGCTCATCTATAGAATTTCCAATTTTTTCTCTAAGGTTTACTTCTTTCTAGGCTTTCCAAAAATGAGAACATTCATTTGACATTTTGGGAATAGAGTATTTTTAGGCTATAACCAAGACTTCAAGATTTTAGGAGTTTTAGCAAGATGTACTTTTACAGGACCTGGATCATAGTAGGTGTTCAATAAATATGTGATGATTGAATAAATGAATGAATAAAATAGATACACTACTAAGCATAATGACTCATAATTATAGTAATTAGATGATTGTTTACATGATTATCTGTATAAAGTATATTTTTCATACTAGTGTATAAGCTCTAGGAGGTCAGAGAATATATATGCCCTGTTCATACCTGGATCCCCAGTTCCTGGCATATCATAGGACTTTAGTTATTATTTGTTGATTGAAGACTTAACCTCATATCTTATGAAAGATTCGATTCAGTTTAGATTAATTTTTAAATTGAGGAAGGGGTACATTTTTAATTTCTACAAGATTAAATCAGATGGTATGCACCCTAAATTCTACAAATTTCCCCTAATTTTAATGTTATTATTTTAAAATTGCTTCAAGTTTGACAATTTAAGCTTTCAGGCAGATGTTCAAATGGTGGCACAAAATATCTTTTTTATTGTTGTTACTGATCTCTGTTGATTATAGCTATATACTCTGGATTTTTTTTTCTTAAAAGTTGAATTTGTGTAAAATCTTCTTGAAAGAGTCTTGCTTTTACAAGGCCTCAGAAAAATTGAATATATAAGTCTTTCTCCTTTACTACCACCCAATGAAAATTTAAATCAGGATTTTGTCTCTATTATTTTTTATCACTGTATATCTTTGGATTCCCTACCTAACTTTAATAAAGTCTACTCATGCAGTTTTGGTACCTATTACTGGATGCTAACAGTTATTTTAATTTTGTACTAACAATAGCTAGACTTTATTCATAAGCTTTTTTGTCTAAATGGCTTTAATTATGTGTCTGATAATCTTTTCTCTCTTTCTAGCAAAAAAAAATAGATCCTTATTATCTAGGTGAATATAAACAATATCATGAAAATGCTATTTAAATTAAGAATTAAACATAAGATTAAAATATAAATAAATGACAAATGTGAACAAATAAATTAAAACAATTTTAAAAAACTTATCGAAATGCAATTTGCAAATCAAAATATTCACCCATTTCAAATGTAAAATTCAATGACTTTTAGTAAAGTTATGGAACTATACAACCATTTTCACAATTTTAGGATAATTTCCAAAAAAATCTTTCCTCATGTCTATTTGAATTGTTTTGGCATCCTTGTAGAATATTGGTTGACCATAAATGTAGAGGTTTATATGTGATCTCCCAGTACTATTTCATTGAGCTGTACGTCTATCCTCAAGCCTGTACCACAGTCTTGATTACAGTAGCTTTGTAGTAAGTTTTGAAATCAATAAGAAGGAGGTCTCCAACTTTGTTATTCATTTCAAGATTAGTTCAACTATTCTGTGTCCCTTGCAATTCCATATGAATATTAGAAGCAGCTTGTGAATTTTTGTACAAAGAAAGCTGCTTTTTTCACAGCTGAGATTTTGACGGATTGTGTTGAATCTGTAGATCGATTTGAGAAATATTGTTATCTTAATATTAAGTCTTCTAAGCCATGAACAACAAATGATTTTTAAGTCATTTAAATCTTACTCCAAATCCAATTTTAAAAATTTCTATTTTTTAAAAAATGTGTCTTTAACAATCTTTCCCTTATATATACAAGAAACTGATGACAATTATTATTGCCGGGGAAGGAGTTAGGTGACATAAAACAGGAAAAGAGGGGAACTTATATTTTACTTTATAAGCTTTTGCATATTTTGAATTACTTACTCTGTACAAGTTAAATAAAAATTGAATTTACTAAAAATTTGCTCCTAGTTTCTTGAAGTGAAATAAGATGCACAAATATGGAATAAGGTGTTAGAGGGGGCCAGATTTGTGTAATTCATTCCTGTTTTAACTTAGACTTACCTGTACATTGTCTCACTTGGCCACCCCACTTTTATTTCTCAACACCTGTACATTTCCTCTTCTTTATCCTGACACACAATCTAATCTACTTTTTTTGCTTTTATTTTTCCAATATTTTAGTCAGTCATGCTTTCTCCTGGCTTAAATCAGGTGCTTATTACCAGGTATAGATGTTCTATGCTCCCTATTCTTGCCCAAATCCTGTTCCATCTTCCTCTAATATCTAAGATACCCCAGTTTTATCTCACTTTTATAGACAGATGCCCTGTCCTAGGAAGACTGTAATTTATACACTTTTTTACACTTTTGGAATCACTGTTTGATTTCCTGGTTCTTTCCTTTCCTTTTATGTCTTGAATCTTACTTTTTTTTTTCCCAGTGTGTGTTTTATTATTAGGTAGTCAGACAACATAATCTCTTTGTAAAATGAGTTTTCTTTCAAAACGTAAGTATTAAAATATCAAATAAAATGATTCATTTATTGAATAGGTATTTGTGGATTAGCAAATTGATTGTGAGATAAAGATACAGTATCTATTAGAATAAAACATTGAAAGTATTTTTAATTTTGCATATATAAAGAAAATATAAACAATATTTCAAGCAATACATGAGCAAGATTTAAACAAATATATTTGTAGAGGTACTGTGAGTCCATTGTTTTTTATATAATTGTTTTTTATTATAAAGTAATTTATATTTATAAACAAATTCAACCATTATAAATCTGAAGAGTGTAATTGTAAACCCACATATTATTCTAATGTCTAAAGATTAACAGATTTTTTTTTCTACATAAGTACAAAATATATCAGTAGAGGAAGTTCTCTGCTGTAATTAAATACTGGACCATTTGTGACTTACATTTAAAAGGTTCAGTTATTTCACATAGTCAAGGTGCTCGACGATAAGTGCTTCTAGGGTTAGTGGGTCAGCTCAGTGAGGTCACAACCTACCTGTTTCCTTTTTATTCCTCCCAAGAGCTTGTTTCATGGTTATAAGGTGGCTGCCACAACCTCAACTGTCACATCTTTATATAAAGGCATTACTGGCAGGAGAAAAGGCTGAATGGAGAAAGGGGTCTTCCTTTCATTAGGGAGGAAAAATAATTCCATAAGTCTTCCTTACCCTCATGGTCAGACTTGTATATTTAGCACTTTTGCTACAAAGAAGGCAGAGAAAATGAGAGAAAATCAGAGAAAATGATTATCTAGTAGAGTAGAGGGTAATAGAATTGACATGGATTCTTTTGCCCCCATAATTTTTTAGAGGGCCTTGTCTAGGAAAGTTTTTTCTAGAACAGAATTTTTTTTTTTTTTAAGAAAAACAGGGGAAGAGGGCTTTTGAGTGCGGTACTAGTAGTAGCTGCTATACACATTGTATCAGTGTATGTGTAAAGGATTAGGTTTGATTGTAAGTAATACCAGCCCCAAGTAGGTCTGGTTTAAATAAGAGGGAAATTTACTTCTCTGTTATAAAAGTTTGGAGAAGGTAGTACAGGTTGCCACTTTGCCATCCCTAGATAATGGGCCTCATTTCCATGGTTCAAAATGGCAACTATATTCTGAGCAGTAGGATTAGAAAGGGATAAAGTCAAAAAGGGGCCAAAAGGGCAGGTCCTGTCTGTCATTTTAGGTTGGGTCCCTTAAGGCTGCTCTGAAACATTCTTCTTCTGGTCCATTGTCTGATTCTTAGCCATGTGGCTACACTCCACTGTTCGGGAGATTGAGAAATGCACCTTTTATGACGGATGGCTATGTGTGTAGGTAAAAGTGAGTGCCTATTGAAAAAGAAGCCTTTAAGAAAAAGAATGGAATGGAGGGACTGCTAGTAGTCTTTGCCATTGGGCAGAAAGGAACACTCTGTATTATCACTGTCCTAAAAATGGCATCATCCTGACAATATTTATTACTATTTTCTTTTTATTTAAAGGAATTGTTTTAAGACAGTGTGTGTGAAAGCTGTGGGAAGTCACACCTACTCTTTAATTTTTTTTATTAACATATAATGTATAATTTGTTTCAGGGGTACAGGTCTGTGATTCATCAGACTTACATAATTCATGGCACTCACCATAGCACATACCCTCCCCAATGTCCACCACCCAACCACCCCATCCCTCTCACCCCCCTCCCCTCTAGCAGCCCTCAGCTTGTTTCCTGAGATTAAGAGTCTCTTCCATTTGTTTAATTTATGCCTATTTTTTTTCCTGATTTAGTGTTATTGAAAGGCACTGGGTTTTCCTATTGCAGACATTTAAAGAAAGATTTGGGGACTTATTCTTTTGATCATAGCTTGAAATCTTTAGCATTTCCAAAAAAGTTATGGAGAGGAGGACTGAAACATTTCTCAAAGGTCTTAACACTATCCAGGTTTTTAATCTATGAAAGCTGTGTGTGAAATCCTGTCACCACAGTGTAAACTGCTGGATAGAGAATGTCTCTCTTTTCTAAACTTTTCTTTCTTTATTCTTTCTGAATGATTACTAGACACCAGATATTAAGATTTTATTGAACAGATTTGTGTGCGGAAAGAAAAGCCATCATAATCTCTTTTATGTGAATTTTTTTGTAATTGCTTCTGCACAGATTATATTTTATATCCAAGCTTAGACATGAAAAGCAAGCTAGTATATGATTGTTTTCTGCCTGGCCTGGTCACAACCTACTGCAGGAAGCTTGTTCAAATATAGGCGCTTCATTATTTCAAGCAGAAAATAAAATCTCTCTCTTGTTCTCAGAAATAATGCCATGCCAGTGGATCTTTACTAATCCTAGCTTTGTGAAGTGAGGTTTTAAAACCTGCTAAGTATCTTCTAGTTCAAAGAATTGCTGTAGTAGAATGAGATAAGACAATGGTTTATGACTCAAAGACCATGTGTCTATATGCAATCTGTTTTTGATCTCTCTGTCATTGTTTCATTGGTGGAATGTTGGCTTTCAGAGATAAGTGAGTCCAATTTTATAGCTTCTTTCTACCAGTCATTCCTCTGAGTGGTGCTGGTGACCAGCTGTCTGAGAATCTGTTATTGAGGGTTGGCGTCTGCATGCTACATGATGTCTTTCTGCTAATACTGTGTAAATCTATAATATTCTTTGTGGAGTCCCTTAATTGCTTCATTATTCCATGTTGCCATGCAGTTAGCACCTGCTGGCTGCTGAAAGGAGTATTTGTTTCATATATTTTGCACAACATTTAAACAGGCCTAGATTTTTGTAATATCACAGATGGTGTGTCATAAATAAAAAGGTCATATGGATTGCGTTAAAATTTAGACTCTGCTTTGAAATGTGATTTTTGGAGCCCCTGTCAGTGCTGTTGTTTGATGTGTTTCCTATTTTTTCCTATATTAAAATATTAATAATTTAAATTCTACTGTATGCAGTACATTGTTGTAGATGTTTTGAGAGATATAACTTAGTGATAAAAGAGATTTCCCCCTATTTTTATTCATCCTAACTCATGAATAATTGTGTGGGATATAGTAGACATGTTCCCCCTTTTGCCCCAGTGCACCTCACGAGATTGCATGTACCTGCAACTAAAGAACTTCTCCCCACAGCCTCCCTTGCATGTAGGCTTGGCCCTTGACCCAGGTCTGACAACCAGGTACACATGCTCAGCTATGGGAGGGACCACAGGTAAAGGTGAGGCAGTGGCCACTGCTGCATCCTCTTTCAGAAATAATAGACAACAGTGATAGAGTTCTATAGCAGGAGTACTGAATGGCCAGCATTGGCTGGAGTTGGTGGAATTACCTAAGGTGTCTGCACCTAGGGGTAGTAGCTGTGATGTGTCCATGAGACCAGATATGAATTTGGCTATTTCCCTGGTTGGGAAGTCTCTATGATTAGTTGCTGGGCTCTTTGGATTCTGTGAATTACTCAGAATATTTAATAAAGTGAGAATAACTTGCTAGTGCTTATAACTAAGGTCATTAAATGATGTAAGAAGTTAAAAACTATCACATCTTTAATGAATTATAAAAGGAAGTAAAATCCATATTTTTAGAGGGCGGTGCAGAGGGAATGGGAGAGAGAGAGAATCTTAAGCAGACTTCCTGCCCAGTGCAGAGCCCAATGCTGGGCTTGATCTCACAACCCTGAGATCATGACCTGAGCCAAAAACGAGAGTCAGACGCTTAACTGACTGAGCCACCCAGGCACCCCAGTCCAAATTTTTGAGTAGACGTATTGACATATGATGGAGTAAGGGTCTCAAGAAAATAGGAGAAATTGATGGAAGATATAGATGTTGATCTTTGCAGTCTCAGTTCATTGAACAAATACTATGAGCTGCTAATATATACCAGATATGGTGTTAGGTGCTTGGGATAAAAAAAATGAGGGAGAATGACACAGTTACTATCTTCACCAAACGAAAGGTGCAGTGAGAAGAAATTAACCTCATTACAACAGGTCTGGCAAAAGCTCTGTTGCAATGAGAGGATACAATGTGTAGTTGTATCAGGGACACTTATGTATTTGAGAATAGGCAAGTAAGGCTTCCCAGAGAAGTGTCTTTAAAGAAACAATCTGGATGATGTGTAAACCAAAGAGAACTGATGGAAGAGGGTCTTTGGGTAAAGGGTGTCCAAGTAAGGATATCAGAATTTGTAAAATGTTTATAGTGAGAGATAATATGATAAATACAGAATATAGAAATGGAGAATGATCAAGTAGATCTGGAGACAAATCAAATATTTTCTCTTCTATATTTGAGTTCACTGAAGTTAGTGCTTATGAAAGATAAGATTACACCCAAGAATAATATGCAAGCACAAATAAAGATGACTATTCTGCTCATCCTTAAATACACTATATTAAGTCCCGACATTTAGTGGGGTATCTGAAGAACTTGTATGCTGGTGTACAGGACCAGAACAGGGCCAGCAGCAGTGTTCAGAGGGATTAAGGGACATAGACATACTTAAGATATATTTAGCGGGATTTGGTCACTGATTAGAAAGATAAGTGGAAAGAGATGCAATTAAGATGTTATTGTTTTGTTAGGAAGGCACAGAGTGGTCTTTCTGTCTAACTGCAATCACCCAGTAAACAAATCTCATAGTGTTTATGGTTATACATATTTTAATTTAATATTAAAAGTGAAAATACCTATAAAAATATAATAGTAATGTATATCCGGTCCTCTTCATTGCTGGTTAGGAAAATTTTAGGTAAAAGACCAGGAAAGTATTTATTTTACTCTAGTGGCTGTGGCAAAATTTGACATTTGCATTAGATAATACTGGATTTGAATAATACTTGGGCACACATTTGACAAGTTGTATGTAATTTAGTCATTGCATGTAACTATGGAAAATAACAATTTACATTGATATAGCACTTTGAATTTCTTTTCAAAGATCTTCTTCATTCATTATTTCATTTTATACTCACTTAAATTTTTTGGAAGACAAACTTATCCCCATTAGGTAGATGAGAACATGCTGGCTCATAAAAGTTTAAAAACTGTAAGCCCATCCATGCTGCAAGCAGCAGAACACGGACAGAGAGAGGTCTTCATTCAGAGATAAGAGTTAAGCATTATTTTTATAATAGGTGATAGTTTTCAGGAGGACAAGGATACACACTGCGTGAGTGGAGACTCCAGGATTTAAAAAGGATGAGAAGGATAGCAGTTCACACATGAATTGCTAACTAGGTAACAAATCACTTCATTATAATTTGGAAGGTCATGGTAATTTTCCTTAATGTATGCACAACCTAGATCTATTCAAATAAAGTAAAATAGAGGGTTGATCATTTGTGTCTCAAATATTACTAAGTAAAGGACCATTAAAGTATTCCAGGCAGCATTTTACTTTTTATTCCTTAGGGTTATTTTTGGTTTTGTTTTTTACTTTGGCTTGCTTTACTCCTTTAGATTATAAATATCCTCTGGGCTTAAAGGTGAAGACATTATTTTCTGCTGTTTGTTTGTCTGCCTGAAGAGCTTGTAGAATACTGAGTTGACTGCACTCAAAACTGGTAGGAGCTTAGAAGCTCAGAGACGCAAATGCATAAAAAAATGCCTTTCACAATCCAGTTTAGCTTTAGAAGGTAGCTTGCTGAGAAAATGCTTATAGCAATGGGATGACATTATTCAGCTCTGTGAGGTGCTAGTTGGAAAGCTATAATGTCATTGCTTGAAGGACTGTATTTGTTTATAGATGGACATTTACAAGTAGCTTTAGGGGCTGAAATTTTGTGAAATTATCCACTTATATAGGTCTCCTGGTTGGCCTACTTATATACATACAAACAAGTTTTCTTGACCTGAGGGTCAGAGAACTGATGATAAAGAAAATGTGACTGTTAAACAAGATCAATGATTACTGATGACCACATTTGGCTCTTTACTGGATTTAACCAGTCTGAAGAATAAATTAGTAGTGCTTTGAAAGCTATGAAATATAATTCCTCATACAAAAGTCAACTGAATTTTATTTTCTAAAGAATAAAATGAATGATAGTTAATCAAATACAGAATTTAATTATTGTTATATATTAAAAAACAACCACACACACAAACATATAGCTTATATGTTCATATGCTTATTATACAGTTTCTTTTATTATTATTATTATTATTATTATTTTATTATATAGTATCTAAGTGATCTC
Organism: Ailurus styani; assembly: GCA_002007465.1. Lineage (NCBI taxonomy): Eukaryota > Metazoa > Chordata > Mammalia > Carnivora > Ailuridae > Ailurus > Ailurus styani. The sequence continues at coordinate 6,406,126 of LNAC01000032.1, read as the reverse complement.
TAAGGAGCCAAAGCCTATTCTGCACATGTTAGCAAGCTGAGAACCTTAACTGAACAGTAGCCCATTGGTATATTTGCAAATGGGCTTAGATGGACTAGGTAGTGGGAAGAAAAATGAAGTGTCAGACTTGAGGGTAGGAGAGCATCTTATTATAGTATTTCTTAATTGAGTCTGACTGTGGAAGACTAAAAGAGAAATTATTTAGGAGAAATAAGTCTTATTCTCCTAGATAGGAAATTTTAGAAATAGCATGTGTAATGACTCTGTTAATAGTGTCATGTTAAGTACCGTGGACTTTCTTACGTTACCGATTCAAGGAAAAATTCCATAACTAGTGAGTCAGAAAGCTTGACTTAAATGAAAACTGGTTAAATAAGAGGGAGAAGACTGCCAGCTAATTAGTTGCCTGGACTTATATGGACATTATCTTGAAAGCCCATGATGGGAAACCAACTTATATGGTCAGGACTTAGAACTGTTTTGATCCAAAACTAATTTCCTCAAGTGAGTAGTTAGAAATTGCTTTCTTATAACAATTTCAAAAGGAATGGAATAGAAGAAAGAAGTGGGTTCATAAAAAGAAGGGCAAGGGGTCTGATTAAAACACACACACACACACAAACACACACACACACACACACACACACGTCCCTCTGTAGCAGGTAGGAGAGTTTTTGGGAAGGGGATAAAGAAGAGAAAAACATCAACAGTCCTATTCATGTTTTAAAGTATTTATTTTTAAATTCCCCCAAAATTGTTATCTTTATTCATTTTTAAAAGGAATAAATTTATATATTGGTGGTATGTGAACTGTTTTAAAAACATTGTAGAATAACCACCACTGAAGACATTTTTTAGTTTGGAGACTTCTCTTTATTCACAAGGCATTTTCTCCTTAGTTAATAAACTTCATGATAGGGGCACCTGCATGGCTCAGTGGGTTAAAGCCTCTGCCTTCAGCTCAAGTCATGATCTTAGGGTCCTGGGATCGAGCCCTGCATTGGGCTCTCTGCTGAGCAGGGAGCCTGCTTCCTCCTCTCTCTCTGCCTGCCTCTCTGCCTACTTGTAATCTCTCTGTCAAATAAATAAATAAAATATTTAAAAAAAATAAACTTCGTGCTTCTTTGACCCATTCTTGAGGCTCTGGTATGAATGCACTGTCTAGTCTAAGATTTAAGAAATGTCTCTTAACTGGATATCTTGTGAACAACATGAGAGAACTCAAAGGAGTGGTAATGTTAAAATTCATTTGCAGTGATAACTGGCATTACTATTTACGGAAGATGAAGCTGTCCTCCTTTTTTGAGAGGAAATTGAGAATAAGTGCCCTCTGAATATTCTACAGGACCCCATTTCGACCCTATTTCCTCACTGTGTTTCCTGCAGTGGTGACAGCCGTACTGAAATTCAGTGCCCAGGATTTCAACTGCTGTATCCAGATTCTTGAACCATCTCTTAATTGTCTACACTGCCTGAGTATTCTGCCAAAATTCAGGCGGACAATGTCAGGCTGGGAGAGGACACTTTCCTATGGCTTCTGCTTTAGCTTGTCCAGGTTCATGAGTTCTTGGGCTTGTTTCTTCTGTGATTCCTTTCTCCATGAAGTCTCCACCCAAAGCAGCCATGAAGGCATCAAGAGGTGCCAGAGTAAAAATGAAGTTTTCTTATAAATATGACTTTTTCTGAAAACGGACACCAGTCTGCATGAGATATTATTTCAGTATCTTATTAAAAGTGAAAGGTTTTATGAACCCCCTTTTTTTTAATAGGTGGTACCTTTCTACTAAATCTCAGTTAGCTCTGGCTAATACTTCTAAATTTGCTTTAAACATATTTCACTGAATCTAAGAAACCAGTGGTTCTAAGATTATGCATTATTTGATGTATAAGATAGAAAAAAAGATGACATAATAGTAAGAACCTGGGGTCCTCAGACTCTTAACTGCATCTCTATTTTAGAGTAAATGTGCATTATAGAGTGGAAGAGATACAATACTGCTAACCTCCTCTGCACCTGAATCCTGTTTTTCCTGGTTGGTGAGGCCTAAACACATAGATGCCTCAAATGAGCTATAAACTTATAATGAGCTATAAACTTATTATGAATATAGCCATTTTGGAAAGGTAGAATTTTTAAAATGTTTAACAGAAAAAAAGGTTTCAGCCAGCATTGTGGGTTTGGAGTAGCATATGTGGATTTAAGGGTTTCATTCCTTGAGTTTTACAAATTAAGTTCATTGTCTTGTGCTTTACACTGATCATCTCTCTCTCCACCCTGCCCCAGCCGGTAGGGATTAGATAACATAGAGAAGTTGTTATGGGGACCTCACTGTCTTTTCACTGACCCCACACGTNCAACCCACTGAGCCACCCAGGCACCCGGAAAGGTAGAATTTTTAAAATGTTTAACAGAAAAAAAGGTTTCAGCCAGCATTGTGGGTTTGGAGTAGCATATGTGGATTTAAGGGTTTCATTCCTTGAGTTTTACAAATTAAGTTCATTGTCTTGTGCTTTACACTGATCATCTCTCTCTCCACCCTGCCCCAGCCGGTAGGGATTAGATAACATAGAGAAGTTGTTATGGGGACCTCACTGTCTTTTCACTGACCCCACACGTCAGTATGTGGATGTCTGGGGGCGGATCATGGCAATCATTTTTTCCCCCTTCGACACTTTGTGTGATAATAACAATGAGTTTTTTATAAGATATAATTAATTAGCAATTCCTTCCTTAGCCCTCTTCAGGAATTCTTCACCGGAAAGAGTACCTAGTTCCCAAGGCTCCCTACTTGGTGTCTGTGCTGGGTTGTGATCTTCCTTGATGATATTCTTGTGCTTTGAATAGTCGATACAAAACTGCCTCTTCCCTCCTAACCAATACCATTTATTCATTTAATAGTTATGATTTGGGTGTCTTCTATGTTTCAGCCACTATTATATTATAGACCATATAGAAAATTGTTACTATAAATAACAAGAATTTACTGTCTTTGGACAAAGACTTGAAAGAAAGTGATGAGTGAACCATGTGGGTTTCTTTCTTTCTTTCTTTCTTTCTTTCTTTCTTTCTTTCTTTCTTTCTTTCTTTCTTTTAAGATTTTATTTATTTATTTGACAGAGAGAGATCACAAGTAGGCAGAGAGGCAGGCAGAGAGAGGAGGAAGCAGGCTCCCTGCTGAGCAGAGAGCCCGATGCGGGCCTGGATCCCAGGACCCTGAGATCATGACCTGAGCCGAAGGCAGAGGCTTTAACCCACTGAGCTACCCAGGCGCCCGCCATGTGGGTTTCTTTTCTTTTTTTTTTTTTTTAAAGATTTTATTTATTTGACAGAGGGAGAGAGATCACATGTAGGCAGAGAGGCAGGCAGAGAGAGAGGGGGAAAGCAGGCTCCCCGCTGAGCAGAGAGCCCGATGTGGGCCTCGATCCCAGGACCTTTGAGATCATGACCTGAGCCGAAGGCAGAGGCTTAATCCACTGAGCCACCCAGGCACCCCACCATGTGGGTTTCTGATGGAAGACTGTCCCTGGGAGGGTACAGCAAGGGCACAGGCCTGCATCAGGAACATGCATAGCGTCTTTGAGGAACATGGCTGTGAAGAGTTGGCTGGAGTAGAGTAAATAGGAAGAGAGTGGTAGGAAATAAGATCAGAGAAGTTGAGGAGAGGATAAGCCAACATGAAAGCCTCAGTTTTTACTCTGAGTGAGATGGAAAGGCACTGAAGGAATTTATAAAAAGAAAAAAAAAGTAACATATTCTGATTTTATTTTAAAGGAATCTTTACTTAAGTCTATGTGGAGAAAAAAACGGCATCATGGATGGGTGGAAGCAGTGAGACCTGTAGAAGGCTCATGGAGTAATCATTGAGCAAGATCATGGTGGCTTGTGCTGGGGATCTGACGGTGAAGGTGGTAAGAGGTGGTCAGGTCTAGGACATGTTTTGTAGGGAAAACTGCCAAGCTTAGATTGGCTATGGGAATGGAGAATGGAGAAAGATAACTCAGAGGTATGTGGCCTGACTAGCCTGAATAATGAATATGCCATTGACTGATATGGGAAAGCCATGGGGGAAGAGCAGTTTGAGGAGGAGAGTTAGGAGTTCAGTTTTGGACAAGTTAAATTTGAGATGCCTATTTGATATTCAAATGGAGATTTTTGCTGTTTGATACCATATGAAGATCTTTTCAGAATGGATAATATTTAGAGAATGAGGTTTGTTACTCTAATTAGCCTTCTATTTGTCACATTTCACACATTTATGGCATGTGAGAGGGTGAACGTGACTAGATACCTTCTGCCAGGTATACAGGATATAAGAGTTTGACTTTTGGTGATGGCTTTGTGAACTGCACTGAGTCATGAATACTGATTATACAAGTTTTTTTATTTAATTCTGTTGGCCACAGTATCAGTTTCCATGAAATGTACCCACATAACAACCACTCACTACTTCTGATTAATAAGTTACTTATATATCTAATCTTGTTAATATTCTTTTCTAGTATTGCCACTCTTTCCTTTATCAATTATTCTAAATAATGATGAGTTGGTAAAGCTATTTAATTCTCTTTAGGTGTTTGGTGTCTTTAAATCTTATTCTACATTTATATATGTAAGTGTATATTAATAATTTGTTAATATTTTTTATGTTACTTGAATTGCTCTATTAAAAAAACCAGAATGTTTGGGTCATATGCTGTGATATGGTCCTCCATTATCCAGTCTAAAGACAGTCTTAGAATATTCAGCTGTTTCCCCACAACTTACTGAACGACAGAATCTGACTTTTAGATATACTGTCATGGGGACAGTAACCAAGTAGTCCAGATCTTTCAAGTAGAAGCAAATATTCTGGGGTGCTTGGTGGCTCAGTTAGTTAGGCATCAGACTCTTGATTTCAGCTAAGGTCATGATCTCAGGGTTGTGGAACTGAGCCCTGCATCTGGCCCTACACTCAGTGGGAGTCTACTTTAGATTCTCTCTCTCCCTCCCCATCTCTCCCTACCCCTCCCCCACCCCATGTGCACATGCGCATACACTCTCTCAAATAATAAATAAATAAATCTTTAAAAGGGAAGCAAATATTCTGTAGCAGACATAAATTTAGTAAAATATAACCTTGATAATCTGGTAAAAATTTGGGTAAAAAATGTTAGAGCTCATTCATATTTATGATTGTTTAATACAAGGATAAAAAAGGACATAATTTACTGGTGATATAAAATTTTCTTGTCTTATTTTGCATCCATAATCTCTTTAAAGTCATATTAGCTCTTAATTAAATTCTAGTTTGACAAATGGAATTATTTACCTTATTAGTATTCAATTTTCATGTAATTTGCATTTTAAATTTGTTGTTTTCCCATACTTCTCTTTACTAGTTCTAATTTATTGTTCTCTCTTCAGTTTCCTTCTTAAAACTCTAACAATGCATTAGTGCAGATAAAAAGTGAAAGTTTATGGAAGAAAATGACCCAAGTTCATTAAGCATGAAAAATTAGGTGGTACTAATAGTTTAGGCAGAATGTGGTCTTTGGTATAAGGGACTTTTTGCTGGAGCAAGAATGGCAAACTTTTTTTTTTTTTTTTGCCTGTTGCAATTACTCAACTCTGCCACTGTAGCAAAAAACCAACCATAGAGAATCTGTAAACTAATGGCCTACATTCCAATAAAACTTTATTTACAAAACAGGCATTGGGCTGGATTTGGCCCATGGGCAATAGTTTGCCAGTCTCTGTGTTAGAGGCCAAGTGCTTCATGTTGACCTTCAGATGTTCAGGATTTATCCAGATAACCGTCCCTACTGTCAAAATGCCATCTATTTAATCTATGTGTTGTTTATAATTTCTTCCAGTGGTTTTTATTTTAATCTGTATAACATCTTTTTTTTTTTTAAGATTTTATTTATTTATTTGACACAGAGAGAGAGATTACAAGTAGGCAGAGAAGCAGGCAGAGAGGCAGGGAGAGGAGGAAGCAGGCTCCCCGCTGAGCAGAGAGCCCGATGCGGGCCTCGATTCCAGGACGCTGAGGTCATGACCTGAGCTGAAAGCAGAGGCTTTAACCCACTGAGCCACCCAGGCGCCCAGTCTGTATAACATCTTGAGGTAAAATGTTCCATGAATATGTTCTACCTATGGAAGACACTTGGAACCTTTTTTTTTTTTTTTCTGTTCATTTAATTAGACCCTTACGGAGCACTTGCTATACACCAGGAATGGTATTAGACACTAATCTGTCTCATATAATATCTTTATTATTACTGTCTAATATGATGGTGTGATAATTTACGGGGGAAATTATGAAATGTTCAGAGATTAAATGGGCTTTTTAGAGGAAGTGATATCTAGGGAGCGAGACAAACAGAAACTAAGAGTTATTCACATGGGGAATTGGAACCAGCGTGTGGTAGGAGAACAGCACACACACAGGTAAGTAAGAGGGAGCTGAGGAGTTGAGAGACTCAAGCAGCTCTCACCAGCTCTTATGGGCTGGCTCTAGCACACCGTAAGCAAAACTGTCTGTGATGTATGTTTGCATGAGTGTGTATATATCTCTGCGTGTATATGTATCCAAGAGGCAGAGTAGTGTGGTTAAGAGCTCAAGTTCTGTAGTTGCATATCCGGGCTTGAATTCTGCTTCCACAGTTTACTAATTAATTCTATTATTATGATTTGGCATTCAAGCTGACTCTTGTGTCCTTTCCACATGCCTTAATTACTTTATAAGCAATTCCTACTTTGTGGCACACAATGAGATATTGTTCATATCTTTCGTGTCCCAGATAAGAAATTCACCATTTATCCATTGAGATCTGGCTTATTTTAGTGGAGGATGGTATTTAGAAACCAAAATCTGGGTACTTATTGTTATGATCTGTCATTCTTGTATCGTACTGTTTCCTTATAGAGGCTTTGTAATGTTTTCTAATATCTTCTTGAGGCTCCTCTCATAGTTTTTTCATTTCAGTGTTTCTATAGCTATTTTTATATGTAGTTTTGCTTTTTACCCATGAACATTAGTATCAATTTGTCTAGCCACAGGGAAAACAACTTTTTTGTTATTTGTTACTGGCACTACATTATATTTATAATTTAACCTAGGGAGAACTGACATCTTGATAATATGGTCATATCCAAGAAAAAGAGGTATCTGTCCACTTGCTACTATCTTTCTGGTTTTAAAGTTGTTAAATACAGGAATAACCAATTCTTAAGTTTATTCCTAAATATTTAATCTTTATCATTATTACTGTATTTGTATACTTATCCTTTCATTTTTACTTTTAACTGGTTGTTATTAGTGTATATAGAGGTCATTGATTTTTACATGTTAAGCTTATGTTCTGCTACCTTGCTGAATTATGTTTGTTTGTTTTTGTCAGTTTTAGAATTGATTTTCTAGTGTTTCCCAGGCAGAGTATCATGCTGTTGGCAAATGCATATCGTTTGGCTTCTTTTAAATTTTTTATGCCTCTAACTGATGTCTCCGGTACATTACTAAATAATAGTGGATATAATGGCTCTCTTTGTCCTATCTACAATCTTTGTGAAAATTCTTACAGTGTTTTCTCTTTATATAAGATACTAACCAGAGGATTGAGTAATATATATTATTACTTTAAGGATGTATCCCATCATTTCTATTCTCATGAAATTTCTATTAGAAATGGGTGTTGAATTTTTGCCAAAGCCTTTTTCAAGATTTATGGAGAAAATAATGCTTTTTTCTCTTTAGATAAAATAATTTGATAAATTATATCAATAGACTTCCTAATGTTCGGCTATTCTTTTATTTTTAGCTTAAATCCCACTTGGTTATGACATATTATTTTCATAATGGAGTGTCAAAGTCTCTCTGCTAATATTTAGGAATTTTCCACTGGTGTTGATAAGTGATATTGATCTGTAATTTTCTTTTTTGCATGTGATGAATTGATCAGGCATAGGTTTCAAAGTTATATTTGCTTCATTAAAATAATTTGGAAGGTTTCCTTAATTTTCTATACCCTGAAGCAATTTATATAGCATTGGAAATATCTAGACTCTAAAGGTGTGGTAAAATTTCCCCATAGAATCATCTAAATCTGGTATATGTGTGTATGTGTGTATGAGTATGTGTGTGTGTGAGATAGTTCCTTGACAACTTTTCTCTGTTTTTTTTTTTCTATGGAAATTAGATCTGCTTCTACTTTCTATTCCCATTGAGCTCAGTTTTGATAGACTATATTTTCCTATAAAATCCTCTTCATGCAGACTTGTAAATTTATTTGCATAGAGGTTTACAAAGTAACTTCTTATGATTTTTTAAGCTTCATTTGTAGCAATAATTATTTCTCTTATTATTTCTTATTTTGTATATTTGTGTTTTCTCCTCTCTATCTTAATTAAATTAGTGTATATTCTCTGAAAAAATTAGGATTTTGGTCTTTAACTTGTTTACAATTTTTCTTTTTGTAACCTCATTATTTTTTACTTTTATCTTTTTATCTCCTTTCTGTGCTTTCTTTTTGTTTACTTAATTTAATCTTTCCTTTGGTTTTAAATTGGGAATTTAGTCCACTTATTTTCATTCTTTTATTTTATTGATAGATTTAAAAATTAGTATTTTCCTTTGTTCTCTTTAAATGCATTCCACAGATATTGTGTAGGAGAAATATACTGATCCTTGCAACAATGTAAATGAATCTTAAAAACATGCTGTCTGAAAGTAGGCAGACATATAATAAACACATTCTATATGATTCTGGTCATGTGATATTCAAGAAAAGGCAAATAATCTATATTTACAGAAATCAAATCAGTAGTTGCTGATGCTGGGTGTAGTAGTGAGGATATTGTCTGCAAAAGGATATGAGATATATTTGTGTTATGATGGTTATGTGGATGTATAAATTCGTCAAAACTCGAAATGCACCCATAACAGTATGCTTATGGGTGCATTTTATTACATGTAACTTCATGTAACCATATCTCATAATTCTAATTAAAAGTAAGTATGAAAATGCCTCACTTAGGGGCGCCTGGGTAGCTCAGTGGATTAAGCCTCTGCCTTTGGCTCTGGTCATGATCTCAGGGTCCCGGGATCCAGCCTCGCATGGGCTCTCTGCTCAGCAGGGAGCCTGCTTCCCCCTCTCCCTCTGCCTGCCTCTCTGCCTACTTGTGATTTCTCTGTCAAATAAATAAGCAAAATCTTAAAAAAAAAAAAAGAAAATGCCTCACTATGAAAATGGAAACTTATGCTATGTTATAATGTCTACTTAGATTTGTAAGATTCTCAGATTCCTGGTTGGACTACTTTCTTAATCTGACATTTGTTTAAAGACCATAGAGAAGTTACTAGCATTTTTTTGAGAAGAGGAATAGAGCAACAATTTTCTCTCACATCTAAAACTCTATAGTGGGGCACCTGGGTGGCTCCATTGGTTGAACTTCTGCCTTTGGCTCAGGTCATGATCCCGGGGTCCTGGGATCGAGTCCTGTGTCAGGCTCCTTGCTCAATGGGGAACCTGCTTATCCCTCTGCTGCCTCTCTCTCTCTCTCTCTTTCTGACAAATAAATAAAATCTTTAAAAAGATAAAACTCTGTATATTGAGGTTTATCCAAATTTACCTTGTTTTTGGAGATGATTAAAACTTGTTTCAGTTTTATTTATTTGATCTTAGCTTAAAGGGGATCATGTTCAACTTATTAATTTTTGATCATTCATTATGGGAAACATATTTTTCATGATGCTTTGGTTTTCTCAACTGTAAAGTGAAGATAAATATTACTTAGCCTATATTACTTTATGATAATTAAATGATATAATATTTATAAAACTCAGCCTGGTATTTACATTAAATAAATGATAAAAAATTTTAGTAAGCAGTATTCCCAGTAAACTTAAGGAAAAAACACTACTCTTATCTAGTGGGCATGACTGTGTTCTTCTGAGCTTTATTTGGAACAAAAAGCATTGGAATAGAGTAACAGTACTATAATTACCTAGTTAATACAATTAAACTAGGGAAAGAAATGAGGTATAAAATGTGCAAATTTAGAAGTGAGCCATTAATTTGTATGTACATTTTTTTTAAGATTTTATTCTTAAGTAATACTTGCATTCAACATGGGTCCTGAACTTACACCCCCAAGATCAAGAGTCATGTGCTCCACTGACAGAGCCATCCAGGTGCCCCTTAAATCATTATTTTGAAGTTGTAGATCTGAGGTCTTATTTCCTTCCTGTCAGTAAGCTAGGCTGTTTTTGCCTCTAGAGGCTGCTCATATCCCCCTTATATGGCCCTATCCATCTTCAAACCAGCTATGATGAGCCCTTGTCATGCTTCAGATTTCTTTGACTTCCTCTTTTCCTACCAGCCTGAGAAAACTTATTTTTATACAGCTCGTGAAATTATATTAGACCCAACCTGTGTAATCTTCCTTTTGCCATATACTATAACATAATCACTGGGTGGCAAAGTTCATGGGCCATTCTGAACTTCTGCCTAACATATTTCCATATGGTTCAGTTTTTCCATGAGAATATACTATTCTCCTAATATAAAAACCTGTTAAAAAGATTATATTGAGAAGTTTCAAAACATGGAAGTTTAAAATGGAGTGATAATAAAATGGAACGATAAATGGAATAATAACTTGCTCCAAGGAAAAAGGATAAAATAATATATGTGAAAATGCTTATTAAATGTTAAAGTCATCAACAAATTTTAATTATACTTATTTTAACTATTGCTATTATTATTATTATTATAAACATGTAACTCAGACCTTACATAGTGTCAATATGAGAATACAGTAATTTATTAAAAGTAGTGATAGCAAGTCATGATGAGTGATTAAATATATACAAAGATTATGGTCTAGAACCAGCATATTTATCTTCAGACTCATATGGAAAAAAGGAATAGCCAGTGGTCCTCTAGAATAGCAGTTTTTCAAGTTTCCACAGGTATAAAACTTTTCCTCCAATGTTATTTTAATATCAGGGGAGGTCCATGAAGTTATGGCAGCCATTATGAAGGTCACATATTTTTACTTGGTTCCAGAGTCTTGAAATTTCAGGGAATAGGTATTGCTACATATTGGGAACTATTAACATTTCATCTTTATTTTCCATGAAGAACTTAATTAAAATTGCTTTTGATCTTTAGAAAATGGGAAACCTAAGATTAGTAGGAATTAAGGAGATCACAAAAACGACATGGCAGTGCAATATTTCTTTAACATACCTGTATTGTATATATGTTTGGGAGAGAAATCAAATATTCCAGGCCTTGGAACTTCATTCAATTAGAAGGAATTTGGCTAATGTGGAGGAGTAATGGTGGAAGAAGAGGTCCTACCATGTTCTAATGGCTTCCACTGGGTTCTGAAGTGGAATTTTGGGGAGGAGGTTAGAACTCCTGGTCCCAGCCTGGGCACTGGCATGTAGGAGTGAATCTCTATGGAGATGTTGAGCTATGTACACTAAATGAAGGTCAAAGTTGTTGTTGTTGTTGTTTCTTCCCCAAATGTAGGAGATAACAGAAATTATTGTGTTCATCTGTCCTTTATGTGTGATATTCTTTTTTGGTGTTGTTGTGTTATGTTAGTCACCATACAATATATCATTAGTTTTTGATGTAGTGTTCCAAGATCCTTGTTTACATATAACACCCAGTGCTCCATGCAATCTGTGCCCTCCTTAATACCCATCACCAGGCTCACCCATCTCCCTACCCCCTCCCCTCTTTGTTTCTCAGAGTCCACAGTCTCATGGTTTGCCTCGCCCACTAATTCCCCCCTTCACTTTTCCTTTCCTTCTTCTAATGTCCTCCATGTTATTCCTTATGTTCCACAAGTAAGTGAAACCATATGTTCTTTTATTCATTTGTTCTGTCCTGGATCTGCAGATTTGCTTGGTTTCATTTCTTCTCTTGCCTTTTTGCTGCTGCAGGAACAGCACCTGTATGTCTTGTTCTAAATCACCACCACTACTCCCAGGGAGGCTCTGGCTCCTTATACCACATCCAGACTCAGAGGAAGCACTGAAACACACCCATTTTTTTTTTCTTCCTAAGAGTCACTATTCCTTTGTTTGCAGTTTCCATTAATCTGAGAGTTTATTGGTGACAGAGACTATGCCATATTTACTATTTTACTCCTACACTTAGCACAGTACTCAGTAGTTTTGTTTTAAATAAATGACTAAACTAAAATATGTAGAAATGAGGCTCAAGGATTATGAGATATAAAATTCTTACAATTCAGGTCCCACTGGAAGGGCTAGAGAAGCAGGGCATTTGGACACATGAAAAAAGTAATGTCAAAGAGACATAAGAGTAGATTTGGGGTTGGTTCAGTGAATAATTGGCTTTCATTTTTGGGCTCTAAATGAGATCCTGTGTAGATTAATTGCCAAAATGGCCCTATTTCCCACTCCATCATCCTGTTACAATGCCTGCATCTCTCCCTTCAGCAGGTGAGTTTTTTCCATCACCTCTTGAATTTGGGCTGCACTTTTGACTCTCTTAAATTAAAAGAACTCTGTGGAAGGGACAGTTTTGAGCATAAGCTTCAAAAAGCACTGTACTTTCACTGCCTCTTGTAAACCCTTTCCTCTGCCATGAGAGCAAGACTGGGACAGCCTGTGGCAGTGGAGGCTGGTCAGGCCATCCCAGCTGTGACCAGCCTCCAGCTGACCCACTTACTCATTGAAGAAGCATGAGCTAGCCTAGTCAAGATCAGCTGAACCTGTTCAGATGGGCAGAAATACCCAGCAGATCCATAGCTCATGATGGAATAATAAATGGCTCCTATTTGAAGCTACTAGATTGGGGGGGTGGTTTATTATACAATGACAGCTGAATGATATAGAACATAAAATGACAAAGTCATTTCAGAACATTCATGGTGGTACAAAGTATTTTCTGATTTTTTTAAAGAGAGTGACTGTAGTTTTTGTAAAAATGATACACCCATTAAAAAAAACCTTTAAGCCATACTAAATAATACAAAAAGTATAAAAATCACACCACTCCTAGCTACATATCTGTTTATATTTACTTTATAGTTATGCATACATATTTCAAACTTTATATTATATATCAATTTATAAGTGTAAATATAAGTCCCTCACATTTTAAGAAATAATTTTATTCAAACTCTTTGGTTGTGTATTTGATGTAATTTTTTAATTATTATTAGAGCCACTTCATGATTGCCTTCAGTTGTCCAGAGAACATCATGTTGACTGCAAAGTTATGTGAGATGCAGCACTCTGTGAAGCCTGCCTAATGCTATCATTGCAGGCTTTTTTACAAAGTGTTAAGTACACGTTTCCGTATTATTAGGAGAGTTATTTATTCATTTACCCTGTAGGTATATATTTGTGATTCAAAAATGTTACTACTGAATATATTGATTTTAAGTCTTTTCAAGGCAAATATTAATTGAATGATGGAAATTTTTATAGAAAGTAAATATATTAAAAACACATGATACAAAGACATAAAACATTACTTTTATCTGAGCATTGTGTCTGATCTTCCTTCCCAATCTCATACTCCTTTCTTCACTCTCAGAGATAACTTCACTTGTAGAGATACTAAATTTGTTTTTTTTTTTCATTTATTTCTTTTTAAGCTTGTTTATTTATTTATTTTTGTCTCAGGAATATTATTCCTGAGGTTGGCCCTTGATATCATGTATACCTATAATTCATTAAATTATTCATTTACATTGTTGTTTGGTATCCCATCACAGAAATACAACATGATTTATTTAACCATTTGTATCAGGGAAATAATGCTAATTGCTATCACAATCTTAACATCACAGTTTCTAATACAGTATAAAGGCATTTGTTTTACAATCTGATCTTGACCTGCTTGTGAATGTGGTAGGGAAAAGATAGTGAGGAGTGCTTGCTCCATGGAGTCATTCAGAGATCAATCACAGTGCATCATGAGGCTACTCCATACTCACTATGTGGCTTCAATACACCTGCATCATCTAGTCAGCAAGGAGAGAAAAAAGGAGTGTAGAGAAGGCATCTTTGCCTTTAACTGCTTGAGACATAGAAAGTCTCTCACTTTCTTTGAGGAGAAATATTTAAATGTCCTATTTTTATGCAAGGGGTCTTAAAAATGTGTTTGTGTGTGTATTCAGAGGATAAAAAATTGTTTAATGAGCACATAGTTCTGTTACTTTCATAGCTATCTCTTCTAATCATAGGATATACCTTTTATTCTTATACTCACACTCACCCTCTTTCTAACAGAGGTGTCTAAAGTCCTATCAAAGCTAAAAATACATATCCTACTCTGCCTTCTTCACAAGGCTATGTCTTAAAGGACTTTGGTCCCTCCAACTTTTTCTATGTTATGTCGTACTGTTTGGTTTCTAGAAGTGATATTTTCCAGTTCTTCCAGGACCCCAATTTATTGACTCTCAATTCCTTTGCAAATCAGCACATTCTCTTCTGGGCATATTTGTTTCTCATAATAGTTAGCTGCTCTCCTGTAATGGCAGCCAACACACACTGCTTTTTGTATTCTTTCTAACCTTTTTACACTATGCATAAGGCTCATTGTTTTTTAGTCTCTGATATCAGATTTCTCACCACTCAAAATCCAATAGCTCAGCTGATGACATATAATTAAGGATTTGTAAAGGCAACATCTCACTTTAAAGTACAAATTACTGTATTAGAATAAGCTAACACTATTGTTTTATAGTGAAGTAGTTTAATATGCTTATTTCTTACTTCTAAATATGTTTATTAGCTTACATCTCAGTCTAATTGGATGTTTAGTGGGTGATGCTCCCTGTGGTAATATAGATCAGTTTCTCACTTCTGTGGCACTGCCATCTTCAATACATGGCACATGAAGGATAGAGGAGAATATGGAAGAAGGCATGTGGGCAATTGATCATTTTTATCATTTTCATCCACAATGCCTACATATTATAAAAAATCTAAAATAATACATATCAAGGGTTTCTCTCTGGCAGGTGGCTTTATGAGTATTTAAAAATTTTCTTTTTTGTTTCTTTGCCTTGTTTCTTCTTTGTTTGTTCCAAGATTCCTGGAGAAACATTATATCCCTTTTGTACTGAAGAGAAAATTCTAATTGAATAACTAGCCTCAGAAATAAAGGAGTGAGTTTTACCATATAAGCTAATCATTAAATACTAAACTGGTTAGAAAAGTGACATCTGGGAAAAAACTTTCAACTATTTGGATAGTCTAAGTAAAAAGTTTATGTAGCTCTTCTCTATGGCAGTTGTTAACCTTTGATTGATCTCTGGCCTTAAGAGGGGACATTGAAAAATATTAACAGTAATGATGCCTTTTGTTATTGTTATTTTGCCTTTATACTTTATAGATCAGAGGTTTCACTACTTAACCTGCCTTATGCTTTCTTGAATCTTTTGTTTTTATGTTTTTAGAGAAACTTCACACTTTGTTCAATAAAATCTTCAATTTAAAAAAATAATTAATGCCTGTTGTATGCTTTTAGCAGTGTGAATTAAAGTAGAAGCTTAGGACATGTTTTCTTGGGTCCCACACAAACTGAACACCATTTTATGTAAGGTGGAGACAAAGGAAAGCAACCAAGTATGAAAAATCATAATGGACAAATTAGCATTTAAATGGAAAGTTGCAGGTGTGGGAGAATTCTCCTGTTTTAGGATTTTAAAACATATGTCCTTGATTCCCCCTTTTCACTTGGCTTTACACCTCTCACAAATTTTATTTTTATTGCCAACACATTGAAATGTATAACTCCAGTGATATCAGGAGTCAGTTTACACTTTCGCAGGTATTGAGCAAATTTTGTTGTTCTTAGTATTGGTCAGAGTGGACATTGTTCTTTGTGACTTGATTCTTATCACAGCATATAGTAGAAGCAGGACATAATCTTTATTATGCCTTGTGTAGCAATATGGGAGGTTGTAAGAGACCTTGAAAATGTGATTAGAATATGCCCCCAATCTCTTGCTTTATTTCTTCTGAGGTTGGTGTGCTTATCCTATTATTTGGGGGAGACTAAAAAGGGCATGGACCCAGGTCTAAATTCAGAAAAGAAGATCTAGCTACAAGAAATGGGAAGAAGTCCAGAAATGAGAAAAATTTCCAGGATGGTGGACAAATTATACTTAAAAAATAGTTTTTGCTTCAAATACTTAATAAAAGTGCTAAGTCTAATAGAAGATACTGTATATATATATGGATTTTAAGTAAAGATGCTTACTTACTCTTTTTATAATGTCAACTATATCTGAATAAAAGTAATGATGAAGTTCATCATTTAGTAAGGATGAGAAGTTCTCTAACAAGGCATCTGAATGTAAATTAATTTGCTGGTCAAATCAAGCCTCTTGTGTTTACAGGTATATCTAGTATAAATTTCTCACCATGAAACCGGCAACATATGAGACAGGTAACTCTGATACTGACAACAATTTTACAATGCGATCTCTATCTATTATGAAAATACTGTCTCAGTGTATGACTTGAATGTTAAAAGACTATTTTAGGTAGCTACACAGATAACTGTTTCATAGCTTTGTATTTTCTCTTGTAGCAACAAAAAAAGTCTGCAACACATTATATGTTTGTATACTTTTATCTCTGATTTATATTATCAGCATCTATGAATCAGTTAACCCATGAATCAGTTCTAAAAACAAAGTCTAAAATTGGTTTTAGATCAAGAACCATTTTAAGAACATGATAAAAGTTATACAGCTCCTCTCTAGGAATATTCATACATTTTTATAGAAAATTTCTTGTAGACCTTATCCCAGGAGCCCGTTTACAGATCCTGTGTTAGGAAACTACTCTCGATCATGGTCTTCCTTGGCTTTTGGCAGGTTTGGGGTGTTGCTCAACTGCACTATGGTATTCCCTTTTCTGCTCTTTGTCTATAGCAAACAATGTGGGGGTGGGAGGGAAGTATTGAATCTGAGGCTGCATTTCTCTCTGGAATAAGAATAGAAAGCCATTTACTTATTTAACCATTAGACAAACACTAAGGAGATAGTTATTATATAGAAAGCACTTTTGTAGGCACTGTGGGACATGTAAGACAATCCATCTATAAGAAGAATCCCAGAAGTGTTAGTTATATTTGTTATTTAAAACCAGAGATTCCAAATATTAAAAAGATAGAATTATATTGATTATAATTGTTTATACTGAATGACATATTTTATGTAGAAATTCCTTGTAAATTGAAAAATGTCCTTCAAATGATATTTTTATTTTTATCTTGATTTGGGAAACCCAAGCCAGTAAGGATCACAATAAGTAAAGGAGACATGAGACTTTCATATAAGAAATAGGATTTATAAAGTAAAAGAAACCCCAAAACTAATTAGATTTAAGGCAGAAAAAGGAACAGTTTATGGAGTTGTTAACTGTAAGACTTAACAGATACTTTTTGAATGACAGCATAAATTGATGTGTAGTAGACATTTTATTCAAATACTAAGTTTAAGAAAGTCAGTTATAAAAATATGTTGAAAAATACAATTTAGCTGCAGAATATCAGTGCGCCTATACTGTCACAAGGAAATTATTTCATGAGAAATAATTATCCAGGGAAAAACAAGACAAAACTCCCAGAAATGTTCACACCTGGCAAAATGTGTTATGGTAGATTTGCTCAGAATACAATTAAAAACCTAACCTTGATAACCATAAGAAACCATGAAAGAACACTCGAATTGATTACAGGAAATATGCATTTCTGTAAGTTTTCTAGGGCTGCCATAATAAATTATCACAAACTTGTCAACTTAAAACGACAGAAACTTATTCTTTCACAGTTGTAGGGGCTAGAAATCCAAAATTAAGATGTTGGCAGAGCCACGTCTCCTCTGAGAGCTTTAGGGAAGAATCTTTCCTTGCCTCCTTTTAGCTTCTGGAGGCTCTCAGAAGTTGGTTTTTGGCTCGTAGCTGCATCACTCTAATCTCTGCCTCTAATCCGTATAGCTTTCTTCTTTACATCATTTATGTGTCTGTATAAAAGATCCTCCCTAACCTGACATGATTTCATCCCAAGAGTCTACCTTGTATCTGCAAAGATCCTTATTCCAATGACATTCCATATGGACATAATTTTTGAGAGCCACTATTTAACCCACTGTACCATACCACTGATTTAGAAAAAAAGCATTTTTATATTGATTGACTTCTGGAGAGGACAAATATTTTATTATTTTTAAACTCAGAAATTATTTCTATAAATTAACCCACCTGATGAGTATGTGAAAATGAAATCATATATATTCCTATCCTGTAAAATTTCAAAATCTTGTCATATAATAATTCACGCACAAAGGCAAAAGATGTCTGGATCAGTGCCAGGGCATTGATAAAATAATGTGTGCTTATGATTACTGCACCGGAACTTTCCAGTTGAACTCTACTATTCTGTAGAGATTAAAGAGATTCTCTAAATCCATTTATGTTATTAAGAGCTTCGTAAGGCAATAAGTGACTGAATCTTCAAAGCAATCTTTAAGACTTGCTTTGCTATCAAATGTGAATCCTCCTTTTGTTTAGGTGGGCTAAATTCTATGACCATGATATCATTCTATTGCAATAACAGAAGCCCACATAAACTAGTTTAAAAATGGTAATTTATTGAATCATATATGTAACTAAGGATTCTAAGAGCATGTGATTATCTTTAAAAACATAGATTCAAAGAATGGCATTTTTCTTGCTCTAGCCTTCCAGCCCATCTCTCTTTCATCACTTGGTTCTGTTTCTTTTGGTGTGTTGGCTTCTTACGAAAGACAGACTTTCTCCATATGGTGGGAAAAATGATGGCATAGCCATACAGTTCTTCAGGATTATATCATCCCAGTCCAGTGACCTAAAACTGAAGAAAGAGATGACATCCCTTTATGCAGTTTCATAGAATGATTCTGATTGGCCTGGATCACGTCATCTGCTGATTTTTAGGGCAATTATATGGTCCAGGGGATGGGATGAGATATTTTATAAGAGTAGGTTTGCAACAGGTTTACTCTGATCAAGTTGTCACTTCAGGCTGCTACAGAGAAGTACCACAGACTGGGTGGCTTACAAACAAGAGAAACTCATTTCTCACATTTCTAGAGCCTGGAAGTCTGAGATCAGGGTGCTAGTATGGTCAAGTTCTGGTAAGGGCCAGCTTCTCTATTCTGACATGATGGAGAGCAGAGCATAGAGGCAAGATCTCTGAACGACTTTTATAAGATCACTAATACCATTCATGAGGGCTCCAACCTCACGACCTCATCTAGTCCTAATTACCTCCCAAAGACCCCTCCTCCTAATACCTTTATATGGGGGGATAGAATTTCAACATATGAATTTTTTTTGGGAAGGCAGGCACAGATATTTGGAACATAACAGGGATTTAGTGGGATGTTGTGACTGGTAGCCTGTAGTCACAACATAGACTAAAGCTAACTCAGCCATCTTGGCATCCAATACATGAAAGCATTAGTGCCAGGTTCTCACTAACATAACATTAAACGTTCTATATCGAACTGTTTGGAGATTCTCCAAGTATTGATAATGAACTTTCCAAATGCATGTCTAAGTAACTTGGCTTTTTTTTTTTTTTTTTTTTTTTTTGAGAAGCCCTGAACTAAAATCACTATGCTTCCTCTAGCTCAGACATGACTTTTGGAAGTCTTCCTTGTAACACATTTTAAAACATTGCTGTTAGGACTGGATTAACTGTGACATTTGGAAATGTCAGAGGTAATTTTGGCTATGATAAGACTGCCCAAAGCATTTCACCTATATAAAATACAATTTTGAGGGCCTGGATGGTTATGGCATTACTAGACATCTCTTTGTCCTGTTTCAGCAAATAGGTTTTAGCACTGAAGTAATCCACTCCTTATAAAGCAATTATAATTAGAAAATGTCACTGCATAAATTGTAGGGTAAAAGAGGCAGAGATCTAATTAGTTGTTGATTCAGAAGAGGAGTGCTCATTCTAGTAGAGCCGAGTGCCAGAAATCAAGAACTCAGTTTTTCATTTTTGTTGAAGAAACTGTAATAGAGGGGCTGATGTAAACAGTGGAATAGTTGATCAGATTTTCCAAAATTCCAGAGATACACAATAGGAAAAGAAATATTTGTAACATTTGTTTTAAAATAGTATAACTGGTATGTTTTGTTTTATGGAATTGATGCATTTCTGAACAGAGATGTAGATTGAATTGACTAGTAACTAGTATTTATTGACTACTCCTAGTAGTCAATAGAACCTCCTTCCCAGGTTCTGTGTCAAGTCTCTTACTACTTTAGTATTATTAAATCCTCATAGCAGTTCTATAATAAAAGTACTGTAGTATTCTCATTGTACAAATGTGGAACTCTGAGGTAAATTTTGTAAGTTTCCTAAGGTCACAATGCTAAAGTGGAAATGAGATTCATACCCAGATCTGTCTGCTTCAGTTTGTTGTATATTAGGCAAGCTTGCTAAATTTTATGTATCCCTAAATTGTATTCTTTTGTAAAGCAGTCATGTATGTCATTATTCATGTGTAGATTTGATGCTCAATGAAATTAAATTGCATTGAAACCAATTGTTGATACACATCTTACCTGTGAATTTTGACTTTCAAAAGATTCCAAGAGATGGAATGATAACTGGTTTTTCACTCCCTCTTCTTTTTAGAAGGTCTACAATTCTTTGACCCAAGTGTACACATTTAAATAGGAGTAAAGATGAGTTTTAAATACTTCTTTGGGAATATATTAAAATTCTACTGGAGGGGCACCTGGGTGACTCAGTCAGTTAAGCGTCTGCCTTCTGCCCAGGTCATGGTTTCTTGGGCCTGGAATTGAACCCCACATCGGGCTCCCTGCTCAGTCGGGAGCCTGCCTCTCTCTCTCCTTCTACCATTCCACACCCCCACCCCCACTTATGCTCTCTGGCTCTCTCTCTCTCTGTCAAATAAATAAAAAAAATCTTAAAAAAAAATTTCACTGGAATTAGTGTGGCCAGATTTAGGAAAGATAAAATTACATTTGAACTGTTGTTTATCTGAAATTCAAATTTAATTAGATATCTTTTATCTGGCAATCCTAATTTGAGTTTCTCCAACTTGAATCTCTTTGATGGTTGCTTTGTTCTGCTTAAATTCTATTTTCCCTTATTCAGTAGAATATTATATATACTCTCTACAGAATATATTATAGAATACTATTTTGTTACTCTAAAACTTTCAGACCAGGCCTTCAAGTCTCAGTAGGTTAAGTTCATCATCAGCTAGCATCTGCTACCCTGATTTCTTATTTTAAGCTTTAGTCTCTGGCTTGTACTTTGACTTGCATTTTTCCATGTAATAAGGCATGTACTGTTTTATTGCATTTTGCCAGTTATTCAAAATACAGAAACTTAAAGCAGAGTAAGGGAAGGAAGAACAATAGAGAAGAAAGAAAATTTGCAGGTAAACCTAGAGCCTCTTATGAGAGGAAGTAGCTTGTTGGAGAAAATGGGATTAGATACTAGGCCAGCAGGTGAAGACTTGGGGATTGAGAAACCTGGGCATTCTGGAAAAACTGAGTGGTGGATGATACAGATGAGCTGGTCATGTGCATTAGCAGAGGGGTTCTGTTGGGACAGAGGTTTGGATAATCACGAATAGATCATGAGCAATCAGGACTTCCAGGAGCTGCTTTGTGCAGGAATGGCTCCTGTTAGGGTTAAAGGTAAAACACACCCTAGGAAGTCACAGATCCTGCTAGAATACTGTACC
The DNA here is from genome assembly GCA_002007465.1 of Ailurus styani. Classification (NCBI taxonomy): domain Eukaryota; kingdom Metazoa; phylum Chordata; class Mammalia; order Carnivora; family Ailuridae; genus Ailurus; species Ailurus styani. Next base: position 6,384,360 of record LNAC01000032.1, on the reverse strand, counting down.
AACAATTTAGAGAAAATCTTTTCACTCCCACCCACAAAAGTGCATTTGGGTAAGAATGGCTCTTACTAATGAAGAGTCTATTAATTTATTTGAAGACATATTTATTGAAAATACTTAGACCATAATTTAATTTGATACATCGACCTGCAAGCCCATCCAAGGAAGAAAGAACCTCCAGAGGAAACTAGATATAGCATGGTCTCACCTGTTAGAGATGGCTTAGCAGAGATCCATGAGTTGCAACATAGTGAGAATATAGTGTTTGTCTTAATTCTGTGACTTTGTGTGAGTCACACACACACACGCACGCATGCACTCAGCTTCTGTCCATAAACATCAATCTTAAATACAAATTTGAATTTTCTTACATACTCCTCATTCACTACTGGCCTGCTTCCATATTCATCCTGACACCTAAATTTGATCCTTCTCTTATCTGCATTCTTATTCTGGCTTTTTTGAATAGAAACATTAATCTGGTCTTTTCACCTCTAGAAAAAACTATTTTTCTCAAGAGATTTCAGAACCTGGGTGTTCATAAATTAAGTTGCGATAGATAATTTGAGGATATCATACATAACAAGAAAGACCATAAAATTAGAGTGATGCAAGGCAGATTGCTAGAGAGTCACCTATGATACATCATTGCATGGGAGTTCGGAGAATTAGAATTCTGTAGCTGTCCATGAATAATAAAGAATTATTTAAAGAAAACACTAAATCACCAAAATCCCACCTTCTGACCAAGCACATTATGAGTTAAATTATCTTTGTTGTTAGGTCTTTAATTTCCTTACATGAGCATTCTACAAATTGCTTTAAGAATAAGTAAATAGGGCGCCTGGGTGGCTCAGTGGGTTAAAGCCTCTGCCTTCGGCTCAGGTCATGATCTCAGGGTCCTGGGATCGAGGCCCGCATCAGGGTCCCTGCTCAGTGGGGAGCCTGCT
>LNAC01000032.1:6183270-6383165 GCA_002007465.1 Ailurus styani | reverse complement strand
AAAAAAAAAAAAAAAAGAATAAGTAAATACTGTGTAATGCACTTTGAAAATCAACCACTAGAAATTTAAATAGAATGTAGCATGAATTATTCTCTGTGACGTAATTTAATCTTTCTGTGAATTGTAAGGAGATTTTATAGGGGGAGTCATGTTGGATACAAATACTCATGGTTCTGTTAACTGTAGCTAGAGCAAGTGTCATGTCAAGATCCCTAGTGGTATGGAAAAAATTGTGAATTGTGACTTCATATGAAGCACAGCAGCACTTTTTAGGACAAAGTCCAAAATTCCTAACGTGACTTTTAAGGTCAATCATAATATGGTGCCTGTTTATCTCTGTATTTATATCTTTCTCCATTTCCTCCTTCTACTTTATACCTCAGTCACATTGATCTACTATTGATCTATTCACTGATCCCCAGATTTGAGGTATTTTTCCATGTTGGCTTTCCTATAGTTTATTTCTGTGACAAAACACTATTTCCCACGCCACTCAACACCTACCTGTTAGGATTCAGCTTGCTTTGTGCTTGCCCTGTTCTTATCCCTACTTCTTCTATATCTTTATATTATCTTCTAGTAATAATGAGATTATTATAAAAATACCTTCTATATTAATCTTTGGGTATCTTTTGAAAGTACATGCATCTTATTCATTGTATACCTAAGGCCTATGAAATTTTTTCAGCTCAAATCAGGCACTCGAAAAACTATTTATTGAATTAATGGGGCATGTAAAGACAGACCCAGCTGCAGCTGCTTAGAGGACATGTAGTTGGTAGAAAGACCACCGTATTCCAAGGTTATACTATGTGAATCACTAATCACTAATGTGATTCAAATATAACAACTTCAATGCTCAGCTTCTGATTTTGCTTGGTACAATCTTAAAACAGGACTAAGCACTTTCTCATGTTTTGTACACATACACATCCACAGCCCCCCCATGATCCCTACCCACATACATCCTTTTGTTTCCTGCAAGTATTTGGGAAGAGAAGATCATCTCATTGTGTGAAATAGAAAGTATGAATGAGAAATAGATTTCTAGCTGCTCCTCTATTGGTAGATTCTTTTTTCCAGACTCTGTTAACAAAACAGTTGTCTTTCCTGTCTCTACTTATCAGCTTCCTAAATTTGGGTTACATTTTTTTTTTCCTGGTAACTTGGCTTCTCCCATTCTCATTTCACTTTTCAAAAAAATTTTCATGGACATTTTAGTTGATTTGGAAGACAATTAGAAAAACATGTGTATTAAGTCTGTCATACTCCAATGGACATTTTCTGCTTCAGTATCTTATCTGATTTTTACATGACAAAAATATCTTTCCCCTAATATTTAGGTAGTTTTGAAATATGTGCTGGTGTTGATAAACTGTATCTGGTTGCCATCAGTGAGGATATCATGTGTGGTATGGGAAAGTCAGCTGACAAGATTTAATTATTCATTAAACTGTTAATTTTCATGAGTTTTGTGAATCAGTCATATCCACAGCCATTATTAAAATTATATAGACTTATTAAAGAGTATATTAAAAGCAAAATTAATAAAATCCCAAATTTTATCACTTCCTCATTATTTTACTATTTATATGCTCTTAAAGTTATTTATGTTCACTTTATTTGTAAGGCAGAAATAGAACACAATGGTATACTACTATGTATCTCTGCACAGAGACATCACATTAGTAACTTGAAATGGGTTATGGTGGGAGTATTTATGCTATGGGAATTTGAAGATGCTAAAAATAAAGCTAATTTTTTTTCCCCCAGAAACCTGGTTGTTAAATATTTATCAGCATGCTACTCTTGTGTATTCTCCAAGATCAAGGAATCAAAGTACTCCTCATCTGCATCCATCAACTTTTATTTAAATCTTGAGGTTTTGTCTCAATTTCCTTCCTTTTCTCCTCCCTTCTGTTCCCCTACCTATATTCTTTAGTCCTACCTTTCCTCTATCTCAGTCTTTCTCCTTTTTTGCCTTCCTTTCTTCAGAAGTGGAATTCTATATAATGAAGTTAAACATTCATTGGGCAAAGTATGGCTAGCAAAGGCCAGATTGCGTGGGCTGAGAGCATCCCTAGGTCTTCCTGTACTGCTGGCTCCCATCTTCTTAGAACCAAGTTAGATCACCATGAACTTTGTGCATTCTGCCTTGGATATCCTGGTTTTATTCTACAAGATCACCCAGTGTATTTGTGTTAGGTGTCATATCTTCCCTCTGTATTTTTACCCTCCCTCATTGGCTTGTGTTGTTTGGGCCTGAAACTTCTCCCATCAGAACACAAAAAAACAAACAAGCATTTCATACATTCTTAGATAAATCCTGCTTCAGTTACAGGAAAGGATGGAAATAACATTATATGTCTTTTAAAAGAACCTTCTTCTGCCAAGTTGCACATAATTAACTTGTAACTGTCATTTTATAAAATAAATACCTGAATCATTGTCCTGGGTGATCTACCCCAAAACCTGATCTATTATCAACATAATTAATAATAATTTCATTTTTGTGGGTAATATAATTTTTCTTGGAAAAGGAATAATGCTATAGTGGATTATACTTTAGTCTTTAAATTGACATGAAGAGAAATTGGTTAGTAAAATGAAACAAGGCAGAAATTTTCCAAGAGGTATACATATATTTATTTATGTTTGTGTATGTGTGTTCTTGTGATATGAGTATTGAAAAAAACCTTTTCTTGAGATATATTACTTTCCTTTTCTCATGTATCAATTATGCATTAGAATTGACGATAAAATAATTTTAAAATATTTTCTTTCTCTTTAAAATGCAAAGTAATTCAATAAAATATAAAGTTTTAATAATTCTTAGGGCTAAATAGGAAGGATATTAATGAGATTAATAGGAACATAAACCCTGAGAGTTGAAAGGGCTCTTAGTCATTAATTGTAAATATTTTTGGTATTTTCCCGTTAGTTCTTTCCCCATTTCCCACTTCCAAATAGAGCACAGAATTTCTCAGCCAAGAGGATTTACTGTAACTAACACCATTCACAAGTTGTTGGGACCTAAATGGTCTAAACAAATCACTTTAACTTAATCTTGCTGAATGCTCGGTTTGTTAACTAAGTTAATGGTTTGGAGAAGACAAGCTTGCTTATCCTCTGGAAGTTAAGATATATAGATGTGATGCTTGGAATTCCTGACACCATTTTTTACTATGATAGGGCCAACCTGAAGCTAAAGTTGACACAGAGAGGAAGGCAGTGAGAAGATAAGTGGAACCAGGTTTCTGATCAAATTACTCGTGAAGGTTGCTTCACATTTGGAATTCTCAGTCATGAAGGCAATGTATTCCTAAATTTTAAATTTTAATCTGTTGTATTTCAGTTTTATGTTATCTGCAAGTGAAAAGCTCCTAAATAAAACCATCTTCTAATGCTCTCTTCCCCTAAATGAAGAAATTTTGATTCAGAACACTTTAGGATCTATTGCTAAGTGTTCAGATCCATGACTTAACATTGTTTTGTTGAGCTCCTACAATGTGCCAGATTCTGTAGCTGGTTCTGTTTTTATAAAGATGCATAAGACATGCTCCTGCTGTCAAAGAACTTATGTCTCATTGAGAGAACTTACATGCATTATTTATGTTATAAAGTGAAAAGTGCTTATAATAGAGGCACAGAGTGAAGTGAATGAATCACAGAAGACTATAATTCTGTTTAGAGTGGTGGAAAGAGTAGGCAGGAATGAAAAAGATGAAGAAGGAAGGGATGGAACCTTCCAGGAAGAAGATTAACAAATTGAAAAGCTATAAAAATTGCACAACATATGTGAAAATACCTTAATATATGGCCTGGGTATACTTTGGATGTATGGTGGAGAAAGGAATAGGGGAATGAGTTGGACATATGACATGATAAATGGTATTGACTTAGGAAATCAGGAGATTTTAGCAACATTCAGATTGTGGTTTTTTTTGTTAAGTTAATTCAAACTACGTTGTTAAGTTGTTAATTCAAACTATGTGTTTATATAGATCAGAATGAATCCACTCCAAGGGAGCTTGCTGTTCTCTATGCGGATGAAGACTCAATGTCATATTCTCTGTTTTAAGCAGTAAATTAAAAATAACTTTGAAGAGAAAGGGTAAAAAAGTACCATTTTAGTTTGGCATTTTGAGATACTGCAAATAAACTAATGTAAAGTGGATTAGTGCTACAATGAAGCAAGCATCAAACAAGGAATGGTGGGCTCACTAGAGAGTGGTCTTCTTTAGCCTAAGTCTTCTTCAGTTTAACATTCAGAAGGTATTTACTTTCTCTGATATTGGTTCCTTCGTCTATAGAAATAAGGAGGTTGCCTTCTATTTTCTGAGATACCATTTCCATTCCTGAAAATGTGTCACTTTATATGTTTTAACCTCATGCTTTTCTAAAATTTAAATAAATTTAAATTTAAGTAAATCAATGATCACGGAACAGAACTACACCACCTATTTTCATAGGAAGTAAAGGAAAGCTCAGAGTTGGGTGTGAGTTTGGAGTTTTAGAACGGGCTGGAATAAGTCTAGATAACCAAAAGTGCCTGGAGAAGTATGAAATACTTAAAATGTAGTTAACACACATTTCATTTTTATATCTCATAGAGTTTAAAATCAGTATACTAGCTGCATACACCCCTTCTGCCTTTGGTTTGTGGGAGCTAGCAGAGCTTTCCTTATCCCAGTGCTCTGCTCTGCAGCCCTGCCTCATGGCAAAAGTTGACATGGGAGTTGCATGGCCTTTCAGAGTTCATGGTTCCAAATTATGGTACAGTTCCCAGCTGTACAAGTTCTGATGGAGGGTAAGGATGCTGATCTAACCCATCTCAATGCTATGTTTCCCAGAGGAGAAATGAGAAAAATTCGTAGTTGTATTTTATCTGTAAACGATCTATCATTATATTTTACATTTTATTCTGTGCTTTGTCTTGTAACCACAATAAATCCACGAGCAATTCGTTTCTTCTCAGTTATACATAGGGTATGTTATGTGCTAAGAGAAAGCTCTCATGATACCTTCTCTAAGTCTGACATGTCATTTGCCTAGCCTGAAGCCTGGTCCTTATTGCCTGTCTCTCTTGCATTTTTTCTCCTGGGCTTTGATTTCTGAATGCCAGAAGGTTTTATACTCTCAGTTTTATAATCTTTCTTATTGACAGAGGAAAAAAAAAAAAAAGAATAAAGCCGAGCTGTTTTGCTTTCCCACTGTCACCCATCAGCAGGACACTATTCTTCCCTTGTTCTTTTCTTATTTTTGACGTTGTTAAAAAGCTTTGTTGCTGTGGCCTTGAGCTGTCTTCCCAATCAGCTCGTTATGACTTCAGCCTTTCTGTGACAACACTCGCAGAATGATACCAAACTTTAATTTCTATCCTTAAATATGTACCCTGTTTATTTTTATTCTTTGATATAAAGACTTTTAAAATCCAACGATTTTGGAATGCTTCTTATATAACTACATTGTTTTTTTGCTTTTTTCCTATATGTAAGTAGCCATTTAACAGTCAGGATTTCTTATTTAGATAGATGCCTAAGCTCCTTGGGCTCTATTATCTTTCACAGCCTCAGACCCTGACCACATTTGCCTGCCTATCTGTCATGAGCCTTAGAATGTTGCTCTTACTTTCTGGCAAATTAGAATTGCTTATTGAAACAGCCTGATTTAGAGTATGGATTTTAACAAATAAGCATGTATAATGCAGTTTTGCCAAATAATTGACACTCAGTAGATTTGTAAAAATCTGCCGCTGTCTCCTATTCCTGAGTCTTTTGGTCCTTACCTTATATTTTCTTCCTCTTTTGGCTAAGAAGACACCATATACACCTCTTTGGATACCATGGCTGATACGAGAAAAATCAATGCAGCAGACAATCTTGTTGAAATTCAGAGATAGAGAATTGACTACAGATACCTAAGCAGGAAAATGATATTACAAGATATTTTGGAGCAAATTTATGTCATTGGTGTGATTGGAAAGACTATGGGTGCAGAAAGAGCAGCCCCTGGGAAAGACAAGTGAGGTGAAGGAGCCTCTGATGGAGGTGGCAACTGAGGACAAAGAAAGAGGTCACGAGTTATTTATTTTATAACTGGATCAGAGATGAAAAGTACAGCACAGGAATACAGTCAATAATATTGTAATAACATCTTATGGTGACATGTTGACTATAATTACCATGGTAAGCATTAAATAATATATAGAATTGTTGAATCAGTTCTTTATGCACCTGAAACTAGTATAACACTTTACATTAATTATACTTCAATTAAAAAAAGTTTAAGAAAAAGAGAGAGAGAGAGGCCAATCTAAGGCAGTGACAGAGAGCCACAGAGGGGGTACCACTGAATGTCAGAGACACAAAGGAAAGAAAAGTAAATTTGGTTTCGAAGTCTGGAGAGAGCCAGATCAGAGAGGTGAGGTAAATTGGGAGGGCATGTTTGATTAAAGAAAATGAAGAGATAAAGAGCAATTTTAGTCTCACAGGCCAATCAGACATGTTTCTGATGTATCTGGTAGTATATGTTTCATTCAATGTCAGTAATTTTTATTCCAATCCCTCCTTTTCATATTCATCCTGCTTCTCATATTGAGTGACACAATATGTTAGAATACTTCATCTGTTACCCATCATGTGGAGAAAAGTTTATATTATCTTTTTTTTACAATGTGAAGTTCTGCTCAATTATAAATAGTTTACTTTAGACTGAGTGATGGAACACATCAGACCACATACAAGAAATGAAAAGGGTTGAGAGAAATTGAGTAAAGGAAGCAAAAACAAAATTATTTATCCTCAAAGATTCTACCTCTTGGGAGAAGAACAAAGAGGGTTGAAGGTTATAATCCACTGCCTTTGTGGGAATTCCAATTGTTAGGCAAATGTGAATTCGAATTACAGACCTTTCTGTGAAATTATATGTGAATGAATGCTGGAGAGACATTAACAAAATTAGAGCTTTAACTGAATGGGAAGGATTAAAATGGAGATTTTGCTTATAATAAAGTCAATTTACTATAACTAACTTGACCAACAAATATCAATAAGGACCATAAGTATCAATAAATGTAAAAGAACATGTAAAATTTCTAATTGCTGTCAGAACTTGTATTACAGTTAATATTTTTCAATAATAATAATGATAATATAAACTCTGTGAAAGCAAAAGACAACAAAAACAAAGACGATTAAGACAAAAAACCACTTTACACTTTTTATTATGTATATTGTACTTTAATTTATTCAAAACTGTATGTAGAAATATATATTGCTTTTCATCTGTTTGTCTTATATATTTTTAAAATATTTCTTTATTTATTTTAGAGAGGGAGAGAGAGAGCGGGTGTTCACGAGTGAATGGGGGGGCGTGGAGGCAAAGGGAGAATCTCAGACAAACTCAGCACTGAGAGCAGAGCCCAGTGCCTGGCTCAGTCTTAGGACCCTGAGATCATGACCTTAGCGGAAACAGAGTTAAACGCTTAACCTCTGAGCCATCAGGTGCCCCCTGCATGTCCTACATTAAGTGATTGAGAACCCTCCTGGATAAAGAGAACTAGAGAGATTGTGTCTGTTTTTTAGGACAGTTGTTCAAATGCTATTCTAGTGATTCTGGTTCCATCACAATTTCTTGGGTGCTTATTAAGTAAGGAGATCACTGGGTGCTACCACAGGTCTATTAAATCAGAATTTGGAGTTTAAGACTAGAAATCTACATCTTTAATATGTGTTTTGGGCAATTCTTATCCTCCCTTGTGTTTGAGAAGCTTTGTTCCAAAAATCCCCACAACATCTAACATAAGCAATGATTAACAAAAATAAATGGGCCATACAATAGTGAAAACAATCATTTTACAGAAAATAAATCTTTTTATTACATTCATAGCTTAACCCATGAATGAACCTATAGTAGAAGCTTAATATTTGTGAATAATTAATTAGTTTATGTATTAGGATACTGAATCACCATGGTGACCTAGGCATTTGCAATCTTTAAAGCAACATTTTTAGTTACTTTTGATTACAAAGAAAGGAAACACTTGCTACCTTTTATTTTTGTAATGTGCCATAAACAAGTATGTTTTTCTTGATTTTAAAATGGTGAAAAATAAAACGTTGAAAAATCTTGTGGGAGAAAAAATACATATCATTCCTGAAATAATGCTTAAGTTTGACTTTTTAAAAAATGAAGAAAATCCTTAATCTACCCCAAATTCCTTCTATGCTCACTAACATTAGCTTCAATCTCACAAAATGCTTTACCCACTGGGAAATAGAGGGCAACAGATATAATAAATAATCTATTTATCATTTGGTTGAAACTCCTAAAATCCAACTGAGGCTGATTCTACTCTGACAAAATGAAATAAAAATTGATCCAGTTTGTTAAAGCCTTACGCCTGTTAGGAGTACATTCAGCTGAAAACAGAGGCCTAATCAAATAAGGTTTATTTTTCTCACATACCAAATCTTTAGGTGGGTGAAGGCTGGTGTTGGGTCAACTTCTCTGCATTGACAGCTGCAATCCTACTCTCTGTACAAGTCTCTAATATGTCAATTGTACCATGTCAGCTTTCCTTTAAAAATGTTTTTAATTAATTTTTTAAAAAAATTTGAGTATAGTTGACACACAATTATACATTAGGTTTGGGTGTACAGCATGGTGATTCAACAAGTTTTTATGTTATGTTATGCTTACCACAAGGGTAGCTACCATCTGTCACCATACAAAACCATTACAATATCAGTAACTATATTCCCTATGACTTATTTTATTCCCATGACTTATTCCTTCCATAGCTGGAAACCTTTACCTCCTACTCCCCTTCACTCACTTTGCCCATCCTCGCCTTTCCTCTGACAACCAGCACTTCTCTGTGTTTATGGGTCTGATACTGCTTTTTGTTTGTTTTGTTTTTTAGCTTTCACATGTAAGTGAAATCATATGGTATTTGTCTTTCTTTGTCTGACTTATTTCACTTAGCAGAGTACTCTCTAGGTCCATCCCCAACTTCCTTTTTTGACTTTAGCACCCAGAGTAGCTGCTGCAATACCTGCCTTTATGCCAATATGCAAGGTGGGGAGAAGGGAGGAAAGGCTGGTACTATCTATTGCTTTTTTTCTTTTTTAATATCAGCAAACAAAATCTTTCCCAGAAACTCTCTGCTAGATTTCCCTTTTTGACTCGTGGCTCTTTGGTCAGACCTTGGTCAGATGACAACACATTACTGTGAGTCTGGAAAAATGAGTATCTAGCTTTTGGATTCTATAGTAGGTCACAATAGGAATGACAGCTGGGAAATGGCTTTTGAGTTGGCCAAAGAACATTGTCTGACACAATCTCCTCTCATTCCCAGTGTCCCTGAGTCTGGAAACTGTAAGAACAAGTTTACTAGGAGTTTACGTATTGAAAAGGCGGCTTAACTACCATGTAGAGTTTGCTGAAGTTCTTTCAGAATCTAGCTTCTGTATCACTGGTGTTCATTTCGGACTCCACATGATGTTTCCTGAACTATTTCTTATTCCTTCTCCCTTCCAAACAGCCTGGCCCTGGAAACCAATATGGTTGAGTGGTAAGGCATGCAGGCTCTAGAGGCAGATGGTTAGATTTTGAATCCTGGCCTGGCTAGTTACTAGCTATGCAACTTTGAGCTAGTTATTTAACCTCGGTGGGGCTTCATATCTTCAATCGACAAGTGTGAATAATAGTGATACTTATCCCATAGAATTGCTGTAAAAATTAAACAATGTAGCTACATGTTATGAAAACACAGTCCATGCTAAGCATATGCTAAGTGTTTGATAAATGTTAATTATTATTGTTAATTTATTGTTTTGATTTTATCTCTAGATCTTACCTATATATATATAATTACAATGCTTGGTTATATAGACGTAACTCAACTAAGAATTCACTTCTGGTTCCTTTCTTTGTGCATAAATGACACATTTTTATGTAATGGTGTGTGTATGTTATATTTGTGTGATTTCTGAAGGTAAGGTATAACTTCAATATTTCCAGGGAAATGTCCCAGTCCCCAGGATTTCTGAAAAAAAATTACTTTTGGAAAGCAATCTTTGAAAAAATATTACTTTTTGAAAAGTTATCTTTGAAAAAAATTGCTATAGAGAACTGTATTTTTAAAAACGCATTTCTAAGATTGCTATGTTGTCTTTCATTAAAACATCTGCTTTGGCAGAAGTTGATAAAATGTGGGAGTGTCATCAAGAGGCAGCAGGATAAACTAATATAGAAAAGGAAGTACATGTCTCCACCTCATCACTTAAGCCAGGAGGATCCTAGACCGTGAGCAGAGCAGCTGCTAATGGCCGGGAGCTGATTTTCATGTACTCTCTTTTCTCCACTGGAAAGATTACTTACTGGAAATCTCCTTGTGAAAGTAACTAAAAATAAAGGATTGCTCCATCCTAAAAAATAAAATAAAATAATAGATTTACCTGCCATTATTTTTCTTGACCTATAATCCATAGGGGAGTAGGAAGAGAAGATATCATGGCGGATACTGTTCTTTGGCTCACTCAAAAGTAATTTCCCAACTGTCCTTTCTATTGCTTCCTACTACAGAATCATATTCCCAGACACATTATTTCTCTTGACATAAAACATGCATAATCTTTTATTTTTGTTAGAGCTTTCCAGGTTGCTTTTTTTGGGGAGTGTAGATAGAAGGTAAAATGATACTCTAAGAATATTTTTTCAAGAGCAAAATACTTGGCTTAGGGAGAAGAACAATCTGGCTGAGGAATGGTTGGCAGTATGTTTGAAGGTGAATGTGTCTCAGTGGGAAGGAAGGTGCTGATTAGAAATGTGGAAGCAATTCTGAAGCAAACTGTTAATTTCTTTACAATTTTACTTCAGTTCTGGTTTCATCTTTTGATTGAGACATAGTCATTTTATAATTTATGGAACGTCCTTTCTTGCCTTTGGTATTAAGGCAATTGAATTTAATCTTTTTGAAAGAGATCTCAGTTGGACTGATGTGAGATTGAAAAAAAAAGTCATTAGGAGAAAAGTAATAAAAGAAAACACTTCAGGGTGAGTAGCACAGATATTATAATCTTAGCCCCTGCAATATGAACCAATAGGCAGAAAAAGCTCTGGCCAAACAAGGAATATGAACCAAATGTTCAGCTTCTCTCATTTAAAAAACAGAATTATGTAATTGCATAGAATTTGCAAGGCTATTGTTTTAAGAAGGAATTAAGCAGAATTGGTTTATCTATCTTGTTATCATACCAGAAATTCAGCCTGGAGGATTCAGCTAATAGATGTCTCCTGAAATGTGTAAGAAATCTCCTTGTTTGTTATGAAAGCTTAGCCAGAGATTGGAGTCTGAAAGAGGAGGAGGGAAAAAGAAAGAGAAGAGAAGGAAGGACTCTAGGAGGAAAGTATAGTGGTAGGGCTTTTGCATCCTAATTTCCCTTCTCTGGTGTTTAGTTTCCAATGGATTGATGCAAGGCACAGAGACCTTACACAAGTAGGTGGCATGGCAAGAGCAGAGCTTTTTTTTTTTTTTTTTTAACCTGTTCTCCCATTTGTAGGGTGGCAATCCAGAGTGCAACATTATTTAAATTGAAAGCAATCACACAGATAATTGGAAAAAACTAGGATTTTTCTGGACAGCTGATATACCTACTTTGTACCAAAAAGGTGTGCATAACCAAGTCAGATGGCCCTCCCGTGTATCATTTACCTTGAGAACCTATTACCAGGAGGCTTCTAGGGAAGTTAAGGTGATCCTACAGTAGAGGCAGGTGGAAAATTCTAGGCCAGGAGACTAGACAAAATAAATGGTAATCACTCAAAGAGTAATTTGTGAATGAGCGATTATGATCACTCAAAGGAATGATCTATGAAGACTGCATAGATCAAAGAGCTGACCATGAGGTTTTTCAGAGGTAGCCTGGATTATCAGAGGCTATTAGACTGTATTGACTTGAAGACAAAGGACATTGAAATGAGGGGTGTCCTTGCTTTCTGTGCCTCAGGGATGTGTAAGCCATATTTTCCCCCTTATATCCCAAGGTCAATTTAGGGAGGGAAACAGGCTATACGGTGGGTATATGTGAGGTTAAATATTTTTGTTAATAAAAATATTAATAGAGAGATCACATGGCCTTTTAAAATATGGGGTGGGAGTAAATTCAAACTAGTTACAAATTTAGTTGAGTTTCTATTTTGTGGACAGATTAGTTATGAATAAAATAAGAGAGCTAACTCTCTGCAAATCTAAGTTCTATGAATTGTGTGACCATCTTAATTAAATAACTATGCATTTACTGATAGAGGGTAGAGATCTCCTTCTGTAATTCTTCCCTCAAAATCTTAGTAATATTATCAATTTATTTAATCATTCTTGGGATCAGTACTTCATACGAACTATCTGATATGAATGGTCCTAAGAAACTTACAAAGTAGGCATTATTATCCTACTTTAAAGATAACTTAGTTGAGGCTGAGAGAAATAGAAAGGCTTGATCTAGTCCATCTAGCTAATAAGTAATAGAGCTTGTATTTAGACCGGGCTAAAAACTTACATGGCTCACATGTTACCTTTTATTATAAGTTGCCTTATTTTATCATAAATAGATTATAATAGATGCATTAAACCCTTGAGGTCTAATCTCTTCTGCATGGTTTTTAAACCATGATTTAAATTTGATTAATTACTGAACTTTTTACATGCTTATAATACATTTTATCAGTTATATTTAAAATTATTTAGTGTTTTCTTCTTGATTTTCCCATGTCTCTGTTTCTTGCATTATTATTGCCTTTAGAATTACACATTTATTCAGTATTTATTGAACACCTATTATATGCCAGGGACTACTTTAAGTTTGGGATATACTAATAAAATAAAACTGGAAATGATCCTTATCCCCTTAGAGCTTACATTCTGTGGCAGACACAAAAAATAAAATGAGTAAGGAAATTATAAGATATAGTAGAAGATAAGTGCAATGCACAAAAATGTAAAGCTGGGTATATGGAGTTGGCAATGGGAGTGGTTTGCTATTTTAGGGAAGATGATAAGAATAGGTCTATGGAGAAAATTCCATCTCAGAAAAGCCTGAAGAAGTTACTTTGCCCATCCAGAGGAAGAGCAGTTCATGTGGAGGAATATAGGCAGTGCAAGGAAAATAGGCTGTGTGGCCAGAGGAGTTTAAGTAGGGTAAATTCAGAAAACAATTGGAGTTGTTGTTGAACAGATCATATAGGAACTTGAAAGTCATTGCAAGAAACTTGACAAGATTGTAGTAAGGCTTTTATTTTATTTTTATTTTTTAAAAAATCTTTATTACGTTATGCTAGTCACCATATAGTATGTCATTAGGTTTTGATGGAGTGTTCCATGATTTGTTGTTTGCGTGTAACACCCAGTGCTCCATGCAATCTGTGCCCTCCTTGATACCCATCACCAGGCTAACCCATCCCCCTGCCCTCTTCCTCTCCGTAACCAGTTCTTTACTGGAGGATGATGGCATCCAGACACATTATGTTTACATTTTTGTTGAGGGACCATAATCTATCATAGATCCTTCTATTAGAAGATTAGTGGTTTGCCTACTTAGAAAGTGATTTTTAGTTATTAAACCACTGGGAGTCTAAGGATTCTCACTGCCATTTCTGATTAATTGGTGTGCATCAACTTTTTTTTTTTTTTAACTACCATAAACCTCAACATCAGGTAACATCACAGACAGACAAGATATCTAGCGTTGTTACTGTTGTTGTTGTTCTTTTCTTTTCTTTCTTCCCACTCCTAAAATTGTTACTAAGTGTTCGAGAGGAAGGAGTTAAGGCAGCTTTAGTCTCTTTGCCAACAGTTTCTCAGGGAGAAAGGACCGATGGTATTTGGTGGGAAGAAAAGCCTTGTCTTGAAAACAACTTCAGCATGATGTCTAGGCTAAGCCAAATTAAACTAGGGTTAGGAGCTTGGCACCCTGGAGAATGTCTTCTAAACTATGGAAGACCCTGGGGTATAAAAAGACATTTTATAATTGGGTGCTCCCACTGTGTGAGGACCCTATGAATCTCCCTTAGAAACCGCATCCATTTTTGACCAGAAAGTGGGCCTGATCCAGCAAAGGAGTACCTGGGGAACCACCCTTGATGTCTTCCTTTGTCTGTTTGGTCCCTTTAATTGAAATTTCTTACTTGGATGTCATACTGGTTAGAATCTCTGACTCAGAGGCACCTGAGTTGCTTAGTCGGTTAAGCGTCTGCCTTCAGCTCAGGTCACAATCCCAGGGTCCTGGGATCAAGCCCCACGTTGGGTTCCCTGCTCAGTGGGGAGCCTGCTTCTCCCTCTGCCTGCCACTCCCCCTGCTTGTGCACTCTCTCTCTCTGACAAAAAATTAAAATATAAAAATAAAATAAAATCTCGATTCATGTTTGTCTAAATCTGACAATTCAACCTGTTAGCTCAGTGTTAGAAAGTGAATCTTCAAAAATTACTATTCATAAGAAAGGACCAAATTTACCACAGGTCTAGAGACTGTTTTTTGGAAATCCAGGGGATTATCCAGGGGAGCAAGTCTCTTCCGAATAACAGTATTTTGGGGGAAATTGAGCTCTAAATATTTTGAGAGGAGTTTAAAGATGAATGGCAGGTCACTAAGAGGTAAGAAAACAAATTTTTAGCAAACACAGAGGAAAAAATGTATGTGTTCTTTCAGATTTGATAGTTGAGAACTATTAGCTCATTGGAGAAATTCTGCCACTCTTTGAAACTTCTGAAATTTCTTTTCTGAGAATTATTTTGGGAAATATATATTTTAAAAATGTTTCTGAATGTGGCATATCTTTATTCTTTGGAGTTGTGTTTCATTCTTGGAAAAACTTAGAAGCTACCTAGAAATAAGTGCTATGAATAAGATATTAGATATAAGATAAAGATATAATAAGATATTAGAGGATTTAAAAAATATGTGAATATAGTTATGTGACTCATTTTTTTGAATGGTTTATAAACTAAAAGTAAAGATAACTCTCAAAGTGAAGTACAAAACTACCTGATCAAAATAGCTTCATTGGAATAAATTATAATTTCCCAAGATGATTGCTTGAAGGACAACACTCACATGGATGTTTCTCTCCTGATCATCCACACTGATTATCCTATTTAAAATACCTACTTTAGTAACTGTATTTAAAATAGTTATTTTTAATCAAGGTCTTTGTTTTCTCCTATGCCATTGTTAATAATTGCTATTTATGGAAATCAGAACTGTATTAATACTATATATTTTAGTTTTCTCTTAATAACAGTGGGTATGGCTCAGAGCAAAAGAGTGTAATTTTCTCAATATGGATGTGAAGGAATAATGTTGGGGTTTTCTATTAACGGCCTCATGGAATGCTATTGCATTATTTATCACAAAAAACCCCTACAAACACCTTTTGCAAATAGCTAGTGATTACAAGAAATAACACTTTGCAGACTTTTGTGTAACACAAGGAATTTGCTTATTATGCTCCTTTATCTATATATGAACACTATGATTTAGATTCTGCTGAAGTAGTGGTTTCTTTTCTAACAAAAAAAGGGTAGTAAATTTCAGAGTAACTTATAGAAAAGTTGAGATGATTTAACTGGCCCTAAAACCTGAAAAGTACTTGTTCCGCTTCATGCTGTGCATGAGGTAATTATATGTGTGTGTTTGTGTTATACATGGATAATACAGACACATTAAATTTTCATTCAAATATTACAAGATAAAATAAAAATATGGTATGTCAGTTGGTGTCCTCTGTGGAGAAGAAAGTGAGATAATTAGCAGTCCAAGAGGCTTAATGAGGGAAATACCTATGAGAGATAAAGGGAGGAAGAAACAGTCTTGACACCTGTCAAAGAAAAGGCGGGTGGAGCATGTTTGGGCAAGAGAACCTTATTCAGTGATGTAGATGTGACAGGGTTGTGGCCAAAACAACAAGGAGCACCCCATCAAAGATAGTGGATAGAGGAGTCTGGTGTTAGCAAGAAACAATGAGGCTTTAGTACCTGCACCATGCTCAGTCCCTGTTTGTTGGCAGAGTGTGACCTCCACTCAAAAGCTGAGGTGGATACTGAACTCACTAACAGCTGAAAGCTGTCAATAACTGAACTCATTATAGCTGAATGGCAGGTTCTTTCTTGAAGATTGATCCAAATAACACATCTCCATGGCTGCCTCAGTGTGTGTGTGTGTGTGTGTGTGTGTGTGTGTGTGTGTGTACACTACTAATAGTAGACACAAAAAAGTCCTTTATCATTTACAGCCTACTATTTTGTAAGAAATTATTGCTTGCCTATCTTTCCTTGGAAAAGCTATGTGTAGTCAGCTTGATTTGGGCCAGTTTAAAAAGAATACTTTCCTGGGGCACCTGGGTGGCTCAGTCAGTTAAGTACTTGTCTGGGGCTCAGGTCATGATCCCAGGGTCCTGGAATCGAGCCCTATGTTGGGCTTCCTGCTCTGTGGGGTATCTGCTTCTTCCTCCTCTCTGCTCCTGACCCTCTCTCTCTCAAATAAATAAATAAAATCTTAAAAAAAAAATGAAAAAGATTATTTTACTGAACGATCCCATACTCCCGACCAGTGACAACAGTTCTTTCTGTCAGAAGTAGGTATACTTGAAGACCACAGGAGGGTTGGGAATGGACAGGCTGGAATCAAATGCCACACTGCAGACCAAGTATAATCATGCCCCTCATTCATGTTCCTCTTCATATTCAGGGTAGAAGACATGGAGAAGGGAAATGAGAGGGAATTAACAGAGGGTTGTCGGGAATAAATAGCTTATCCTTGTTCAGAGGTAATAAAATAAAAAGAGAACCTCTTAAGGCACTGGATTTTGGTCTTTATTTCCCTGATCGTTGACTTACCCACCAGGTAGGTCTAGCACATAATTCGAATCAAATATCAGCCTCAGAAGAAACATTGTCAATATATATTGCTAACCCTTTTTTAAAAAACTAATGTTTAAGTTATTTTTAAGTTATTACTATTTTATGAAAAATTCAGTATCTTAAAGACTCTGTAGTACCAAGAATAGTGTATAAAAGCTGGGTCAGTATAACAAAAAAGGCAGGGGTGCAGCTGGTAGGGAGATGTATAGGTCAGAAAATATTCTTAACTGATTTTTCACACACTTCTGTTGATTTGTTTTGTGCCTGCAGAAAGAAAAGTGAAAAAGCATGTGTAACACATTTTGATGCAAGACACAGAAGTATAATGGATTTACAGATATTCTTTCAGAAAAATTTTCATTTGTACTTTCTTATTCTCACCAAAGGGATGTTTGTATGATTTTATATGTCATTTTTGAAATGTAGCTAGTACACAGTTAAATAGTTTACATGGTCTAATGTGGTTTATAACCCTACATAGTGTTCAGAGCATCTTCACTAATCAACAGGTATTTATTTGGTACCTACTATATGAATCGGCATTGGAATGGCATTGCATAGCACACATAAGACAAATAAGATATAGCCTTTAACCACCACAAACATCTAATCTACTTGAAAAGATGAGAAAAATGCACAAAATACAAAGAGAGAGATGCAAGGCAATATATATTCCAGGGCTCACCTATGTAACATTTCTAAGCTTACTAGTGGCTTAGAGATTGGTGATTTGGCTGGGTTTGGTTATAGTAAATTTATGTAATGTGGACATTGAAAAATGGGTAGGTTTGGAATAGACAAAGGAGAAATGCAAGAAATAGCCTAAGCATGGTTGGAAACATCAACTGGCATCATCACGGTTTATAGACATTGTGTGACTAATCTCATTTGGCTGGATAACTTTTGTTGTGAGCAAGAGGGAAATAATATGAAATAATTGGACTCTGGAGCCAAGATTATGGAGGCCCTGGGCTTAAACATGGCATAAAAGACAATAAAGAATCATTATAATAATACGATGTAATTGGGATAGGTTTTAGTATTATCAGACCAAGTATAATTGCTGATGACTTACCTCCATTCCAACACTTCTCCAAGGAGTCACCCTTTTGTTTTCAGATGCTTATGAATGTTCTAGACAATTGAAAAAGGTTAATCCACATTGGAGGTTTTGGATGGGACTCAGTAAATTCCTGGCTGTCACAGAGCATCATTTCTGATGATAGCTTTGGGGAAGACAGACTTGAAGACTGCTGTCAAAGGAAGGTCCTCACCAGGCAGCTATAAACATCATATCTTACAGGGCTTCTTATCACAGGGATGGACAGTAGGCTTGCTATAGCTCCCTATTGCTGGTGCCAGACCCTGCCTGGCAACATCTAGATGCAATTCCTCTCCTCTCCGTGGAGTTCCAGGTCTTATCTTCAGCATATCATTCAGCATATCAAGCTCCATAGATATCCTACATATTACCATGCAGTTGAGTTTTTCCCTCTTGAGTCCTGTTGATTCTTATTTAGTCTTACTTGACTAGAATATTCAGGGTTACCCTCTTGTCTTTTTTAAATGTGTTTTAATGGCATGAACTCTGTGCTCTGCTTCTTTCTGGGCCTTTCTTTCTGATTCTCAAGAGTTTTTACTTCTCAATAATCTTGTTTTCCACAAATCAAAAAACACTGTTTTGGTTTTGTTCTTGGTATGGTTTCAAGAGCTTCTTTTAAGTAAAATTAACAAGAACAAAAATTGAACATTAGAAGTTTCTTAATTTTAAAAACTGCTTCATGGTTTTAATATCACTTAGGCAAAGTAGATATCTGTGGCTAAAGAATTATATATAAGGAAATAAGATAGAAAAGTAATATTTTAAGTTATTCTCTCACTGCGTAATAATAATAGTTTATATTGATTAACCACTTAGTCTGTCCCAGAAGTTGGGACAGTACTCATAGATATTCTCATTTTGATTAAATGATCAATGATTTGATTAATAAATACAGTTTTATGGAGTATATACTATTTCATATTTTACAAGTAAGATAGAACTCTGAGAAGTTAAATATCTTGCCAGATTTATGGAACTAGTGAGTCACTATTGAAGCAAAGATTCCAATGCAGGAAGTCTGCTTCAGAGCCTACACTCTTACTGGCTGTGCTCTCAAAATATTTTCTTTATCAAGGGATTAACATAATTACAAGAGTAGTTTTAGAAGATTAGTCTGGCATCTGCATAAGAGCCTAGAGAGAGGATTATTGGTTTGGAGGTTATTTTAATCTTTCAGTATGTTAAGAGCTGCAGGTATAAACTGAAGTGGAGGTCTTAGATGTTTAGCCTAGTGGACCAGGACAATGTGAGCAACATTAAGGGCAGAGGATTTAAGACTCACAATTGGAGAAACCAATAGGAAAATATAGCGTATACTCTAGAAGTGTTTTTCAAACTTCTCTAACCACAAAGTTACCTGGGACACTTGTAAAAATTAGAGACTCCTGAGCCCAACTCAACTGGTTTGTCAGAAGCAGATTTTCCAAAGGAATCTCCTTTTGAAAATGAGCATACCAGGTGATTTTTGTGATTAGATAAATTGGAGAAGGCATCCTAGAATATGCCTTATGATTTTTTCTCTATAGATGCTATGTATTATGTAATTATAGTGGCTTTTCTTAACTCAATGACACAATTTATTTTTTTACAGTTACTACCTCAGTTACTACCTTTTGGTCTAGGCCAAAACTGTTAAAGATTTTCAGTTCAACTAGTAAATCATCCAGGTGATTTGAGGTTTTATTGCCACTGAATCATTGTTCACAGTAGCACACTGTATTGATTTTGTGCCTTCAGACACATGGTATGAAGTCACATGCCATAATTCAGCCCTTTAATATTGACAAAGAGGAAAGTGAAATGTGAGCCCCTGACCCAGATAAGTTTCAAAGATCTTGTTTTATCACTCAAGTTAACCAATTTTAAAATAGAGTGGGTGTAATCTTTCATATAATTTTCTTAGCTTCTTCTGTGGACAGTCAACCAAAGTTCCCTATTCTTCACATGCTCAAGTTTTAAGTTTCAGCTTTAGAATTCAACTTTTAAGTTGGGCTCAGGTTTGAAACAGTATATATTTTGGGCTGAAAATTCTTTTCAGTCTTTGTAATATCCTGGAAAAATGACTTCAATAACCAGTTTGACAGTTAATAAAAACAGAATATGTTATCTTTTTACATACAAAGTCCCTCATCAATGTTACATATATTAGTTGCTAAGGACTCGGGAGTAGATATTTCTACTTCAGTATTTATCAAGTGAAGTATTAGGTATATTCAAGGTAGTTCACTAAAGATGAGAAGTTTAAAGATGAGAAGTCCTTCCCCCCCACACACTTTCAGACACAGAGAACTATGTTCTTTGTTTATTTCCCAGATATTTTTAGTATTAATAAAAATCTCAGACAGGTCTGCAGGCATGGAAGTGCAAAGTTCTTTGATTAAAACAGCACACATTACCCCTCAAGAGGCCAAGAGTATATCTAGTGCAACTCTATTTTAAACCAGCAGTGTCTAATTTCATGAACTTCTTGGTTGAGGAGTTTCCTGGCCCTAGTGGCATCGTCTAAATTACCTACTATTCTTTCAGAATTCCAGAATGTAGTTACCATTTCAGTTCTTGTATCAGAGCCTTGGGTTCTCCTTCTTGAGTTAAACTACTTACTGATTTCTTTTTCCTTGAAGACAATTCAGTGTGCCAAAATGGACCCTGGATGATGTCAGAAACATTCCTGAAGGCAGGCATTAGTTTGCCAAGGCAACGAGTTTTTGTCCAGTTTGTAGGTAATAGCCAGTAGGCTTTTATACCATAGATCCAATACCAATCATTAGGGGACACCCAGTGACCCATCTTTGGCAAAAATGCCCCATCTGGAATTGTCAAATAATGCTATAACATTTTGGCACCATTCACCAAAATAGATTTGTGCCATGTTGTGATTTGTAGTGTCAAGATCATTTGGTGGATCTAAAGCAAAAGAAAAGTAATATATTTTCCTTGTAAGATCCATGAAAATGATCCAAATATATATCACTTATTTCCTGTTCCCCTCCAAGTTCTACTTCCATGAAAGTTCCATTGCAGGGACTTGCTTTCACAAGAAGTCTCTGGTTACTATTTCAGTAGAAGCAAGAACCTCCTTTACTATGCATGAAATGATAGGAGGTTTTAGATTTCAGGATGCCTGGACAGTTTTGGTGTTATCCATGTAAATAGTCACCCAAATGAATGAGTTTGGATACCCAGGAAACTAACTTGTTTATTACAAGGTACTGGAACCAAAGGAAGCTGGAACCAAAGGGAAGTGTGTACAAAACCCATAGTGAATTTGATTAAATACTTAAAAATATTATTATTAAATAATGTTGACATATAACGTTATAATTGTTTCTGGTGTATAACATAGTGATTTGACAATCAGTGCTCACCACAGTAAGTGTAGTCACCATCTGTCACCATACAACTTCATTACAATATTGCTAACTGTATTCACTATGCTGTACTTCTCATCCTTGTGACTTACTTATTTTATAATTGAAAGTTTGTAACTTTTAATCTGCTTCACCTATTTCAGTTGAATGCTATTTTATAGCCAGTTTGTGGCAAAATTATAGGCAGCTATTGGACTCATACCAAGAAGTGACAGTGACTAACGGTATGGACAACAATCTTAAATATTAACAATAGGGGACTTATAAGTCACATGGTTAAAACAGCCATAAGCCAGCAAGAGGAAAAAAAGTAGTTACTATAGAGAAGAATGCAGATCAAAAAATGACAATTTGTGGTATTGTTCTGTGATCTTGGGTGAAAGCTATCTACATCTGAAGTCAAGCTGCTTTGTATTCCTGAGAAGTCTCAGCTTGAGATCTCTAATAGGGATAGTCTTCCAGCATTTGAGGATGTTTTTCTCTTTGGTTGAGGGATATGTGCCCAAGAGTCAGTTATTTAAGTGTTTCACTGCTATGCTAGTTATTACCAATACCTGATAGGGTCCTTGTTTTTCAGATTGTGACACGGTCTTTGACAGAGTCAAACAAATAGTATCTGGAGAGGACAGAGACCTAATATGGCTGTGGTTATTACTGATAATTTTCTAAAGTGAAAGATATGATGAGAATTCATTACAGTAATACAATTCATACAGTAATGCATATAGAAATACAACTATACAGTAATATGGTAATGCAGGGAAATTTCATTGTTTCTGTGGAATGCAAAACAAACATAGTGAAAACAATCTAGAAATTTTAGACAAAATGGCTTTAAGTATAATGAAAAGTGTTTTAACAGATAATGTTTACATCTTATTTATAAAAAACTATAAACTTTCTTACAGAGGAAAATATCTTGAAATGTAACATACAATTAACTAGATACATAATATATATCTCATAGCAAGACTATGCTAAGCAGATAACAAATTTGGTAAATCTAGAGTAGGTCTTTAAAAAAAAACCCTCTACTGATCCATGAGCATGAAATATTTTCCATCTTTTTGTGTCTTCTTCAATTTCTTTCATAATTTTTCAGCAGTTTCTAGAGTATAGATTCTTTACCTCTTTGGTTAGGTTTATTCCAAGGTATCTTATGGTTTTTGGTGCTATTGTAAATGGAATTGATTCTCTAATTTCTCTTTCTACAGTTTCACTGTTAGTGTATAGGAAAGCAACTGATGTCTGTACATTGATTTTGTATCCTGCCACATTACTGAATTGCTGTATGAGTTCTATTAATTTGGGGGTGGAGTCTTTTGGGTTTTCCACATAGAGTATCATGTCATCTGCCAAGAGAGAGAGTTTGACTTCTTTGCCAATTTGAATATATTTTATTTTCTTTTGTTGTCCGATTGCTGATGCTAGAACATCTAGTACTTGTTGAACAATAGTGGCAAGAGTGGGCATCCTTGTCATGTTCCTGTTCTTAAGGGAAAGTCTCTCAGCTTTTCCCCACTGAGAATGATTGTTGTGGACTTTCACAGATGGTTTTTATGAAATTGAGGAATGTTCCCTTTATCCCTACACTCTGAAGTTTTAATCAGGAAAGGATGCTATATTTTGTCAAATGCTTTTTCTGCATCAATTGAGAGGATCATATGGTCCTCGTCTCTTCTCTTATTAATGTGTCCTATCACATTGATTTGGGAATGTTGAAGACATGAACAGACACTTCTCCAAAGAAGACGTAAGAATGGTTAACAGACACATGAAAAAATGTTCAACATCATTAGCCATCAGGGAAATTCAAATCATAACCACATTGAGATACCACCTTACAACAGTTATAATCACAAAAATTGGCAAGGCTGGAAACAACAAATGTTGGAGAGGATGTAGAGAAAGGGGAACCCTCTTACACCGTTGGTG
Organism: Ailurus styani; assembly: GCA_002007465.1. Taxonomy (NCBI): domain Eukaryota; kingdom Metazoa; phylum Chordata; class Mammalia; order Carnivora; family Ailuridae; genus Ailurus; species Ailurus styani. Next base: position 6,359,842 of record LNAC01000032.1, on the reverse strand, counting down.
AGAATGCAAGTTTGTACAGCCACTTTGGAAAACAGTATAGAGGTTCCTCAAAAAGTTAAAAATTAGAGCTACCTTATGACCCAGCAATTGCCCTACTGGGTATTTACCCCAAAGATACAGATATAGTGAAAAGAAGGGGCACATGCACCCCAATGTTCATAACAGCAATGTCCACAATAGCCAAACTGTGGAAAGAGCTGAGATGTTCTTCAACAGACAAATGGATAAAGACGATATGGTCCAAATATACAATGGATTATTGCTCAGCCATCAGAAAGGATGAATACCCACTATTTGCATCAATGTGGATGGAATTGGAGGGGATTGTGCTAAGTGAATAAGTGAAGCAGAGAAAGACAATTATCATATGATTTCATTTTTTGTGGAACATAAGGAATAGCGTGGACGACATTAGGAGAAAGAAGGGAAAATGAAGGGAGGGAAATCAAAGGGAGAGTTGAACCAGGAGAGACTATGGACTCTGGGAAACAAACTGAGGGTTTCGGGGGGAGGGGAGTGGGAAGATGGGTTAGCCTGGTGATGGGTATTAAGGAGGGCACATGTTGCATGGAGTAGTGGTTGTTATACGCAAATGATGAATCATGGAACACTACATCAAAAACTAATGTTGTGCTGTATGGTGACTAACATAACATAATAAAATAAAAAATAATAAACAAAACAAAACAACAAAAAACCCCTCTATTTTATTAGAACTTTGTGGATAAGTTTGGTGTTCATCCTGTATTAAACTGTCCTAGAAGTGCTAGATTCAAATTAAAGAAGTAACAGTGTGACCAAGCTAACATTTTAAATAATAACTGAAATTATAAAACTATGATAATCAATTATCAAAATAATTTTGATAAATTATTATACTGTTGTTGCCTACATCAGGAAGAGTGCCAGTAAGACTCTAATAAATAGAAATATAGGAGGGCCAGCAAGAATCAGACAAGTCTCTAGTTAATTCCCCTTTAGCATATGGTTTCTGCTAAATATTGAGACATTTTACCCACACAATTTAACCTAGAGAATGCTGAGCATCATTTCTGATTTGACAACTCTTGCCATGGAACTCATCAAAAGTAATATTTCAAACAATCTTATTTCTGTCACCTTCTTTTCTTCAGTGAAAGAGTGAGTCTTCGTACTTTTCGAGGGATTCTCTGGGAAATCCCAAAGATATTTTTAGGAACAAAAGATATCCTGAAAGTATTTTATTTCATTTAAAATTTAGGATTAAATCTTCGGATGGAAAAAAATGAAAAGTCAGGAGATTTGAAAACTTAGGAATGTGAGTGTTGAGAAATAATTGGCTACTCAATTGAGAGTAACAGTAAACATTGAAAAATAAATAGGGAAGACAAGGTAATTTTTAAGAACTGTAACTCATAAATGAGGAAGTTTTTTTTTCTTAAACAAGGATGTAATAAAACCAAAGGAAAGCACAAAAAATTATTTTAACAAAACACAGAATCTTTCCTATCCAAGCAGATTACACAGAAAAAAAAAATAACCCTTCATACTTTAGGTAAAAGCAACAAACAATAAATTGAAATTGAACAAACTTTGTTAGGATTTTAACGCATTCATTGTTTGTCAGACTCAATATCTGCACTTACTATAACCTGAGAAAATGAAATTACCTTTTTTTTTAACTGTTCACAAATTTTATTTTTTACATAGCATTTTCAATTACAGAGAATGGCATAGCTATGAACTTTCACTGGGTGCCCCCCTCCCTCCACTTGACTTTTGTCAGACAACATAAAGCATGCAAAGTCACTTCAATTCAACCTCTCTCCAGAAAACTCTGTGGATTGCCCAGTAATGTCAGTCCTGACTCCATGAAAACCAAGCCAGAGCCCCTTTCGTGTGCTTAAATTTAAAGCTGTGCTTAGCAATCAATCTTTAGTATCCTGAATGCTTAGAAATGATCTAGGTATCCAATTAATACTGATTAGTTAGCTCAGTTTTATGGTAGTCTTAAAGATGTTGCAAACTAATCTTTGAACTCTTGGGATGCCTGGGTGGCTCAGTGAGTTAAGCATCTGCCTTTGGCTCAGGTCATGATCCCAGAGTCCTGGGATCAAGCCACTCACAGGGTGTTTGGATCAATCCCCACACAGGGTCCTGGGATCAAGCCCAGCATTGGGCTCTCTGCTTAGCTGGGAGCCTGTTTCTTTCTCTGGCCTTCTCCCCATCTTGTGCTCTCTCTCTGTCTGAAATAAGTAAGTTAGTAAGTAGGTAAATCAATCAATCAATTAATCAATCTATCAATCAATCTATCAATCTATCTATCTATCTTTAAAAAATATTATGAACTCATATAATATAAGACATAATTATTATGGAAACAAAAATTTCAGAGTTTCAGTGAATCAATTTGGTTAATGCCAACTTATATTTTTCAAAGGCTTATACTTAAGTAGATTTACTGGTAGGTTATTTGATTAGTAATTCTACATAAACTTAGGAAGAACATATCCAAGTAGACTAAAAATCTAAGCTCATATTATACTTTGTGCTGATAAATTAAGGAAGCATAACTGTTTTTATTAAACAAAATAATAAACTAGTTTTTTTGTAAAATACATAAAATATGGGAACTTGGATTCTTAAAATATTTGAGTTAAGATTCTATTAAAATACTCTTCTTTAAGCATTACAAGCAATAGTTCAGTGTCTTTATTTGCTGGAAATTTTTAGGAATCTTTAATATAGAAGCACTTATTTATCTCTACAAACTACTAAGAAGAGCTCCTTAATCTTCTTTGGAGTTCCTTCTGAGCACCTCATCGATTAATCATTTTACTTTTTCCATATTTTCTCTTTTCTTAGCCAAGACAGGAAAATTTTCCATCTACTCAACCCCCACAGTGTCCTTTCTTACAGTATCTACAAGTATATTTATTAAGACACTCCCTTCTTTAGGGTTGGATGACTGATGTAGGAGCATCTAGTTGTTTCACCCATTAGGGTATACATTTATTCATGATTCTACTTTTTTTTTCATTCTAAGGTGATTTCAAAATGCTCATTTCAAAATGTCCTGCTTCCATTGGAAGCAGAGTTTCCCTTTTATTTTGAGATATCTCTTAAAAATGTTAATTATATCAGAAGTTCTCCAGAGTAGCCATTATCTTTGGTGAAATCATGCTATTTAGAAAGTTAAGAACATGAATTTGTGTTATCTTGTAAATACTTGTAAGAAGCAGGAGCTCACCCTGTAGGAAGAGGCATGGACTTAACTTTGAACTGAGACAAATACATGGGAGTTTAGGACTTTTCAGTCCAGAAATGCTCTTTATGTACCTAAAATCTTGAGCCCTGCAAATGAATGCTTGGAAGCATCAAATTTCAAATCTCCTACAAGAATGGGTAGAAATGTTGTGTAGAGAAGTGTTCCCTCCCATGTCTCACTCATATGAACAAAATGAGACAAGACTGAGGCAATTTCTCGTAAAGTTGTGATGACTAACCTATGGCAAAATTTTGTACAAAGGATCACTAGTCTAAGAAGAAAGCTTAACTTCTTTGTTCCCAGGGTTGGCTTAAAACAGGCTTATTTTAGGGCCTATTTCCATTCTCTTCCCTATGAATTTTCCTCTTATTGATGAGCAACAAAATGATAAGGACAAAGACAGACAAATAGTTCTAGTAACAAAGCAAATTTTCACCGAAGATAATCCTTTTTTCAAAACTGATTCCTTCCTTCTTGCTTCTTACATGCTTTCCTCATACTTGGAATGAAAGTAGAAAGGAACAGATACATGAGAGAACATGGTGTGTTGGTGAATGGATGGTATTTGGATATGCTCAGAGTGACAGATTTAAGGAGACTGTGAAAGATTAATCTGGGGAGCAAACTGGGACCAGATCATAAAGGTTAAGAGTCTTGACTCATCACAAAGGTGATTGGGAATAATAGGAGAATTTTGTATTAGAATGAGAATAGAAAACAGTTTGGAAGAGGAATGGCTGGAAAAAGATATCTGGGTGAGACACAATGAAGAGGGAAACCAAGGTAGTGACAGTGGGGATTCTGAACTGGACTCAGAAATGAGAAAGATATAGAAGAATGACCTCATAGTTAGTTGGACTTGGAGGTTAGTGAGAGGCAGAAATTTGGGATAATTCCAAGTTTCTTGACTTCAACAACTAGGTGGATGGTGAGATAAGGAATATAAAAGAAGGAATATATTTGTAGAACTAAAGTAAGTTTCTTGAAAGAAGTTGCTGGGGCTGATGTCGAAGAGGTTACTGCCTATGTTCTCCTCTAGGATTTTGATGGATTCCTGTCTTACATTGAGGTCTTTCATCCATTTAGAGTTTATCTTTGTATATGGTGTAAGAGAATGGTCCAGTTTCATTCTTCTGTATATAGCTGTCCAATTTTCCCAGCACCATTTATTGAAGAGACTGTTTTTCTTCCATTGGATTTTTTTTTCCTGGTTTGTCGAAGACTAGTTGACCATGGAGTCGAGAGTCCATACCTAGGTTCCCTATTCTGTTCCATTGGTCTGTGTGTCCATTTTTGTGCCAATACCATGCTGTCTTGATGATCACAGAATCAGGCAACGTGATGCTCCCAGCTTTGTTTTTCTTTTTCAGCATTTCCTTGGCAATTTGGGGTCTTTCCTGGTTCCATATAGATTTTAGGATTGTTTGTTCCAGCATTTTGAAAAATGTCATTGGTATTTTGATTGGGATGGTGTTGAAAGTATAGATCACTCTGGGCAGCATAGTCGTTTTAATGATGTTTATTCTTCTGATCCATGAGCATGGAAAGTTTTCCCATCTTTTTATGTCTTCTTCAATTTCTTTCATGAGTGTTTTATAGTTCCTAGAGTATAGATCCTTTACCTCTTTGGGTAGGTTAATTCCAAGGTATCTTATGGTTTTTGGTGCTATTGAAAATGCAATCAATTCCCTAATATCTCTGTCTACAGTTTCATTGTTAGTGTATAAGAAAGCAACTGATGTCTGTGCATTGATTTTGTATCCTGCCACATTACTGAATTGTTATATGAGTTCTAGTAATTTGGGGGTGGGGACTTTTGGGTTTTCCATGTAGAGTATCATGTCATCTGCAAAGAGAGAGTTTGACTTCTTCTTTGCCAATTTGAATACATTTTATTTCTTTTTGTTGTCTGATTGCTGTTGCTAGGACTTCTAGTACTATGTTGAACAACAGTGGCAAGAGTGGGCATCCTTGTCATGTTCCTGATCTCAGTGGGAAGGCTGTCAGTTTTTCCCCATTGAGAATGATATTCACTGTGGGTTTTTCATAGATAGATTTTATGAAGTTGAGGAATGTTCCCTCTATCCCTATACTTTGAGGAGTTTTAATCAGGAAAGGATGCTGTATTTTGTCAGATGCTTTTTCTGCATCAATTGAGAGGACTGTGTGGTTCTTCTCTCTTCTCTTATTTATGTGTTCTATCACATGGATTGATTTGTGAATGTTGAACCACCCTTGCATCCCAGGGATAAATCCCACCTGGTCATTGTAGATAATCTTTTTAATGTACTGTTGGATCCTATTAGCTAGGCTTTCATTGAGAATCTTGGCATCCATATTCATCAGGGATATTGGTCTGAAATTCTCCTTTTTGATGGGGTCTTTGCCTGGTTTTGGGATCAAAACATGTCTCCAGGGGCAAGGAAAACAAAAGCGAAAATGAACTTTTGGGACTTCATCAAGATAAAAAACTTCTGCAAAGCAAAGGAAACAGTCAACAAAACAAACAGGCAACCCACAGAATGGGAGCAGATATTTGCAAATGACACTACAGATGAAGGGCTGATATCCAAGATCTATAAAGAACTTCTCAAACTCAACACCCAAAAACCAGAAAATCAAGTCAAAAAATGGGCAGAAGATATGAGCAGACAATTCTCCAAAGAAGACATACAAATGGCTAACAGACAGATGAAAAATGTTCAACATCACTAGCCATCAGGGAAATTCAAATCATAACCACATTGAGATACCTCCTTATACCAGTTAGAATGGCAAAAATTGACAAGGCAGGAAACAACAAATTTTGGAGAGGATGTGGAGAAAGGGGAACCCTCTTACACCGTTGGTGAGAATGCAAATTGGTGCAGCCACTTTGGAAAACAGTATGGAGGTTCCTCAAAAAGTTAAAAATAGAGCTACCTTATGACCCAGCAATTGCCCTATTGGGTATTTACCCCAAAGATACAGATGTAATGAAAAGAAGGGGCACATGCACCCCAATGTTCATAGCAGCAATGTCCACAATAGCCAAACTGTGGAAAGAGCTGAGATGCCCCTCAACAGACAGATGGATAAAGAAGACATGGTCCATATATACAATGAATTATTACTCAGCCATAAGAAAGGATGAATACCCACTATTTGCATCGCTGTGGATGGAACTGGAGGGGACTATGCTAAGTGAAATAAGTGAAACAGAGAAAGACAATTATCATATGATTTCATTTTTATGTGGAACATAAGGAATAGCATGGAGGACATTAGGAGAAGGAAGGGAAAATGCAGAGGGAGAATCGAAGGGGGAGATGAACCAGGAGAGACTATGGACTCTGGGAAAAAAACTGACGGTTTCAGGGTGCAGAGGGTAGAAAGATGGGTTAGCCCAGTGATGGGTATTAAGGAAAGCATGTATTGCATGGAGCAGTGGGTGTTATACACAAACAACGAATCATGGAACACTACATCAAAAACTAATGATGTACTGTATGGTGAAATGGAGAAATCCAACTTTTATGTGCATATTGTAAGGAGACATTTGTACCGGTTTATCAGTGTGCTGGTAAATTAAAAAAATAGGTAGACAAAGCCCAAAAGTACACAACTCAAATGTCTGCTGCAGAAGAGAAGAATATGTTGTGGTATATTTGTACGAAGAGATATAAAGATCCAGTAACATATTACAGTTATATTCAAAACATAGATGAAGTTTGTAAACATAATGAGGAGTAAAACTTAAATAGCAGAAAATTATGTTTATTTTTGTATATTTTGTATACATGTATATAGTATACATAATTATAATTATGTATATAATTTCATAAAAGGTAGGTAGGTAGATATATGGTAGGTAGATAGATAGACAGACAGGTAGATTAGGGATGCAAACATATGTGATAAAACCATGAGGAAATGCAGGGGAATGGGAAACACATTTGAAGTGGTAAAGTGAAGGAAAATGAATTAAGAAGGGACAGAAAGGGACTTTGATGATGGTAATGTTTTCTTTTTGATATTGAATTGTGAGTATACTGGTATTCATTGTATCTTTTTAAGATAGTTTGTATATTTTTGGGCGCCTGGGTGGCTCAGTGGGTTAATGCCTCTGCTTTCGGCTCAGGTCATGATCTCGGGGTCCTGGGATCGAGGCCCGCATCGGGCTCCCTGCTCAGCGGGGAGCCTGCTTCCCCCTCTCTCTCTCTGCCTGCCTCTCTGCCTCCTTGTGATCTCTCTCCCTCTGTGAAATAAATAAATAAAATCTTTAAAAAAAAAAAAAAAAAAAAGATAGTTTGTATATTTTTTAAAAATTCTTTTGTAGCTACCTAATATTTAAGAAAAATATGTTTTAAAAGAGAAAGAAATGGCTCAATTGGTTAAGCATCTGCCTTCAGCTCAGGTCATGATCTCCAGGTCCTGGGATAGCCTGATACTAGGCTCCACACTCAGCAGAGAATCTGTTTCTTCCTCTCCCTTTGTCCCTCTCCCTGGCTCATGCTGTCTTTCTCTTTCTTTCAAATAAATAAATAAAATCTTTAAAAAAAGAGAGAGAGAGAGAGAAAGAAAAGTAATGCTAGGTTATTTTGTATTTAAGTTACAGAAAGAATAAATTTGCTAGCTTGCTACAATTGTAAAGTGATACTTTCATTTTTAAATTGCAAAAAATCAAATGAAAATGTTCCTAAGCACTGTTAACATTTAATTGTTGATTAAATGACATCATTAATTCCAACTGAACACTTGTCCACTGAGACAGAATATATTAAGGCAGGCTAGAAATATATTTCAGAATTCTATCTATCATCTCTATAGATCAACCTATCTACCGATCGACCTATCTAATCATCCACCTAATTTTGAAAAATTTTAAAGAAAATCAGGAATACACGTAAAGTAATGTGTCTCTTGTGTACTAAATCAACAGATTAATAGATACAAAATTCTCTCACCAATTTCTAACTTAAAAAAAAAGTAACATACAGTTTAAACTTTCCTCTCATTCCTTTCTCCTTCCTCTTTCTCTGCTGGTGACTATTTGAGGTGTTTTTAAGGAAAAAAAAATTTTTTTTCTTACTGAAAAAACGAAAACAGCAAAGTCATTCATAATCCTATCATGTTGTCATTTGGTCCTATTAATAAGCAAATGCAAAAAATTCCCCCCATGTCCATCCAACTTAATGATTTTAAAATACCAGTTTTAGAACTGTTTGAAGATTCACCTAATAGATTCTAAACTTAGGTTACAAACTCAAATGCCCTCAAGTATCAGCAGGAGAGATGAGAAAGCCACTCTGTTAGAATGGGGAGTTTGTCTAGATTGAGTTCATGCCCCACTTTTATTTTATTTTTTTTAAAAGATTTTATTTGTTTATTTGAGAGAGAGAGCATGCACAAATGAGCATATGAGTGGGGGGTGAGGAACTGAGGGAGATGGAGAAGCACAGTCACCGCTGAGCAGGGAGCCTGATCTGATTCGGTGTTAGGACCCCGAGATCATGACCTGAGCAGTAGGCAGAAGCTCGACTGACTGAGGCACCAGGTGACCCCCATGCCCCAGTTTTAGAAGGCAAATGCCTCTTATCTTCTGGGAATGGCATGAGGGGCAAGGTGGGGGGTCATGGGGGGTAGGGAGGGAAAAATAATGAAACAAGATGGGATGGGGAAGGAGACAAACCATAAAAGACTCCTAATTTCACAAAACAAACTGAGGGTTACTGGAGGGTGGGAGGGTAGGGATAGGATGGATGGGTTATGGACATTGGGGAGGGTTTGTGCTTTGGTGAATGCTGTGAAAGATGTAAGCCTGATGATTCACAGACCTGTACCCCTGGGGCAAAGAATAAAAAATTAAAAAAAAAAGAGAAGGGAATGGCCAATGTTATTAAGTGGTCTGATTTTTGAAAGAAAAGGCAGAAACTTTGGTGTCTTTATTTCTAATTTGTAAATTTTGGCAACTATCTACAATTTTAAAAACTATGGTGTAAATTAAGTAAAACCTTTCAGAAGGCTGGAGTCAGCTGGCTGTTTTCCACTTTGCAACCACAGTAAAATGGGACAGCTATAACTCTCTTTCTGGTATCTCCTCCCTCCCCACCAGATTTGTTCATTTTTCTCAACTCCATTTGCTGTTCAGGTCTGGGTTTCCCTATTGAGAAGCCCTCTGTGACCTTGGCCTCCCTCTGTGTCTCAGCTTCAACCCTCCCCTCCCCACCAAACTGGCTCCCTTGCAGTCCACTGAACGCTTTGGCATTGTTTTGTCCCACCATTTTGCTCCTGAAGTTGTGTCTATAAATTTGTTAAATGATGCAAAGACACTGGATTTGAATTTGTTTTCACCCTAGCTTGGTCACATACTCTTTGTGGTCTTCTAGCTCTGCTCTCTCACCCCTCTGTATCTTCAAATCCTGACCTGTACAGTATGATTGCCATTTTGAAGTCTCAGTAATGTAATGCAACACCTAATATAGTGCTTGACACGTGATATATGTGTAATAAAATTTGCTCCTGCATTTGTAGATCCAAAATGTCATTTTTTTTAAAGATTTATTTATTTACTTATTTGACAGAGAGAGAGAGATTACAAGTAGGCAGAGAGGCAGGCAGAGAGAGAGAGAAGGAAGCAGGCTCCCCGCTGAGCAGAGAGCCCGATGCGGGCCTCGATCCCAGGACCCTGAGATCATGACCTGAGCCGAAGGCAGGGGCTTTAACCCACTGAGCCACCCAGGCGCCTCCAAAGTGTCATTTTTAATTATCTTGCTCATATCCTAGCTTTATCTTAATGTCTTCTTTGTCGAGCCACGTCCCCCTGTACTCTGAACTCCTATAGAAGTTACTTTCTCCATGGTGCCATTTGCCTTCTCAAACAGGTATGTAATTTTGTGCAGCTTTTCACATGCTTGCCATCACTCTAAACACAATGTAAACATCTGAAGACAGAGACAACAATCGATAATTTCAAGTTTCTTGTAATACCACATAGTCTCTTACACATTCTCAATGTCTAGGTAGATATCAGCTAGCTTGTCTAAGTCTCAGATGTCCAAACTGTAGGATGCGAAGAAATCTCAGATGTTAGTACTTCAATTGATCATCTTATAGATGAAGAAAATAAATCCTTCTTTCAGTGATTTATTAAGTTACCGTGGATGGTGAGGGACAGAACCAGGGAACTAGAGTTAAACATTTCAGTTTGTTCACTCTTAGAATAATCTTACTAGTGGTTCTTAACATTGGCTTTGGAGTGAAATATTCTGTTCTAGCCCCTCCCTTGCCTGGGTGACCTTGGACAAGTCATACAATATTAATGAATCTCAATTTTTTAATCTCTCAGAGGGGGATTATTAAAACCTACGGGTGTCTTAACTTAACGAGGTAAAATATGTAAAGCATTTATTGTAGTGCTGGCATGTACCAAATACTCCTTATATTCTACAATGACGAAAAGATGAGAATGACATTCTGCTGATGTATTGATGTATTTGCTGAGTCTGTCATTTAGAGAATTAGAAAATGGTTGTTACCATTATTTATTTTAAACGTTCTGCATATTTTAAAACTCAATACGTTGTTTTTCAACCTTTGGTTCTTCAGGTTCAATATTTTCAGCTCATATAATATTTTCCAAGGCCTAAGATTTCCAAACCTATTAAAATTTTATAGCTTTCTTGCAAACTTTCTTTACTTTTTCCAGTCTTTTAGCTTCAGTTCTCCAATTTTTAGTAGTATGAATGTTATCATATTTTAATATAGAGCAGGATTATTGCACTCATTATACTTTCTAATTCATTGTTTATGATGATTGTTTTAACTATGAATCTGAGTTTTTGATTTCTAATTATTTTGATTTGTAAGTTGTAATTAATATGACCTTTTAGTGGTTGCATTATATAGTTTTGCTGCAAAGGTATTCAGCAAACACTAGTCTCTGTTCCCATTTTAAAGTATTACTGGTATAAACATTTTTGGATACTCTGGAGTACTACTGAAAATACTTTAAGCCAAATATAAACAGAGTTTCAAAGAGCTAGATTCTGAGTTGTGCAAGAAAAGATATAAGCTCATTCAGAATAGAGATCCAGTTATTTCAGAAGCAGCTTTTATTGTCATGTAAATACTGTGAAGCAAACAATTCATCAGTAGCCTCAAGCATGTACTTCCTCTGTAAAAGACTGGGCCTTGTGGAGGTTTAGGAGTCCAGACTAGGTTTCTCAGCCTTTTTCTTTTTTTTTCTTTTTTTTTTTTTAAAGATTTTATTTATTTATTTGACACAGTGAGAGAGAGAGATTACAAATAGACAGAGAGGCAGGCAGAGAGAGGAGGAGGCAGGCTCCCTGCTGAGCATGGAGCCTGATGCGGCCTCGATCCCAGGACCCTGGGATCATGACCTGAGCCGAAGGCAGTGGCTTTAACCCATTGAGCCACCCAGGTGCCCTCTCACCCTTTTTCTTGACAGTGTGGTTCCCTTCCACTTTGTCCCCCTCTTCCCATTAATAATCCATAGCACCTAACACTGGCTATTGAAGTACTCAATAAATATTTTGTTGATTAAATGAATCAATGAATGAATGTGGGATATCCCCCTAACAAGTTCATTACTTCTCTCTCAACTCCATCTATTCCCATTGTAGACATAGAGGATATTTACACATATTACTGATGTACAAAATGCTATATTTTTTGTTAAATATATACATGCTTTGATTCTTCAGTCTTTTGAAATGTTTGACAAAATATGGCATTTCCAGTTTAGACTTTAATGAAAAATAGGTTTTATTTGGGCACCCAAAAAAACCCTTTCTATTTTGAGTAGAGGGTGGACATTTATCTCTAAGAAAGAAAGTTAATATGCTGATTCTGATTAAAAAAGTGCAGCATAGCCCATGACCCAAATCAAGTGGGCCATAGCATTAACGTTTTGAACCAATATTATACTCATAGCAGAACTCTAGCCTCTGACAGCCAGCATAGGAACTGCATTTAGTGTATTCCTCCGTATTCTAGGAATGACAGTTGTCAAAAAGAAATACGGCTTCAGACACCTAAATAGACAAGGGTTCAAGGAAGAGGCCATTCTTTTTTTTTTTCATAAATTTTTAAAGTTTTAATTTGGATTCCAGTTAGTCAACATACAGTGTTATATTAGTGTTATTATATTACAGTGTTATATTGTCAGTTGTATAATATAAGGATTCAACACTTTCATATATCACCCTGTGCTCACCACCTATTTAACCCATCCCCCACTGACCTCCCCTCTGGTAGCCCTCAGTTTGTTCTCTATAATTGTTTCTTGATTTGTCTCTCTTTTATTTTCTTTCCCTTTGCTTGTTTTGTTTCTTTAATTCCACATATGAATGAAATCATATGGTATTTATCTTTCTCTGACTGACTTATTTCGCTTAGCAATATACTTTCTAGCTTCATCCATGTAATTGCAAGTGGCAAGATTTCATTCTTCTTAATTTTTTTTATGGCTGAATAAATTGTGTATATATTTATACCACATTCCTCAATTTATCCATTCGTCAATTGATGGACACTTGGGCTGCTTCTATAATTTGGCTATTGTTGATAATGCTTCTATAAACATAGGGGTGCACGTATCCCTTCAAATTAGAAATTAGTTTTTGTGTCCTTTGAGTAAATACCCAGTAGGGCAATTGCTGGATCCTAGGGTAGTTCTATTTTTAACTTTTTAAGGAATTTTCCATATAGTTTTCCAGGGTGGCTGCACCAGTTTGCATTCCCACCAGCAGTGTAAGAGGGTTCCTTTTCTCTGCATCCTCACCAACACCTGTTGTGTCTTGTGTTGTCAATTTTAGCCTTTTTGACAGGTGTGAGGTGATATCTCATTGTAGTTTTGCTTTGCATTTCCCTGATGATGAGTGATGTTGAGTATCTTTTCATGTGTCTATTGGCCTTCCGTATGTCTTCTTTGAAGAAATGTCTTCCCAACTTTTAATTGGATTATTTGTTTTGGGGGTATTAAGGTGACTAAGTTCTTTGTACATTTTGGGTACTAACCTGTAATGGATATATCATTTGCAAATATCTTCTCCCATTCTGTATGTTGTCATTCAGTTTTGTTGATCATTTCCTTTGCCGTGCAAAAGCTTTTTATTTTGATGCAGCTCCAATAGTTTCTTTTTACTTTTATTTCCCTTGCCTCAGGACACAGATCTAGAAAGAAGTGCTATGGCTAATACTGGAGAAATTACTGCCTCTGTACTCTTCTAGGATTTTTATGGTTCAGGTCTCACATTTAGGTCTTTAATCCATTTGGAATTTATTTTTGTGTATAGTGTAAGAAAGTGGTCCAGTTTCATATTTTTTATTATTATTTTTATTTTGTTCAATTAGTCATCATTAGTTTTTGATGTAGTGTTTAGTGATTCATAATTGCATATAACACCCATTGCTCATCAACACACGTGCCTTCCTCAGTGCCCATCACCCAGTTACCCCATCCCCCAACTCTCCCTCTCTTCTGTAACCCTCAGTTTGGTTCCCAGAGTCCAGAGTCTCTGTTTTGCATGTTGCTGCCCAGTTTTCCCAACACTTGTTGAAGAGACTTTTCCTATTGTATATTCCTGCCTCCTTTGTTGAAGATTAATTGACCATATAATTGTGGGCTTGTTTCTAGATTTTCTATTTTCTTCTATTGATCTGTGTGTCTATTTTTGTGCTAGTACCATACTTTTTGATTACTACAGTTTAGTGCCATGAACCACCCTTGCTTCCCAGAAATAAATCCCACTAGATCATGGTGAGTGATTTTTAAAAATATATTGTTAAATTTGGTTTGCTAGTATTCTGTTAGGAATTTTTGCATCTATGTTCATCAGGGATATTGGTCAGTAGTTCTCTCTTAAAAAGTGTCTTTATCTGGTTTTGATATCAGGGTAATGTTGACCTCATAGAATGAATTTGGGTTTTCTTTTCTTTTTTCTTTTTTGGAGTAGTTTGAGAAGAATAGGTATTAACTCTTCTTTAAATGTTTGGTAAAATTCACCTGTAAAGCCTTCTGGTTCTGGACTTTTTTTTTTGGGAGGTTTTTGATTCCTGACTCAATTTCTTTGCTGGTTTATTGGTATGTCCAAATTTTCTATTTCTCTCTGTTTCAGTTTTGGTAGTTCATATGTTTATAGGAATTTATCTATTTCTTCTAGGTTGTCCAATTTCTTGGCATGTAGTTTTTCAGAATATTCTCTTATGATTGTTTGAATCTCCACGGTGTTGGCTTTTATTTCTCCCCTCTCACTTGTATTTTTATTAATTTGGTTCTTTTTTTCTTGATAATCTTTTTTTCTTGATAAGCTGGGTAGAATTTGATCAATTTTACTGATTTTTTTTCCAAAAAAATGGTTCTTGGTTTCATTGATCAATTGTTTTTATAGTTTCTATATCATTGATTTCTGCTCTAATCTTTACTATTTCCTTCCTTCTACTGGTTTTAGGTTTTGTTCTTTTTCTAGTCCTTTAGGTGCAAGATTAAGTTGTTTATTTGAGATTTTTCTCTTGGTTGGCCTGTGTTACTATAAACTTCCCTCTTAAAACTGCTTTTGCTGTGTTCCAAAGGTTTTAGACCATTGGGTTTTCACTTTCATTTGTTTCCATGGTTCTTCTTTTATTTCCTGGTTGATCCATTTATTGTTTAGTAGCATGTTATTTAACCTCCATGTATTTGTGGTCTTTCCAGATTTTTTTCTTATGGTTGACTTCTAGTTTCATAGCCTTGTGGTCAGAAAAGTTACATGGTATGACTTTGATCTTCTTGAATTTGTTGAGGCTCATTTTGTGGCCTAATGTGATCTATCCTAGAGAATGTTCCATTTGCACTTGAAAGGAATGTGTAGTCTGCTGTTTTAGGTTGGAATTTTCTGAATATGTCTGTTAAATCCATTTATCCAGTCTGTCATTCAAAGCTATTGCTTCCTTGTTGATTTTCTGTTTAGACGATCTGTCAATTGCTGTAAATGGGGTGTTAAAGTCCTCTACCATTATTGTATTATTATTAATTAGTTTCTTTATGTTTATTATTAACCTTTTTATGTATTTGGGTGTTCCTGTGTTGTGTGCATATTTACAAGTATTATATCTTCTTGTTGATCTGTTCCTTTTATGATTATATAGAGTCCTTCTTTCTCTCTTGTTACAGTCTTTGTTTTAATGTCTATTTTGTCTGAAGTAAGTATTACCATTCCAGCTTTCTTTTGACATCCATTTGCATGAAAGATGTTTCTCCATCTCCTCACTTTTAATCTGTAGGTGTCTTTTTTTTTTTTTTAAAGATTTTATTTATTTATTTGACACAGAGAGAGAGATTACAAGTAGGCAGAGAGGCAGGCAGAGAGACAGGGAGAGGAGGAAGCAGGCTCCCCGCTGAGCAGAGAGCCCGATGCGGGCCTTGATCCCAGGACGCTGAGATCATGACCTGAGCTGAAAGCAGAGGCTTTAACCCACTGAGCCACCCAGGCGCCCTGTAGGTGTCTTTAGGTCTGAAATGAGTCTTGTGTAGGCAGCATATAGATGGATCTTTTTTTTTAATCCTTTCTGTCACCCTATGTCTTGCTTGGAGCATTTGCTCCATTTACATTCAAAGTAATTGATACATATGTATTTATTGCTATTTTATTACTCGTTTTGTGGTTGTTTCTAAAGATTTCCTCTGATCTTTTCTTGTCTTCCTCTTCAATGTTTTACTGATTTTATTTAGTGATATATTTAGATTTCTTTTTATTTATTCCTTGTATGTTTATTAGTAGTTTTTGATATATGAATATTATGTTTGTATTTAGTCTCTTCTGCATATAACAGTCTACAGTAAGTTCACAGTAGTTCAAGTTTGAACCCATTCTTTTTCCTTTCCTCTCCATGTTTTAGGTTTATACTATTATATTTTATATCCTTTTATTGTGTTCCTTAACTGATTTTTTTACAGAAATATTCATGTCTACATTTAGTTGTGGAATTTGTTCTTTCAGTCTTCAGATCATTCTCTGGTTTGTTGACTTGGATGTGAGGATATCTAGTTAAAAATGTGGGATGAGGTGAGCTCAGAGTCCTCCTACTCTACTATCTTCCCAAGAAGCCATTCTTAAGGAGGTGATAGCCTAATGGTTAGGAGCATGATCCCTAGGGCCAGATTACCTGAGTTTATTTATTTATTTATTTATTTATTTATTATTATTTTTTACTACCCGGGTTTAAATCTCAGTTGTACTATTCCCTAACTGAGAGACTTCAGGTAACTTATTTAACTTCTTTGTGCCTCAATGTCCTCATCTGTGAGATAGGGATAATAGCGGTACTTACTTCATAGGGTTCTTGTGAGAATTTAATGGATTAATAAGTTTTAAGTGAGACAAAAGTTGCCTGGCATTTGGTTGACCTTCAATATTACTATATTATTATTGTTATTATCATTACTGCAATAGGTAGAGAAACCAAGACAACAAATTTCAAAGATGGGGCCAGTAGATTTTTAGGGTAGAGGAAGAAGAAAATTCAGGGAGAATTTGCAGCCTCAAACAACTTGTGAGGGCTTGGGTCTCTGGCACAATTAACAACCATATTAGGTTGATGGGGCTGAGGTTGTTACTGTGCTTCCATTCCCACGTGAAGACTGCCTGACGAGCAAGGAGGAACTGAACCATTAGGCAGATCCTCAGTGATGCCCTCTGGAGAAGGTTGGGAGGTCCCCCACCTTCCAGAATTCTTGCTGCCATCTTGCAGGCCCTCCTAGGGGACCAAGGAATGCTTTTGCACATGTGAACTACTGTGACCCTAAATCACACGGAATCTCATGTGACCTTCTTTAATTGTTCTTGACATTGACCTGGATGATTTCATCTGTTCCTATGCATTATTTTCAGCCTATAATTAAATGAAGACAAACATTTCACTCAGATGGATTCATGGTACTTTGTTTCCTTAGGAGCATTTTTGGGCTGAGCAAACAAGTAAACTTTATATTCTACATGAAAGGGTAATGCTAAATAGTCTAAATTAGGTAATGCCAAGTAAACAGCTTCAGTACAGTCTCAATACAGAAATAATATGTAAATTCCAAAGTTCTTTAATACTATGAATGCATTTGAGATTATAGTGTTTCTAAGCTACCATTGATGATATCATTAAGGTACAGAGTTGCTTTCTCAGGTATTTTGACTATTAAAAAGTTTAAGTTAGATTATAAGTTGGCAAATATTATCATACACACTGTTAAAAATGTTTAATATTTTCAAATGTCACAGGAGAACCCAGAACTCTAATGTCAGGCATTGCACACTTTGGATTTAATTTTGTAGTTCTTTGTAACATTTACCTTGCTAATCTTTTGTATTAATTTCCTTTTTTTTAAAATTTGCTCTGGGTAAAACTTTAAAGCATCTTTTATCTTGTGTCAAATATATAGTTTGTCTTGTTTTGCTTTTGTTTTGTATTTTTTTTATGAATGAAGCTAAGAATGAGAAGAAAAGTAGGAAAATGCCATTTGCTAACTGTTCTTTCCTCTTTCTCTCCCTTGAAACCGCTCACATTTATACTCCTGTCCAACCCAAACTATTTTAGAGTGATGAAGAGAGAAAAAAAGAAAAAGAAGAGAAAATAAGCCCTATCCTTCCAAAACTCTACTTTAACTTCTCCTCCCATTTTATTTTTCATTTTTACTTAGCCCCATCCTCTTCAATCTCATCTTGGATCCTATTTCCTCTGAGATTCTATTTGACTTGTTCTGATGTCTTCTTATTAATGTCATACTATTCAAGACCCTAGAGCTAGCACCAGTGGCTTGGAACTGAAAAAATTCCATCTCCTCTGGTCATGATGTAGGAAGTGTTCTATAATCAATAAGTAGGATTGCAAGAGGTTAGACATGCTTCTGATACCCAGAATCTAAAGTACAGAATTCCTAGTCCCTTATCCACATGGTTTCTGTTCTAAATTCTTTCTAGGTTCTAAATAAGGAATTTATATATATTCAGACAATACCTAGTATAATATATATGGGAGGGGGATGAACAACTAAAGAGTGTGCTGCTTCTTTTTTGAAGGCCTCAGTTTTTTTTTCCTTTTTTTTAAGATTTATTTATTTATTTGAGAGAGAGAGAGAGAGTTCTAGGTGGGGAGGGGCAGAGGGAGAGAGAGAATCTCAAGCAGACTCCCTGCTGAGCATGTGGAGCCCAATGTCGGACTTGATGTGTGGCTCAGTCTCAAGACCCTGAGATCATGACCTGAGCTGAAATAGAGTCAGATGCTTTACCAACTGAGCAACCCAGGTGCCCTGAAGGCCTCAGTTTTCTAACTATTTAGTAAAACACTTTCTTTGACTTCATTGCCTGTCTTTCTTTCTTTTTCCTTTCTTTCTTTCCTTTCTTTCTTTTCTTTCCTTTCTTTTCTTTTCTTTTCTTTTCTTTCCTTTCCTTTCCATTCCATTCCTTTCCTTTTCTTTTCTTTTTTCTTTCTTTCCTTTTCTTTCTTTCTTTCTTTCTTTCTTTCTTTCTTTCTTTCTTTCTTTCTTTCTTTCTTTCTTCCTTCCTTCCTTCCTTCCTTCCTTCCTTCCTTCCTCCCTCCCTCCCTCCCTCCCCTCCCTCTCTTCCTTCCTTCTTTCTTTCCTTCCTTACTTATAATTGAAGTATAGTTGACACAAAATGTTATGTTAGTTTCAGGTATACAACATAGTGATTTTACAACTATACATTATGCTGTATTCACCATGAGTGTAGCTATTTTCTGTCACCATACAATGCTATTATAATATTACTAACTATACTTCCTATGCTATACCTTTTATCCTCATAATTTGTTCATTGTGTAACTGGAAGCCTGTACCTCCTACTCTCCTTCACCCATTTTGCTCATCCTTCCACCTGCTGCCCCTCTGAAAACCATCAGATTTATGGACCCATTTCTGCTTTTTTTATTTGTTTGCTTTGTTTTTTAGATGCCACATGTAATGAAATCATATGGCATTTGTCTTTCTCTGTCTGACTTATTTCACTTAGCATAATACCCTCTAGGTCTATCCCTTTTGTTGCAAATGGCAAGATACATTCTTTTTTATGGCTGAATAATATTCCATTGTATATACATACCACTTGCTCTTTATCCATTTATTTATCAGTAGACACTTGGGTTGCTTCCATATCTTGGCTATTATAAATAATGTTGAAGTAAACATGGAGGTGCATATCTCTTTTTGAATTAGTGTTTTTATTTTCTTTGGGTAAATACCCAGTGGTGGAATTATTAGATCATATGGCATTTCTATTTTTAATATTTTGAGAAACCTCCATGCTGTTTTCCATAGGTTGAACCAATTTACATTCCCACAAACAAGGCATGAGGGTTCCATTTACTCCACATTCTTGCTAACACTTATTATTTCTTGTCTTTTGATTTTAGCCATTTTGACGGGTATTGGATGATATCCTATTTTGGTTTGATTTGCATTCTCCTGATGATTAGTGATGTTGAGCATCTTTTCATGCATCTGTTGGCCATCTGTGTATCTTCTTCAGAAAAATGTTTATTCAGGTCCTCTGCCCACTTTTTAATTGGACTGTTTACTTTTTTGGTTTGAGTTGTATAAGTTCTTTATGTGTTTTGGATATTAACCTCTTCTGGGATATATCATTTGCAAATATCTTCTCCCATTCTGTAGGTTGCCATTTAGTTTTGTTGATTGTTTTCCTTTGCTGTGCAGAAGTTTTTTATTTTGATTTAGCTCCAATAGTTTCTTTTTTACTGTTGTTTCCCTTGCCTCAGGAGACATATCTAGAAAAATGAAAGAGAAATTTTGTGTTTCAAAGATAAACTATAAAAGAAAATCATCGACAAAACAATGCTTCCGGGCGCCTGGGTGGCTCAGTGGGTTAAAGCCTCTGCCTTCAGCTCAGGTCATGATCTCAGGGTCCTGGGATTGAGGCCCGCATCGGGCTCCCTGCTCAGCGGGGAGCCTGCTTCCTCCTCTCTCTCTGCCTGCCTCTCAGCCTACTTGTGATCTCTCTCCCTCTGTGAAATAAATAAATAAAATCTTAAAAAAAAATGATGCTTCCCCTATTGTATATATGAATCAGATCACTGGCATTTCATTTGTACATAGGGTCATGTCTGAAATAAATGTATTGGATAAACCAGCTGATACTGTCCATAGTATGATTTATATTCCCACATACATGTTACTGTACTTTTAAATATCTTCTGAATGCTTAAGAAAGGTATCCAATAGAGCATATGGAAAGTTTTAGTGGGTTTCTTACTAATTTTCATTTCTTGCATTTATGTGCTCAAACTCCAACATAGGTTGTGTGTGTTTTCTCAGGGAAAGTTTAAGAAAGGAACTTGAATATTTTGGGATACAGATTTTACTTTCCTTAGTAAGTGCTATCCTCACAGGCAGCTCATAGTAATAGCTATAATATAGATCTATAATATTTAAGCAGTGAAAAAATATTTTCCAAATCTCTATATTGGTCATTTAAAAGTTATTCTATTCTTTGGTACCTATACACAGATTTTTCTTGGGAAGTGTTTTATTGGGAATGTAAGTCAATTTTTCTGAACTTCATCTTAATATTGTAAGGTGAGGATAATGGTAGTACCTACCAACAATATTGTTATGAAGATTATATAACTCAATATCTATAAAAAGATTAGAGTCATTCCTGGAACACTGTGAGGGCTATAGAATTTGTTTTGTTATTTTTTGATTATTTGGGAAAGATTAGGAGAAAAGGATATAAACTGCAAACCTGCAGAAGGAATTTTCTACAAAGTGATATTACAACAATCTCCCCTTGAAAAAAGGTGTGAATTCTGACTGACCATGATTAGATTTAACTTTGATGTACAATGAATTAGAGAAAACTTTGTATTGATCAGTATGAGATGGTTAGAAGAATGCTTTAATGTCTAAGTAACAACTGTTATATTGAACTCCGCTCCTTAATAAGGCAAGGTAATGGAGCAGTTATAATTCTTTGCTACTCTTATTGGTAGGACTTAGATCAAATAAGCCAATGAGAGCTAAGCTCCTACTGTTGGCAGCAGAGGGAGATTGATGGACTTCTCTGGAAATGGCTTGAATGGGTCAGGACACAGGTCATGAATGTGGTGGAGCAATAGAAGATGCTGAGCTTTGTCAGGACTGGGACTGCTACAGTACACAGCACTGATGTGCTTTGAGACCTAGCTTGCATTTGATCATTTCCTCTAGAAGAAGCAGATGGAGGCTGAGGACGAGTAACTCAGAGTCCAAAAGAGGACATTAATATTATAAACATGTCTGGTCTTTTCCATCCCAAGGAAGAAGGCTCAGAGAGTTGTGATCATCTCTTATCTTGGAATAAGGGAGGGAAGAATAGAGGGGTATTTACACCTCTTGTCTTTTTTTTTTTTTAAGATTTTATTTTTTTATTTGACACAGAGAAAGAGAGATCACAAGTAGGCAGAGAAGCAGACAGAGAGAGAGAGGAGGAAGCAGGCTCCCCGCTGAGCAGGGAGCCTGATGCGGGGCTGGATCCCAGGACCCTGAGATCATGACCTGACCTGAAGGCAGAGGCTTTAACCCACTGAGCCACCCAGGCGCCCTGCCTCTTGTCTTTTAAAAATGTATTAAACCCAGTGTGCCTGGATTAAAGGGTATTAAATGCATTGCACCATGCTTGTGGGCTTAGGGAGAGTTAGATAGCCTAGTTTAGAAGTAACTTATATAGGTACTTTTATTTTTTAAGGATATCCTAATGTGATATACATTGATCTCAAATGTATATCCCCAAACCTACTCATTATTTTCCCCCAAAACTCTTTCCTTCATTCTTGTTTAATATTATCACAACCTACTTTTAAGGTCATAAACCTCTGTAATTCTATTTAGCTTTACTCTTCTCATTTTCTGTAGCAAATTCATTAATTTAATCTACTATGTGTCAGCCACTCTTCTGGGAACTAGGGGATACATCCGTGAAAAGAAATCAACACAATGATGAAAAGAGTATCTTTCCTCATAGTGTTTATTTCTAGTGGGAGTAGACAAACTTACAAATAAATAATAATTTAATATAGTAGAATTTTGTGTTTTGTTACTACATTTCATTTTCTTATGTTACTATGATTTGTCTCAGATTATTATTGTCTTGAATAATTCTTTAGAAGTAAGAGTAAAAAATCTGGATTCAAAAGTGAAAGAGTATTAAAAATGAGTAAGATCTTCAGAAAATATTGCAGTGGACTGAAAAGGACCATAAAAAACAAAAATATGATTTTGTTATACATAGAAAAAGTATCTTGAGCCTTGAGAAATTTAATGAAACAAACATTTGTCAGAAGCCTACTACTTACATACTTATTCATTCCATAAATATTTCTTTTTTTCCCCATTTTTATTATTATTATTATTTGCCCCAGGGGTACAGGTCTGTGAATCATCAGGCTTACACCTTTCACACCATTCACCAAAGCACAAACCCTCCCCAATGTCCATAACCCATCCACCCTATCCCTACCCTCCCACCCCCCAGTAACCCTCAGTTTGTTTTGTGAAATTAGGAGTCTCTTATGGTTTGTCTCCTTCCCCACCCATCTTGTTTCATTATTTTTCCCTCCCTACCCCCCACAACCCCCCACCCTGACCCTCAAATATTTCTTGAGAATATTTTAGAAACTGGGACAAAATAGGAAACAAAATGTATAAAGTCCCTGCCCTTAAAGAATTTGCATTCTAGTGGAAAAAGTAAATGCCATCCCCTAAACCTATACTTATTTCCTAACTATTCTGTTTCCTAGCTCTCCAACCTGCCTCCCTGTCCCCCACCACCACTTCAAAAAAATCTTTTCTACCAGTGCCCTAGCTTGGAGCCCTTTTGAACCATGAATTCTTGTGTTATAACTGCTCCCAACTCCATCATCCCCATTTCCATAGTTATCTTTCTGAAACATATGAATAGTTGCATTCCTCTGATCTTTTGATCCTGTATCATCTACTTTATGATTTCATTCACATTCTGGCCCCCATCTATTTTCCAGCCCTCTTTACTCCCTTAAAACCTGTGTAACATCTCCTTTTAGCTGCCACTGCAACTTTCAGCCAAATGCCTGCTCAAACTTCATAAAAAAAATGGAAACAATTACACAGAAGTGCTTTCATCTTCTTATTGCCATGCTACAACCCTATTTTCAAAAGGTAATATGTATCATATTCTTTAATTCCTTCAAAGTCTATTAATAGCCAATATTGCCCCTGTGCTTCAGATCGCAACTTCTCTCAATTTTTCAAGACTTTTCATTCGAAATAGTTTCGTCAAAATTTCTTCCTATCTGTTGGATTATTTCCACCTGTACTTGATAAACTTTTATGTCATTCAGTAAAAAAACCCAACTATTTCTTGATTGCGTATTCCCCTAAGGCTTTACTCCATTTCTCCTAAGATTGTTGTCTTAACTTGCTCTCCATTTTTCACTTAATATTTACTCATCAACCCACTCCAGTCTGTCTGGCTTCCATCTCTTTCACTTCATGGAAACATCCCCCTCCCTCCCTTTTCCTCCCTTCCTTCCCTTTTATATTTTTCCAAGGACGGCAATAAATCCAGTGAATGCTTCTGTACTCATATTGCTCTACCACTCAGTGGCTGGCATTCAGTACAATTCACCACTCATTCCTTCCAACTTGACTCTCTAGGCTAGTTCCTCTTTTAGTCTCCTTGTGCTGGTACTTTTCTTCAACCTGAAATCATCATTATCCACATCTTCTAGCTAGGTAATTTCATTTAGTCACAGTGATTAAATGCTAATAATTTTGAAAATATATTTCTTTCTATCCAAATTCTGAGCTCCAGATTTATATATTCAGTTTGTTACTGGGCATGTCTATTTGAATGCTTAATAGGCATCTCAAACTTAAAATTTTCAAACCAGAACTATTGATGGCTCCCCACACCTACCTCTTCTTCAAGCAATCTTTCCCATTCCAGTAAGTAATACCAGTATCCACTCAATTTTGCAAGCCCTAACCTAGACGTCATCCATAATTTCTCCCATTTTTCTCAACTCTCCTCACAGAATCTGTGTGTTCTAAGTATATTTTAAATGTGTCTACTTCTTCCCATCTTTACTATCACTACCTTAGTGCAAGCCGCAATCATATCTTGCCAGGACAATTGTAGCTTCTTAACTACTATTTCTGCTCCTTCTCTTGGTTCATGCCTGCCTTGTAGTCAGAGTAATTTTTAATAATCTATATATCAGATCATATCACTCCCTTTCTTAAAGTCCTTCAGTGGTTACAGTAAAGTTGAGGATCTTTATGGCAAGTTCTGAATGATTTGGTCTCTGGATGTCTCTTTGAAATCATTTCCTTACCTTTTCTCTCTAGCTCATTCCATTCTAGTCACATTGTTTTCCTTTCTGTCCCTTGAACAAGCCAAACTCCTGTCCACGTCAGAACCTTTTCATTTAGAATATTCTTCCTCTGGCTATGTGCATGGTAGTTTATTTTTCACTGAATCTTAACTCAACTATCACCTCCTCAGAGAAGTCTTTTTCACCCTTTATTCAAAATAACACATTAGTCTTGTGGGAAAATCTATGACTAACATTTGCTAAGGCCAAATACATTTAAGATGTATTTGTACATTACATTGCCTTTTTAGAATTCTTTTGCACATTAACACATTAATGTTTCATTCATTCATATCTTCATTTATTCAGCTAGTATTTATTGAACATCAGCTATGTGCCAAGAATTATTCCAAGTACTTGAGATATATCAAAAAGTAAAACAGATATAGTTCCTTAACTTCTGAAGTTTACATTTTAGTGAGTGAGATAAATAATAAGCATAAGCCTAATAAAAAGTAAATTATATAGTATAAGGAAGGCCATATGTGCTATAGGAAATGGGACAGCAGGGTAGTGGTGATTGAGAGTGCCTGGAGGTAAGGGTGCTCTGAGAATTGTACTATGAAGAAACCAGCACTTCACAAACTTATTTGACCATGTCTCTCAAAGAACACACCTTAACAAAGTATTTTCTACCTACTCTCTGTCTTTCCTTCTGCCTGCAAGGCACACACATTTTATACAGAAGAAACCTGAGTTCCAGAGAAGCTCTCTAATTTTCCCTGAGTCACAAATTCTTCCTAGGATTTTAAGATATGCTCTCTGCCTTACAAAGCTGATTATGAAGATTATGATAATAAAAACAATAAGTTGCATACCTACTATATTAGATTCTTGGAGCAGCTTATTTATATGAAAAAATTACTTCCAGTAATAGTCAGGAAATGAAACAAAAAAATGGTTAGAAAAAAAGAGAGACCATGAAAATTTTCTTTTTCATAGATTTTGTATATGTAATTATAACAATGAAAAAGAGTAATAAGTAACTAAAATGAATATTACAGTATATGAGTGAAAATAATAATGGATAGATGTTTTTAAGTTACATTAATATGTTTTTTTACAAAGGAAACCTAGGTGGTCTGTTACATACACTGATTGCTATGGACTGAATATTTATGTTACCTCTCCTCTCCAAAATTCATATGTTAAAATTCTAATGACCATTGTGGCTGTATTTGGAATATGGAAGCAATTAAGATTAAATGAAGTCATAAATTGGGTCCTTGATCTGATAGGATTAGTGTTCTTATAAGAAGAGACATTGGAGAGCTCACTTTCTCTCCTTGTCTGTGCACACACAGAGGAAGGCCTTGTGAGGACAGTTAGAAGATAGCCATCTGCAAGCTGGGAAAAGAATCCAAAAACTGAATCAGCCAGACACTTGATTTCTCTCCACTTTCCAAATCTGTGAGAAAATAAATTTCTGTTGGTTAAGTCATCCTGTCCGTGGTATTTTGTTATGGCAGTCTGAGCGGCCTGAGGACTAACACACCAATATATTGGTCTGTTACAGTAATGAATACATAACTTTACAGTTTTTGGTATTAACACTTAACTTTGGCAAATTTGTTAATTGCTTTGACAAACTTGATTTTCTTTATGTAGTCTTACCTTATAAACTATGTTATCAGGTTCCTAAATCTATCTTTGCTCACCATAACAGAACACTTTTTATTCATTTTAATTTAAAATTTTGTCATACAAAGGGACAAATATAAAACCAGAAAAAATTCATAAATATAAGTTTGGAAGAGATTCATAAAAAAAACCCATTGTGCTATAGGTTTCAGAAATTTCAAACACAGAAGGAAACTTCAAGTAGTCCCATGGAATGACAGAGCTGAAGCAAACCCCATTCTTCTTCTTCATCCTTTCCATCACTGGATATCACCGTTTTTATCTAATCTGCTTAACTCAGAAATATATAGCTCCACAGTGGTGGAAAGAGCACCCAAAGAGAGCTTGAATAATTCAAACACATTATGAATTTACTCTCAAAATGAGAGTGTGTAGCTGGGTCTACATATATTGGCAGCTGACTGGATGACTGGGGATCTTCGAATTAACTTTCATATAGAATTTGCATTATTGTATTCTGCATAAAAGTTAATTCGGAGAATCCCCAGCATCTGGGCAATTATTTAGAACTTAGACCACCAAAAGTTTTCTGAGGAAAGGAGTGTTTATTACTGACATTGTTTAGAATTACTGGCATACTGTGATAATAAGCAGATTAACTTTAAATCTGTTTTTTTGCTGCTTTTTTAAAAACATCTAGTGTTACTAATGAGAAATTCAATGCCAATATGATTTTAATTATTAGGTGATTCTTTAAATTTTCTTTCTGAAATTTTAAATTAATTCTTCACCCATGATATTCAGATATTTTATTATAAATTTCTAAGGTTGGATTTTTTACTATTCATCTTGAGTATAGCTCTGAAAGTCTTTTCAGGATGAAAATTAATTTTTTTGCCAGCTGTATAAATATTTCTACATGTGGCATTTTTCCCTCTTTCATTATGTCTGCTGCTCATTCTAAAATTCATTTTAGATAAACGTTGTACCTTGTTGATGTATTCTCTATGTCCCTTATTATTTTTCTCATACCTTTGAAATGTATTAATTTTAATAACTCTAAATGTATTATTTGTTTCATGATTAATTTTGCACATAATATACTTTTATTTTAATTGTAGAGTATATTTCTCACTGTGGGACTTTTTTTCTCACAAAGCTGGTGATTTTCAGATGGGTGCTTCGTATCTGAGAAAGCTCATTCACCACAATCTCTACTGTGGCCTGGTTCCCATGATCCTCAAGGAGGTAGAGGCATGCCATCCAGTGTGGTGTCCTGTGGATATGGAGACATCTCTTCTTCCTGGGAGTCAGTTACTGCAGATCTGGTACTAATCTGATCTCTGCTGTGGGCATTAATATTTTCTGCTTTACTCTCTAAAGACTTGTGTTTTATACGTCATCTGAATTTGCCTGCTTTCTATCAATCATGGTTAAATTTTAGTGTCGACTTGACTAGGCTATGGAGCTCCCAGATATTTGGCCGAATATTACTCTGGGTGTTTCTGTGAAGGTGTTTTGGATGAGTTTAATGCTGAAATTGATGAGCTAAGTAAAGCCGATTTCCCTCCCAAACGTGGGTGGGCCCCATATTGTCAGTTGAGGTCATGATCAGAACAAAAGACTGACCTTCCCCCACATAAGAGGAAACTTCTTCCTGACTGCCTTCCAACTGGGAGATCAGTTTTTTTCCTGCTGTTGGACTGAACTGAAGCAGTGGCTCATTCTCAGTCTCGGCCTCTGGCTTTCAGACTAAAACTATACCACAGGCTCTCCTGGATTTCCAGCTTGCTGACTGCAGATCATGGGACTTCTCAGCCTTCATAATCTTATGAACCAATTCTAATTTATTCATATATATACATACACATACATATATACATGCACATATACACACATATTTTACATCCTGTTGGTTCTGCTGCTTTAGAGAACCCTGACTAAATATACTATGTAATAAGAACTCTTCAAAATGTCTGTTAGGGAAAGCATGAACCCTTTTGTCTAATGTGACTATAAATTGTCTCCTTATTCGCTTTCATCTTACATGCCTTATTCTTTCTCTTTTCCTTTCTTTTTATTTTAAAATTTTGTTTTTTTATTGGAAAATGTTTTTTTCTCTAAATTCCCATATTTTTTAGAATTTAAATTCAATTAGCCAACATATACCACATCCTTAGTTTCTGATGTAGAGTTCAGTAATTCATCAGTTGCGTATAACACCCAGTGATCATCACATCATTTGTCCTACTTAATGTCCATTACCCAGTTACCCCATCCCCTACCCACCTCCCCTCCAGCAACCCTCAGTTTGTTTTCTTATAGTTAAGAGTCTCTCATCATTTGTCTCCCTCTCTGATAGCTTCCCATTTCATTTCCCCTCCTTTCCCCTATGGTCCTCTGCCCTGTTTCTTATATTCCACATATGAATAAAACCATATAATAGTTGTCTTTCTCTGATTGACTTACTTTTCTCAGCATAATACTCTCCAGTTCTATCCACGTCCATGAAAATGGTAAAACTATTAACTATTAGCTAACCATTTTGCTGAGCCACCTCTATATGGCAACTAACCACTCAGTGCTTTATTCTTACTGTGTCCATTATTCTTTTTTACATTTAAAGAGACCAAGAGATGGAGAAGTTAAATCCAAAGTTGCATAATAAATTCGGGAATTGGGATTTTTTTGAACTCAGGGATGTCAGATTCTGTTGACCGTGCTATACCTTGTTCTGATCTTAAGGAAAACAACCTATTTCTGGGTTTTTCTGTAAATTGGCTTATTCCGGGATGGTCAAAGAAAAAGGCACAAAGAACTTTCTTGTTCGTGACCCTGTAATGGCACAGACCCACATTTTCCTAAACTTGAATCCTTTTGAAGAGAAAGTTTCATTTTCAGAGAAATAATATATTATTACATATAGATGATATATCAGTTTTGTATTCATAAAATTAAACATAAGATAATATATGAATGAGTGCTTGTTTTAAAAGTGCCAATAATTTACATATAAAGAGTACATAAGCTAAATATTTCCTATTTCTTTACTCCATATTGTTATATAACCTTAAAAATGATACATCTTTTGAGATAAATACATCCGAAATCTACTTAGCAGGTTCTTATGTCTGAATATTATTCTGTTACATATACATTACATTTGTTTATTGTTCTCTTATTTTTCTTAAATTGTAAAATTTTTAAATGTTAGTGAACATGATAGCTGCTGACATCAATGTTTATCTTTTATATGAATTCTCTTTGTAGTTCAAATAATGTTTCAGTTGATTCTTTTGGATTTCCTAGTTAGAATTTCTTACCAACTGCAAAAAGTGATGGTAATATTTGTTTTCCTTTTCATCTACCTCTGATTTGTGCAGTATTGGATAGAGGTAAAAAGCAGGGCCCTGGCAGTAGTCTTTCTAGGCATGAATCTCAGTTCTGCCTTTTAATAGTTTTGTGACCTGGAGCAAATTACTCAACTTCTATGTGCCTCATATTCTTCAAATATAGAGTGGATGGAGAAATAGAACCTATAGCTTTGGGTTCTTGTGAAATGTTAAGACTAGGTTCTTGCTTTAGGTTTTTACCCAGCTAAGTATTCGGACTAACTATTGTTTGATGTATAATAGTATAGACTGAATTTTTCATGTAGTTTAATAGGTAAAGTATGAAGTTAGGTATCAGGAACTGAGCAATTTAGAAGTGTTTAGGAGAATGGGCACTGTTATTAAGCAAATCGATATTTAATTTAAAGCTCTAAATACCTCAATTGGTCTGACTTTGGGTATTTTATATAGTTTTTCTGAGCATCAGGTGTTTTTATTTTTTAATCTGTAAAATGGGAATAAGAATAATGTCTATCAGTTTTTTGTGGGAATTAAATACCTAATACAAATAAAATACCACATGGTTTAGCATTTAATAAAGACTCGAAAAAAGATCATTTTTTGTCTCTAACTAGCTGATTGATGTTAGAAATATCTCTAAATTATTCAGGTCCAAGACTTCATCTGTAAATAGAAGTGGAGTATCAATAGAGGTTCTTTCCAGGTTTGAAATAGAAATTCGGCCTGTTATAGACCATATATAAGTCATAGGACAACTTGTTCACTGTAATTTATAGGAAAGCAATTATCCACATAACTAAATTCTCCTTGAGATGTTGGTACACAGATCCTCAGGTTAGACCTGAGGACAGGCACAACATTTTTTCTCAGACTGTTGAGATTATCTGACACAATATCATTATGGGAAATTTAGAATGGAATTTAATATAATCTTCTCTTTGGCTGAAGGGAAGCTAGATGCATCAATGGCATTTGCCATAAATGAGAAAGATAGTTGCAAAGTTATTTAATTTGTTGGCCTGGTAACCATCTCAGTAAAAAACATAGCACTGAGCTTATAGTAGGAAGTTCATCAATCATTTTGCCTGAATAATCAACTTGATCTTTCTTTAAAAATTTTAATATTTTACAAATAATTCAATATCACAAGTTCTTTTTAAGGAAAGTGCCTTTTTTTACTAATTTATTTTTTATCCATAACATCTTAGTGTGCTATTTTGAATTGACACATTAGATCATTAATGTATCTTTATTAAATTAATGAATGAAAATGTATTTGAGGACTAACTGACTACTTTCATGATTTTCTTCACACCGATTTCTACAAAGTAGATAATTTCAGTCAGGGTTAGGCTATTAAAAGGCTTTGATATAGCAGAAGAGATATGTATTAGGAAAGAAAACATATGACCTTGCCAAAAGATTGTTGATTCAGACAATAAAAATTGCCCGAATTACCTGCCTATCCTTAAATAACTCAATTATATCCTGCCTTAAATTATCCATGTATTGGGATACTATTTCCTACTTCTTTTCTAAGAAGGAGCTGGATTCATTGGTTTTATTCTCCAAACTGTAATCTGACCGTCATATATCCCCTGACTACTGAACTAAAAGTTAGTATCTTTTTTTTTTTAAGATTGTATTTATTTATCTGACAGAGAGAGAGAGATCACAAGTAGGCAGAGAGGCAGGCAGAGAGGGGAGGAAGCAGGCTCCCTGCTGAGCAGAGAGCCCAATGTGGGGCTCGATCCCAGGACCCTGAGATCATGACCTGAGCTGAAGGCAGAGGCTTTAACCCACTGAGCCACCCAGGCGCCACCAGTATCTTCTTTTTTGTCTCCAAGTTCATTACCTGTTCTTTTATTCTCAAGAAAACTTTAACCAAAGCATCTATACCTGTTCTGGTTTCCATCAAATAATTCACAATTTCAAACAATTGTGAACTCTATAGAATTGATTGAGGTTAGAAATTACCCACCATTAATTCATGTTAAATCCTTTATTATTACTCAATGCATGAGGATCTCACTTACCCACCCCGACAGACTTATTAAAGCACTCCTTTCAGTCACAAACAGGGTTTCTGAGAATTCTTTTTATCTTATTTTTGGTTTTGGGGTTGTTTTTTTTTAGAGAGGGAAAGTTTGTGTGTATGCATGTGCATGAGTAGGTGGGGGGCAGAGAGAGAGAGGGAGAGAGAATCCCAAGCAAGCTCCACATCCACCACAGAACCCGAAGCAGGCCTTGATCCCACAATCCCGAGGTCATGACCTGAGCTGAAATAAAGAGCCCAACTGACTGAGCCACCCAGGTGCCCCTTTCTGAGAATTCTTGTGAATATACTTTTGCCAATTTTTTTTCAAAATGATTGAATCTGGGAACACCTTGGTGGCTCAGCCGGTTAAGCATCTGACTTGATTTGGGCTCACATCATGATCTCAGGGTCATGATATGGAGCCCTGAGTCGGGCTTTCACTCAGCAGGGAGTGAAGATTGAGATTCTTTCTCTCCTTCTGCCCCCCGGCCTGGACCCCAGCACATTCAGGCTCTCTCTCTCTCTAAAATAATAAATAAATAAATCTTTTTAAAAATGATTGAATCTGAAAGACTTAGTTTAGTAATAAAGCAATAATTTTACAGGAGACGATCTATTAGGAGGCAAACATTTTCTTCCCCCCAAGAAACTTATCTTAGTGTTGCCAAATCTCCTGACTTGTAGAAAGAATCAAGTGGAAAAAAAGGCATGCAAAAACTGTTATAACTTGGGAGCTCTATCCAATTTTAAGACAGTAGTGTAATGGTACAGGGCCAATCTGTTAGGCAAATACAATCATACATTTTTCTAAGTCTTAGAGACTCATTTTTCAACAACCGTACAGTGGCATGCTCTTTTTAATTTCTTTTTGTTCTTGTTGATATAAAGAATACATGTAGAGCAGGTTTAAGAATTCTCTTAAAACTGAAAACTAAGGGAGCTTGATTTCTGATTAAATTTCAACTAGCCAGCTTGAATGATGAAGAAATTCCATTTTTTATTCTTTTCCACCCTCTCTGATATATTTACTGACTATAGAATAATTCATGTAGACCGTGGAAATGTAGCTATGTTTAAATAAACACCTTACTGATAAAACGTTTAGGGAAGTAAGATAATTTAAATTTTTTCTCGTGTAATTTTGCTGTGGTAGGCAGAATGATGCCCCCCGCCAAGATGTTCACATCATAATCCCTAGAATCTGTGAATATGTTATATTACAGGATAAAGAAGAATTAAGGTTGCAGGTAGAATTACACTTGGGTTGCTAATCAGCTGACTTTAAAATAAAGAGATTATCCTGGATTATCTGGGTGGGCCCAATCTCATGTCAAGGGTCCTTAAAATGTGGAACAGGGAGACAGAAGAGTTGGTGTCCCCGTCCAGGGATGTGATGATGTAAGAATGACTCAACCAGCCATTTATGATTTTGAAGAAGGAAGAGGGTCATGAAATGAGAAATGCAGGTGACCCCTAGAAACTGGGCAAGGGAATGGGTTCTCTCCTAGAGCCTCCAGAAAGAATACCTCAATTTTGGTCCAGTTGAGTCTCATTTTGATTTCTGACTTTTAAAACTATAAAATAATAAATCTGTGTTATTTAAAACAACTAAATTTGTGGTAATTTATTACAACAGAAATAGGAAACTAATACATTTACCTAAGAGGTTTTGTTTAATTCTTGACTAAATAACATACATTATTTATACCTGAAATCCAGATATAAATTTTTATTTTCAGAGTATTTGAGCCCAGTATTTCTGCTTTTTGCACTAATATAAAACACTGCTTGTATTACAGAAACCCTACCCTCTGCCCTATTTGTTTGTTTGTTGTGTTGGTTGGTTGGTTGGTTGATTTTTTGAGAAGCGTATTTTACTTCCTTCTCAATTCCTTTGAATTTTTTGTAGCTAGTTCTCTGGCATTCCTATATTTTTTCCCTCAGCTCTGAACAGACAGTCTTGCATTTGGATTGCCCTTTATTCTATCTTCTCCTTATTTCTTCTTAGCAAAGCATTTGCCATATTAATGAAATCCAACTAAAATATACTGCCTCCTTTAAATATTTTTAAAATTGTGATCAAGTATGCACAACATAAAATTTATCACCTTAGCCATTTTTAAGTGCATAGTTCTTAGGGTTAACTACTCACATTGTTGTGCCACCCATCTCTAGAACTCTTTTCAAAGGAGTAGCAAAACCACACCTGTATGAGTTAAACAAGGACTCCCCATCCCGTCCCAGTCCCCGCCCCTAATCGCTGGCAGCCTGCATTCTGTAGCAATGCCTTCCTTTTGAAGTGTTCCTTGATTATTCAAATCAGGAGATTTCTTCCTCTGTGCAGTTCCAGCAGAGTGTTTAATTTCTCTAGGTCCTCATAAACTACCACATAATGGTGTTATTTTGATAGACCTTGTTTCGGTTTTCATTTGTTTTATGCGCTAGATGCACTCTCCTTTCTGTGCCCTTTTCTGTGCTCCAGGCAGCTATTTTATATGGACAGTTTCTACAGGCTACTTTGCTCTTTGGCCTCCGGTGGAGGCTTGAGTAAAAGATGAGAGGGAGAAAGGAGAGTGAGTGAAGCATTGGCTTGGGACACCCTCTGTTGGCCACCTCTCTCCACCACCAACTCCTGTTGGATAGCCTACTACACACGCCATCCTCTTTGTTCTCTCCCCTTGCCCCTTAGGACTGATGGTGGTAATAGCTCTCTACTATTACCATCCCTGGAGGCACTGCACCATCTCTCCTTTTTTTTTTTTAATTTAAATTCAATTAGCCAACATATAGTAAACATTGGTTTTTGATGTAATGTTCAATGATTCATTAGTTGCATATAACACCCAGTGCAATGGTCACAATAGCCAAACTGTGGAAGGAGCCGAGATGTTCAACAGATGAATGGATAAAGAAGATGTGGTTCAGGGTAGGGATAGGGCGACTGGGTTATGGACGTGGGGGAGGGTTTGTGCTATGGTGAGTGCTGTGAAAGGTGTAAGCCTGATGATTCACAGACCTGTACCCCTGGGGCAAATAATAAAAAAAAAATAATAATAAAGGATGTGGTTCTTATATACAATGGAATATTATTATTCAGACATCAGAACGGATGAATACCTACCATTTACATCGACATGTGTGGAACTGGAAGGTTTTATCCTAAGTGAAATAAGCCAAGCAGAGAAAGACAATTAGCACCATCTCTTCTGATTACACCCTGTACAGACTTTTGTAAATAGTCCTTTATAACTCAGCTGTGGTGAGCTGTGTGTTTCCTGCTGGGACCATGACTTTTCAAGCTTTCTGACGGTATCTTTATCATATGTGTTTTGCTCTACCTCTGTTCCTGTCCTTGGACCACTGTCCCTGTTTTAGTCATAACTACTTGCTAATAAAGAAAGGAAAGTGTATTAGAAACCCCCCTCCCCCGCCCCGCCAAACTGTGGGTAATGGCATTACATTTTACTCTTCAAGGTCTTTAGACAAACTGAGTGAATTCTTTCTATAGGAAACTATGCAACTCTTCCTCTTTTTAAAATGACCTGTCATACGGCCTTATTATTTTTTTGATAAAATATGTTTTCTGTCTTTAGCTACTTTTCTCAGTAAAATTTTCACAGTCAGCTCTTTAAGTTTGCCTTTCTGAAAAGATATTACTATATGTTTTTCTTTTTTAGGAGGTATGTTCTCAGAAAATGAAATTATTAAAGATTGTACATCCATGAGATTTGATAATAAAATTTTATTTAGGCAAGCATGATACAGAATTATTCCCAGACAACTTTTCTGAGAATTTTATGACTCTCATTTCAAACAATTTTTTCTTTGCCGCTGGAAAGATACAAGCTTTCCCCAACAATCTGGTCTGTTTTCCTACTTCTGTATTTCCCTCCTCCTCTTGGATATGCTGATAGGGCACGGAGGACTGTGGCGCTGTGGGAACTCTTTCCTCTGTGTGGGCTGGTGCTTGTTGCAGGGCTGTCAATTACTGCTCTCCCCGGGAAGCTCCTAAAACACTTTGAATATAGGATAGTTTCTCACTTGGTTCAAAATCGCCCAGGTTCTCATTAGGACCTTCCTGGCCATTCATGTTTAAACCCTGGATGGAATCCCAGTTCGTTTTGTCCATGAACACTTCAGATGTTCTTCTACTCTTGGTGGCAGAATCCACTGAGATTTGCGTTTATGTGGCGCGTTTGTGTGCACGCGCACACGCGTCTGGGAAGAGGACTGTAGGTGCGCATGTAGACTGTCATTGTCAGCGTTTCATCCTAACTAGCCATTTAGTCAAATACACGGCATCTCTGTTAAAAAACTATACTTTTTAGTCATCTCCATTTTTAGACAATATCTAGAATGACAAGATAGAAAATGAACCCGAAGAAAAGGCCTTCTAATGGGATATTTAAGGCAGTATTTGCTTGAGCAAAAAGTTCGTTTCCTGAACTCCTTTTCAAGACAATGCACTGATTATTTAACAAAAACATTAACTTGTTAATTAAATGCAGTTATTAGACTTGAGTAATTTTTCCTTTTTATCTGTTTTGGCCCTATTTTCTAAATTTATTTTATTTTTTAACGGAGGTTTCAACACATTCGTCAATACTGGTTGAAAATTACTCAGAGGTAGTACTGGACTGGTAATGAGTTAATTTAGAGGGTTTAATCTTTTTTAATTGAGATGTAGACATGTAAAGTAAAATGCACATTTCTTAGTGTACAGTTCAGTAGATTTTTAAAAAGATATAAGATATATGCATATATACTAAGCATATAGTTTAATTAATTTTAAAAATATGTATGAATTATGTGATCACTAACTAGATTAAGATATGAAAGGCTTCTGGCCCCTTAGAGACTTCCTCATGTCACTGTCAAATCACCACCAGGAAACTACTTTTCTGACTTCTAAAACTATACATTAATTTTGACAACACTTGAATTCCAAATAAATGTAAATATGCCATATAAATTCTTTTATGTTTGACTTCTTTCTCTAAACATGATGTCTGTTAGACTGATTCATGTCACTACATATAGTAATAGATTCATAATTTTTATTATTGTATGTGTATGAATAGACCATAATTTACTAAGTCATTCTACTATTATTGGGCATTTGTGTTGTTTCCAGGTTTGTGCTACTGTGAATAAAGTTGCTATAAGCATTCTTGTGCAAGTGTTTTGGTGAGCATATATATTCATTAGTCTGAAATATATGCAGGTATACACATGGTATATTCTCAGGTATATACAGGTATTACCCAAAAGTAATGAATGTACATGTCCAACAAAAGTCTTGTATAAAAACACTTATAGAGGTTTTACTTATGGAGGGGTAGGCATATATTTAGTGTTATTTTCAGTATTTTAAATTATTTAGCTGTAGTAGAGAATGTCATCTGACTATTTTTGCTTTTATTTCTTGTACTTTGGTGTCATATCCAGAACATCTTTGCCAAGACTAATGTTGTGAAACTTTTCTTC
Organism: Ailurus styani; assembly: GCA_002007465.1. Taxonomy (NCBI): domain Eukaryota; kingdom Metazoa; phylum Chordata; class Mammalia; order Carnivora; family Ailuridae; genus Ailurus; species Ailurus styani. The sequence goes on along the minus strand of LNAC01000032.1, from coordinate 6,322,740 downwards.
CATGTTGTCTGCCAAAAATTTTATAATCTCAGAGTTTAGATTTAAGTCTTTAGTCCATTTTGAGTCACCTTCTGTGTATGGTGTAAGATAAGGGTCTGATTTCATTCTTTTACAAACAGATTTACAGTTTTCCCAATACTATTTGTTAAAAAGACTGTCTTCATTGTGTATTCTTGGCACCCTTTTGAAGATCAGTTGACCATATATGCATGGACTGATTTCTGGGGATGAATTGATTCAGTTCCAATTGTTCTATATGTCTGTCTTCATGTCTGTACCATATCATTTTAATTACTATAGCTTTGTAATATATTTGAAATCAGGAGATGTGATGCTTTTTCCAGCTTTGTTCTTCAGGCTCAAGATTGCTTTGGGTTTTTGGGGTCTCCTATAGTTTCATATAAATTTTAGGATTTTTTTTCTTTCTCCTATAAAAAAAAGTAGTCATTTGGATTTTGATAAGGATGACACTGAATTTGTAGACTTTGTGTAGTGTGGACATTTTAACAATATTAAGTTCTTCCAATCCATGAGCATGGATGTTTTTCCATTTATTTGTATCTTCAATTTCTTTCATTAATGTTTTATAGGTTTCAGTGTGCAAGTCTTCTGCCTCCTTAGTCAAGTTTATTCCTAAATATGTTATTCCTTTTGATGCTATTATAAATGGAATTGTTTCCCTATTTCCTTTTTAGATAGCTCATTGTCATTGTATAGAAACACAATAGATTTTTAAAAAGATTTTATTTATTTATTTGAGAGAGAGAGAGAAAGAGATCACAAATGTGGTGAGGGGCAGAGGGAGAAGCAGGCTCTCTGATGAACAGGGAGCCCAATGTGGGGCTCAGTCCCAGGACTCTGGGATTATGACCTGAGCAGAAGGCAGATGCTTAACAGACTGAGCCACCCAGGTGCCCCCTGATTTTGGTATGTTGATTTTTGTGTTCTGTAAATTTACTGAGTTTGTTTGTTCTAACAATTTTTTATGAAGTCTTTCATGTTTTCTATCTATAAGATCATTGTACATAGTCCCTGCAAACTGTACAGTGTACACTGTACATTGTCCTTGCAAACAGGGACAATTTTACTTCTTTTTTTTCTGATTTGGGTGTTTTTAAATTTCTTTTTCTTGCCTAATTTCTCTGGCTAGAGCTTTCAGTACTATGTCGAATAGAGAGTGAGTATCTTGCCCTGTTCTTATGTTAAAGGAAACATTTTCAGTTTTTCACCATTGAGTATGTTAGCTGTAGACTTTTCATAAATGTTTTTTTATTATATTGAAGTAAATTTCCATAGAAAGCTCCTACACAGTAAAGGACACCACCCACAGAGTGAAAAAGCAACCTATGGATAGGTGGAAAATATTAGCAAACTTTATATCTGATAAGGGATTAATTTCTAAAATGTAAGGAACTCCTGCAACTAATAGTAAAAGAACTAATTAATTAGTTTAAGAAAGGGACTAAAGACTTGAATAGACATTTCCCTAAAGAAGGCATGCAAATGGCCAACAGGTATGTGAAAAGACACTCAATGACATCAATATTAGGGAGAATATAAAATAAATCCATGAGATAGCATCTCACACCTGCTAGGATTGCTCTTACCAAAAACAAACAAACGAACCAAAAGACAGCAGGTGTTGGCAAGGATGTGGAGAAATTGAAACCTTTGTACACTTCTGGTAGAAATGCAAAATGGTGTGGCTGCTATGGAAAGCAGTATAGTGATTCCTTGAAAAATTAAAAATTGAACAACTATATGATCCAGCAATCCCACTTCTCATATTTATCCAAAACATTGAAATTAAGATCTTAAAGAAATAATAGCACTTCTATGCTTATTACAGCACTATTCACATTAGCCAAGATATGGAAACAACCTAAATGTCCACTGGTGGATGAATGGATAAAGAAAATGTGTATATATATATATATATATATAATTATTATTCAGGCTTGAAAAGGGTGAAATTCTTCAATATGCAATTATATGCATAAATGTGGAGGATATTATGCTAAATGAAACAAACCAGAAAAAGAAAGACAAACACTGCATTTTTCCACTTATATGAAGTATCTAAGGTACTCAAACTTTCAGAATAAAGAGAGTGGAATGGTGGGTGCTAGTGGCTGGGAGAAAGGGGAAATGGAGTGTTGCTAATCAACAAGCATAGATTTTCAGTTATGCACGATGAACAAGCTCTAGAGATCTGCTGTAGAATATTGTGCCTGTGGTTCAGAATACTGTATTGTACACTTAAAAATTTGTTAGAAGAGTAGATCTCATGGTAAGTATTCTTACTGTTTCTGTACTCTGATTATTTGATTGCAATTGTTCTTTTATAAAAAACTCAATATGAAATTATTTTTAAAGTCTATGTCTTTTTAGTGTTATTTATCATTAGCTTTTCCTCTTACTTTCTGGTACTTTATACTAGAAATAACATTAGAATTTTTATTAAAAAAGAAAAAATCAGATATTATATTCTACAGGTCTGGTGTTAGAATAGATACTTATGAACACAATGAACAATACCAAATATTTGGGCTACCCTATATTAAAGTTTAATAATAACATATCTCCATTGAAGAAATGGAAGTATTCTACTTTTTGCATAATTAAGCATGCTATCAAGTTTTTCTCTAAATAATAAGTAATATTTTCAGTGATACAATGATAAGTTAGCAAGAAAGCCTTTCGTTAGATGTTCAGTTACAAAAAATAAAACATGCTGAAATAGATATTGTTCTAGAATGTGAACGGTTTCCAATTTATAATATTCTACATAGCTATTCAAATATATATAGAATAAATTAAAATTTTCATTATTTTTTATTTGTGTGCAGGATTCTTTATTACATTTTGAGTTTTCAAAAATACCTAAAATCTCTGGACATTAGGAATTTTAGTAATGCTGAATTAATTTACATTTAATGTAGGTAACAGGAGTGCTATCCATAATTAATGCTTGGTGGCCTAGAAAATGATGGTAGGATATCCTGGAAGAGAGATCCATTTACAGTTTTAAATTTGCTGTGGATTAGTATCTCATAAAAGCTGTTGAGTTATAAAACATTAGGTTCAATTATAAGGATTTTACCTTATCTCACTGTGACTTAACGACTGGGTCTATATTGCCAAAAAGAAATAGAAATTGTCTGCAATTATTTGACAAACATTTATCAACCCATCGTGTACTGGAATGAACTTATAATGAGAGCTGATGGTGCACATCTTTTTGTTCAATCACATTATATTGGTAACAACACATATGGTAGGAGTATTTATACCACAGAAATTGGCAAATGCTACAAATCATGTTCTTTATCTCTAGAAGGCTGTTTGTTAAACATTACCAGCATGCCACTGATATTAATCCACATTTTATTTCATTTAATCTTCACAATAAACTAACTGTAGATTTTTTATCGCTGTTTCATAAGAGAGGAAGTTGCAATTCAGAGAGATCAAATAATTTTTTGAGAATTTAATGCAGAACAGAGTCAGAATTCAAATCCAAGTCTATCTGATAACATGGATAATTAATTTGTAAAATTTATCCTCTCTCCTTGCTGACATAGGTGTTTAGGTCATATCCTGATATTACACAAGTCCTATTTTGGAGTAATTACCTATTCAATAACATCATAGCGCTGACTCTTCACAGGATGTTAGAATTTTTAGGGTAGGCTTGGAGAGAAGGAGGAACAAGAAGAATGTAGTATAAAGTTTGTTTTGATAAATCTATATACAGCGTGTATATCGGTATATATACAGATAAATCTATACACAGTGAAGGATGGGTGAAGAGCTGAACAGGAAAAGCATACATCACACCTACAGTGTAGAAACCTGATTGGGGCATTATTCTTGTTATTATCAGCACTTGGAAAAATGACCAAGCAATCCAATATTAAATTAATCAATTTAACATTAAAATTAATATTAACATTAATAGTACACTACAACTATCATAAGTACTAACAGTAATATTATTGCTATTACTCCTTCTACCATGTTTCGAGTGCTTACCATGGCCCAAGTTATGTCAAAATGTTTTAAATGGTAATGTCTCCTTCGAATTACTCATTCAACATATATTTAACACCTGATCTGGATAAGACATTTTCAAAATCTCAAAACTTTATAAAGAAGTTTTATGGACTGGATGTTTATGTCCCTGCAAAATTCATGCTCAGAACCTAACCCCTAATGTGATTATATTAGGAGGTAGGGATTTGGAGAAGTGATTAAGTCATGAGGGTAGAGCCCTAGTGAATGGGACTATTGTCCCTACCAAGAAGACCACAGAGAGCTCTTCACCCCTCACCACGTGAGGATACTGTCAGAAGACAGCCATCTATGAACCAGGAAGAATGCCCTCACCAGACACAGAATCTGTTGGGATCATGATATTGGACTTCCCAACCTCCAAAGCTGTGAGAAGCAAATATCTGTCATTTGAGCCACCTAGTCTATGGTATTTTTGTTACAGTGCCCCAAATAACTAAGGCAGCAGGTATTATTGCATTATTTTAAAATGGGGATCCATTTTATAGGTGAGAAAAATGAGCTTTAGAGAAGCTTCCTAATTTGTTTAATATTCAAGTGTCTGGACTTTTTCTTAATCTTACCTTGTTAGTGTGTGATTTGCTAGACTTCTAGAATTTCTAGGCAGTTTTCTCTAAGAAAATATAACTGTGCATGACTGATATGAAATCTTCACCTAATGGGCCTTGGGGTGATACTGAAGAGCACCATCATACCTCCACTTATCTTTTGAGGGGAGAATTTAAGGGCTTTTAAATCCATGTGAGATGTGATGATGTAAAACCTACTTCTTTGGCCATGTGAAGCCGTGATGTACCTAAAAATTCACATTGACAAAATCCACAGATTTTTAAATCTCTGTGTTTCTTTAGAGAATGAAAGGGACCACAAATACTTGGAGAAGTGACCAGGAATTAACACAAGGAAAATGACTAAACACATACTGAACAGTTCTAATTATTCTAATAATGATGAAAACCAATAACATACATTGACAACCAGTAATTGCTCTTAATCATTATAAGAGGAATTAGAGTACTGGGTGTTATATAAAGTGATGAATCACTAAATTCTCCTGAAACTAATATTACATTATATGTTAACTAACTAGAATTTAAATAAAACTTGAAACAGACAAAAATAATTCCAAATATAAAAAAGGAAATAGATTGTTTCTCTATAAAAATTCACTTAAGACAAAGACCGAAAAAAATTACTTATACATTGAAAAGTTCAGTAGGCATTTTCATTTCTACTTTGATGGGATCTTGAATTGTCCTGACTTCAATCCTTAAATTGCCTTTGTCCAACACAATAAAAATTCATTTCATTCAAGGGAATTACCCCAAATACTAGATTTTATTATTTTATCTGATTCTCATAACAAAAACTCCATATTTATTTCAAAATTGTGTTGTTACTTCAGCCAAGACATGTTAAATTTGAGAGTTTTGAGCAACATGGTGATGACCAACCAGGCAATTTAATAGTCTTATGATTCAGACTTGAGGCAGTCTAGGGTGATCATTACAGGAAACTGTATCCTCAAACTAGAGAAGACCGTAATTAAATTGTCAAGACTAGGTACACTTTACTTCTCTAGATATATATCTCAGAAAATAATTGCAATTTTGACTTTCATAGGAGTTTTGATTACTCCATAGCTATCTGAAAGCATGTAATTCTTGAGCATTTCACAGATCCATTAAAGATAAAGGGGGTAATGCAAGGCAGCTTTTTGAGGACAATATACATGACTGGATGGAGCTGGTGGGATGATGCACTTTTATACTTTGCACTATTAAAGGGATTGTAGAGATCATCGAAACTAACTCCTTTCTTTTAAAGCTTTTCATAATGTTTATAACAGAACTGTAGAAACAAACTAGAATGATCAAGAAGAAAAAGAGAAATGGTCATTTAAAATCCTTTTTCTTCTTTGTTATTAGTCAAAATATTAGGGTATATCAAGCCAAAAATATACTTTGAGCATTTCTGAGTTTTTAGGTATTATTTATATTGATAATTAATGATGATAGAAAGTATCAAATGATCACTATTTGCCAGGCACTGTTTTAAGTACTCTATGTAGATTTTCTCATTTGAAGTTTCTGTTATTATTAGCAGAACTTCCATAACTATTCCTGTAAGAATATTAATGTTATGATAAAATAGATACCATCTGAGTTGCCCCATAAATTATTTTGAGTGATCATATTTTGTACATATTTATTGAGTGTTAGCTATATAGGAACCACTGTTTAAATTCTAGGTTAATAGGAGAGACTAAATTTCTGACCTCATGTACCATATATTCTTGAGGGTAAGTCAAGAAATAAAATAAGTATATAATATAATGGCACCAATTAAAAAAAATAGAGTGAGAGAGGATAGTGAGTAATGGGGATGCTATTTTAGATAAGTTATTGAGAGAATTTCTTTCTGAGATGTGCCTTTTGAGTAGAGGTGTAGATGAAGTAAAGGGTCAAGCCTTATGAATATTCAAGGTGAAAGTATTTGGTGAAAAAGGCTCAGCAAGTCCCAAGACTCAGAGATGGGAATGCACAAGTAGGCCAGGATGGCTGGAGAGGAACAGGCAGGGAGAGGGTGAAAAAGGGAGGTCTGAGAGGCAGCCAGGGGTAAGTTGATCAACAGCTTTGTAGGTCATGACTATATAAACATATGCACCTCCAACTGCCTTGCCCCTCTGTTGTTTCTTTGTAATTGTTTAGAAAAATCATATTCTGGTTAAATCCAAATTTCTGTCTACTCCCAGACTGAACTGATTCAGCTGAAACTGGAAGAAAAACAAAAACATTTTTTCTGTCTGATCTCATTCAAAATCCATGGTCAACAGCTTCAGGTGAATGGGATCAAGAATTCTGTCATGCACTTGTTAAGTATAAGGCACTTATTATAAATCAGGCGGAGATGTAGAATTCGATAAAAAGTAAGGAGTGTGGGGTGGGAGATGAGGGATGATGGTAAAAATTTGGAAGTCGTTACTGTGCAAATGGTAAGTGAGAGAATTAACATGGCTAGAAAGACTGAGTCCTCAGGGACACCAATTTATGGAGTATAGACACAGAAGAAGATGCAGCAAAGGAAGCTAACAGAGCAATAAGTTATGTAGGAAGGAAATCAGGGTTTGTGACATCCCAGAAGTCATGTGAAGACAGTGTTTCAAGTAGGATGGAGTGATCACTCATGTCAAATACTGTGAAGAGTTGAGAAAGAAGGAACTGATAATTAGATTTAGCAATGAGGTTGTCTTGGGAAGGGCAAATCTAAGTGGGACAGGTTCAAGAGGATGTGGGAAGTGGAGTTTGCAAGTTTGGACAGTCCTTTCCAGAAGTGTTGTTATAGAAAGGCTCAAAGTCGAGTGGTAGTTAGAACAACATATGAATCTAGGGAGGAATGATTTTTAATGTTATAGCATGTTTGTATGGTGCTAGTAATAAGCCAGTAGAGAGTATGAAAAAAGTGATAATGAAACAAGAGGGATAATTTCAGAAGCAGTTGCTAAGAGTGAGAGAAGGTGGGATCTAGTGCCTGAGTGGAGAAGTTGGCCTTGGATAGGACCCCAGACAGTTTGCCTTTATAATTGGAGAGAAAATAGAATACGAATGAGTACAGATAAAAGTGGGTAGGTGAGGTAATGGAAGTTTGTGGAAGCTCTCTCTTAACCACTTTTCTTTTCTCTGAGGCAAAAGAAATATCAGTAGCTGAAAATAGTAAGAAGGGAGGGTCTGTTGGAGGTTTAAGGAGATAGCAGATAGGAATAGCTTCTTGCCATCATGGGAGAATGAATGAAATGAGGAAATGCAGTTTGTCAGAATTTTTGAGCTTACGTTCATGCGTTTAAAGTCAAGGTGTGGAAGAGTTGTCTAGGTGGGGATTTGAGTTAAGACTTACAGGAGGACGGATGGTTTAGACAAAAACAACCAGCCAGATACCTGAGAGTAGGTATTTTTTTAGGGAATAAGGAACAACAATGGTTTGGAAGTGGTGTACGGAACAGAAGGGCACGACCTCCCTTCCAGGATCGGTGCTATATGTGGTTTAGGAGATAAGAGAATCAACACGTGGGAGGGCTGCAGACGAAAGAGTGAAAACGTGTATTCAGAGTTAAGATCAAGAAAAAGAGGCTGTACACGTTAGGGAATCTAGTTTAAAGAATAGTCTTCTCTCATCTTCCAGGGCTGGGTAGGTTTTGTATAAATACCAAAAAATGTAAACACCTGGATATTCTGAATTAGGGTATCTCTAACGAGAACAAGTTAAAAACTTTTACCTACATATTAAAATTTATAGTTCATTAAGCCTTAAAATAGTAACAACAAATAGTGCTTAGTTTTAATTTTTCGTCCTGTTATACTATCATTGGCATTAAGATAACAGCTTGATTTCCTGTAGTTGACTTGTTCAGCTGTCAGAGATGAGACTGTGTTCTAGATTACCTGATTTTAAAGTTTGTTTTCATTGAATTCTTCCTTACATCTCCTGGAGTGTAGAAAATAATTATTATATAACTATTGCATTACATGTTATTTGTTTTATTTTTAATGCTCAGTGCAAGCTCCATGAGGGCCAGAACCACATCTGGCATGACCCCCACCTCATTCTTTGTATCTGTCATAATGTTTGACTGAACGGAAGCACTGGTATTTGTTAAGTGAATCAATCATGATCAAGCTTTGTATTATTATTTTGTGTTCTTTCTCTAATAAGACTTTAAGTTCATTAAGGAGGGAGTGATGCCTTTATATATATTATATTGTATATATATATACACAGACACATATATACATATGTATATACATGTACACATATATATATACATATACATATATATACACATTATGTATAGAAAACTGACTCACTTGACTAAATAAATTAATGAGTTGTGAAGCCACTTTCCATCTCAAATAATAAAAACATAAATGGAAACACTAGGAATATTTCACNCACATATATACATATGTATATACATGTACACATATATATACATATACATATATATACACATTATGTATAGAAAACTGATTCACTTGACTAAATAAATTAATGAGCTGTGAAGCCACTTTCCATCTCAAATAATAAAAACATAAATGGAAACACTAGGAATATTTCACAGTCTTTGTATTTTTTTCTCCAGTCTTTTATTACAACCTCTTCTTTTCCTCTCAGGCATTAACTATTTGGAAGTATTTTTGATGATTTAAAAGTAATTAATAAACAAGCAAACAAAATGTTCCCTAGATATGCTTCTCTCTGTAGCCATCACTTTGGTCTCTCTCTCTCTTTACTGACAACTTTTTGAAAGAGCAAACTGCATTACTGTTTCTTTCCTCAACTTCATTCATCAGTGCGAAAAGATCCACTTCAGTCCTTGTCGTTCTACTGAAATTCTTCTTCTGAAAGCACTAATATCTTCTTAATTGCAAATCTGAAGTCTTATTCTGTTTTTTTAAAATTTTTTATTATGTTAGTCACCATACAGTATATCATTAGTTTTTTTTAGTGTAAATATAAAATTTTATATGAACTGGTAAGCCAAAAAATTAATTTGACTTACTTTATTGAAATATTTGCTTTTTTTAATTTTATTTTTTCAGTGATCCAAGATTCATTGTTTATGCACCACACCCAGTGCTCCATGCAATACATGCCCTCCTTAATACCCACCACTAGGCTCACCCATCCCCCCCCATAACCCTCAGTTTGTTTCTCAGAGTCCACAGTCTCTAATGGTTTGTCTCCCCTTCTGATTTACCCCAATTCACTTTTCCTTTCCTTCTCCTAAAGTCCTCCATTTTATTTCTTATGTTCCACAAGTAAGTAAAACCATTATGATAATTGACATTCTCTGCTTGATTTATTTCACTCAGCATAATCTCCTCCAGACCCGTCCACGTTGATACAAAAGTTGGGTATTCATCCTTTCTGATGGCTGATAATACATTGAGATGCCATCTTACACCAGTTAGAATGGCCAAAATCAACAGGACAGGAAACAACAAGTGGTGGAGAGGATGTGGAGAAAGGGGAACCCTCTTTTACTGTTGGTGGGAATGCAAGTTGGTGCAGCCACTCTGGAAAATAGTGTGGATATTCCTCAAAAAATTAAAAATAGTGCTACCCTATATCCCTGCAATTGCACTACTGGGTATTTACCCCAAAGATACAGATGTAGTGNTCAAAATTACAGATGTAGTGAAAAGAAGGGCCATATGTACCCCAATGTTCGTCATTAGTTTTTGATGTAGTGTACCAGGATTCGTGTTTAGATATTACACCTAGTGCTCCATGAGATACATGCCCTCCTTAATACCCATCATTGGGCCAACCCATCCCCCCAACCCCCTCCCCTCTAAAACCTTCAGTTTGTATTCTCAGTTTTTATTGTGTTTTAGTTCCCATCAGCCTTTGACACGTCAGAGCACTCACTGAAGACCTTTCCTCTTTTTTTTTTTTTTTTGAGACCAGCATATACCCTGGGTCTCCTTCATCTTTAGCAATATTTGAACTCTGCCGTCTCAGTGACTCCTCCTCTGTTTTTTCTTTTTCTTTTTTTAAAATTTTCTTATCTAATTCTAGATGGTATCTATGGTTGAATTCATCCACTTTCATGTTTTCACTTGCCATCTTGTATTCTAAAGATTCATAAATATGCATCTCTACCCCCATATTTCCAAATGTTGCTATTGAACAATTTTACTGCATATACTACATGAACCTTCAGTTTGACATGTCAAGATGGAAAGTTACTATCATTCCATATTCAACTCCTCTTACTTCTGTATCCATTTTGGCACTGAGAGTGTCATCCATCCAGTCTCCCAATCTAGAGATCTTTCCTCTCTCACACCCAACAATTAATGTGCTGTCTGGTGAAGGTGCTTTTTCTTTAGAGTTATCTGTAACTTCTTTTCTTCCACCTTCACACCCATTCTGTTTTCTGAGGCAACATCATCTTTTGCAATAACCTTCAGAATGATCTTTACTCCAGCAATTTCTGCCCACTCCAGTTTATCCTTCATCCTCACCAGAATTATAATGCCAAGAACCAAAATAGAGTGTATCATTTCCTTAGTTAAAACCTCTGTTAATCCCACTAACTTATAAAATATGAACAAAAACCATTCTGGGAAACTAAGCCCTTTAAGAATGTTATAAGCTATTTTCTCTGGCCTTTCTCTTGTTTTTTTCTGACTGACTTTCCCCAGCCAACTTACATGCTGTCTGCATTGAATGTCTACCATTCCCCATATTTGCTAGGTTTTTCTCAAGATTCTGAAATTGTTCATGTTTGCTTTCCCTTCTCCCCATCCCATGTAAGCCTATTCTATTCCTTATTTATTCATGCTTGATCCAGCACATGTATTATTGGATGACACTACATGACAACCACTGGAAAAGGTACTTGGAATATAATGGTGAGCAAAAGTAAGTATTGTTCCTCTTGAAGTGAATTTATAACATAGTGGGGGAAGGGAGACAGATATTAAATAATCACCCCAACAAATGTGAAATTTAAAATAAAATAATACTCTGAAGGAAAGGGATAGGGCCATGAGAGTGTCTGAAAAAGGCTCCTGGTATATCCTGAGAGAAAAAAATGACTAGGTAAAAAACAGAAGAGTGGGCATCCCTGGCAAAAGGATTAGCATTAGCAAAGACTTCATGGTGGAAATGAACATGACCTGTTTGAGAGACTGCGAGAAGATCTATGTGGACGGAACACAGAGAATAAGGGGGCAAGAGGTAGGCACTGAATTTGGACTGGTAGGCAGGGGACCAGCTACATAGGATGTATGTATCTAGGATGAGGCAGTTGGTCTTAATCTCAACATTGGTGGAAGTCATCAGATGGGATTAACCAACTGAGCCACTCGGGCACCCCAATCAAGTTACTTCTTAAACTCAGTCCAAACATTACCCATTCAGGGCTCATGTCCTTCAGGTTCTTTTGGCACAATATTCAGATCTCTTTATGGCACTTAAAATAATTTCTTTGCTGAATAATTGTCTCTTCAGTTATTATGGGGCTCCTGAAAACAATCACCATGCTTTATTCTTCTTTGTATTCCAGCATGTGAGATCATACCTTTCAAATAATAGATGTTCATTGAAATTGCTTATTGACAGAATAACTTAAAATGTCACAAATAGAGCCAAAATTCAGTAGTCAGCATATATATACATATATATGTATATATTTAAAGATTTTATTTATTTATTTGACAGAGGGGTAGAGAGAGAGCATAAGTAGGCAGAGTGGCAGGCAGAGGGAGAAGGAGAAGCAGGCTCTCCACTGAGCAGGGAGCCCAACACAGGGCTTGATCCCAGGACCCTGGGATTATGATCTGAGCCAAAGGCAGACGCTTAACCAACTGAGCCACCCAGGTGCCTCCAGCACATATATTTTTAATAAATAATGCAGCTTTATTTCTTGGCATGCATGTCTACTGCATACAGATAGGCTTACTTCACTGAAGAAATCAGGAGATTATTAAATCTGAGCTCTTAGGGAAAATATTTAGAAGGGTGTACTTTCAATAATTATGGGTGATTCTGCAAACTCTCAATTTTCAGTTTTCATTTATTATCCCATATCTTTTTCCAGTTCTCTTCAAAGAACTTTTTGGCTAACTGCAAAGTCAATATATTAGCAAATACACTAAAACACAGATTTTTTTGAAATGTATAATAGTATTTATTCCACTGAAATATGGTGTATTTCAAAGTTCTAGTAGAACTGTATTTTAAAAATGATTCGAGAATACTATTAAAAGTATGAAAATGAAATAAGTGAATGAATATGTTGCAATGATGCTTAATTTTTCAATATTCATATTCTGCTTAATTTTTCAATATCCATATTCTACTTAGTTATTTTCCATATAAATTAATTTTATTTCCTTTAAGTACTAGACTTTTTATATTTAACATTTTTGTAAGGGATTTACATAATTTTGTCTATTTTTTCCATGCTGTGTAAAATACAAGTTACTGAATAAATTGTTAAATATTTTTTTGATATGCTGATATTTATTATTATGAATTTTATTCTGTATAGCTTATTGAATGCCTGTTTTGTGCAAGGTGCTATTTGAGTGCTAGAGATTCAAAAGCTTGGATTCTCCAGGCATAGGAAAGAGAGACTTTCCATTTAAAGGTCAGATATTAGAGCAAGGCAGGAAGGAAATCTTGTGCAAGTGTAGAGGCGGAGCTGGCTGACTAACTCTTTCTGGAGAAATCAGAGGAGCTGTCATAAAGACGTAAATCTTGAAATGTCATGAAGAAATAGATGTTTAGGAGGTGGAAGGAGCAGCATGGTTGAAGGTCTGGGTTGTGAACTATGTATGCTCAAGTCATTAGGAAATGCTAAGTATGATGAGAGCAAAATGTTTGTATGGCTTAATGTCTGAAGATGAGGCCGTGTGTTCTTAAGTGTTCCAGTAAAACAAATAGCAACCACAACAGCAAAAAAGAAAAATAATCCTTACCATTTAATGAAATAGTATCAACCCTTGTCATTCAAAGAATTAATAATAGCAGTTGCATCATAGTCTCAACTCGAAACCATTAACCAACAGCGAACACTGAAAAGATAAGATATAGGTAGAATATTCCAAAATTCACTAAACATGCACTATTATTTGTAGTATTAATGAAATGTAGACCCACATGAGTCAAGATTCTAAGAGTTCATATTGTCTTAGAACCCTGGGTATAGTATCTCTAAAAGTAAGTGCTGTGCTTCTGAAAGATTTCTATAACGCTCCTTTCCTAGCTTAGAGAAGCAAGATCTGAGGCATAAAAGGGCTCTGGAAACATGGCAGTGTCTCTAAAGAGACTCAGCTCTGTACCACTGACACCACAACATGGCTGGGCCATGAAGGTGTCACCCAGACACATTGTCATCTGCATCGTAGCCTTCTACTGAAGGAGGCTAGATGGAGGTAAGGGCAGCGGTGGAGAAGAGACGATAAACATCACTAAATTCAACATGACAAGAGGGTGATTTAAGGAGCTTCTCTGAATTGATCTCCTAAATTTTGAAAAGCAAAGCAAGCCGTGTCCCTAGGCAGAGGGCAAACGAGGTTGGGTAGTAGGACATTTCCAGCCGTAAAACCAACATTGTCGTTATGACCCTTTCCTGGCAGCTCACTCTTCCTGTGCTAATCCGACATTTGTAGAAATAGCCAAACAGATGTCCAGATGGAGCAGGCCCTATTGACAGACAAAAAAGATGAAAGATAAACAGGAAAGAACCACACCAGGTCTATAAATACAGAAGGGAAAATAAAATGAAGAAACGAACATAAGCAGAGGCATATTGAAATTCAAAGGTAGTGATTTTATTGTCTAGTTTTACAAAAGTGATATACTAGCAGCAGGTCTCATTAAAAATGGCTGAGGCATATATATGTTGAGATTAGACTTCAGGGTAGAGCAATTGGTTTGGTAGTCATTCTTCAGGTATTAACTAATACTTCAGATTTTTATGTGTTAAAAAAACAAGACCTATTTAAATTGAAACTTCAATCTCTCTCCCATTCCAAACTCCCACTGTGTCTCTACCCTCGGCTCAGGCCAGCTCGTACAGTCCAATGGAGAAAGAGGACGTGATCTGCCTTTCCCGCTTTTCCACCTGTTCTTCCACTCCCTACTCACTGCGCTGTGTTCCTTTACCTCCATTGTCAGGGCAGGGAGAAGCCTCAGAGGAAATGCTACTGTTGTAACTTGGCTTTAGGCCTTCTGCCTGACAGATTCATAAATGTTAGCTTTCCCTTGTAGCCCCTTTTCGTGAATTATTGGAGAACTCTACCCATCCCAACTGATAGCTTTGATATTCTAGCTCCTGACGCATTGACCTCCACCAGCTTCTCATGGCTCTTGTTCAACAGCTTCATGCCATAGGCCATGCTTCTTCTTTCTGCTTTGTTCTCATAACCACAAAAGGTTTTTGTCCTGGGAGGTAGTCCTTTAAAAACCGACCAAGCCTGGCTAACTTCTAAAGTGTCCATTTTGGCTTATGGAAATTACGCATATTCATGCTCCTCTACCAAGCTCTAGAAGTTCAAGCCTCGTTTTCTGCGGCCTTTTGTCTCTCTCAATCAGCAACCAGGAGCAGCTCTTGCCAATTCTTGCCTCTTGAGTCTTCCAGGCAAAAGGAAAGCTCTAATCTTTGTACCTCATTCCTAAGTTTCTTCAAGGACTGTCATACGATCTCCTCAGTAGCAGCAGAACAAAGACCTGCAAGCTTCTGCACTCAGCAAATATCCAGTCCATGGATGAGTTTCTTCTCTAGCAACCACCTTGCTGTTTCCTGGGGCTTCTTTACTTGCCTCTCCTGGCTTACAGGGCAATCTGCCCTTCTTTTGAGAACAGGAGGGAAGGGAAATCACAACCTTTGCATGATATTACTATAAGCCTATCACACTTTTCTGCAAATGCCTCCACATGATAGTTCTTATATAAATAGAAGCTGGATAGGGTGATGAGGTTAGGGTCACAAACTTAGTAGGATCCTTTTTTTTTTTTTATAGCAATTCTGCTATTAATAGTCTATCTTTCAGTCCTAGAAAAATGTGTTTGTTTTTTATTGTGATCATCACCCACAAAATTAATGGCTTAAAACAACACAAATTTATTGTCTTATCATTCTTTCAATTAGAATTCTAACTTATCTCACTAGGTTAACATCAAGGTGTTGGCAGAACTGTATTCTTTTTTGGAGGCTCCAGGGGAGAATTCAGCTCCTGGCGGCCACCCACATTTCTTGGTTCATGTTCCTTTTGCCCCATTTTCAAAGCAAACAATATGGAATCTCTTTGACACTTTTTCTGTAGTATCTTAGTCTATTCAGCCTGCCATAACACAATAATATAGACTAGTGACTTAAACATTAGAAATTTATTTTCTCAGAGTTTTGCATGCTAAGAGTTCAAATTCAAGGTGCCCTCAGGTTTCTGATCTTTCTTCCTGGCTCTAGACAGCCACCTTCCTTCTGGTCTTCATACAGTTTCTTCTTTATCCTTGAACAGAGGTGGGGGTCGTAGAGGAGGAGGGAGGGAGCAAAACAGAGAGAGAGGGAGTGACAGAGAGAGGTCTGGTATCTCTTTCTTTCCTTAAAAGGACACTAGCCCTATCAGATTAGGGCTCCACCCTGAAGACCTCATTAACCTTAATTATCTCTCTCAAGGCCCTCTCTCCAAATACAGTTACATTGGGGATTAGGGCTTCAACATACAAATTTTGGGGAAACGAGTTTATAACTTATAGTCATGCCTAGTGACTTTCTGTGACTACAGAAAAGAAACATCCTTTGTTTTTAAGAACTCACAATGACTGGACTGGGCCAACTCAGATAACCAAGGGTAATCTCTCCATCTCAAGACCCTTAACCTTAATTACATTTGCAAAATCTCTTATGCCATGTGAGGTAATGTATTCACAGGTTTTGGGGATTAGGGTGTGGACGTCTCTGGGGGTCCATTATTCTGCCTACTACAGGAAATTCTAGTTATGGAAAATGTCCAGTTGAACATTCTGTTACATAGGTTACCAATTTATAGTCCAGTGAACACCATTTAGGATGTGTCAATTTCATTGTCTCTGAACATTTCATGTTATGCCTTTATATAAGGATATATATTGTTGGAGAGGACATTTTAGGCCTGCAACGTTGAAAATTGCAATTTATTAAGTTATTATATCTATTATATTCAATAATTGTGCCTTTTTTATGATGTAAGGAGCATTTTCTCTCAGTTTGTGAGATGAATGATTAGCCCACTAAAAGCACCCACTGCAGAGAATAAATAACTTCAAATGAGAGCAGTATCAAGGAATAATGTCCTTTTTCTTTCACACACACTGGAGAGGAGAATGCAATTTAGGAACAGAGATGGACGTTCTTATTTGCAGTTTGCAGTTCTTATTGAAACTAAGTTTCAGTATGTACTAAACTGCAGAGCAGAGGATATGAAAGAAGAGGAAAACATTCTCTGCCAATGCACTCAGCAAAACTTAAGGAGAAAGAATTTGGTGACAAGAGAAGAAACCATCTTGATTTATAGGAATGTGTAATGGGTCACATATATAAATTGTCAAACCAACAAATGCATAGATAAATGGCAGTCCCAATTTATCCACTTGGGAGCAATTAGGGATAAAAAGGGAATTTATTGAGCTACATGTTTCTGTAATTACATGGTAGGCTTACTCCTCTGCTAGGTCTTTGGGGATATGAGCTTGCAGCTGGTTTTGCCTTTTTTGGAAGGCAATTGGAGGGTTCCAGAAAGACGTTTTCAAAATATCTCTGCCACCGAGATCTTACAATGTCTAGAATTTCACTATCGTGTAGGTGCTCTTTTTGGAGTGAAGTCTTGCTCTCTCCATTGTGTGGTAATGGGACTTTTAAAAAATAAATATATTAAGTTGTGAACATCTTCACCTAAAATTTAGCATGTAGCTGACTTCTTTCAGGGGGACTAGGAACAGCAAGAGAATACTATGAATTTACAAGGGCAGGACTTCTGCAGGGAAAGATGATACAAAAAGGACAGCTGGAAGTTACCGGAAACTTTGCCTTCTTTCTTACAAAGGAATGCCTTGCTCTACGAAGCCATTCAGATTTTTCTCATCATCCAGGACTCAGAGCCATAAGTCAAACTCTGGGGAGTGTAGCATCCAGCAGTTTCCAGATTCTTTCCTAAAACTAGAAAAGTGCTGGAATGTGGGCTGTTGGACTAGAAAGTACATTCAGATACTGGCTGAAACAGGGAATAGGAATACAGATGGAAAATTTATAATATGACACTTATTTTTCTAACTATTTAAAATATGAATGTATATAGACAAGGACAAGTTCATTACATGGGAAAAAGAAAGGGGTTAAGGATAATGTCTTACTTTTTAAAAACCATTTATTTTTCTTACAATGAAATAAGAAAAAATATATATCTGAGGGGTGCATAAGAATAATTGAAATTCTCAACAAACTCAGTTTTTAGAGGAAAAAAACCACAGATATTAAATTCACTTGTATAAATGAGAATGCAGACAACAACTAAATATTTCTCAATAAAATTCGATTCTTGTTTTTCCTGAACTGCAAGAGTATAAATCTGAAAAATCAAAAAAGACTTTCAGCATTCATTATAATTTCTTATAAAAATACTTAGGCAAATATATATTTTGGAAGATCTACTCCTGGAGTTGAATTTTATTTTGTAGAATTGTTTTTGATTTCCAAAATTTGGAATATACTGTGGACCATGTCAGATAGAATCTTGAAAATAGTCTGTATAAGAAAAATGAACAGAATTGTCTTCTCAATCATGTAAGCATTTCCACTCACAATGAATGAGGATTCTGTTGCATTGTATTTTCAAAGATTTTGATAGATGCAAACATTGTGGTATTGCATTGTTTTCATTTGTATTTCCTAATGAAAAATGATAGTGAGCATCTTTTTATATATTTGTTATGTGTATACCTGCTTTGGTGAGGTATCTGCTCAGATCTTTGCCTATTTTTAAATTTGGCTTTTTTCTTTACTGTTGAGTTTTAAGAGTTTTTTGTGTGTGTGTGTGTGTGTGTGTGTGTGTGTGTGTGTGTAGTTTTATATATACACGTATATGTAAAGTTTTATATATATTTATATACACATACTCATTCATATAAAGTTTTATATATACATTACATATATTTATATTATATATATTAAGAGTTTTATGTATATATATTTGGTTACAAGAGTGTTTTGTATATTTTGGGTATAAATCCTATATCAGGTATGTATTTTGCAAATATTTTCATCTAATCTGTGGCTTGTTTTCTCATTCTCTTTACAGTGTCTTTGGTAGAGCAGACTTAAAATTTAATGAAGTCTAACAATTTTTTTCTTTCATGGATCATGTTTTCGATATGTAAAATCTCTTCACCAAACTCAGGATCATGCAGATTTTCTCCTATGTTTTCTTCTAGAAGTTTTATCATTTTTCATCTAACATTTAAACCCCTGGTCAATTTTGAGTTAATTTTTATGTACAGTGTAGACCTGTAAATATTTGACTTGAGCACCTAGGTATAAAGATAACATTTACTAAGATGGGAAAGACTCGGGTTAAGTCAGGTTTGGGGTTAGAGGTTGGCCTCAAAAAAGTTCAGGTGTGGACTCATTATATGACCCTATTTGATAAACGTGGTTATGTCAAATAAGCAGTTGGAAATAGAAAAGTAGTGAATTTCCACATTCCAATAATATTAGGAAGTCCAGGAATCTGATTTATATCTTCACCAGCACCTTGAACTCCATCCTTCCTTACCTCTCCCCCCATCTTTGAGGTGTGGGTTCCTAAGGCTAATTAAGTAAAGAAGGTCTCATGGATATTTAGTGAGAAGAAATAGTGGTAGAGGTATGAAGACAGGTGTGCAAATCATATTTGAAAATCTCCTATCAGAAAATGAATTTGGGAAAATGGTGAGGTCTGGAATAGAAACTTTAAGGGTGTTTTGTCAGAGGGCAATGAGAGCGAAGTTTGTTAGAAGGCCGTCCATATGGGCATTGTTTTTCAGAATGATGATTGAACTCTGTGGAAAGACTATCATCCAGATCCCAAAGTCCTCAGTAAATGTGGCATAAGGAAGTGGAGGTCGGTTGATGACAGTGAGGAAGATGAGTAACGCAGGGTAGAGTTGAATTTTCAGGGACTCACATGAGGAGGGACTCACATTTGATGAGTATCAAATGTGGTGAAATGAAATGTAATGAGAATAAATGGTGAGGAGAAAGATGTACATACCTCCTCACTATAAAATGCAGGGAGAATTAGTTTTCTTTTGAGGACTTATTGAGAAAAATTATATCATTAGAGGAGAGCCAGGTTATAGTTAGGGCCAAGAGGTAGAGGGAACTGTCAAGGTCTTGTGTATCATAGAGGAGTTTCTTGGAAATAGCGTGGGGATTCTATGTGGTTTCAGTAAAAGGAGGTAGAAGGAGAATCAGTAAGAGAATGATAGCTCTGAGAAAGAGAAGATATAAATTAGATGGAAGGTTTGCAATGTGGATTATAGATCAAGAGCACTAGAAAGGCAGGGGATACAGAGGAAGATGGGACATACTTGAAAGTAACTAGCCTCAGGGTTCCAGCTGGGGCTTTGATGGCAAGTTGTATTGTTGCTGCTGCATATCTGGATCTAAGCATTCCTGGGAGCTGAAGAAAAAGAGGCAGATTGTAATATAATCTCAAGGAATACTAGAGTGAAAAAAAAACTTGTATAAAAATGTGAATTAAAGTTTAAGCGGAATAAAATAAAAGGGCATGGTAATTTTGAGGGGAAAATGAGGAAAATAATACAATCTCTTTATTTTATAAATTTATCTTTTTGTGTTCCTTATCAATTTTGCAGTGATCAAGATAGCCTTAACGTCCTCCTCAGTTAGACTAAAATTCAGACAGGCTTCTTTATGTCTTCAGGCCCCTCCTTCTCAGACCTGGTCCTTACAGAATCTATACCCTAGAGGTCCTTCCCCTCCCTTAGAGTATTCAATTTAGAACACTTGTAGTTATAAATTCTTCCTCTGCCCCTTTGAGATGCAAATCTTTGTTATTATTATTTTTTACTTTTTAAAAAATGTTTACTATTGAGGTTTAGTTAACGTACAATGTTATATTTGTTTCAGGTGTACAACATAGTGAGTCAACTACTTTATATATTACTCAGGGCTCACCACATTAAGTGTAGTTACTCTCTGCCACCATCCTGTGTTATTACACTATGAATGATGATAGTCCATATTCTGTACTTTCCATCTCTGTGACTTGTTTTATAACTGGACAGTTGTACCTCTTAATCTGCTTCACCTCTTTTGCCCGTCCTCCACTCCCTTCTCCTCTGGCAAACACCAGTTTGTTCTCTATATTTATGAGTCTTTTCTGTTTTTTGTTTGTTTGCCTATTTGTTTTGTTTTTTAAATTCCACATATAAATGAAATCATATGGTATTTGTCTTTCTCTGTCTGACTCACTTTACTTACATTAATACCCTCTAGGACCATCCGTGTTGTGGCAAATGGCAAGATCTCACTCTTTTTTTTTTTTAATAACATATAATGTATTATTTCCTTCAGGGGTACAGGGCTGGGAATCATCAGTTTTACACAATTCACAGCACTCACCATAGCACATACCCTCCCCAGTGTCCATCACCCAGCCATCCTATCTCTGGTCCCCACCCAAGATCTCACTCTTCTTATGGTTGAGTAATATTTATAAATTTATAATATTACATATATATATCACATTTTCTTTATGCACTCATCTATCAATGGACACTTGGGTTGTTTCCATATCTTGGCTACTGTAAATAATGTTGCAATAAACATAGGGTTGCATCTATCTTTTAGAATTAATGTTTTTGTTTTCTTTGGGTAAATACCAACTAGTGGATTTACTGGGTCATATGGTAGTTCTATTTTTAATTTTTTGAGGAAGTGTCATACTGTTTTCCACAGTGGCTTTACATTTATATTTACATTCCCACCAACAGTGCATGAGGGTTCCCTTTCCTCCACATCCTCATCAACACTTGTTATTTTTTTTAAAGATTTTATTTATTTACTTGACAGAGAGATAGACAGTGAGAGAGGGAACAGAAGCAGGAGGAGTGGGAGAGGGAGAAGCAGGCTTCCCTCAGAACAGGGAGCCCGACACAGGACTCGATCTCAGGACCCTGGGATCATGACCTCAGCCCAAGGCAAACCCTTAACGACTGAGCCACCCAGGTGCTCCAAAACTAGTTATTTTTTTAATCTTTTTTTGATACTAGCCATTCTGACTAGTGTAGTTATTCTCATTGTAGTTTTGATTTGTATTTCCCTGATGATTAGTGATGTTGAGCATCTTTTCATGTGTCTATTGGCCATCTGTATGTCTTCTTTGGAAATATGTCTGTTTAGTTCCTTTGCCTATTTTTCAATTGGATTGTTGTTTTTTTGGTGTTGATTAGTGTAAGTTCTTTATATATTTTGGATATTAACCCTTTATCAGATATATCCTTTGAAAATATCTTCTTCCATTCAGTAGGTTGCCTCTTTGTTTCCTATGCTGTGCAAAAACTTTTATTTTGGTGTAGTCTCAATAGTTTATTTTTGCTTTTCTTTCCCTTGCCTAAAGAGATGTAAATTTTTTAAAATGCTTTTGCCAATTTTAACAGTACAAGAACTATCTTTTTCTTTTTTGTCACATTTTACACATTTATTTCTCATTTTCCCTTCCTGCTTTCAACAGGGATCATTTCTCTTTAGCCTAAAGAACTGCTCTTAGTATTTTTTTACTTCCATTTTTTTATTATGTTATGTTAGTCACCAGAACTATCTTTTTCAATGATCTGAGAGCCATCTCTTTGAAATGTAAACATTACAGAGGATAGTGCCCCCATCTCCTAGTCTCTGTGGGAGAGTAGGTGCCTAATTTCAGTGGGTACCTTGTTCCAAGTTATAAAACTGTGTCTTGCCATGAAGATAAGAGAAAGTTTGCTTTTTCTTTGGATGAGACCAATTAGCAGACACAGATGGCCAGTGTGTTTCATCTCACCTCAATGCTGAAAATGGTCGCACTTTTTGTTTCAGGGAGTTGAGCACATACCGACTTCTGATCTCTCTTCCTTATTACAATAGACTTGACTAAAATCTTTTTACTTGTTTAACCCTGCTGAAATTTTTGCTTTGACAATAGCTTATTATCTTTTCTGTCATTTCTCAAAGGACTGACTTTTCAGAAGCAGACTGTTCTTAACCAAGGGTAGGGAAAAACAACTTGAAATAGCTTGGGAGACTTGATCACTCAGAGAAAAGTTTCCAAGCCTGCTAAAATTTCTGGAAGCTATTTTCACAGAAAAACAGGGTAAGTATATATTCAAGTAACCTTCTTTTCCTGGGCATATAAGAACGCCACAGAATACTTAAAAGTCAAGAAGAGATGTTTGCCTTCAGATTACCAGTATTGACTTCCTACCTTTCAGTGAGTCATCTAGTGAGATGATTAAACCTTCCCCCAAGTTGGTCTCTGAGAATTTCTGTTGTATTTGCCAGAGGACACCATTGATGATGTATTATTTCCTCTACAAATCATCCTCACCTTTATGCTTTGTCATAATGACCAACCAGGAGTTTAGTTAATGTTTGGTTGTAACAGCTTTTAAAAGCAAATTTAGGGATAATGCATGTTAGAAAATTTATCAAAATGTGTTCAGTGAGACTGGAGATGGTCATTAGGAAGCTTCTTGGAATCTTTGTCTTAGAACATTTGAAAGTGTGGTTTAGATATTTTATAGATCATAATTGCTATTAAGACAGCCTTCATCAATAGACATTAATTTTCTTCTCAAATATCTTCTTCTATTGAGATAATGTGTATGTGTACTAGATATTAATTAGAAAAAATAATTTAATCATCGAATATTTGTGGACATGTAAGTAGATACTATTATACTGATATGAACCTTATCCTTAAAGAAATAATAATAATAATAGCAACAACAATACTTGTGTAAGAATGACTATGCATTATGTTGTGCTTAGTGCTTTTCACATATTATTCAGTTTGTACAACAATCAGAAACTTAAATTACACACATATATATTATATAATATATTGATATTTTGCCAGTGAGAAAGCTGAAGCTTAAAGAGATTTTATAACTCACCTAAGTTTACATAACTGCTAAGGAAAGGATGAAAACACAAGTGTAATTAATGAAAAAGTTTGGGCTGTAGTCCATTACACAATGCTGACTACCAGGGGTTTATATATGAGATATAATGAATAGAGACAGGTAAATAAGTATTCATTTATTTTTTCCCTTTCAAATGCCAAATTTTAATTAAAATATGCTTATAGATCATAATTGTATTTCCTCTTTTTTTAAAAATCTTTTTTTTTTAAATTTCTTCAGTGATCCATTATATTTCCATTTTAGAAGTACGTACTTTTGGTTGCCAAGCTTTAGATCATTAATGCTCCGACATCCAACTGCAACACTACCATCAGTTGCTATCAGGTGGGAGCCCTGGAGGTCAGTGTGCTTGGGGTAAAAGCATCACTCGCTTGGCTTCCATGCTTCCATGAGTGTGAAGAGATCTCACAAATCCAAGATTCTAGTGTCTCCTGTTGCCGACAATTGCAGATTCTATGAGCTCCTCTTCCCTTTTCCAACTTGGCTTGAGGAAGAGCCCAAGCACCCCTCCACTCTCATAGGGGTAACTAGCATAATGCTCTCTACTTATATGGATCTATTTCGTTTTCATTTAGCTTGAAGTTGTCAAAGGACCTGTATGCATAGCTCCTATTAAACTCAGTGTGGCTCTCAGAATGTATCATCCATTTTCTCCAGCTTTGAGGCTTTTGTTGAAATTTTGAGATAGCAGGAAAAGTCCTATTCTATATATGAATGCACTTCAATTGTAAATCTGTTCCTCCTTATCCTCTAAATATATAAACATGCTTAATTTTCACTTCATTTTATATAAACATAAATAATTCACAAAGGGAAAAACTGAAAAAGAAGATAAGAGAGATTAGAAGACAAACTCACAGTAAGGCAAAATAAACCAAATTTAAAACTAAGTCTGTCACTCTAAAATGTCACAGAACTGGATAAATGTCTAAGAATCAAGGATTAGGTTATATAATTTTTTATAGGCATTGAGATATATTAATTATCTTTAAATCCTTTCTATCTTTTTCTATCTTTTATTCTACAAGGTTGAGTTTTGCAGAATTCTCCTACAATCCTGAGAGATTAATGTACTCAGAGAGGCTAAAAAAGCAAACTCTGGGTGTGATCTCCCTAGGAAACTGGAGCAAACTAATAGCCTGTTCTAGCCTAATAGAGTTTGTTTCATAGGGAAACACTTCACTAGGGTCAATTTCTACAGCAAATCTGACTTAAAATCTATTTGAGAACATAAGCTGTTTCTTGATTCCCTTAAGACTCAAAATGAACTAAAAAAAGCCACATTTATTTTCTCTTTAACTGCCATCAGGCTTATAATATTTCTATTCTGGTCTTCCTGGTGTCCTATGAGTATAATTATTCTGGGTAGTAGGCCCCAATTAGGAGTACAGGAAACTGATGTCTGCATCCATCTGGGATGAGATTTTGACTATTTCGTTTGTGTGCACAGAAGTTTATTTTCTTGCATAAACAGCCATGAGTGGTGGGATTAATATGTTTGTTTTAACTTTATAAGAAACTGCAAACTGTTTACCAGAGTGACTAAACCTCATGCATATCCTCCTTTACTTGGATTTTTTTCTCTGTACCAGTCGTGTGCTGATAACCAGGACCTGGCAAGAATCAGAGAATTATATTAATGAGGACTATGCTGGCAGTGGATGAAATTAGAAGGAAACAGCATTCCAGAAGTGGGTTCCTTGAGCTGCAAGTAGTATAGCTGTGGAACATCCCTGGTGTCCAGGTTAGTCCAGACTTCAGTTTAAAATAAAAGGAATTTTAACCTGCGTAAAGCCAATATGGAACAACAAGAATTCTCACTCATACCGGTTGAAATGTAAACTGATACAGTGACTTTGGAAAACCATTTGACAGTTTCTTATAGAGGTAAGCAAACTTTTATCCTACAACCTGAAATTTCATACCTAGGCATTGCCTCAAGTGAATTGAAAATTTATGTTCACACAAAACCCTGTACACAAATGCTTATGGCTGCTTTATCATAATTGCCCCAAGCTGAAAATAACCAAGATGTCCTTTAACAAGTGAGTGCATAAAAACAAACAAATAAGTAAACATAAACAAAAGGAAAAGCAAACAAAAACTGTGGTATATCCATACAATGGAGTTCTCTATTCAGCAATAAAATGAACTGTTGATTCTGCAACAATGTGGATAAACTTTAAATGCATTTTGCAAAGTAGAGGAAGCCAAAAACTGTACACAGTCTCAAAATGACACTGCAACTTAGCTGATATCATAATATTATTAAAAATGTTTTCTTATTAAAAAATAAAATGACACATAGGAAGGTAAATTATTAATATCTATAAAACTAAGGGAAAGGTAACATTCATCATATTTTTGTGTTGTTATTTACAGTTTTATGCAGTTTCTTTGGAGGGGGCCCCCTCTCTTTCAAAACTAATGATCTGGGTACCTGGGTGGCTCTGTTGGTTGGGTGTCTGACTCTTGGTTTTGGTTCAGATCACGATCTCAGGGTCATGAGATGGAGCCTGTGTTGGGCTCTACTCTCAGTGTGGATTCTCCTGGGGATTCTCTCTCTCCCTCTCCATCTGTCCCTCGCCCTGTTGGCACTCCCTCTAAAAACTAAATAAATACATAAATAAAACTCATGATCTATAAGAAAACTTTTTTCTTTAATTTAAGAATTAAATATTTTTAAATCCTAAAGCAATGACAGCTCAACATAAAATGTAAAATTTAGAAAAGTTTCTAAAAATTTAAAAACTATTTTTGCAAAACAAGATTATATAGTAAAGTTACTTGTTTTATTTCTATGTGGGAGGTAATAAGTAAATAAGAAAAATTTAGAAATTTAAAAATTTTAAAATTTAAAATTTTAAAATTTTAAAGTAATGATTCACGGTGTGTTACGAAGTTATAGAGATAACAGGTATAATGAAAGAATATAGTAACAATACAGAAGAGGTACTGAGAACAAAATGAGTTAAATCAGAACGTGTACATTTCTATACCCTATACCCTACTTTAGAAAAATCCAGAACATGACAGAATGCACAAGCATGCTTTCCATTAACCGTAAGAGTGATGATGTCATCATACATCATATAGTCCCCGGAAAACTCTACCATACATGTATGAAAAAAGGGAGTGAAAAGTTTATTATGAAAATAGTCATGTATACACTGCCACACATTGAGAACTGCTGTATTAGGCTGTGAACTGTCACTGACAGGCTGGATGAAAGGAGAAATAAAGGAAAGTATAACTAAAGGTTCAGATTCTTCAGTGTCATCGTAATGGAACTTTAATAAAATGCAAACATTTAAGTCTTTATTAAAATAATTGAGAGACAAAGTCAAAACCACTTTATATATCTTTGTTACTTGTTTTGCCAATAGAGCCCATGAATATTTTGATAAATATTATCAAAATTTGGTAATACAATAGAGTTTTGTCATCAGCGAGCCGGGAAGCCATTTGATCTGTCATCTAAACAGAGCCCGTCAAGAATGAAAGGAGTGCTACTAATTAGTACGTGGAGCCAATAGATGCAAATAGCTTTGTCCCAGCGGAACCAGAACATAAAGTCATCTTATCTCTGAAACACATGTTCGGGTTAGCTTGGTTTCTAAATTTGTGAATATTTCTGTAGCTTATACATTTCACACATCAAGACTCAGTAAGTTTAAATTCCTGAGGGTTGCTGAATTTGTATGATAAATAGCAACATTTAAGCAATGATGAGATTTGAATGCTGAAATTTTGGTTGGTTCACTCAGTAACTAAGTTACTTCTGTATATCCATTTTGATATAATTGAATCTAAATTATATACAATGGAATTGAAAAGCATTACCTGGTCTAAATTATATGTAGTTACTATTAGTATATTCTCTCTCTCTCTCTCTTTTTTTTTTTTAAGATTTTATTTATTTATTTGACACAGAGAGAGAGATTACAAGTAGACAGAGAGGCAGGCAGAGAGACAGGGAGAGGAGGAACAGGCTCCCTGCTGAGCAGAGAGTCGGGTGCGGGCCTCGATCCCAGGACGCTGAGATCATGACCTGAGCCGAAAGCAGAGGCTTTAACCCACTGAGCTACCCAGGCGCCCTCTCTCTCTTTTCTTTTTTTTCATGGTAGTGTATTCTCTTAACTATACATAGGCTTCACAACAATTCTCAACGTACAAAACAGGTAAATGCCCTTTATGAAAACAAAAGATCAGAAGTATGAGAATGAATCTTTAGCCCAATAACTTATTATTATTGATGTTATTATTATTTTGGTTATATGTGTGTTATATTAAACACAAATTATGTTTATAGTCTTATAAAGAAAAATTTTTAAGATTGTATCTTAATAAAGGTGTATTTGGTGGCAGAGAAGGTCAGTGAACAAAGACTTGATACAGTTTATCTCTTTTTTTTTCTGGTAGTGACTAAAGACCAATGCAATTATCTTGAACAAAAACAGAATAAAATATTTATGAGGATTGGCTTAGAAAAAGCTTTAAGAAGTAGTTATTCTTTTCACAGTATTTTCATTTGGGTTTTGGAATGCCGAGCAATTGTTATGTGTGGTGTTTGTTCCTTTAAGAGGGAAAGCGTCCTCCCCAGATATAGCAGAAAGCTGACACAGGAGCATGAAGGAACGGGTGTCAGAGCAGTCGCTGTCTTGCTGTGGGCAGTCTTGAGTCATCTAACCCTCCTTTCCTTCAGTTGATTAAGAATGGATTGTAAAAGTATTGCTCTATTCCCCAAAAACCCATTGAAATGAGCAATTAATATGAATTACGGCAAAGCCTAGTTTCTGCTTTATAGCCCTCCACGGGCCTGATTATCCAATTTCCAGGTTGTCCAGGATCCTCATATTGACTTCTTTATTATGTTGCATGCCTTTTCAGATATTTATTTCTGAAATAATGCTTTCAATGGAGAAAGAGAAAATTGGTTACTCTACTGCCTTTTTTTTTTTTTTTTTTTAAAGATTTTATTTATTTATTTCACAGAGGGAGAGAG
Organism: Ailurus styani; assembly: GCA_002007465.1. Lineage (NCBI taxonomy): Eukaryota > Metazoa > Chordata > Mammalia > Carnivora > Ailuridae > Ailurus > Ailurus styani. Next base: position 6,293,927 of record LNAC01000032.1, on the reverse strand, counting down.
ATCACAAGGAGGCAGAGAGGCAGGCAGAGAGAGAGGGGGGGAAGCAGGCTCCCTGCTGAGCAGGGAGCCCGATGCGGGCCTCGATCCCAGGACCCTGAGATCATGACCTGAGCCGAAAGCAGAGGCATTAACCCACTGAGCCACCCAGGCGCCCTACTCTACTGCCTTTTTAAAGTCAGTTGACTTAATGTCCAACATTTACTGAAAAACTATTTAAGGATTCTTAAAATACAATAGCCCTTTCTTCCTACACTGCTGAAAGACTATACTTTCTAGTCATGTTTCCCCAAAACTTTTGTCACAAAACTCTCCATCTACAACACACTTTATCTCAGCAAGCTTCAGATCAGGGAGTGGTGAGCTCTTTTCTTAAATCATCATCTACCATATCTGAATTCTGTTATAGAATGTCACGTTTAAAGCCTTTATAAACAGGTTGTAGCTTTACTTTTTTTTAATTGCAAAAGCAATAAACTGTGATAGATGATTATTTATTCCAATATAGATGGCTTTCAAAAAGCTTTTCATTACAGTTCCATTAAATTAGTTCAAAGTCTCTATAACTTGATTGAATCTGTGGAGCTTCAGTGTTTCTTTTATTTACCTATATTCCTTTTTTTAAAACTGCTTTTTGTCTAATCTCCTGAAACTGCTTTATTTGGGAAAAAGTACCTTTACAGTGGAGAAATGTAGCATGGTGGTTAGGATGTGAGCTCTGGATCTGGACTGCCTAAGTTTAAATGAGGATAAAACTGGACCTTCCTCACAGGGAAATTATGAATATTAAATAAGTTAATTCATATGAAGTTCATAGAATTATGACTGATAGGAAATAAGTATTTAATAAAATTCGTTGAGGGCCTACAATAATTCAGGACCTGTGATAAACAATTAGGAATATAGCTAAAAAGAGAACACATCTTTAAGGACCAAGTTTAGAAGGAGAAGTGCCTGTTGAAACAAATGGAATGGAATGCAAATGGAAACTGCATTGTACTAATATCATACAGGTTCCAGAGGTGGCATAAATCTGGGGGTTTCTGAAAAGTCTTCCCAAAAATTACAACTAATCTGGAACTCTGGCTGGATGATGCAGAAGAATCATCTGGCCTCCGTAACTTTGGAAAGGCAGAGCAGGTGGTAGGTATCCTGAGCAGATGGCATCTCTGATGCCCTTCCTGGAGTCATTCCTGGAGGCTTGCCCAGGGCCTACCTCTCAAGGCATTCTAATTATTTAGGAAGTTCAACCAATTAAATTGCTTTTTGCTCAAACTAGGTAGAGCAAGTTTATATTTTTTTCAGTAGAACCCTGACAAATATAGTGGCTTATATTATTTTTTTCACATGAGTTTTTAAGAAATCATACTGATAACTGTCTGCTTCTAATCTTGGTCAACTGTTTACTCTCAATCTACATATAAAATAGGCATCTCATCTATACTTCTTAGATGCCAAGTCCTTTTATGGATCGTATTTTTTAAATGTATTTTAAATATACATTATCTATTTGTACATTTCAAAGAACTTAACCTTCATGAACTCTGACTTGGTTAAATGTAAAATATACACTCTAATACCTATTACATATGATTGTTATGAAGAGACAAAATAATTGTTTTTATAAAAATCTTTAAAAACTGCAAAGGATTGTTGTAAACATTAGACACTACTTGTATTTGTTTTGATACGCTGTCATGGAATTCTCAGAAAAAATAGTATCAGCCAAAGAGACCCACTTTATAGCAACAATGTGTGGAAATGGACCCAGGAACATGGAATTTACTGGTCATATGACATTTTGCACCACCCAGAAGCTTCTGCCTAATAGAGGATTAGAATGGATTGCTGAAGGTCCACGTGAACTTCTGTTTCAAGGCGATATTTTAGTAGCATTAGAAGTCATTCTCTAGGCCTCAGTATAGACCATGAGTAAAAGAGTTTTGTATGGTTCTGATCCTCAAAAGGATAGTATGTGGATCTGGAAAGCAAGGGGGTATATGCAGGACCATCACTTGCCATTATTCCAATTGACCAGATTGGAGAAATTTGGGTGTCTGGTTTCTAGAACTCTGGGTTATTGAATTATAAGCTACAAATTCCCCTTGTGCATTTTGTCTTCCTTATGCTCATCAACCATCCTGAAAAAAGAAGAGTCATTAACCTGGCGGAGGTAATTTATTCTTATCATCAGAAGAGGTTATGGACATTATTACACATTGAAGGCAGGAAGAATATGGCTACCAAGCAATCCACTGAGTACTCTCCTTCTTAGTACTCTCCTGCCTAGTTTGTTATTGTTGTTTTTTTAATAGTTAAAATAGTTTATTTATTTAGTTTTGAGAGAGAGAGAGAGGCAAGGGAGAGGGAGAGAGAATCTTAAGCAGGCTCCACACACAGCTCAGAGCCCAACGTGGAACTCGATCTCATGACCCTGAGATCATTACCTGAGCCAAAATCAAGAGTTGGATGCTTAACAAACTGAGGCAGATAGGCTCCCCAAAATGGTTTATTATGTTTATGAATGTGGGGCTTGGTTGGACTCACCTAGGCTGTTTCACTCGAGGTTTCTCATGCTGGTATGTCCAGATAATGGCTACAGCTAGAGTTATCTCAAAGGCTTATTCACTCTTGTGTTTGGGGTCTAGTCTGGGGAGACTCAAACAGCTGAGGGATGAAACAGCTGGGAGTCCTTAGACATCTCTCTCTTTCTCAATAGTTCATTCTTTTTTTGTTGCTGTTTGCAAAATTGCTATTGCAATACTTTGTTGAATGAATATATTCTACTGCTGGTGGGCATTTGGGTTGTTTTTAGCTTGGGGCAATTATGAATAGGACTGGTATAAATATTCTTGAATGCATTTCTTAGTACACAAGTGTGTAGATTTTTCAGGTGTATAGGTAGGACTGGAACATTACAGGTTTAAATTGAAAATTAACAATTTTCAAAGTAGTTCTAGTGTATGTTTGAACAGAGTAATGATAAAAGTTTCAACAACTGTCTCCATTACTTTCTTTCTTCCAGCTGTCCCTACTCCTACCACAAAGATGAGGGCTTTTTATATCTCTGTGATCTGGTGGTAATCACGATTGTAAAATGAATCACTTGCCTTCTCGAATTTCACCGTATCTTTTAAAAAATAAACAAAAAGATTTTTTTTCTAGATGAAATTGTTGACTGTGTCAACATTTCTCTGTAGTTAAAAATGTTTCTAAGTTGTGCCTGGAATTTATAAAATCTATTTTTTGGGATGGTAGTCAATCCATCTATCACTCATCTATTCATCCATTCATTAATTAGCTCAGTGGACCCAAAGTAATCACAAGAATCTTTTAAAAAACAATATATTTAATAGTGACAGTAGCATTCCCACCTGAGATGGGAGCAAAACCAGTATGACTACTATCATTACTTCTACTCAGTATTTTACTGGAGTTCTTAGCAAGTGCAAAAAGTCCATAAAGTAAATAAATGTTAAAGAACTAGGAAAAAAAGGAAATAAAACTGTTATGATTTGTAAGTGATAGGATGCTGTTTGTAGAATATCCAAAAGAATGTATAGACATATTTTTAGAACATCTGAGTGAATTAGCAAGTCCATCCAGATGCAAAATCAACATACAAATATCAATTTTACTTCTATGTACCAGAAGCTGATAGGTATAAGATAAAATTATAAATTGATATCATTAATATAGAATCTTAAAACATCTGGTATTTATGAATAATTCCAATGATTTCTACACAGAAACTTATGAGCTATTATTGAGAAAAATGAAATAAACTAAAGGAATGGAAGTATGTACATTAAATTAAAAACTCAATGTTGGTTAGATATTAATTTTCCTCTCATTTATTCTTATATTTAGCACAACCTCATTTGAAGGTGAACAGATTTTCTTGCTGAAAATGACAAGCTAATGCAAAACTTCAAAGAACCTAGAGTAGCCAGGACAGTCGAAGAAAAGAAAAGAATTGAAGGAGTTTCACCTAAACATACCAACTTAGTAAAAGCTATAGTATTAAGAGAGTATTGACCAGAGATAAACAAATGGGCCAATGGAATAGAGTGGGATCCAGAAAAATGTATTCATACCTCGAACAAGTGGCATTTCAATTTAGTGAGGCAGGAGAAACATGGTCTTTTCCATAAGGTGGTGCTGAAGCAATTAGATATATGTAAGAAAAAAAAATCTTGACACCTACTTCACATCATACACAGAAATCATTCCATACAGATTGCAGATCTAAATGTGAAAAGTAAAACAAAAAAGATTCTGAAAGAAATCCAAGGAGATTATGTTCCTAAATTTGAGGTAGACAACCATTTCCTTTAAGGACACAGAAAGCACTAACTATAAAGAGAAAGACTGATGAATAGTAGTATATTAAAATTAAGAACTATTATTCATGGAAAGATATTAATCAAATGTTAGAAAATTCAAGCTACATGGTAGAAGAATATATTTAAATGTACATACCTGACAAGGCACTCATATTTAAAATGCATAGATGCCCTACAAGTCAATTAGAAGAAACAATCCAATAAAAAATTGAGCAACAGACTCAAGCAAGCACTTCATTAAAGAATAGATTAATAAGACCAATACATATTTTTTAAAGATTTTATTTATTTGAGCACAAGTAGGCAGAGTGGCAGGCAGAGGGAGAGAAGAAGCAGGGTGCGTGCTGAGCAGAGAGCCTGTTACAGGACTCAGGTCCTGGGATCATGACCCAAGCTAAAGGCAGACACTTAACTGACTGAGCCACCCAGGTAGGTGCCCCTGACCAATACATTTTTAAAAAGGCGCTCAACTTCATTAGTCATAAGAAAAGAATTAAAACAATAATCTAACTTAATGCACCCCTGCCAGGACAACTAATTGTGAAAAAGACAGATAATCCAAAAGTTGTTGAGGACGTGGAACAACTGGAAGCAGGAGTATAAATGACTGCAACCACTTTTGAAACAGAAGAAAACTAAGATTCAGAGAGGTCATACATTGGGATTTGAACAATGGCCTGTATGAATGCAAACTTTTTGCTTTAGCAATTGCATTCCTTTGTTTTATTCATTTGTTCTTTTAATCATTAATTTCTTATTATATGTCAGTCGTGGACCTGTATGCTGAGATTGTAAATAAGCCAACCAAGATTCCTGCTCTCGTCAGCTTTCAGTCTGGAAACAGATATAAAGCAAATGAGCAAATAAATAAGCAAGAAAGATATCAGATGGTGGTACTGTGTGAAGGACATTAGAAGAAGGTGATATGATAGAGATTGAGAGATCAGGGAATATATCTACGAGGAGATACCATTTTAACTGAGAACTGATTGACAACAATCAGCCAGCCATGACAAGATCAGAAGGAACTCTTTCCAGAAAGAAAGAACAACTACTGTAAAAGCCCACAGGCAAAAATCTAGTTCTAGGGACAGAAGGTTACTATGGTTGAAGCAGAGAGAGTGACGTGAAGCATATGGCAAAAGGAATCAAGGAGGCAGACAGAATAAAATTATTTAAGACTTTGTAAACTAGCAAAACAATTTATATTCTAAGTGTGTTGGAAAACCACTGGAGATTTTTAAACTGGCTGTTGTGTGAATAATGAATTGTTTATGATAAGAGTAAAGGTGAAGGGTCCAGTTGGGGGGGTCACTGTAGTTTATAAGTGAGAGATAATGTTAGCTAAACACAGGAGGCAATGCAGATGAAAAGAGATAGTTTCTGAGGCAGAGTTGATGGGATTTTAAACTGATTACATTGCATAGGAGGGAAAGTAAAGCATCAGAGTTTACTGGCTTAAGCAACTTGTTGGATGGTACACTATGTATTGAGATATAGATCAGAGGAAGAGTTAGTTTTGGGGGTGTTATGACTACCTCCTATTCATTCCATCAGTGAAGGAAGGATCCTGTGCCCTAAAATATAGGAGATGGTCAAACGCATGACACCTGACACTGGATAGATGAGATTGACAGCAGTTTATTACTAATACTTATGTATTCTCAACCCAGGGAAGAGGACACTGCATGCTATGGTAGGCCATACAGATGTTGCACTTGGGAGCTGGGTGAGCCAGAAGGGCTATGGGGAGGCAGGCCTTATAGTAACCGGGGGGTGCACTCCCCACTGGTTCCTGCAGGAGGATATGATTAGCTTGTTTAAATAATTTCATTCGTGGGTTAGCAAGGAGGTGAATCTGTTAGTTTGAGGATCAGTTTGGGGGTGGGTGCAGCTGCTCCAGATGATAGGGGAAGTGGTCAGATGGGGAAACTTTCCTACTGGGTAGGAGCACTTCTGGCAGGAGCAGAGGAACTCACAGCTAGACTTTTGGGGCCCCGTGAGGCTCAAAGATGTCAAGTCAACCCTTGAGAATTTAGATCCTATGATACAGGGGGACATCGAGGTCTTTTGGCCACGTCATGTGTGAGATGTCTGTGTAAAGATTCCATTCACATGGAGGTGTCCAGCTGGATATACACATCTAGATCTGTGAGAAGTCAAAATTGGAGGTAATGACTCAGGAGTTATGAATATATCAAGTCACAGTCCTGCATGGGACAGTATATAGATAGAGAAGAGAAAATGGGCCAGGACTTAGCCTTGGCTATATTTCCACTTTGAGAGAAGTATCAAAGAGACCAGGAAGAGTAGCTGGTGAGATAGGGAGAATGCCAGGAGGTGGAAGTATCATGATCCAAGAGAAACATTTCAAGAAGGAAGTGATCATATGTGACAAATGCTCCTGAGTTGTCTTGTAAGATAAGTAGTCTCTGGATTTACAACCTGAGAACCTTACGCAGAGGGTATCTATGGAGTTGTGGGAAATGGAGCAGAAATTGGACATTCTTTGCTCTTCCCCATTTATAGTTCAGTGAAACCAGTGGTGTCTTCTCATCTCCAGTATTTAGTTGTCTAATTTTGACAACAAAATCCCCTGTGGAATCTAAGGCATGTGGATATAGAAAATAAGCATTCAGGGGCACATGGATGGCTCAGTCAGTTGGACATCGAACTCTTGATTAGACCCATAATCTCAGGGTTGCGAGATGGAGCCCTGCATTAGGCTTGGCGCTCAGTGGGGCGTCTGCTTCTCTCCCTCTCCCTCTGCTCCTCCCCCACTCGCTCTCTCTCTCTCTCAAATAAATAAATAAATAAATCTTAAAAAATAAAAGAAGAAGCATTCATTCCTTTTCCATAGGAAGTTAGCCTTATCTGTCTTCCAGAGGCCAATGTAACAATTTGTGGGGTGCTTCTCATCTAACAGTGTGTAAGTACTTATCACCTGAGAAATTACAACAGGCAGCTGTACTGGCAGCCACCACATGGCCCAGCCTTCTCTGATGTCACACTCCCTCAATATCTATGCTGAAGCCTAACTAAACTTTTAGTTTCACAAACAAGACAAGTTCTTGCTTCAGAATACTTGCATATGTTTTTATCTGTGCCTGAAAAAATAATCTCCTATTTTCTTCTGGGTACTCAGGATCATCCTAGTTTTCTGTTTAAATGTCTGTTTCTCAGGAAAACCTCCCTGATCTCTCAAGTTAGGTTATGTTTCTTTGCTATGTATTCTCATTGTGAATTTTTCCTTTGCAACTCTTTGATGGCCACAATTAAATACATATCCAGGTAATTATTTGAGTACTGTCTCTTTAGTTGACTGTAAGTTCTAAGATGTCCTGATCTCTATGTTGTTCTTAACGATACTTCTAGTGTTTAGCACAAGTCTTGGCATAGTGTGAATGAACAGTAAATACTTTGATTATTCTCTTCTCAGTCATAAGTGGAAGTGGAAGGAATCTGTTTAAAAGTAAGAATAAAAACCAATTTCAACTTTTTTTTTTAAATTTTACCTTATACTTAGGATAGCTTATTGGAATAGTTTTTTACAAATATTAGTATAGCATGGAGGACATTAGGAGAAGGAAGGGAAAATTGAAGGGGGGGAAATCAGAGGGAGAGATGAACCATGAGAGAGTGTGGACTCTGAGAAACAAACTGAGGGTCTTATTTTTTATTTTTATTTAGATTTTATTTATTTATTTGACAGAGAGAGAGATTATAAGTAGTCAGCAGGCAGAGAGAGAGGGTGAGGCAGGCTCCCCACTGAGCAGGCAGCCTGATGTGGGGCTTGATCCCAGGACCCTGAGATCATGACCTGAGCCGAAGGCAGAGGCTTTAACCCACTGAGCCACTCAGGTGCCCCAAACTGAGGGTTTTAGAGGAAGGGAGCATGGAGGGGACGGTGAGCCCAGTGATGGGTATTAAGGAGTGCACGTATTGCAACGAGCACTTGGGTGTTATACGTAAACAATGAATCTTGGAATACCACATCAAAAACTAATGATATACCGTATGGTGACTAACATAATAAAATAAATAAGTAAATTAAAAAAATTAGTATTACTGAACTTATAATAAGTTTCTGTGTTCATCTTCACTCTCTAAAAAAACCTACTCAAAGCTTGAACTGTCATATTGACTAAAATAATAATAATTCCAAGGAGGGCCACACTAATTAATATATATTCTATAGCAAAATAATTCTATTATCTATGTTGTTATTTCTATATTGCATACATCTCTTGAATATTAATAAATGACAAATATGGAGAGATTTTGTTAGTAATGGAATAATGCCTCAGAGTTAGTTCACACATCATCTTCATTCCAGCCATGACTCACTCTGAACTTGCTGTCACTCAGTTCTGACCTCTATATATTTCTTTCTTCCACCCTAAACCATTTATCTCTTCACTCAAACTTGACCCTCATCTTTTCTTTCATTTCATCCCTGACCTTAAGAGGTTGGTTGCAGACATGGAGTGAACACATTTGTTTTAAACAGTATGATAATAAAACAGAGCTGAATATTTCATAGTAAAGTCTTCCTGAAATTAAAAAAAATGATTGCATTGATGTTTCTGTGTCAAAATAAAATGTTATGTACCCAATAAATCCAACAGCTTGTACAAATAGTGTAGAATAATAAACATTCTTTTCATTGCTTGTATTGATTCAGGAAATTCTCTGCACACCGAGTTTGATGTGAAATGTTTCAGACAGGAAGGATCTTGGTCATTTGTAATTAGATAGTGTCCAGTCTTATGACTTTGATGCATGGCAGAAAGAACCTAAGAAGGATGTGAGGAAGATGTGAGTACTTCTTTGGTTGTGTGAATCTAAGTTGGTATTACAAAAGCTGGCAGAAATAATCTATTATTTGGTATATTCAAACCTCAATACAATTTTAGTACTGGCTTTCTTTACTCATAACTTTGAAAGTAATTTAACAGTTAGTGGAAAAAAAAACTTGTGGGTTATTTAGGCCTCCTTGCCTCTGTGCCCTCTGTTTTCTATGATTGACTTTTCTCCTCTTTGGAGAATTCCTATTTATCCTTCAGGATTCAGCTCAAAAATCATCTGTGAAAATTATTCTCTATTTATATCTTCTTTCCTTGCAATGTTTCCAGGGAGGCAGAGGTGCTCTCCCCAGTCTGTTCCCATGGTGACTTACTGTAAATCTCTTAATCATTTATTATTTTGTAGTGAAATTATTGTTCATAAATGCAACTGAGCTTAACATTTTGAAGATTCAACAAGATAGATTCAATAAGGATAGATGTTGTATTTATCAACAGTGTCTTAGTCGCAGATAAGAACTGTAGTCCAAGGGAAAAAAAATTAGAGAAAACTAATAATAGAAAATGACTATATAAATAAATCTATATATATAAATAAATGACTATATATAAATAAATGACTATATATATAAATCACAACCCTTGTTGTGATTCCATGTTCATCAATTTCCTGAATAATTGTTTTTCCATGTAGGATGTTAGTGAGCTAGTTAGCCAATATTCTGGCATTTTCTCTAGTTTCCTGTTAGTTTTGCTAAAATAATGTAACTCTCCTGATTTGGAATCAACCCTGGGATACCCTCAGGCTTAGAATAAGAACCAGGACTGGAGTTTATTCATCGGGATAACTAGACCTCGTGAAATGTCTTAGCATCTTACTGACCAGCATCTTCTCTGAAAACACTACATATTTTGAAATATTTGGAAGTAGTAGTTCATATACTTCAAAATTACTACCTTAAATGCATAATATTCATATTTTAAAGATTAAAGTATCAGAATGTATCAGGGTTGTTTGTTTCCTAAGATTATTATTAGAGACAGATACACAGCCTTTACTTCACCAAGTTCATGTGCTAAATCTCAGAGTACTAATCAAAGGCATAGGTAGTTTCTGGAGTCAAGCTTTGTGGGTTCAAAGTTAAGTTTCACCAGGGTGCCTGGGTGACTCATTCAGTTGAGTGTTTGACTCTTGACTTTGGCTCAGGTCATGATCTCAGGGTTGTGAGATTGAGCCCCGTGTTGGGCTCTGTGCTCAGTGGGGAGGCTGCTTGAGACTCTCTCTCCCTTTGCCCCTCCCCTGCTCATGCATACACATGCTCTATCCCAAATAAATAATAAATAAATCTTTAAAAAATTTTTTTAAAAAGTTAAGTTTTACCAGTAGCAAGCGATGATTTGGGCAAGATACTGAAAAACTCTGTTTTAATTTCTTTATGAAATTAATTTAATTTCTTTATTACTTTATAAGGTTGTGTGAAAAATTAATAAGCCACCCATGACTTTAAATATATAGACTAAGTTCTCTAATTGGTAATGAGGAGGATGGGGTTGATTGAAAATGGTGATGAACTTTATTTGCTGAAATAAACATGTTAACTTAAAAAGCAATCTCCTACTAAATCTTCTTGCCTTAGCACAAATATTTGCTCTTCAAAACAGACAAAATAAGAGGAATAAACTGAGCATTCTCTAAGCCTATGTGGGAAGGAGATCCTTATGTTCTAAATACTATAGACTCTTGTGAATGGTATGTTGCCTAACAGTCTATATACTCATTATATTCTCTGAGGATGATCATAACAATAAATTGAAACGTTACTATTGTCTCACCCCATTATGAACAATAAAATGTCATGTAATCACTGAAGAGTATTAGCAATGCAATTACATAATGTTTAGGTAGTTTTAGTTGCTTTCATCTTTATCTGTAAAGGATTATCCTTAATAGTCTGCTTTTCTGTTATCATATGAGGTAGGTGGATATAAACATTTACATATAAACAAATATAAACATTTTATTTATTTTTAAATCTCTCTCTTTTTTTTTTGTAGATTTTATTTATTTGACAGAGGGAGAGATCACAAGTAGGCTGAGAGGCAGGCAGAGAAAGAGGGGGAAGCAGGCTCCCTGCTGAGCAGAGAACCTGATGTGTGGCTCAGTCCCAGGACCCTGGGATCATGATCTGAGCTGAAGGCAGCCACTTAACCGACTGAGCCACCCGGGTGTCCCCAAATATAAACATTTTATATTTGACCATCGTCTCCATGGATTCTGACAGGCATGAAAGGGAAATGGCTGGTTCATGGTTGCGGAAGTTCCTTTGATTTCTGAGAGAAATCAGGAGGTGAAGTTTAAGGGAAGTAAAGCCAGGAGAGGAAGCAGCCATCTCTAAATCTAAGGTGATAAGTTTTTCAGCCTGAAGTGAACAGCTAGCATGTTTACTTTAGTTTTACTCAGGGTCAAAATATCTTGCAAAGAGGCTGCTTGATTTTGGTTCACTAGGAACTTGGAACTTCAAGTCTGAAAGAAGGTTTCCCATAATCCAAGAACAAGGAAGGATACTTCCTATAAAATCTTTTTTTGCACGCATACTTACAAAAACAATTTTTTTCTAAAATATTTAGATCTTCTAGGGCGTCTGGGTGGCTCAGTGGGTTAAAGCCTCTGCTTTCGGCTCAGGTCATGATCTCAGCGTCCTGGGATCGAGGCCCGCATCGGGCTCTCTGCTCAGCAGGGAGCCTGCTTCCTCCTCTCCTTGTCTCTCTGCCTGCCTCTGCCTCTGCCTACTTGTAATCTCTCTCTCTGTGTCAAATAAATAAATAAAATCTTTAAAAAAAGATCTTCTATATTAAAAGTTCCATCCTTCAGTGTTCATACAAAGCACATTGACATATTTGTTAATCACCTTAGAATATACAACACCTTTCAGGATATAAGAGCAATCAATTGAATTATAGACCAGAATATTAGGAAAAACTTCTGTGTAATTGGTGAAAAATAAATGTAATGATTAATTATTTTGTGGGCTTACTTTCATATAAGGAGTATTTTTACTTATTTTATATTTTAACATCCATAATCAATATTAAAGGAGGTTAATGATATCTCATTTTTTCATTTAAATCTATACATCTGTTTGTGGTGCGTGTGTTTTCAGATATGATAGCTATTAAATTTCACAGTTTTTTGGACCAGTTAGTCTGGATGACTATTCTTAAGTAAAGAAACAATGTTTTCTGACCTATACTCATGAGGCTTTGAGATGAAAGGGTAAAGAGTGTTGTCTAGGAAATTTATGCTCTTGATCTCTTGTGCCTATAAGAGATCATAAGTAGAGAAAGTTTAATTTCAGCCAAATTCCTTCATTTTTTAGTAATGAGCCATATTTGTCAAGATTCTCATTTTAGCATGAATTCTATGAATATTTAAATATATATTTAACTATGCAAAATTGTCTTTGAGATGTCTGTGTTTTTCCCCTAGTACCGAACATTTTGTTTTTTAAAGATTTTATTTATTTATTTGACAGAGATAGAGAGATCACAAGCAGGCAGAGAGAGGAGGAAGCAGGCTCACCACTGAGCAGGGAGCTCGATGCAGGGCTCGATCCCAGGACCCTGAAATCATGACCTGAGCCGAAGGCAGAGGCTTTAACCCACTGAGCCACCCAGATGCCCCATTACTGAACATTTTTGAGTCAGTTTCTCTTGCTTAAAACCATCACACAACTCTTCACTGATCCAGGGTCCCCACTGCACTCCCCACTGGGTCAGTTTCACTTGGTCTCTCTTCACCTAGTTCAGGTTCTTGGTGGCTTCTTGGGGTCTCAGAATTTGTTGCTATCATGATTGCTACTTTTGAAATCAATTAGTCCATCCATGTATCCCAAAAACTCTCTCCACCCACTACACTTGCTTATCTAAGACTTAATGGTGCAGTGTTAAATAAAAAGTCATGTACTTTTGGGGTCTGCCTTTTAGAAACATGAAGTTGAAGCTTTACATGTTTTGTCCTTTCCTTAGCCTGGTGCATAAGCATATGCTTGGGGGATATATTTGTTAAAATGCATTTGTCCTCTCAGACCACCTAGGACCCATACAGATCCACTCTTAGGTTATTTGGAGGTTGAAAGAAGATGGACCCCAACATTTGAGACCTCCGGTACAAATGGGAATTCTACTTTAGTACACAGGACCAAATTCTGATGCCTTTTCATTCAGACACCAGGATCTTTTTCTATAGCTTTTCCAATATACTTTAAAAGGAACTACAGGTGCCTTGTTATAAATTGAAAACATTTTATTGGTAAATAAAATATAAATTAATCAAAAGAGGTCTTCGCCTTGTCCTCCTGAAATCTCAGACTGGGCAGTTTCAAGTTCCTTAAGAGGAGATTGGGTCATCATTCATCATTCCTTGTTTAGCTTGTCTGAGTCACAGGAGTTACTTTAGTTTATACACGTATTTATGAATGTCACATTATATCTAGAGAGTAATGATGTTCATTTCCCCTAATAGTGATGTCATCTGCCAATCAAGAGCCAAACATTCTAACCTCCAAAAACTGTAGCAATTGTTTCTCATGTTTGCAAGCCATGGTAACAATAACCTTGAAAAAAGTGGATGCATTTCCTATGAATTCAATTAAAATAGAAAGCTTCACTTTTTTTCTGTAGAATAATGCTCTTGAAAATTTTTATTACATATACAGTATTTGCTTGTTAAGGAAAATATGGTTAACACAAAAATAAAAGGAAAATTGTGAGCTGTGCTTCTCCTAACTAAAAATGTTTAGGTAACATTTAAATATATTTCTTTTCCCCAAAGCACCTATTACAAACATCTGCCATCCTTATTGAATACCTACCATGTGTGTTTGGGGAATTTCCACCTACGAGGCAGAGCCTGTCTCCCATTTTGGAAGAAGGAAAGCTAATCGTCATTTTCCACTGGGTCTGGAGCTGAGGCTACACTAATCGGATGCAGCCGCCATGGGCTTTGGGTTGGAAGCTGGTGAAGCAAAGCAACAGAGACACAGGAGGACCCAGTCCAGGGAAGGCGGTGCTGCCTTGGCACCAACATACAATTTCCACAGCTAAAGCAGCGGCAGTACTTCAGCCATGCTGGCTGCCCTGATTTGGAAGATGAAAATTTTCCGCGGACCAGTGATTGTGCCCAGCGGTTCTGGTGGCAGTATTGCTACTTTCGTGGTTCTCAGATGTTCTTTCGTCCGTCGCCAGTTGACTGCATTTAGCTAGGCCTGTTCTTCCAGCTCTTAAAGAGTTTTATTTGTTTATTTATTTATTTATTTGACAGAGAGAGAGAGAGAGAGAGAGAGAGAGAGAGAGAGATCACAAGTAGGCTGAAAGGCAGGGAGAGAGAGAGGAGGAGACAGGCTCCCTGCTGAGCAGAGAGCCCAATGCGGGGCTCGATCCCAGGACCCTGAGATCACGACCTGAACTGAAGGCAGAGGCTTTAACCCACTGAGCCACCCAGGCACCCTCTTAAAGAGTTTGTTAGATACCTAACATGTTTCATAAAATTCTTTTTGACTAAGATTATCTGAGTTCATCTCTATTGCTTGTAACCAGAAACACTGAATCAGCGGATTACTTTTTGCTATGTAATTGGAATCCTATTGCTACATGCTTCTGAGTCTAGGGTAAATTCTACCTCTGGGCTAGGGTTTTCTGAAGGACATTCTTATGCTCCATTTCAGGGTCTTTTGGGTTCCTGGACCCTGTTGCGGTGTGGGTGTATATGTGTGTTGGGGGGCACGCAGGTGGTCTTCCCACACAACACCAAGCAATTCTCAGACACGAGCAGGGTGTCTGAGAATTCAACTCAATTCGGGAAGTCTATTAGAATCTTCAGGTTAAAGGCTTGGTCCTATAAGACTGCTTCCCCATCAACCTCCTGAGCTGAAGGCAGACACTTAAATGACTGAGCCACCCAGGTGCCCCCCCTTTTTAAAAAGATTTTATTTATTTATTTGGCAGAGAGGAGGAGAGAGTACAAGCAGGGGGAGCAGCAGAAGGACAGGGAGAAGCAGGCTCCCCACTGAGCAGGGAGCCCAATGTGGGACCCTGGGATCATGACCTGAGCTGAAGCAGACGCTTCAGTGACTGAGCCACCCAGGCACCCTGTATTTTTGTTTTCATTCATCTCAAGTATTTTCTAATTTCCCTTTTGATTTCTTCTTTGATATTTTGATTATTTAAGAGCATGTTGTTTAATTTCCTGATATTTATGCATTCCCCCCCTCTTTTTTTGGTTATTGGGTTCTAGTTTCATTCCAGTGTGGTTGAAGAAAATATTTTTTTTCTAGGTCAAGTGGGAAGCCACGAGAGGATGGTGAGCAAAGGAGTGAAATCATGTGAAGTTATTTTAAATCACTCTGATTGCTTTATTGAGAATCAGTTTTAGGGAGGGCACAGGGTAGAGACTTTTGCAATGATCCAGGCAGAAGATGATGGTAGCTTGAACTAGGTTTGTAGCAGTTGAACCTTGGGTATATTTTAAGAGCTTAGAGGATGTCCTGATGCTTTGGATGTGTGGTGGGCCGGTGAGGATGTCCTGCTTCTTTTTTCTCTTCCCTTTATGGTAAGTTGGTAAGATATGGTAGAGGATACTTGGCTTATATCTGCGTGGGGTTGAGGAAGTAGATCAAGGAAGTTGTCTTTATAACTGTTGGAAATGGATAGGCAATGAGGGTCGCTGCTGACACCTGACATGGAATTGTCTCTGGGCACTCTTCTCAGAGCACATGGGAGGAACACCAAGAAGGCAGTTGGCGGAGCTGCCCAGGAAACCTGAAAAAAAATTTTCTGCATTCTCTTCCTCATCTATTTTCTTTCGAAGTTTAATATTCTTACTCTTCCACCTAAAATGGCTGCATCTTTCCTAAGAAGTGATTTAACTTCACATGTCCAAAGCCACTTCTGTTTATTGGCCATTTCTAACCCTTCACCTATCCAGCTTTCCCCAACATGGGGAGCCAGGGCCAGATAGCACATTCCTGGAACACTCATACATAATCCATGAGATCTTGTGCAGACTCTGAAAATAGCTCAGGGAAAGGATAGGAGGCTATATGGCTACCAATGCTTCAAAGAGCTTTGGATGGGGACAGAATGATACAGGCATGAAAAGTTTCTTTAATATTCTCCCCATGCACACAATGATACTAATGATGTTTTGAACATGTGTTTAATGTTTGGCCCTGACCTATTCATGCGTTAGTTCAGTCAGTTCTCACATCAGGATTTTGAAGAAATTATTATTTTCTGTTTTTTACTGTTAAGTTAAATGAGGCTCAGAGCAGAATCACTTGCCCCCGGTTCCCCAGCTAGCTGTTGGTGAGGCTTAGATTTAAACTCATCTGTCATTTATTAGAGACCTGATGCTCTCTAAAATACTATGCTCTGTACTCAACTTCATACTCTTTCCGCTCTATATTGCAATTCATGTGCTCGCCACACAGAATTTCTACACTTTGATAACTTTTACTTACATAGATGCTTTTTTCCTGCATCAAGGTAACTTAGAAAAACTAGATATTTTCAATGAGGAAAACTAAGGAAGAAAGCAAAGCACAATATAGTTCTGAGGATGAGTGTGTTCAGACATAATACATATTTTGCTTGCAGTAGGAAAATGTTAGGACTGGTTTTATTTTTAACATTATTTTTAATATTTTTAAAGAAAAAAGCAAAATCAAATCTGTCACATATTACCACATATACAAAGAGTATGAATTAGACTATTCAGTATAATTAGAACAACTTAATACTTTATTCACTAGCTATAAACTTTATATTCATTCATTTCTTATACACACAGGATTTTTTGCCAAGCTATTTTATAACACACTATCTCTGGCCTTGTACAGAGCTATTGTACTTTATTCTTCATTCCTGCTTAGCCGTAAGGGAAATTATTACAACATTATTCTACATGGTCAGTGTCATGCTTCATTTCCTTAACTTTTAGAATGCTATTAGCAACAAGTGGGATCTCAATTTGTTACTGTTAAAAGTGTGAGAAATTGTAACTCTCCTGACTTTGCATTTGATCGAATAATTTACCAGACACTAATCAGAATTTTTTTGAAGAAATTCTGCTTTAACAAAATTCAAGTTCAAATCTGAGCTGGCTAGCATTGATTTTTCATATTTATTTTGTGCTTCTGAGGTTTGATGCTAAGCTTCTTGGCATTCTTCTGTGTGCTTTGTAAGCATGGAGGTCACTTTGAAGTTGGTCAGATCTCTGTTGATAAGAGATTGGCAGGATCTGGAGAAGAATACACATTTGGCTGCTGGGTCAGAAATGTCACTATCATGAAGCTGGGAGATGGAATAATGCAGCAGCATACTAAGCTTGTTAAAAAAATAAAAGACGTTAGATAAGGTTCTACAATAGTTATGTTTGCTTTAATTTTTTCCTATGCAGGTAATTTCAAAAACACCTTTTCCAGATGCAAAATAATAAAAATACAACATTCATTATTTTACTTTGTTTGTTTGTTTGTTTTTTTAAGGTTTTATTTATTTATTCGACACAGAGAGAGAGATTACAAGTAGGCAGAGAGACAGGGAGNTACTTTGTTTGTTTGTTTGTTTTTCTAAGGTTTTATTTATTTATTCGACACAGAAAGAGAGATTACAAGTAGGCAGAGAGACAGGGAGAGGAGGAAGCAGGCTCCCCGCTGAGCAGAGAGCCCGATGCGGGCCTCGATCCCAGGATGCTGAGATCATGACCTGAGCCGAAAGCAGAGGCTTTAACCCACTGAGCCACCCAGGCGCCCTATTTACTTTGTTTTTTTAAATATTTAAAATGATGCAAGTCTTTTTAATTTCCTCAGATTTTTCTCAAAATATTTTATATTTTTATGTTGCTGACCTAAATCCAAAATATCCTAGGATGTTTTAACCATCTGTCTAGTGTCTCAAGTCAGTTTTTACCTTCAAATGAAAAAGATTTGGAGTGAACTTTAACATCAGAGGGTAGGGTGAATTTTGGAGGTAAATTATTCTAAGCCCTGACAAATGCGAACATATCAGCATAGCTTTATTTGAAGTGACCTCTATTGAATATGATTTCCTTGTTATTCTTCTATAATTCCCAATGTCAAAATTCAGACAAAAGGGCTAAAATCCTCTCTCTCTCTTTCACATTGTTCTCATTTTATTATTATTTTTTAGACTTTTGACCTTAAAAATTCTGCTTCATAAGTTTTCCTTTAAGGTCATAAATACTGACTTAATGATGTCAGTTTTCCTGGTGCCAACTGAACCTAAGGTATTTCTGTCAGACTCAGAAGATGAAGCTTGGTAAGCACAGCAACAACAAATCTACTGAAAACCCACAAAAAACAAAAACAAAAGAAATGAGATGCCCTTCAACAGACGAATGGATAAAGAAGATGAGGTCTATATATACAATGGAATATTACTCAGCCATCAGAAAGGATGAATACCCAACCTTTGTATCAACATGGACAGGTCTGGAGGAGATTATGCTGAGTGAAGTAAGTCAAGCAGAGAAAGTCAATTATCATATGGTTTCACTTACTTGTGGAACATAAGGAATAAAATGGAGGACTCTAGGAGAAGGAAAGGAAAAGTGAATTGGGGTAAATCGGAGGCGGAGACCAAAGATGAGAGATTGTGGGCTCTGAGAAACAAGCTGAGGGTTATGCAGGGGAGAGGGGTGGATGGGTGAGCCTGGTGGTGGGTATTAAGGAGGGCACATATTGCATGGAGCGCTGAGTGTGGTGCATGAACAATGAATCTTGGATCACTGAAAAAAGAAAAAAAAAAAAAGAAAAAAAAAAGAAACTAAACAAAACAGTAGACTGAAGCCATGTGTTTCCTTAGAGGTCTTAGCAAATTATACTAAATTTTCCTAGTGTAGGAAAGCCAAGAGTTAGGTTTTCAAACTGTATTTGGTGGTGTGGCTGCTGCTACAGTGAACCTGAGGGCCAAAAGTCACAATCACATGCTGCAACTGAGTATGGCCCCATGTATCTAGAATGTTAATTAATGCTAGTCTCAGAACCGTTTGTAAATTTAAGAAAATAATGTTTGCTTTAAAATATGAGACCTTTTCTCGACACTTTCACATTGTATGATAAGCATTTACATGTTTTGGAATGCACATTTAAAAAACTATATTCAACAGTTAAATCCTAAATAATGATAAGTTTCTCATCCAGAGCATGCACACAAGCTTCATAGATTTTGTTGATCTTTTTGTGGAAACTCTGTAATAACCATTTACTATTTTAGCATTCAGTTTTGAATTTAATTCTTTGAAGCTGACATACATTATAGTTGCACATTTGTGAGTGTATATATGTGTGTCTGTTTATTGGTATAATCAGAAGAAATCAGCTTAAACACACAGTGGAGTTGTATAGACTTTTTTTTTTAAAACACTTTGTAAAAATTAGATATTTCTGGCCTTGGACCCAAAATAAGAAAGAGGATTGGAAAATTTAATATAGTGGCAGCAATAGACCATGATTTGCTTTTGAATAATTCCTTTTATCTTGTTCTTCAGAACAATAGTTGGTTCTATATTGATGGAGGCGTAACAATCCAGTAAAGCATTAAAGGTAATTAGTTGAGCTGAATAACTTTAAAAAGATCTAACTGAATATTTTAAACTTTCTGAAAAGTTTGTATTGTATATACACATTCTCAGGTTTCTGCTTTTTTGAGCAAAATTGACAGTATCTTTAATTAAAAAAAGATGATTGATAGCACTGAATTCTACACTTAAAGTGTACTTTTTTTTTGGTTATGGCTCTCAGAAATATGACAGTAATTTTTTTTTTAAAAGATTTTATTTATTCATTTCACAGAGGGAGAGAGATCACAAGGAGGCAGAGAGGCAGGCAGAGAGAGAGAGGGAAGCAGGCTCCCCGCTGAGCAGGGAGCCCAATGCGGGCCTCGATCCCAGGACCCTGAGATCATGACCTGAGCCGAAAGCAGAGGCTTTAACCCACTGAGCCACCCAGGCGCCCGACAGTAATTTTTTTTAATGGTAAACCGATGCTTCTTTAGGACCATTAGCTCATTTCTTTCTGGAGGATGTCTGAATTATTTAAACAGACAAAAGGAAAGCTCTCTGTGGAAAGGTGTATATTATACTCTTGTTTGCCTAGTATTAGTTCACATGTAACCAAACTCTTGTTCTGCTTTCTATTCTAACAGTTGGCTCACCTTTCTACACATGTTTATTAGTATATTTAGGTGGTACATAGACTTATTTTCTAAGGATTTGCATGTGAGTATATTTTCTGATACTTTCCCCTAGTCCTTACTCTGTTTTCAATGGAGGGAGAGGACAGGAGAAGGACACTCTATGATTGGTGAAGTTGATGTCTGTCTTAAGCTTTTTCCTTGAGTTATGGGGAGAAACACTTCTTTGTTTGAAGCCAGTAGATGTTCCTGTCTGCCGTCGTAATTATGAATGACTATCTTTAATTCTAGCCTGAAAATTGGTAGCCAGTTTCAGAGACAAATGGGATTCTTCCCTTCTTCATTAGAAGGGATCTTTAATGTTTTATAATCTGCTTATTTTCTAAAAAATTTTTAAATATTTGTGAAAAATAAAGTGAAGAGGATCATAGGAATTTGCTTTGTCCTTTTAAGGTCCTAACTTTGCCTATTTCTTAGCTTGGTACTTTATATAATGGTCAAAAAGTAAAGGATTATTTTTTTTTCTTTTGAAGCCATTTTGTCAGAAAATAATGTACAGCTGTCTAATAATTTTACTAGATTTCCTTTCCAGTTGCATTTCATGGAGAAAATCTTTAACTCTTTAAGATTTTTCATTCTACAAAGTGAGTTCATTTGAGCAAAGATTTTCATTAATTCCTACTCTTCGAGGCAATTTTCCTTCATTCTAGTGGGAAAATGAGTCATTTATTTTTTTTTCTGCTTTATAGCTATAGATGAAAATGTTTCATTTATATAGATTTTGTTTTTATTCATTCACTACATTATGTTTTCAAACTTCTTTAATCTCTTGGAAAAATCATGTTACTTTAGTGTCATAAATGTATAATTGCAACTTTTAAATGAGAAAAATATAACTCTTAGAAGTATTTTTCAGATCTATTTTTAGTTTGTTGCATATAGTAATTTAGAGTTTTCAAAGAATAAATGGACAGCCCATTTTATTTTTGAGGGGACAAATATCTTAATAGTGTCTTGGTTACATTTCTACTCTACCTTCCTCAGCTGAAGCACTGCTGCCCCAAATTGCCCTGTTTCCAGAGAGTAGGTAGGACAGGACTGCTAAACATGAGAATAGGGGCCCTGTTGACACCATGATGCTCTCTCATGACTTTCTCACTTCAGGAAATGAATTTAGGAATATTCATCCACAGAGGTATAGGGCGAACTTATGAAACTTGAAGTGGTGGAGGCAGATTTGGAATTCCTGCGGGAGCAGCCACTGAAGCTTGGATCTCTTGGAGTCGCTCTCTTCTTCCGACATGATTTGGTGCTGTCTCCATCGCTGGGCTCGAACACTACTGTCATGGACTCCATCCTGGTCACTGTGTACAGGCTGCTTTGTCGAGTGGGGTGAAACCTGGTGGTCTTGAGCTCCAGTTCATCATAGCTAGAAACTTCAATGAAAGGACACCAGCGAAATGCTCTCTTGAAACCAGCTCGAAATCTGAAGAGAAGCAGGCCACAGAAAGAATAAGTCATGTTTTCAAGTGGAAATTTCCTTCAGAAAGCCCTACTTAAGGCAATTAAGCAAAACCAGGTTTTGAATTTGATTTTCTAGTCAAACTCTTAAAATGTGTGCTACAGTATTGGTAATAGTCTTTTAAGTTTTCTTTTCTTTTTTTAAGATTTTATTTATTTATTTGACAGAGAGAGAGAGAGATTACAAGTAGGCAGAGAGGCAGGCAGAGAGGGAGAGGGAGAAGCAGGCTCCCTGCTGAGCAGAGAGCCCAATGCGGGGCTCAGTTCCAGGACCCTGAGATCATGACCTGAGCTGAAGGCAGAGGCTTTAACCCACTGAGCCACCCAGGCGTCCCAAGTTTTCTTGTTTGAATTTTAATTTCTTATCAGTGAGAAGCAAGTCATCAAAGAGTAAAAGCACAGCGTCGGGTAATCCTTATGCTGAAGAAACAGTGTACATTTCTTCAGTAATTTTATACCTTTGCAGAAGTGTAATTGAATTAGGTTTGGCGGTTAAGGCACTTAAAAGTGACATATTTCAAAATAGCTTCTTTCGGCAATGATTACACATTTATACATTAAAGTGTCATTTAATGTTAGAATTAATTACTGATCTTGATGGTTTTTATCTAATCATATATGAAAGCACAAAATCCTTTGTTTTGTAAACCATTATGTGAAGTTTATTAAAAACAGATGTACTGCTTGTGGGGTGGCTTATGCAGTTAATGAAAAAAAAGAATTAAGTATTTAACAAACTTAAGGAGGCCCAACTGGAAAGAGAGTTTAGGATTTGGCTTGAAGTTACTCACATGAAGTTCTACTTCTAGATGAGCTCAAAAGACATTGTTTTTTTTAGGGAATTATCAATCTTATGAAATTTAACCCTGCCCCTCCATGTGTTTTCATATACAACCAAAGTATTTTTATCTGGAAACAACATTTTACCTTCCTTTCCAGTCTTTAATTTGACTATAGTCAAATATTGCCTTTTAAAAACTACTGTAAGAGTAGCTCTTCCCTGACCACTCTTAATTTCGTCACTGCCCATTTCCATGGAGACTGCCCGTCCTACTCACTGACCTCATTATATAGGCAGAAGAGGCAGAAGGATTGGAATACTTCTCGCCTTATTGTTGATTCTATAACTTTCACAGCAACATCTTTTATTTTGAAGTCTATTTACAAAACATCCTTGTTAATAGAGGACACTCACATATGCCATCCTCTCTCCCCATCTGATAAAAATTATCTGTATATTTCTATGAAGTATCTTCATTTCTTTGAGGACTTGAGCACGTATCCAACTCACCTCCTTCAATGATGATGGAATTTTTTTTTTCTTTCTGTGCAGACAAAATTCGGAAGGGTTTGGAGGGAGAAGTTAGATCATATAAAAATTTCCCAGTTAGAACTTCTAACTTCACTGTTTTGAGGATATAATTGTTAAGGTGCGATATTTCATAAAGTAGGAGGAAGTCTAGAAAAAAATCAAGCTCTGTACTCCCCTCAATGAATTTTTAAATTTTTCTTTCCTTTTGGTACTTTTAATTTGCACCAAGAAGCTGAAACAACATCATATGCTTTCAGCTAAGCCAGGAGTGACAAGATACTTGGGCTTGATAATTTCGTTTCTACCTTTTATTCAGACAGCAGTAGATGATGGGGTTGTACATGGTCGAGCTCATTGCCAGCCAAAAGCTGGCCAGGTAGACCTGCTGGATGTATTTCCACCGATTTAGCTGTTGATAGACTGCAGTGAGGATGAAGTAAATATGGTAAGGCAGCCAGCAGATGGCAAATGTCACCACAACAATTATCATCATTTTTACAACCTAGAAAGAAAGAAGGAAAGAGGTCAATTTTGGAAAATTTAAAAGTCATTAAATATATTAGTTGCAGTAGCTTACTGCCAATCGTATTTTTCTGCCAGTATAGTTAAATACATAGCATGCCTAAGGATTAGTATTAGAAAAGTGGGAGGTAAGCTAGGGACAGCTGCCTAAGATAAGTCTCAAGAAAGCATGCTGATGTTACCATTCCTTCTTTACCTAATCCAAGTGAAACTAACTCAAACAGAGACAAATACATAGTAACTGGCCTGAAGAAAATAAGTATTTACAAAAATCCAACGAGCTTAGGAGAGAGAAGAGCAAGATTTAGCTGTGTTAGCCTGAACAGTAAAATAGCAGAGATACTATATCTAGAGAAACTGACTGTTGAGTCATGGTGGGGGTAATTTAGGCTGTAGGGGCTGGACTGGTTCCTCAGTATTTACTATACCCTGACTCTATAGCTTAAGAATATTCAGATTTCTTTAGTCTAATACTATGCTCACTAGGCAACCTTCTAAATGTCAACTTGGTTTCTCTTATAATCTGGTGTTGGGAAAGGTTTCTCTGGGTAGTGATTATGAGTATTCACTTTGGTCTGATATAAATATCATTAAACTTATAAATAGACAATCAACTGTTTTATACAGTAGGTCTTATAAATTTGGTAAGCACGGATCATTTCTTAATTCTAGAAAGCCCTGGCCAAAGTAGCCATCAACATTTATTTCTCCACCAGTAGGCCTTAACTTCCTAAATGGCAGAGAGAATGTCTTAATTATCTTAATATTCCCAGCATCTAGCATAATCCAAAATATATGGCTGAAGATAAATAATTAGATATGGAATGAATGAGTAATGAATGACAATGTACATTTTGCAATAGTAGGTTGAATGGGAGGATGTTTTATGTGTCCCTAAATGAAATAAAATCTGTCCATTGTCTGTGACTATAAGAAAAGTAGACTCAAAGAAGCTTGGCTTTGTGTGGAAAAGGAGATAATAATAATATGATATGACCCCATTTAATATTTCTCACTAGTAATCTGTCTGCTAAATTTCCCCATACTTCTTTTGGCAATCTGGAAATAGTAAAATGTTTAGAATGATATATGTTAAATAAAATAATTTGGGGGTTTATCCCTAGTCACATCAGCACAGAAATCAGAGAAAGTCCTGACATTAATGATTTATGAGGCATCTATGAACTAAGAAAATACAATATTTATGGACTGAGCTCATGGTTTCACTGTAAGTTAGGGATTCAGACAGAAAATTGGCAAGGTTAGGACTCAGGAGAGACATGATTCTAGAACAAGGCAAAGCATGAAGTGGATCAATGTGGAAGACAAAGCTTTCCCAAGGGCCTGATCACCGTACCATCCAGGTAACTAGTATTGAGCTTCATCAGAGCTGAAGATCTAGGTCACTAGCTCATAGAATGTTGTCACTGGCCATACCATTTAAGCATTTTTTTTTCAATGCTCTTTAAACTGAGTTTTTTTCCTGAAAAGCTGTATTCAGATTTCTGCATTTATCTCTCTGATTTCTTATTCATATATTTGTGGAATATAAGTAATAACCATATTTTTTATGTTTAAAAACATTAGTTTATTCTATATTTCCCCTACATAATAAAATATTTATAACCAACCAATTTCTGCATTGTAATGTTTCTGCACTATAATCTGCAATATCTCCCCAAAGAGTAGTCAAGGTTTATTTTTTCTGAAGACAAACATTTACAATTTTTAGACACTCAATCATGATCATAACCCTCCTTTTTTAAAAAATATATAATTTAGTGCTTTCATAGACATGTTGACTTTCTCTCAAGTTAATCAAAGAAGGGACAATTTTGTCAGATACCTTGGTAGGGCACAATATAACTTAAATATCTGATTTCCATATCACAAATTAATCCATCAGAGACAAATCTTTTATTTTAACAAGGAAAGAGAAGAAATTATTTTCACAGATGCTAAAAAGTACTTTTTCAGAATGTACTGTTCTAAGGAAGATATAAACGTTGTGAATCTGTAAGTATATCTTTCACCAAATTCTTGACATTTTTAGTTACTATTTATTCCAATATCTTCTCCCTCAATCTCTCTCTCCTCTTTTTCAGGAACTACAATTACACGTGTATTATAGCTTTTGTTATTATTCCACATGAATGAGGCACTTACACTTTTTCCCATTCTATTTTCTATTTGTAGTAAGAACCATATTTTATTATAATTCACATTTATACAATGTTTCACGTATTTAACAACTTATTAGTTGGTTTTTAACTGTGCTTTAGGAAACTGAGGCAAAGACCAAAAGATTTGACCACTGTGATTCAGGAAACAAGGCTGGAGTTTTAAAACTAAGATTCTTAAGTCTTTTTTCTTCCTTCTTACAGTTAGTAACATTTATTGAATGTCTCAGGTCTAGAAAACAGAATAGAGAAAAATAATGAGTAGAGAACCCATCTCTTATCCTGAAGTAGCTTACAATACAATGAAAAAAAAGTAAATAAAAAGTGCATGGAAATGTGGTGAATATAAACATGTGCATATGAAATTGAAATAACATTTATGCGAACTTACTAGTTTATTATAAGCAAAAACGATTCAGTGCATGGTACCTGTAGCCCAGGGATAGAATACTGAATGAAACAAGTTCTATTGTCATTTTATTTTGACTATACGAACATCATACTATTCCTTGAATATGACAGGCAAGCGCCTGCCCTCAATTATTTGCCTTCCAGAACACTGCTCCCCCAATTATTCCCACAGGGTACCACCCTCATGCTCTTCACGCCTTTGCACAGCTGTTACTTTCTCTGTGACTCTCATTCTTACCAACCCATTTAAAATTGCAGTCTGCCCTTCCAGCACCAACTCCTTAGCTTGCTCTTTATTTTCAGTTTGTTATGTTTATTCTTTACTTTCTGTCTCCTCATGTTAGAATATAAAAGAGCAAGAATTTTCTGCTTGCTTTGTTTTTTGCTGATGGATTCAGGCACATAGATTGGACTTCATAATCAGCGCTCAAAAGTCTTTTTTTATAAATACATGAAAGTGAATACAAAAAAAAAAGAAACTAAGAGTCATATAAGTGGTTAAGAGATGAGTCCCTGATTTTACTCAGTCTTTAATTACTGGTATCATTTGTCCTCCAAGTTTAAAATAGGTTTGTATGTATAAAATGAGCCTGATATTTTATTGCTCCTTCATTTTTCTGGGCAAACAAATTCAAAAGAGTATGAATGTACAAATAATATAACCAATATATTATTTTAGGTGCATGAAAGCATTACATTTTATTCTGAATAAATGTTAAGGGCAAAAAAAAAAAACCCTATGACAGTGTGAACGTGATACAGGCTACTCTGTTAAATATAGTATCAGCAAATATGCATAAAAGCTTCTTTGAATGCTTTTTTGCAGGCTGACCACAAACTCCCTGTGCATGAAGTTGTTTTTCAACAATAGTAGTTAAAGACCCATAAAGATTATCAGAATCTTTTAAGTGACTTCCAACCATCGACATGGAAGAGTCCATAATGTAGAAAAATTAAAGTTAGTGTGGAAAATTAAATTAAATGAAAATGCCTCTGGAATGGAAGTTTCAGATAACTCCTAATTCATGGATATAGGGCCTTATGGACCTTGTTATAAAAAATTCAGACACTTATTTGAAAATAAGGAAAAATTGAAGAGACCCTAAAAGATTTTAAAATAAGGAAAAATCTAAAGACTTTACAAGAAACGATCTTCTACACGGTTATATTTCACTTATTTTATAAAATACATTTTAACTGTTAGCTTCAGTCTCTGCTCACAAGATCTTGTGGAATTATTTCAGATATCAAACTTTCAGGACCCCTGCTGTAATGTAAATGCAAAAGCAGGGTCTTGGGTGGAAGAAATTGCATTGCCTTGTCAAGTGTCAAAGGAAAAGAGCACTTTGAAGCACAAACATTGAAAAATGATAGATGCGTAAATGCTGTGAGTAGTTCCCCTGTGTCTCATGGCTGGACAGATAACACTGGCATATAAGTACTAATCAGGAGAGGTATTCAGTTTGGTAGACTTCCTGACAATCCTGAAATTTTTAGGCACGATAACAGACTAGGGTAGAGATGATTCAAATCTTTCAGCATGTGTTACAACTTGATATAAACATCGATTGATGTTGGGTATTTCATAAATCTGAGATGTGTCCCACTTCTGAGGAAATGGGATTTATTTTCGATTTTCCAAGGCGACAAGAACAGTCGTGGCTGCCCCCTGTCCTTGGCACAGACACTTACGAGCAGGAGGAAGAAGGGAGGTGGGACAAGTGATGCAGTTCCTACAGTTCTACTGCCTGTTTTCAGTAGTTAAGAATCCACTTTACTCACATAGGTAGGATTGAAACGCATGACCTGGTAAGTGAAAATAAGCTTTGGGCACCTTTTCTTTGTGTATCAAAGGGAAAAAAAATCTTTGATTTTTGTATCTTGTACAGATTAGACTAGAATGCCTGCAGCAGTTCTTATCTTTCATATTAAATTAGTGTAGGAGGTATGATTTTGAGGTTTAGGTCATAAAAGAGAAAAAAAGTAAGGCTAGGAAATGAAATAGTGCCAGCCATAAAAAATGTCTAGGATTATGTTCTTCAGTAGAGGATTTATTCTTCCTAAATGTCTGAACTGGAAATTTTTAACGCCATGTGACAGGAAGCTTCTTGTTTGGATTAGAACCCCTTCGGAAAGTATGTTCTGGAGGACCGTCCGGTGGGTCACACCCTACTGCTTCACCACGCCTTTTGTCCACACAAATGTTCTTAAATGGACTGTTATATTTCTTTAAGTCAAAATTGCAGGCCTGCTTATTTTAACCACACATTAGCAAATTAAAATAATATTTTCCAAAGTAGGATATGGGAAAAATTTCAATAAGCTCATCAAAAGGGAAAGTATCATTTCATGGGCTATTTAGGTTCAGCTTTTGCTGCTGCAGTTACATTCAGTAGGCGTAAAAATTTCAGTTTCAAGTGAGAAAATAAGAACCTAGTAATAATAGTTGTGAAAAAATAGGGCACTGTGGTCCAGAAACTGAGGTGAATTTTGCTAGTAATTTTAGAATTAGATGAGAATACAGGCGCGCTGTGTTAGTGTCGGCCAAGAAATGTGATACTGGTGCCATCTCCAAGCAACATGGGCATGCAGTTAACATTAGTGTAGAGTCATGCCTGTGAGAAGTTATGTCAAGCCCAAACAAATGAGGAGACCTGTGTGTGTGCAGAAGTGCAAGTGTGGAAAACATTTCTGTGTGTGTGTGTGTGTGTGTGTGTGTTTGCAGTGTTGTATTTGGACTTTCCTTCTTTACACGTTATTGGTCATGTTTTGTTTTTAGTGTATTTTCATTTTTTCCTTTGAAAACTTCGACTTTGAGAGCACTGTAAGATTTTAGGGTTACGATGGTCTAAAAGCAAAGAATGCGACACAGCCCAGAAAACGGAAGATGAGATGAAATTAGAAAAGGAAGTACATTAAAGCAAGATGAGTAAAGACTGATGTTACAGGATCGTGGTTGGAGATAAAAATATGTGGAGGCTTCTTATGGACCAAATTGTGTTCCCCCATTTTTTGGTTAAGTTTAAAGGCTGCTTGCTTATTTATTTATTTATTTATTTATAGCTTTATTGAGATATAATTGACATCTAATGTGTACGTTTAAAGTGTACAATGTGATAACTTGATATGTTGTATTTGTATTGTGAGATGATTACCACAGTAAACTCTCACATAATTACCATTTTTGGTTTGTGTGCATGTGTGGTAAGTACATTGAAAATTTACTAGCAGTTTTCCAGTATATAACCCAGTATAGTTAACTATAGATTTCTTGCTTCACATCAGATCCTCAGAGCGTAGTCATCTTATATCTAGGCCAGTGGGAGACCTGCAGGGGAGGCATCTCCAGCTCCTCGTGGACTGGCCTCCCATAGAGTCCATGAAGGGTTAGTAGACTCCAAGTCCCTCTGCCAGGTTCCATGTACCTGCTTGCTGTTTTCCCAGTCACTCACCTGCCTCCTAGTTCAGCAGCTCGTGACTTAGTTCTCTGGATGGAGGGAGAGAAATGGGCCTTTTTGGCAGCACCCTGCAGTGCTGGGACAGAGGCTACTCACTCACTCACAAACTTTTATTTTCCCCCTTGGGAGAAATCACCTCTGAGAAAGACCCTGTTGGCACTGAGCTGTGTCACTTTCGGGGAGAGGTGATGTGGATACAAACTGTTCCTCTTATCCTCTCCATTGCATCTGCCTCAGATTTTTTTTCCTCTAATGCTGCTCTGGAACTTCTCTGCTAGATTCCTGAACTTTCACATGGCTCTCTCGTCCATGGGTGATTATCTAAGCCAGTGTTTTCCCAGGCTCCTGGACTGTAGCGAGAGGAGCTGGAGTTGGTTCACGGACCACGGTAGGGTCCACAGCTGCATGGAGAGCTCTGTATCCATTACCCGACTCACGGTGGGTGAGATTCCTCCCGGATCCCTTGGTGTTTGGTACTGGTGAAAGAACCAAAGCCACATGAGGGGAGAGCCAAATCCTCTGGGGTATGGACCTGTTTCCGGGTCTATAGCTAGGACCTTGTTTTAGCCTTCTGGATGCAGGCCTGCCTTCTCAAAATGACTCCCTCTTTCTTGGGCTGCACCAGATCTGTCTGGATCCTTCAGCATCCACAATGGCACTTTTGCCTCTGGATGGATGCCACATTGTTATTAAAGAGATAACAAGAGATGTCTTATTTTGTCATCTCCTTGATCTCAGTCTGCAAAATTCATGTTGATGTCCTAATCCCCAGTACCTCAGCATGAGACTGAATTTGGAGACAGGGGGTTGAAAGAGGTAGTTAATTTAAAATGAGTTCATTAGGAGGGGGCCTCAGTCAGTATGACTGGTGAAGTTGAAAGAAGAAGTGATTAGAACACTGACACACAGAGGGAAGACCATGGCAAGACAGAGGTTTGCAGCCATCTGCACACCAACCAGAGAAGCCTTAGAGGAAACCATCCCCAATGACACCTTCCACTCAGCTGGCTGGCCTCCAGAACAGCGAGAAAGTAAATGTCTGTTGTTTAAGTCACCAGTCTATTGTATTTTGTTATGGCAGCCTGAGAAGCCAGCAACAGTGTTTGAAATGCTGAGGACACTAGAGGATATGGCTTCATGCCAGCAAACTAGGAGGCAGAATACTCTACAGGGTCCCAGAAAATGGAGATTTCCAGAGAGGTTTGGATTTCCTGTAGAATTGCTCTTATCAGTATCAGAAATGGACTAGGATCTCCGTTTGCATAAGATGAGCCTCTCTCAGGTTATATATGGTCTTCCTCAGGAGCACTGTTTTCCATGGTAATTCCTTGACAGCAGAAATAATGACACTGCATATAGAAAGCTTGCTTGCTAAATGAGATGATAGATTTTTCTTGGCTGTTCTACAATTCAAAAATCCAATCAAATCTGTCACTTGAGCTTAGGCTAAAGAGCGGCCCCTTTGATTAAGGCAAAAGGGTTCTTATCACACTTCAGTGTTCACCTCTGAAGGAGCAGAGCTGTTATGGCTTGTTAGGTTAGAGGAAGAAAATTAAAATAAAAATTAGCAAGAAAACAATTTCTATGGTTTACAAAAACAGTAGAAGTAGATTTATTTACCAGCATTTCATGGGTGTACAAATAATCAAGAGTGATTTTAACAAGAGTTTTTAAAAAGGAATTGTCACATATTGTGAATATTGGGACAAAGTACTGGTTTTGAGGTTTCTGTTTTATTAAAGCCAGAAGAAATGTCAGAGTATGGTTAAAAAACGTGGAGTACTTTAAAATGTATGTTTAGCAAATTAACAAAAAAGTGTGATACAAGAATACAATTCACAACATGTTGACGAAACATAGTACTAATTCATAACAGACTACGAGATAGTGGTCTGGTAATGGGAATGAAGTTTTAAATTCTTTGATCAGTATTTGTGCTCTTAGGGAGAGGGCCTGGGTTATTATATTTTAACTGGAGTGCAGTAAAAAGCCCATTCCTGACTTTGCATTTCATATTTCTCCTTTATAAACTCTTGAAGGTATAGCAGTGTTTTCAAACTTATCTTGTGCTCTACTTATTTCACCCTACATTTCAAAGCTTCTATTCCCTTATCTCTTCCCTCCTTATCTTCCTGTGCTAGTTTCTGGTGCCACAGACTCTGTGCTACAGAATGCAATGTTCAGCCCAGGTGCTGCACTCCATGCATCGGCCAGGTGGTTCTAACACTCATTTTGAGACCCAGCAAAGGAAAATCATGCTGGTAGCAACATTGTCCTTTGAGTGAGGCAGGGCCAGCAGATGCATTTGAGGGTGACACTGATAGATGACTCAGTGAAGTTGCATTCCCTTTTGATTTTAGTAACAGGCTTAGTGGCTTTTATAATCATTAAAAAATAAACTTTCCAGTGTATGAACTTCTCTAACCTTCATGACAAACCTATGACTATATAGCTTCTCCATTTTATGGATGAGAGACTTCAAACTCAGAAGGTGGGGTCCTTTCTCCAGATCCCAAAGGCTGCTTCAGAGCTAGGGTTCCCGAGTCTCTTAATTCTTCATTAGCTAAGGGCTCATTTTGCCTGTATTCTCCTTCTCAAGACCTTTAGAAATAGCCCTGGCTTCTTCCTTCCTCATTTAGCATGCTCAGGGTATGGTTAAGTGAAGGGTAGTCAGAGGACCTTATTTTGCCAAAGAACTGCCCATTTGAGCTTCATGTAAGATGAGATCTTTTCCTAAAGCTGGAAGAGGAAAGAGTGAGAAAAGAAGTTGGAATGGCGGAGCAGCCTGGGAACTTGAAGTTGGAATGTGGTTTATCTATTGCTGTGGGAATATGGGCAGATTTATCCTCCTTAAAACTATGAAATAGGGACTCAGAACTTCAAATATTTTATGGGCTCATGTGGCACCACCACTTACTTCCATAGACTTCATTTATGTTGAGCATGTTTAAAGACAAATCCGTAAGAAGTATCAATTCTTGACAATCTCCTATATTCTTTTTACCTAGCAGCCATAAAACAGGTCTGCTGAAAAGGATTACTTTAGTTCCAAATAAATAGTGACTGTTAGGATTTAAGATCCTTTGACATTTACAGAAGGGGAGTGAGTGAAGAGAATTTCTGCCTCAATTACCTTTGTGGGGAAGTGAGTGTCAAAGAGCAAACAGCTGCAGTCAGCTTCCAGGCTGCTGGCAACATGGCATAGGGTTAGCTCTTCGTTTTCTGTTCCATGAGTTGCTGGGCGAGATCTGGTACCTCAGGAGTGTGCCTGGCCAGGTGATAAAGGCGAGGCTGACATCATTTGCCTGGTCAAGAGATTTTATGTCTTGCTCTATGTTGGCATAACTTGTTCTTTTAAAAACACACTGTTATTAATATATTGTGGTCTGAAATAGTAAGCCAGTCAGTGTGTTAAGGTACTTTTGCAGTTGGCTTTTTGTCTTGAAGGTGTGCATAGTTTAATTGCTTATTGAAATAACATAAATCTATTATATTTAAAAATGTGCTTTACTATACTAAATCTGGTAGAAAATAAGATCAGCCACTGAATATCAATGTTTTTCTCTACAATATATGACAATCTAAGAAGGCGTGGATTATAGATAATGTTATTGTCCAGATTTGTAGTTACCTTGAAATCAACCTATGTGATTAGCACATGCTTATTCCTCTGGAATGCCCTGATCTGATATCTTTCCCTGTAAAATTCTCTATGTATCTTTTGGGAGGGTACTTCAAGTTCACCTTTCTCAGTAGCTTCCCTCATTTCTTCATGCAGGTATTTTTGGGTACTTCCTAATGAGATTTAGCAAATCATGCTTACATCTTATAACACAGATGCATGTTAAAGTTAAGCACATTTCTGTTTCCTTCCAAATATGGGCATATGCAATATTTGTTTTTGTGTCTCCAGAACCTAGCATAGTTCTTGACATTGAATAAATTACTTGTTGACACAGGGTATTGAATTTTCTCACTCATTTTATGAACACTTTAATTGCAAGAAGCATCATTTATCTTTGTCTTACCAGTGTTTGGCCCTATCATGCACATAATAGGATTTC
Source organism: Ailurus styani (assembly GCA_002007465.1). Taxonomy (NCBI): domain Eukaryota; kingdom Metazoa; phylum Chordata; class Mammalia; order Carnivora; family Ailuridae; genus Ailurus; species Ailurus styani. Next base: position 6,260,100 of record LNAC01000032.1, on the reverse strand, counting down.
AAAAATATACGTTTTTGAACTAGGAAGGCAGAATTTCTTTTCCTTTTTTTTTCCCTTCTCCCTCTGCCCCCTAATGCTATGTCTTTTATTCCCATGACTTATTCACTCCATAACTGGAAGCCTGTATCTCCCACTTCCTTTCATCCCTTTTGTCCAACCATCAGTTTGTTCTTTATATTTATAGGTCTGATTCTGTTTCAAAAGTATTATTTAAGTGAATAAAACAAAAATACATTTAAATATTTTATATCTAAATTAAGATAATTATTATTGCCCTTGACTTTTGTGTTTAGCACAGTGTTTGAAAAGAATATTTGAACCATGCGATGGCTCTGTCTTAAGAAGGAAGTCAATTATTTTTGCAAACTTAATTTATTGTACACTTACATAACAATTGCCTTACAATAATGCCATTTTTCTAAAGAAACCAAGGCTCCAGACTCTAGAGATACAGTGCTAAATTAAAAAAGAAAAAATCTTATCTATCTACCCTATCAAAGAGATATTTGTTAAAAATGAGTATAGAAAACATGTGAAATTAAAATTATGGTAAATTCTATAGAGAAAAATAATCACGTCTAGATTTGTAGGTTACAGTGGAAGGTCTATCTGAGGAAACACTATTTAAGATGAAACCTAGAGGATGTACAGACAGCATAATAAAGGGCACATCATTCTAAGCCTTGATAACAGTGTGAGTGAAGACCGAGAAGTGGAAGAAAGTTTGATGTGTTCAAACAACTGAGAGCAAGTGTTATTGGAACACAGTGTATGAATGGCAAACTGGCACAGAATGAGGTTGGCAGAGTAAATGGTAGCAAGATTCTGTAGAGCCTTGTAGGTTATTTTCAGGGTTTGCAACTTCTTTTATTTATTTTTTAAAGTATATTGGGAAACTATTGAAAAATTGTAGGGAGGTTGTAATGGTTGATTTACATTTTAAAAACATCATTTGTAATATACAACATGGTGGCTATAGTTATTAACACTGTGTTATATATTGGAAGGTGCTAAAGAAGGTCGTTTTAAAAGTTCTTATCACACAAAAAAAGAATTTTAATTGTGTGTGGTGATAGATGATAACCAGACTTAATGTAGTGATCATTTTGTAATACATACAAATACCAAATCATTATGCTATCCACCTGAAACTAATATAATGTTATATGTAAACTACATCTCATTAAAAAATCATTGTGGCTGCTGAGTGAAGAATTGGGGAAACAAATGCGGACCTGGGGAAATGAGTTGGAGAGGCTGCTATGGTGGACCTGTCGATCCGTGATAGAATTTTGGAGAATTATTGTAAAGGTGATAGAGAAAAGTACAGAGATAGGAGCTATTTTAGGGAGGAAGACCATTAGGATTTAGTAATGGATCAGGTGAGGATGAGGGGGAAAGGGGCTTTTTAAAGAATGATTCTTCTTAGAAATTAGTATTTGGGTAAATGGAAGTACCATGCACTGGTATTTGGATGGCTATAGGAAAAATCTACTTTTATGCCACACCTGGGGACTCAGAGATCCATAATGGATATTATAATTTTAAAGCACCTGAGAAATAGGAGAAGCAAGGACATCAAGTATGCAGTTTATTATATAAACCTAGAGCTCATAGAAGTAGTATTGATTTATAATAAACATTTCAGAGTCAGTGACCTGTAGATGATATTTAATGTCTTGAGAATGAATGAAAATAAGAATGAGTATAGGAATGAATGAATTATATATGTAATATATATTCAGATATATATGAGTAAATTATATATATGAATATATATATATGTATGTATTTCCTATTGGTTCTGTTTCTCTGGATTACACTGACTAACAGAACTATGATATCCATTATACTGCACTGTTCCCTATTATATACTACATATTTCCATATTTTTGGCCTTCCTAGAGGCAGCCAATTTCTGAACATTTTCATTTTCACGTAACAATATATTTGATCTAAGTGAGAATATATTTTTTCCTGATAAACAACCCATTTCTCATCAGTTCATCTAATGGCATTATGGCATTGCTTCATACCTTATTAATACATTAATTCTTCAAATATTATTGAGCATTATATATATATATATATATATATATATATATATATATATATATGGTCTTGGTTTACACAACTAGGAAGGCCGAGTAATCTCATGATTTACCCTGTTCAAACTGGAGACCCAGCAAAGCTGGTGGAGAAAATTGATGTCTCAACTTAGGTGGGCAGGCAGAGAGCAACTCAACCATTTGCTTTTTTTCCTTTTCAATCCCTCAACAAATTGATGATGCTCACCTCCATTGGGGAGGGCATCTGCTGTATACAGTCCACCAATTCAAATGTTCATATCTTGCAGAAACACCCTCAGAGACACACCCAGATATGATGTTTAACAAGCTATCTGAGGATCCTGTGTGCCAGTCAAGTTGATACATAAAATTGACCATTACAGCAGCATATTTACCCTAAGGTAAATATAACTCAAGATACATATTCTAGAAGCTTGTACTTTCTTCTCTTAATAGCAGCAATGGTATCAAGAAAGAAATGCCTTTTTATAGTAAGAAATTAACTCCGAATGTGGTACTAACATGAAGGTGCACTTGGTTTTATAAGAATGTTTAGGAAAGGGGCACCTGGGTGGCTCAGTGGGTTAAAGCCTCTGCCTTTGGCTCAGGTCATGATCTCAGCGTCCTGGGATCGAGTCCCGCATAGGGCTCTCTGCTCGGCAGGGAGCCTGCTTCCTCCTCTCTCTCTGCCTGCCTCTCTGCCTACTTGTGATCTCTCTCTCTGTGTCAAATAAATAAATAAATAAAAATCTTAAAAAATATATTAAAAAAAAAGAATGTTTAGGAAAGAGGATAATAAATAAATACCTCAAAAAGTAAAGGACAAATAGTCACCTCCTAAGTTGAAGGGAAACTAAAATTTGTTGAGGACCTGTTATATGAAAAGGACTGTGCTGTATGTATTCTGTGTGTTACCTCACTCTAATTGATGCACTTGGTACATATTGGAGGTGGCCTGCTATGTTTCAGTTACAGTTAAATGTCAAGCAGACATGCATTTCTTTTCTTACAGGGAGTGTTGTCAGGATGTAGAAGAAGCTGATTCTGGAGATAAAGGTCAATAAAACATTCTTCTGTCTAGTGAGTTCTTTGTCATTCAAGTGAATGAATTTATAGCGCTAACCTAGATCCCTTCTCTAAATTGTGTTACTTGTTCCCTCATGAACCTTAGGTATTTTGTATATTTGTATTTTGATATATTTCTTCACTTTGCCATGTGACATCTTTTTAACAACTGGAGTTTTACATTTAAAAATCATGTATTTAGTCTCTTAATTTTTTTATCATAATTAAGTGATCTTATCTTTTGTGTTTTAGTTCATGATGTACAGCTTATTCTAGGTGCTCTGCTTCTTTGTCTTGTTTCTAGCAGCAGGATTCCCTGAGGTTTGCTTTTCTTTCTTTCTTTTTTTTTAAGATTTAAAAAAGTTTTTATGTAATCTCTACAGCTAACATGGGGCTTGAACTCACAACCCTGAGATCAAGAGTTGCATGCTCTACTGACTGAGTCAGCCAGGCGCCCCTGCTTTTATTTCTTTTGTTCAGCTCCAGGTCCTTTTCATCCTTGCTTATAAAGATAAACTGAAAGTGTACTCTTCAAGCAGCAAATTTACTTGTGTGTTCTTGGAGGATGCAGAAGACAGTCTGCCCCATGTGGACATAGTGGAAGCATTAGCATTCTCACAGTCTCAGGAATGAAGAGGTTGATGCATAAAACCCTGGGCCTTTCTTTCCTGGGTTTCAGCACCCTTGGGCTTCACACACCCCTCTGAGCTTGACCCACTGTCCTGTCTTAGTTGCTGCTTCACTCAGGAGAATTAGCAATTTGTAGACCAGAAGGTAGAACTTTAGTCTGCCATCTTCCCCCAGATAGATGATTCAACTGGAGTCTCAAAGACATCTCAAAATGTTATGTATAAAAAAAGCTCCTTCCATTCTCTTTCTGTCTCCAAAGCTCTTTTATCCTGTGAATGTCCCTGTCTCAGTAAGTGACACTACCACCCATCTATCTCATACCAGAAGTCAGACACTCAGAAACCATGCTTGTGTCTTTGCATCCCCTCATTTTTACTGCCCCATTCAATACCGAGGCAGATCCTGTTGGCCAAGTTACCAAAATATGTCTTAAATCTGTTCATGTCTTTTCATCTCCATTGCTGTAACTTCTGTGAAAGTTATTATTACTTTTCTTCTGGACTAGTGCAATAATCACCTACCTGGTCTTTGCTTCCATAGCTAGAGTGACTTAAAGAAATTATAGTACATCTATACTTAAAATGATTTTCTCATTGTATCCAGAATAAAACCAAATCTTCTTACTGTTCTTTAAAACTTCTACTGCATTTTGCTTCTGTCCCATTCTCTAGTCTTAGCCATTACATACTCTCCTTGGTTCTTTACACTTCAGCACTCTTCTTTCTTGTCCTTAAGCACATCAATCTTTTTCTTGTTCCAGGTACTACTCCTAGTATATTTGACCATTATTTTATAAATCTAAGGGGTCTTTCTGCTCTCCTTGAATGCAAATTGGAACATTTTAGTTTTATTTATCCCTGTATCTCTAGAGTTTAGAAGAATACACACAGCACACAATTATCCTTTTTCAAATAAATGAATAAATCTATATTTGAATGAAATAGTATGAATAATCTAAAATGAAATGATTGGCATTATTATACATGGTCCAGGGTTGTGATATTCTAAATAAAATATACTTTTATCTTCATACAGAGTATTTTAAAGTTTTTCTTTGGATTCTTTCTGTACTGTAAAACTAATTAATGTTACATGGATAATTTTGCACTATGCAAAAATGGTCTTTAACATTGTCATATTTTTAAGTCATGGATAGTGCTGACGCTAATGAGCCTTCATATATGCGAAAGTGGTTACTATTTGGTCTCACAACATTGGTGTTGTGATAGAAGAATAGATGAAGAGCCAAGAGATATGAATTCTAGTCACACACAGCATCACTAGAAAATTATCTGTGTGATTTTGGGTACGTTATTTAATCTCTTGAAACCTCAGCTTTCTCAAATGTGAAATGAGACTAACCTTACATAAGATTGTGATGAAGATTATTTCAAATAATGCTTTTAAGCATCCTATGGGGGAAAACTGCCAGAACTATTATTGTATTTTAATCACTAATAATAAAATAATAACTGTCTTAGCTCAGGCTGCTATAACAAAATATCATAGACTAGATGGCTTAAAGAACAGACATTTATTTTCTTACAGTTCTGGATGCTGGAAGCCCAGGATCAGGATGCCAGCATAGTCAGTTTCTGGTGAGGGTCCACTTCCTGGTTTGTAGTCAGTCACCATCTTACTGTGTGCCTACAGGACCTCTTTTTTGTGTGTTCCCAAAGAGATAGTGGGAGCTCTCTGGTTGCTCTTCTTATAACAGCATTATTCTTATTGGACCAGGGCCCCATCCATATGATCTCATTTAACCCTAATTATCTCCCGATAGTCTCTATACTCAAATACAATCGTATTAGGGTTTAGAGCTCCAAAATGTGAATTTTGGGGGGACACAATTTGTCCTTAGCAATGATAAATGTAAGATAATATATTTTCAAGTGCTCATTTATAGGTGTGTTTAGTTCTTTTATTTTCTAGATTTTTTCCCTTTGAGTTGTTAATTGTCTATTGTGTTTTCTAGAAAGTAATGTTTTTCTTTTGATATCAGTTTTAATATTTACATTAATATACTGTGATTCATCGTTTGGCCTAGGAAGAATGATTTCCAAATTTGGAGAAACACACTTAAGGAGTTGCTGAGAGGAATTCTTTCCCTGATATTTTTAAGGCTTTATTAACTTGGTTTTATTTAGTGTTGAGGCAAAAAAAAATTTTAACGGCTCATCACATAGCTGCCCAGTGGTGTGTGTTTAAGCAAATACTTTCTCTGGAATAGTTAGAAGCAAACCTTGAAGTCTTCATTGCACAGTGATGTAATACAGTATCAAGAGCACTAGACTTTCAGACTTTGATTTAAATCAAGGCCTTGTTCATAAACCGTTACGTGACCTTAGGAAAATTACTTAATCTTTCTCACATCATAGTGTTGTTAGTAAGGAAAAGACAAGAACACTTTTCAAGCAGGGACTGTGAAGATTAAATGAAAGTGTGAATGCCAGGCTCATTAGATACGCTGGGCATGCTGAGATACTCATTTTTACTTCATTTCCCAATCTGACTAATTTATAAGCAAATTTTAAATCATTGGTACCATATAAATTGATTACAAAGGTGCCTTTTGTAAAGGCAAAGGAAGGTTATGGTGGCAGGCTGTGGGCAGTGGGTAAAATGCAGACTGAATACTAGAGAGCCAAGAAATTTTGTCAGATTTTGTAACAGAAAGTGTGCAGACAGTAGGAATTTTAAGAATGGCTCTTTTTCCATCATAGCCCTGCTATCTGTGCGTGAATGTGTATGTCTGTGATTGTGAATGATAGAGGCGGAGATAGTGAGAGAGAGGGGAAAAGAAAGTAGGAAGTAACATCAAATCCATGTTTTCTATTACACCTTTAAAAAAACAAGGCTAATTATTTTATACTTATAGTGATTTTGTCCTTTCTCCAACATAGCATATTTCTATAAAATAACAGGATAATACATATTTCTTGAAAAGCTTTCCTAGTAAAAAAAAACCTATTATATCACCAGGAAGAAAAAGAATAAACAACATTCTGTTTTTGATATTTGTTTTAGTTTTACCATTGGAAAATTAACAGTGTGAAACTTAGTTAATAAATATTAATTGAACAATAAAAAGACCATAAAAGATTTTTTAAAAAGTTAAACATTTAGATTGTCATGGCCATTTACTTGTTAACTATAATATGTAGAGCATTAAAGTAATCCAAGATTTATAATCTCAGGATTTTTTCTATTAGTATATAAGGTCTCAATTGGCTTGTGAAATTCATCTGAGAAAAAAGAAAATAACCTATCTACTCCTGTAGATGCATGAATAATTTCTGGGAAAGACTGATATCCTCTGCTCTGACGATTCCAGAAATATATTTTAAAACATCAAATTTAAGTCTTCTCCATAATGTGTCAGGAAAATTGGAAGTAATTTAGAAAATTAAATTTTATGGACTCATATCAGTAATGTCAGAAATTAATGACTTGTTACAGAGGAAACTCCAAAGTGCAATATTAGAGAATATGAAGTGAAGCATTAGTACAAGTTTGTGGGTCACTACACAGCACAAAAGGTACAACCAAAGATAAAGGACAAGATGTATTATAAACTTGTTTCCAATATAAGAAACACTAATAAATAATAAAATATACAGGATATATTTTAGTGTATATAGTGTATACACAGTAGTTCGTATGTGTATACAATGTGTATGTATACATATGTATATGTGTGTGTATGCACATAAAAATTTTCCCCAAGAACAATTATAAACTCTTGAAAAAAATATAAACAATGGTAACAACAGCAAAACTGTTTTATTGCATTTGAGACTGATCAAAAGGAGGGTGCACCTGGAACCATATAACCTGGGTGAGACTACTCTATTTTTATATACAAAACTTTTCCTAACTCCTGGGCTGCCCTGCGCTGCACATGCACAGGACCAAGTGTATGAGCAACTCAGGAGGTGGACAATAACTGAAAGCTGCAAGAGTGGGGAGATTTTAGCAGTCACTTCTAATAGAAGAGACAGAATTTTAGAGTTTAGGTCTCACCAAACTAGAGAGTCTCAGTAAACACCTTGAATTTTCCCAGAAGAGGTAGTCCTTAGGAGTAAAGACTATGCCTGCGATTAAGAGATTAACCCTAAAACGAAGGGCAAAGCCAAAATAGATTTACCCTAACAAAATATAAGGCTGATTTCCACAAATTTGAATGTTCCCTCCAATAATTTTACTGCCTGCTACAAGAAAGTATGGCAGTTTTCAGATGAAGACAATAGCATATAGAATCTTAACACCATATCTCACAATCTTCAGTACACAAGCAAAAATTATTATAATACACATATAAAAATGTGATTCATATTCAAGAAAAAGAGGAATCAATAGATTCTTCAGTTAGCAGATAAAGTCTTTAAATAGCTATGATAAATAGGTTAAAACAGTTACAGGAAAAGTCGGTTATAATGAATTAAAGGATGCAGGCTCTCAGGAGATGTATCGAAACTGTTACAAATGAAAATCTTATGTCAATATCTGAAATCAATACAAAGCACTACATTTCATTTCAATTATGATTATGTGAATGTTGACAATAATTATTTGATAATACTTGATTGATTTTGTTAGTATCTCATCACTTTCTAAAATTACACTCCTATAACAAGACTTTTTTTCTATCACTACTAGAAGAGAGAAATAATTTTCTTAGAACATTTAAATTAGCAAAATCATTGAAGTGTTGAGTTCCCATTAACTGCTGCCATTTTTGTCTAGAGTCTATTCTTGTTAGCAACTCACAAAACACGAAAATTAGTGTACAATGTCTTATCAAAAATTAAAACCAGATTTGGAGAGCCAACATGAATCATGATCTTTTAACATTTCAATCATAAACATTAGAAGACCGTGATTCATTTGAATCATGGTTTAAGACAAATAAGCAAGCAAAATATAGCAAAATTTGATTCATTTTGAAGTATTCTACCCTCCACATTAAGTATAAACTTCCACATATCATAATAATTTTTAAAGTAATAACTCATTTAAATAGAGAAATAGAAGAATTTAACTGTCATACATCCCCACTTTGAAAGAAATTGTGTTCATCAGTCATCCAGGAATAAAGGCAATTGGGAGAAAAAAATGTCCCTCAAGACACCAATGAAGTTTATAGGTAAAGAAGAAAAATGAGGAGTGAAAAATAATGCAATGTATTGAAAAATCAGTGTCTATGAATTTAGAAGAATCAAATTCTCAGTGCTCTTCAGTCTCACTTCAATGGCATTTGGTCATAAAGAAAAAAAAATCCAAGGAAACAGATTCATTGATTCATTTTAAAAGCATATATAGAGTTCCTGAATTATGCTAGACACTCTCTAAATTGTTGAATATCTGAAGGTGATTGGGACATGAACCCTGCTCTTCAGCTTTGTAGTTTGTTGGAAGAGATAGTTAAGCAAGTGGATGTTTTCTATATAATGTAGTAAATTGCATGCTAGAATATCCCATGTGCTATTGTAGGTGCCTGAATACAAACTGGGGATGAAGGTATGGAGGCAAGAAATAACCCAGTGAGAGGAGGAGAAAAGTGGTGGAAGAGTAAGGGAGAGGAGTGTCTTAGTCACAGAAAATAAACATGCAAAACTTATATCTCACTCTAGTACTAAAAACCGTTTGACTGACTAAGATGTGGTGTATAATATGGGATATGCTGATGGAGAAACTGGGAGAGAGAGATGGAAATGAGATTAGGAAGGGGTAAGTGCAATTTAGAGGCCAGAGAGGCCAATGCAGGATTTTAAGGAAGGTATTAATAGATTCACATCTTAGAGAGATCACTTTGAAGACAGTGTAGAATGGATTTTATTGAGTGAGATTTAAAGGAGGCAGGAGGATCATCAGTAGACAAGGATATTTATCTAGGTCAGCAATTATGTAGATCTAAATAAGTGTAGAGCAGGAGCTTATGAAAGAGGGGAATCTATTTGAGTGCTTTCAGAGTTCATTTGAAGGACCCTGTTACTGATTGGATTTCAGCTGATGAAGGGGAGATATTATAGATTATTTCCAGTTTTTGTTGTTTTTGTTTGTTTTGATCTGAACTACTATTCAGCTATGAAATGGGGAAGAAGAATTTCAGGAATAACGATGATTATATCATTTTGACCATTAGCGTTTATTATATTAGGGCTGGGGTGAGAGATGATTAATAGAATTTTGATCTGGAGCCTAGAGCCTGGACCTCAGAAGAAAAAGTCTAGAAATGGGCATTATATAAATGTAGATTTAGAAGTAATTTTCAAGGGTGTTGATGTAGATGAAATTATCCAAATAAAACTATATGAAAGCTATAAAAATATGAAGAATGGGCCACTGGGGTAAAGAGTAACATTTTGGTGGTAGTTAGAGGAAAAAGAGCCAGAAAAAGATACTGAAGAGGAATTGCCTGAGGGAAAAATAGAGACAAATACCATAGGAGAAACCTCTCAAATGGTGAGTGACCAGAAGATATCTATTGCTCCAATCTGGTCAGGTACTGAGTCTCTTCAATGCATTTAACAACAAAGAAGGCCAAAGTAACTTTTGCAAAGATAGTTTCAGGACAATGGTATGTTGGAAGCCAAAGAGTTTTAACAGGAGGAGTAAACAATTCCTAAACAAGAGGAGAATGCGAATGTAAACAACACAAGATCAAAGAGATGTGAGCATGCCTGCCTTTTGAGGGCAATCATAGTGAAGTGAAAGATGGGTTAAGTGATGAAGAGTACTCTTGAGAAGGAAGTGCCAAGGATCCAGAACACAGGTAGTCCATAGATGAAGAACAGGAGAACACCATGACCAGAGGAAGATCGCAGAAACTTGATGAGGTGTGCAGACAATGTGCCTTGCTGGGAATTGTTCCGTCCTGCAGAACAGAGGTGTTGCTGTGGAGTCATGGACCTCAGTTGCATGGGACAAGAAGACCCAGAATTGTTAAGGCCATTGGGGAAGGGCATTCACCAGCTTTAAGGAACCACACTTCCTAAAATTAAAATAAAATGCATATTGAAGTTTGAATCAGAATGAATTGGAGGATAAAAATTAATGGGAATGCTGTAAGGTCATTTGCTGGATCTACCTGCCCTCAAATTGGAATACACCTATGACTGTCTTAGAAAAAGGATTCAAAATATGTAGATTCATCATTTTCTCCTTAAAATTAATATCAATAAAATTAGAAGCAAAAAAACCTAAAAAAACCAAAAAAACAAAAACAAAAAATAACTAGAAACTTCCCCCCTCCCAGCCAACTAATATAACCTGGTACTGTAGCTGGATGAAAAAAAAGAATGATTATGTGTGAAGCATCACAATTCGGAGATGAGAATCTGATCTGTGTTGTTTAATCATCCAAAGATATGGATTCCATAACTTTCCTCCAAAACTTAAAAAAAATATTAAAGGAAAATAGTTCCTTTTGCTCGTGGCAAGATATTTTTTGGTTTATCATCACAGAATATAATAGAACAGCCATTTGTATGCTATGCGTGCACTAAAAAATGAAATCATATAGCAAAATGTTCCTGAAGCAGACTTCCCTTTGGGGCTGTTGGACTTGTAGGTGCAGGTAAAAACCTTCACATTTGAATCATTTTCTCAAAGCTGCCTAAATTCTAAGATCTCTTATAGGAAGTTAGGAGAACAATAGAAACCGAATTGTAAGGTCCAAGGTCTCCCACTGAACGTATTACAGGTGATCCCCAAGTAAATGCAACTTGATTTATTAATTATCTCCCAGCAGTGGAGGTAGAGCTCTCTGTACAGAGTCCTTCTTAGTAAAATGCCTGGTCTGGTAATGAAATGTCCTATGAGATGTCCCCTGATATCTTCTGGCTGGAAGGGAGATTGGGATTGTGATGATGGAGACCTGGTTTGTTTTCACAGTCAAGTGAATGAAGCAGTGTTTTCTCCATGAAGGCTCGTTTTAAAATAAACCAGTCTGTGGTGTTCAAGCTGGATTAACATGGTATGTGAGCTTATGGCCATCAATCGTGCATTTTCAATTTCCAGTGAGGCATTGTTAATATAAAAGAAATTACTATCTCATACTCGATCTTCTGTCTTTTAATCAGCATGGATAACGCTGAAGGACCTGTTGTTTATTCTAATTGATACCGAAGTTTGTATTCCCTTTTGGTCTGCAGCTGTTATTCTGTCCCTTGTTTTCAGTTTTTTTTAAGATGCTCTTTTCCTTTACAGATTTAATATGTGAAGCATGTATGTGTTCCTTTAAGTTATCAGTGAAAATCATTATTCTCATCTGGACTTAGATGTCTGTGGCAAAAGCTTTAGAAATTCCAATTTCAGAGATTTGTATAATGCTGCCAGATCATGTTGGAGAATGATGGAATAATGAGGCAGAAATAATCTGAGATTAATACCTGAGAATGAAAATGTGAAAAGTATTCACAATGTGTTATTTCTCTGGTTCTAAATATTTCCTAATAAAAGCAGATTAAAGTCAGGTTTGGAAGGAACATAAATGATTTGAAAAATACATAAATTTGGAAATGCACTGAGGAAAGCATATAGAAGTACAGAGAATCATAGTCCTTTAGGATTAACCATCTCAGCAAAGTAGGAGAGGAAATTCTCTCTGAAATCTTCAGAAATGAAATAAAAATAAAAACGGGAACACAAAGACATCTGAAAAGAGAAAATAATTAGAATCACATACATAAAGGGTCTGTGCAACATAGTGTGACAGAAAACAACAACCTCGACAACAACAACAAAATTATTTTTGTATTTGTAATGATCTGACCTGGAAGAGAGAAAAATCGAGTATAGGGAGGATATACTGTTTGCTGAGAAGGGTAATGAATATATAGATGGGAATTTGCAAGTTGGGGACTATTTGAATTATGGGAACAGTACTAAATCTGTCTTTGAAAACTATGGGTGCATGGTCTGTGGAGCAGAGAAATGGATCAAGGAGGGGCTGCAAGAAGGAAAAGTGGGGAGTGAGGAGATGAAGAGGGAGAGAGATGGACGTAATCACCTGGTTGCTGACTTGAGAAGACAGGCTAAAGGAGTTTTATGTTCTGAGAGGCAAATTCTCCCTTTTGACTAATCTACAAAGTCCTTGAGAAAATTTACATTTTCATTCAGGACATATGAAAAAAATGGTATATAAGAACTTAGTTAAAAACCAGGTCACATAACTAATGGTAAATGAAAACGGAGAGTCCTGGGAACGGGTTGCCATTAAACATGCGGGGAGTTAAGAGTCACTCACAGAGTGCTGTGCTGTGGGGCCTGGGCGTGATGCCAGGCATGTTAACAGAAAGATTACGTAATGATGGGAAGGTGAAATCATTTCCAAAAGAACTGTTTCTTTGAGTGCAGGAATGAAAAAAGAAATGCTAAGGGCTTTCACAAGCAAACTGCCAACTAGGGATGAAAAAGAATAAAACCTTCAAGTCAAACAAACAGAAAAATGGTTTCAATTGTCTTTCAGCCAAAGTTAAGCCTGCTGGAATGAAGGGGAGAGGAGCACTACAGCACTACACTAGCCCTCATTTAGTGCACTCTCTCTGCCTTGCTAGGGAACTTGCATCTTCGTAACAGAGCAGAAATACTCCTTGGGGCCGGCAAGCAGCCAGAACCCTGAAGTGACTTTATCAGAGGGTTCCTTTCTCAAAATGATGAATGGCATCTTTGTTATGGGCTGATTGTGCCCTCCTCTCAAATTCACATGTTCAAGTTCTAATCCCCAGGACTCCCAAATGGGACTATATTTGGAAACAGGGCTTTAAAAAACTAAATAAGATACAGTGAATGTCCTATGGGTGGACCCTAATTTAAAGTGACTGCTGCCCTTATATACAGAAGGAAGTCACATGAAAACACTGGACGAAGATGGTCACCTACAAGCCAGGGAAAAGAGACCTCAAATAAACCAACCCTGCCGACACCTTGATCTTCTGAGCCTCCAGAACTTGAGGAAAATAAATTTCTGTCTTTAAGTCACTTAGTCTTGGTTGTTTGCTCTGGTTTCTCTAACAAACTCACACATTTTCTTTCCACCTTTCTCCCCGTTCCCCATCCCCTCCCGACTTCTAAATCATTAGTGGCAGGTATTATGAAATACAGCTGATACTTGTATTCTGTTACCTAACCTAGATAGATGCACCGTGAGTCTGAGACATGTGCGGTTCACATAGCTGCTCCTGGGGCTGCCGTGGCTCATGCAATCTGGTATCTCTTGCTGATTACCTGCAGCAGAGAGAGCCCTTGATTCTGTCAACGCCTGTGTCCTAGCTGTCAACCAAAAGGACACTGAGAAAGAAACGCCTGTTCTTCGTGTATTCTTTGGGGTTGCGGAAAGGAGTTCTCTTCTTAGGAAAAGCTTCATGGCTGATGTTACAAGCTGAGGGCATGGACAGAATGGGAGGTTTGTGGAAATGTTTGCTAGGATGGCAGACCTTCTACGCTTCTACAGGTATATGTACGACGTAAGCCTAAGAGTATATACCCTGGGCTATCCAGCATTCTGTTAATTGAGCCTCTCTATTAATTACTGTACATGGTCAGGTAATTTATATTTGATATTGATAAAGTTAGTCCTGCAAAACACTGAAGTGTTTTTCTCCTTTATGAAAGAAAGGAGGCTTTTTTTTCCAGCATAGCTTGATGTTAAAGGAATTCAGAATTGTATAATGAGCATTATATGCATGCATATAAACTCCTTTTACTGACTAGAATTTTTAGCTTAGTGGAATACTGTGTCAAGAATCTGTACAACAGGGAGAATCCTATAATTATTTTACTTGTGGCAGGGCTAAGAAATATTTTTACTTAATAAAATATGGAAACTTTTCAAGAATAGTTTAACTCATTCGGCAATAGATCAGTAGACTTCATTTCTAGTGCTGAGGGTATTAATATAGTCCTGAAGACATTCACTTTAGCCCATAGATTTAGACTAAAAATCTTTCCTGTGTGTCCCAGGACGAAGGGCAGCGCTCCAGGATGGAACTCAGGAAGTCTAAATTCCAGAACCAGTTCTCCCCTTTCATGATTTTGACTTTTACCAAGTCACATCAGGTGATTTCACAAGCAGAAGACTACGCATTATTATTAATACAGGCTGTATGATCATGATGCAAAATTAAATAGGAATAGAAAAAGAGAGGTGATATTCACTCTCTTACTTTTGAGAGCACAAGAATGGCTGCATAAATGGCCAGTTAGCCATTCATCTCTTTCAAAGAATGTTTTACTAACCTGTTATTAACTGGGAACTCTTGTAAAGAGGAGCGATGCTATCAATGGAATTTTCTGCATGGGTCGAAAGATCTTTTTTTAACAGAATTGGAAATAATAAAAAATAGAAATAATGAAAAATATAAATAGAAGCACGTAGTTCTGGCAAAAGGATTTTTCTCTGCTCCTTTGACGGGCTTCAGGAAGTTGGTGGTGTGGAGAATGGGAGGAAGGAAGGGACATGAGCAGGGGAATATGGGCTCACGGTACTCAGTAGGTAGTGCACATATATTCACAGTTATTATGTCCTTCAGAGGGTGCGATGGAATGTTCTTCTTATCAACATTTCTAATCACAGCACAGAATAGATTGATCGAAACTGGTACTCTTAGATTACAGAAGTGTGAGACATTTCCCACAGTTGTAACATGAGCTGTCATCGTTCTTAGCACGAGTAAGTGTTCCCTCTGCTGGAACACACCTCCAGCTGCATGTGGACCATGTCCACCTTGCTGGGTTCGTCCAAAAGTGAATTCATATTCACTCCAAATTGCTGGATTTGCTCACAGGTAAATTTCTTGTCACTAGCATCTCAGTTTTCTCAGCAATTGAGTCTTTAAATAGTACTTTTAATTTCCTCTCAGTCTTCATATCTAATCAGTCACCAAACTCCGATGATCATTTTAAGTTTTTCACATTTATCTCTTTCTATTTCATCTTTACCTTCTCTAACATTGACTCTCTTGCTTATGTATCTCTAAAGTAAGATAAAAACCTTTCCTATCTATACTGGAGCAGTATTGTGAGTGTAAAGTAAAATAATGTAGAGATTGTGTGTTATAAAGGTTATGGAATTGGAAAATTTTTTCATCACAGATTCTGATCTAACTTCAGACTGCATTATTACTTTTTTGCCTTATCCTTGGTACACTACTGCAGTGCATAGAAATACATTATGTATATTTTATATGAATACATATTTATATAAGTAACGGGCACAGAACTACTGCTCATAAACAATATCACATTGCACTATAAACGTAAGTTAATCCTCTAAGTATTAATGTTTCCTGTGATTTTCCTTCCTATTCTGTTCCATAGTGTTCCTAAGAAATATTTGCCTAAATATGTGTCAAAGCACATAGTGTTTCTTCCCTCCAGCTAGATAGGGCTCGGGATAGGAGGTGGAGGTGGAGGGGTGGCTGAGATCAGAGAGAAAGAAATGCAGGAACTGAAGTGTTACAAATTAGAAGAAGAATAATTTTATTTTTGAGTGCAGGGGACTCCATACTGAACTGACCTTAACTGTGGGACTTTCCATCTGTATCTCTGCAGGATACATCATTTGCAGATAATAATATAATATATGTGACTTTGGTTGCTTGAGTGGGGTCAGAGATATGAGGAAAAACTTTGGCGTGTAAGCAAAATCAATTGCACATAACCCATTAGAAAATTTCCAGTGAGCTTGGGCCACTAATATTTCTGACCTGAAATATAGTGTCTTTTATAGGATTTTGTAGGGTTAAATAAAATCACTTGTGCACAATGCCTAGTATACACTAGATGTTGAATAAATGATTCATGAATTGCAATCATGGATATTTACAGTTGGAAGAGAACTTAGAGATGATATATCTCAATCTTCTCATTTTACAAATAAGACAATGAGCCCAGAGAAAAATGATGATTCAAACAAGAGAATGCTGAAATATACCAGGTCTAGCACTCAGCTGTCCTGACTCCCAGTTCTCCTTCCACTGTGTTATGTAGTCTTTCATCTTTTTTGTTACATATCATATGTATCAGTCTCCTTCCTAGTTTTCTTCCCTTGTGTTAATCCCTCTCTTTCTCCCTCCTTTTTCATCTTGCTGTCTGACACAGACAAAATCTTGTGCTTATTTGGCTTTACAAATCTAGATTTTCTCCAAATATAAGCAACAGTTGCACTTATATTGGTCTACTGATATTTGGCAATGGCAGTGTAATAATTGTGAAAAAAAATTGTGTTTTAGTTGTGCAAAACCATTAATATCAGTATGCTTGAGGGTGTTATACTAACTAAGGGCAGTTTGTTGGGGGAGTTTGTTGTTTTTATTTCTTAAGTATTAAAAGGAGCTTTAGAATGTTTAAAATTGATCTGAACAAAAAACAAAATAATACTATATATTAAGCTGATTTACAATTTTTAATGATCAGCAACACATTTTTAGTGCACATTTTTGTCTATCTAAAATAGATACCTCTTCAGTTTGGTAAATGCATGCAGGCTTAATTTACTGATGGATTGTTTTCGAAGAATTAATTTTTAAGTTGATTGCTTGTACTGGAAATAAATTTTAAGTTGACTGCTAGTACTCAGAAATAATTATTCTTTAAAAGCAATGTTATGTATGTTGGTTAATCTTCAAAAGCCTTTTAATTCAGAATATATCAATAAATAATACAATAATATAATTCAATTATATTACTGGTAATTAAATAAAAAAATAAATGAAGAATTCCTTTATCTTATTTATTCCCCCCCATACTTGGAGCAAAGCATGGAAATGATCAGTATAATAGAGAGGTTAAGAACATGTTCTCTAGAGGCACCTGGGTGGCTCAGCTGGTTAAGTGTCTGACTTGACTTTGGCTCAAGTCATGATCTTCGGGTTGTGAGATCAAGCCCTGCATCAGGCTCTGCACTCAGCAGGGGAATTTGCTTGAGATTCTCTCTCTTCCTCTGCCCCTCTCCCCACGTGTGTGTGCACTCTCTCTTTCTCTCTCTAAAATAAATAAATAAATCTTAAAAAAAAAAGGCACACATCCTCTAGAATCAGATTTGCTGGGTTCAAATCTTGACTTTATCATTCAGTATATTAGGCAATTCTATACCCCATCTATTGACTGCTTCTTCATCTGTAAAATGAGATAAGAATAGTATCTTCCTCATGTGCTTGTCAGAATTCAATTGGCTCATCTATTTAAAGCACCTAAATCAAGTGTCTGGCACATAACAAGAACAATAAATGCTGTTGCTTTTATAAAGCTATCATAAGCATTATTTTTATGAGTGATCATAATTAGGTTTATTTTTGTCTCACAAATTGATGAAAGTAAGTGTAGACTGGAATTGCATATTTATGAGCATTAGGTACCAGACACTTTAATACATACATTATCTTGATTAGCACTCTCCGAAAAGTATCAAGAAAAGAAATAGTATTTTGGTATTTTATAAATGAGAAATGGAAGGTGAGAGATTAAGGGTGAGAGAACCAGTAGTCAATAATCCAGGAATCAAACCAGCCTATCTGACTCTACAGCTCATGTTTTGTTTTGTTTTTTCCCCAGTAACATTGTACAAATATGTTACACATGTTTGTGCTACTGCATGATGTCAGATATGTAAGGAAGTCATAGTGGCCCTTTTCTTACAAAGAAATCTTTAATTATGGCTCAAGAAACTTAGTAGCCAAAATAAGTTATATATGTGACACGATATAGTTAAAATACACGTAATGTATAATAAGAACCAAGAATAGAGAAAAAATATTTCAAATACCAGAATTCTATGAGCAAAATGTTAAAGTAAAGGAATCTTAGTTTTTTTAAGAACTTAATGATAGAATTACTAATTTTCTTCAATTCTTACTACAGTATCACAGTAAATGAGAGCAACCCTGGTTGCAAAATAACTAGTTGGTTTACTGTTATGCCTTTTTAGAGTAGCACTGATAAAAATATGGTAGTGGCATTTAAATTTCAATCTACATTAATAAAATAAATTAATTTTCACTTCTCGGTATAGTGCCTGTACTTGGTGTTCATTCTTCAGGTACATGTGGCTAATGACTATCACATTGGATGGTTGAGATACAGACATTTCCATCATTGCAGAAATTTCTGTTGGACAGCACTAGACTAGAGTAAGTCAGGATGTGTAATGGAATGACCGGGCAGAAATTTTTAATGTGCAAAATATTGGCCAAGGGTGGCTGCCAATTCTTTGCAGTTGAATATAACAGGAGAAATGGTCTCATCTTGCATTCCATAGTACTGAATGGGCTCCACGTACACAATTATCAGCTGTGTAAGTTTGGGCCACTTTCATCCTCTTGGAGCTTCAGGTTCCTGATTTGTTAAGTGGAAGAAAACACCTTCCACCAGGCCTACTTCCTCAGGGAAATTATGAAGCTCTGTACAGACAGTATATAAGAATGCACCTTATATAACACAAATAATACTCAGACATAAAGTATCATTCTGAAACCTGGCTCTTTGAACTAAGTAGTTCTCTAAAAGAACACAGCCCTAAAAACTTCTGTCCAGGATTCAAGTCCAAGTTATGCCACTTATTAATTTTATAAGTTTGAGACTCAGTTTCAGTTTTCTGTAAAACAAGAAAAAGTCACATGAATATGTGAGAATTAAGTAATATATACGTGGAAGGAAGTCAATGTAAGTGGGTAGGGGGTTGGATGAAATAACTGAAGGGGATTAAGAGCACAAACGAACACAATGTAGGTCAATATTATGTTTAAAAAGTTAAGTGGCCAATTTTATACCCTTTGCTACCATGTGATGCTTTCTGATCTCTACAATACTGGCACGTATATTCACAGTAAAGTACCCACATTAACAGGTACCATTTACTGAGAACAGTTCTATTGTGCTAGGTACTTCTTGGAGTATTTAACATTCATTGCCTCATTTAATCTCTACAACCACATGGGTATGCCTTATTATTATTTTTCCCTCATATTATATGGTTTATAACCTCTCTTTGGCTCAGATAGGTTATATATCCCAAGATGAGTGCCAGAGTCAGCATTTGAACTTGGCACACTAAGAGTCTCTGTTCCCAGTCATTACATTCAATTGTCTCAAGTAACATAAAAGAAAACCATTGGTTTATCCATTCATCAACCCGTTCCATTTTTCCCTTACTAAGTATTTATGATCCATTTCTCTCAAAGCTAATAAATGTTATCTAATTCCAAAATCAAAAATCATTTTTAACTAGACAAAATGATTTTATAAAATTTTTATGTAAAAATAAACATGTAAGAATAGCTAGGAAAATTCTGGAAAGAAAAAAATTAAATGGAGTGGAAAGTTGTCCTGTCAGACATTAAAATATAATAAGTTTCATTAATTTAACATATGCGGTGATAATGCATGAACGGCCAGAAAGAAGAGAATAGAAAGTCGACTGAGTCTTAAACCCATTTAAGGGTTTAGGATATGATATTTGTGACATTTTAAGTTAGTGTTGGAAAAGGTGGATTATGCAATAAAATAGTGGTAAGTACAATAGAAGAGCATCTAGGAAATAAAACTGTTGGGCGCCTGGGTGGCTCAGTGGGTTAAAGCCTCTGCTTTCAGCTCAGGTCATGATCTTAGCGTCCTGGGATCTAGGCCGCATCCGGCTCTCTGCTCAGCGGGGAGCCTGCCTCCTCCTCTCTCTGTCTCTCTGCCTGCCTCTCTGCCTACTTATAATCTCTCTGTGTCAAATAAATAAATAAAATCTTTAAAAAAAAATAAAAATAAAAAAAATAAAACTGTTATCTCATTCCATAACTTGTATAAACTTCAGATAAATCTAAGTTTTAAATAATAAACACACATAAAACCAGTCAGAGAGTTTGATGCAATCTCACCTATCCATATGGTGATTTTACAGAACCTATAATAATTGATACCATTCTCGTGTGTGCATTTGTGTGTTTGTTCCTGAAGTATTCAGAATTTTAAAACAGTGGTCCAGTGTCATTCTTTCCTTAGCTAAACTAGAAAACTAGCTGTCTAGTTTTCCCAACATTGTCTATTGAACAGGCTGTCCTTCCTTCTCTCATTTTATAATCTTGGCTCCTTTGTTGTAAATAACTGATCATATTTATGTGAGTTTATTTCTAGCTGTCATTTCTGTTCCTTTGATTGATGTGCCTGTTTCTATGCTAATACCATGCTGTTTTCATTACTATAGCTTTGTAATGTAGTTTGAAATCAGAAGTATGAGACCTTCAGCTATGTTTTTCTTTATCCAGATTGCTTTGGCTATTTTTTTCCCCGTGTGTGTGTGTGTGTGTGTGTGTGTGTGTGTGTGTGTGTGTACGCGCGTGCGTGCGTGTGTGCATGCGCAAACACAGTTCCATTTGCTTGTTCTATTTCCCGTAAAAGATTCTATTGGAATTTTGATAGGAATTTGCATCAAATCTGTAGATTGCTTTGGGTAATATGGGCATTTTAACATATTAATTCTCCCAGTACATGAGGATGGAGTATCTTTCCATTTATTTGTGTTGTCTTCAATTTCTTTCTTCAGTGTCATAGAGTTTCAGTGTACAGGTCTTTCACCTCCTTGGTTAAATTTATTCCTAGGTATTTTCTTCTTTTTGATTCAGTTGTAAATGGGATTGTTTTGTTTATTTCTCTTTCTGATAGTTTGTTATCAGTGTATAGAAATGCAACAGATTCCTGTGTATTGATTTTGTAGCACTTGTTACAGATTTGGTATGCTAAGCTTAATTTTCCTGTGAGAATTCCACAATTTCTGAACCTGATCCCAATCTCTGCACCTGTGATTGCAGAATGAGAACTATTAATAGGCAATCCACAGAGAAATCTTTTGAAGTGATTGCCAAACACTGAAGGGCTGCAGACATTTCTTCTGAAAGTGCTATCTTTTCAAAAAGGAGTAAACACTTCCTCTTCTTGAGTACTCTGGCAAACCAGAAAGAGATACAAAGAAACTTTTCTCGGCTTTTCAAAATGATTGTTATCCACTGACACCCATAGAGAGCTGGAAGATTTAATCAAAGGATTGCAACCAAGCGGCATCTGCATTCAATGCAAAGCTCAGGTGTAGGAGGCACTCCTGATTGTGGGTTGTAACCCTGGGGGGGTGGGTAGAAGTTAATGAGATGGAGCAGCTTTTAGTTTCTTTAAGCTTCACTATTTCAATTAGATGTATTTTATAGTAGTATTATTCCTATCTATCATAAATTTCAGTTATTTTTTGACTTTGTTTTGGTCTTAGTTCTTTTTCTTGAAGCCATCACGGTTTTTAAAGACCCGATTCATATAAATTTTCATCATATCCTGAGGGAATATTTACATATTTTCCAAAATAAAAAAAGCAGATAAATTCTAATGATGCTCATTGAGTTATCTATCACCCAGAGCACAAACTGTTCTCAAAATATATCAGTGAAAATTTGATAAATTATCATGAATTTCTATATAAAAGTGCTTATAATATTTATTTTTCTTTATGGGGGAGATATTTTGTGATACATGACAAAAACTTAAAAAGATATTTTATAATTCTTGATTTTCATTTCCCTAGAAAATCTACTACTAAAATACTGGTTTTATACCTGTATAAACTTTAGGTTTATATATACATATACACATAGGTATACCTATACCTAAAATGTATGCCTATAGTAGACATTTTAAAGGAAAGAACACATGACAAGATATGTACTTCTTAAAATATAGAAATTTTAAAAGGGTTATATGGTTTTATGATTAATAATATGAATAAGAATATTATTATACCAAATTATTGGGGAAAGATGCATGGAAATAAGTGGAAATGTGTCATGAAGGCACAAAAATGAGGGAAGGACACAAAGATAGGAAAATCACACTGAATTATACACTAGCTTGTACATTTACATAACATATTAGTATTTGAAGTCTAAGTCCTATAGATAATATCAAGTTTTCTTTTATTGCAACAAAGTGAAGTACACAAAGATAAAACAATTGGTTATGGGGAAAGAGTCAGACACAAAACTTCTAGTTTATTCACAAAGCCAGCATTTCAGCAGATCCTCAATTAATCTGAACGCCTGCCACTGCTGACATCGCATAGCGAGCTCTCTTTTAGAAAAATGTGCACATGTTGTGTTACTTTATTTGCTACAGCTGTGTAGCTAAAGTAAGACAATTGCTAGGAAAAAAATTAGATAAATAGCATAAAATGTGATGTAAATATTAAAACACAGAGAAGGAAATGTGCTATCAAATTATTGATTCACCTTGTTTTAATGGATATTTCCTAAGACTAAGAGGCTTATAGGCTGAATTTGAAAAATTGAAAGTAACAATTTTTCCCCTTGTGGTTGGGCTGTTGTTGTTACTTTGGTTAAATGTAGTCACAGGAAATTTCCCATTTATATTTTTTGTTAAATTAATGCATAGAAAAAAACAACTCTAGGCCACTTGGAAATGGATTTCATCTTTAATGTAATTTATCTTAACTGTAAGTCTTGATAAAATCTACAGCCATCTTAAATAAAAAAATCATTGATTTATTAAAAGGACTAAAGCGAGAATCAGATATAAATGTCTGGACATGATTCCACATTCAGTTTTATGTTCTCCATATTGAAAAGGGTAGAAAATGGCTCAAGAAGAGGGAAATATCAACAGGAATTAAGTGCCTGCTTTGTAAAAGGCACAAAGCTGGGTGTTAGAACCACCAAATTTTAATACAGAAGGTCCTTTTTCAAAGCTCCATAGTCTTAAGTAGACAGGAATTCTGAATGTTAAAGAGATGTGTCTAAGATCACACTAATAGGGCAGTAAATAGACATCATTGATGGGGCAGCTGGGTGGCTCAGTTGGTTAAGTGCCTGATTCTTGCTTTCAGCTCAGGTCATGATCTCAGTGTCGTGAGAAGGAGCCGTAGTAGGTAAGGCTCTCCATTCAGCATGGAGTCTGCTTGAGATCCTCTCTCTCCCTCTGCCCTTCCCCCTCCTCTCAAATAAATAAATAAATAAATATCTTTAAATTGGAAAAAAAAATAGAGATCCTTGGCATCCAAAACCCCACTCTTTTTTGTCAGCCATGGGATCAAGACCAGACTGCATGCTCATGGCTCTATGTTCTAGGCCTTCCTAGTTCTTAATTCAGTCATCTAATATTCGGTCTCTATCTGTAGACTTACTTATCATGGCCACAGAGTTGATATTCTTGTTATTGATCAATTTTGAATAAGCTAGTAATGAGGATAGAGCTCTCTGGCGTGCTCCTCAAAGCCTCTGTTTAGACTGACATCATTCTCTTCATCGGCACACACGGAGCATCCATATTCAATCAATACTAATATGATTTGCAACAAGGCCATTTTTCTTTATCTGATTTTTTTTTTTATTTGACAGAGAGAGAGAGATCAAAAGCAGGCAGAGAGGCAGGCAGAGAGAGAGGAGGAAGCAGGCTCCCCACCGAGCAGGGAGCCCGATGCGGGCCTCGATCCCAGGACCCTGAGATCATGACCTGAGCCAAAGGCAGAGGCTTTAACCCACTGAGCCTCCCAGGCGCCCACTTTATCTGATTTTTATGAATATCAAAGGATAACTATTTTTTTCTGATATCAGATAAACTTTGTCACTGGTCTCTCTATAATAGGAACTTCTAATATACCACCTTTGATGAATGAATTAAAGTTGATCTGATGTAGTTCTTATTGTTTTCATTCTCTATGTAGCCACCATTTTTCTTACAGATGAATTTAATAATTATAATTATTTAAAGTATTAAACTATGTTTTATGTTGAACTCATATATCTATTAATGAATATAATTGATTCTCTATCTTGCTTATCACTGGTCTTCTAGAATTTAGTTCTACATAGTTACTCTAAGATGCCAGCAGACTCACACATATATTTTGGGATATATTTTGTCATTGCCAGGAATTTAATATCATTTATAGGAGAATGTCACTACTTTTTTTCACCCACATTGCCAAGAAAATAGTCAATATATGAGAATGCTAAGTGGGAGAGATAGATAACAACGCTTCTCTGTTTCCAAAGTGCAGCTTTCAAATTGCAGTTGTGTAGATTTAGTTGTAGATAAGATCCTAACTCAAATAAGCATTACAATGGCTTCTGAGACAGTATCTATAGTTTTCTTCTAGATACCTAAGGAAATGGAACAATATTGACAAGACTGAAAAAACATCAAAGAACACACTTGATTTCTTTTACCAAAACATACTAAATATGAGATGTTAGCACCCCATGCTCATTTCTTCCTTATACTGCATTTTATTTTAATCCAGAGTAGCAGTAAGCAAGGGATTAATGAAATTTTAATTTCTGATAAGATCTGTCATTCTAGAATACATTTTTTAAATTGCAAATGTCTTTTAAAATCAACTTGTGAGTTGACCACTAGATATTTACAAACTCTTTATATGCCAACATAAAGAGATACAGTTTCAACTTTTGTTGTATAATTGTTATGACTTCATGTAGATTGCTTTCATACATAGGGTTTCAGCCACAGGTAGCCAAAATCTGTGACTATATCCATGAGTAAGTAGAACAAATTAGAACAGGATCATTTTTTTTCTAAATTATTCTTACATTGGAATGTTAACATTAGTTTAACAAGCTCCGCAAACAGGATAATGTTAGAAAAGAATTTCCTTAAAAATTTTTAAAAACATTATAAATTTCAGTTTTCAATTTGAATATTATAGCAGTGCACAAAATAGTATACATTTCTTGAAGGAGAGCTTTGGCAAGAATATTAACCAGTTACTACCCCAAAAAACTGAACTAATGAGAGCTGAGACTCTGGGGATTCTGTGATTTTAACTGAAACTTTATATTTTGCTACTATTTGAAGATAATCTTATTTTAAGTGCCTGGATTCTTAAGTTAACCACTTTATTACATTAAAGGTACATTATTATTTCAATATGCATATTTCAATAGACTTCTATTGAAAGCCAGTGGGTATTTAAAATACAGTATTTTGAAATCTAGCACATTTACTCTAAATTAAGGATACCTGACTGTGCTATGAGGTACACAAAATGCTTTGAAGTTGTAAAATACACTTATATAAGAAGGACTTTATTAATATGATTGCTAACATATTTTGGAAGACTAGTTCTAGATATGTGACTCAAATGTCAGATAATCCTACCTGTTACCTCCTAGAGTTGAGTGAGCTGCTTAGAGCCATCGAATTTTAATACTGATTTTCAGTTTCAACACTCCGATTTTAATGATGAGAAAATATTTCTAGAGGTATTAACTTATTTCTCAAGACTAATATTTAGGTTTTTTACCTGGTGCTAGCTAGAACTACTGGTATTATTTTCAAACTGTGTATACATTTAGGCAGGTCAGATGTAAAGATTGAGTGGGGAACTTAATCCTCAATTATCTGACAGTTTCATGTTAGTTTAATTTTTAGGTTGCTAACTTCATTATTGCTCTGACATAGCAATTTATTTTACTGGCTGTTCTTTAGAGACTTTAACGTATAATGTTTGAAATTGGGCACAATTCCTGCAGATTGTGGGAGAAAGAGAAATGGAAGTAATGGTTCTCAATGGTGGCAGGGATCTCAGTGACTTGTCTAAATTTCTTAAGCTTTCATTTATTCTTGTTCATGTGTATTTGGGAGCACCATGACTCTTTTATGACTAGGAGGCTGGCTCAGAGTTGTTTATGGAGTCGTTTTTCCCCACGGTCATCATGAATTTGTACTACGTAACTGATATCCTCTTATTTAATCTCTGAAGTCCAATCTGTATTATCAAAGATGTATTCCCTAGAAGATAGCATATAATTAAAGTGCTTATCCAGAGTAGGATTTACATCTTTGACCTAAGTTGTCATTTAAAATATAAAAAAAATATGATTACTAGATAAATAACTATATTCCAGGCCACATAAGACAATATTTTAATTTTAGGTACAAGTAGAGAAATTAAGAGAAAAGCCAGCTCTATTCTGAAATTTTAAATTTTATTTTTTCTTTTGAAATTTTAAATTTTAAACAAAATGAGTGTTACTTCTACGATACCATTGATCATTCCAATACATGCCTATGAAAGGAATCCAAGGGTAAGGTGATTTATTATGAGAAGTCTGTGGCATGGACATCATTTTGGCTTATTTTAGCCCAGAACACAATATGACAGAAATATGGGCTGGAACCTTTAAATATCTTACTTTTTTGAAATGTTCTAGAAGGGTTCCTCTCTCAGTTTGAACTGGCATTTATACTTTGAAATCGTAGAGTGATGAAACAAAAAGTAAGTATTTATGCCATATTCTCATCAGTTATAGAAGGGCTAAAGACAAATTAATTCCCTCTTGCTTTTCTTCCCTCTGGGACTCAAATCAAAAATAAAACGGAACACTCACCCACATTAGCTTTTCATTTCTTGTTAGACAATATTACATGAATATGAGAAAAAGAGAGCTATCATCAACAATTACTGGGCTTATTTTAATTTGTTTAGGAGTAAACAAGAAAAAAAATGTTAAAAATAAAAGAACTGAAAGAAAGAAATAAAAGATGGGAAACTAAGTGGTCAGTACAGAGACAGACATTACTCTGAAATACCTATCAGTTATTTAATGTGATGACACCTAAAACATAGCTATAAAAAATATTACCCTCCCCAAAGTATACTGCAATATGAGCAAGATGTTGGAAAATGAGAGCTGAAACTACAAAGTAGAAAGAGAAACTGTTCATTTAAGATGTGTGTTATTTGTGTTCTAATTTTAGGGGTTTTGGGTTTTTTTTTGTGTGCAAAAGGCAGAGTTTAACTGTGCACTTCATTTTTAAGGTACAGTTTCTTTGAAAGAGAAATAAATCCATAATTATCCATANGAGAAACTGTTCATTTAAGATGTGTGTTATTTGTGTTCTAATTTTAGGGGTTTTGGTTTTTTTTGTGTGTGCAAAAGGCAGAGTTTAACTGTTTGTGCACTTCATTTTTAAGGTACAGTTTCTTTGAAAGAGAAATAAATCCATAATTATCCATATTATAGGCTGAAATGACTAAATTAATGTGTAAAGGTTCATGGTACTTTTTGTTTTCAAATACTAGAGACCATGATAAAATGTGAACTGAACATAAATCTTATCTTCCGTTATTTATCGATAACAGAGGAAAAATGTAACAGTACTAAAATGAAATCAATTTGCTACCTTAGATTTTAAAACATGATTGATCTTTATTAAGTGAAGGTTTGTAGGTAAGTAGTTCTTAAATTTTTGAGTGTTTTTTAAGGGAAGTGTCCATGTAGTAAGTAGTAGTTCTAAATAAATAAATGAATCACAAATGGAATAAATAATAATTGGCATAATCACTCTGACTCTTTTATCTTTGGGAAAACCTCTCTGAGTTGTATGAGGAACACTTGGACTGGAGAGAGGAAGATGGAATAGATAACTCTAGGTTTCTTTTCAACTCCACAAATTTTTTAACAATCTCACTGAGTCACATGATGATAGAAAAAAATCTTCATAAAAAATCCTAGTAAAATGTCAATATAATAAGTTTTAGAGAATTTTTGTTTCCTGTGAATTGTTCAACAATAAGCTTTTTCTTGCCACCCAGTAAGTAATAGGAGAGCATTAGTGCAGCTCTCATCTCTTAATCAGACATATGTGATGGCTGGGTAGAAATTAGATGGGGTTGGGGTAGGAGGGGAGGCATGTGTAGAGGAAGAGGGATAGGTAGATGGATATTAGGAAATTATAGTACATAGTAGGAGAGATTCCTGGGATAAAAGAAGCTTCCGGAAGATTAGAGGACACCAGGGGCATTCTGTTCAGTAAAGGACAAAGGTAGCTACAACTGCAGAAATAGAATCACTGGGACTTCAAGTAAAATTTTGGAAGTTTCAGGTGGGGTTATTGAGAACACTTTGGAAAAGGTAGTAAAAGTTCTGCTGTGAGTAAAATGTAAAAGGGACTGTCTATTCTGGACTGATATTGTACATAGACAATGCTTATAGAAGACATAAATTAAAAGAGAAAATGTATAGAAAGAATGAAAACAGGGAGAAAATAAGAGTAAAGCATCCAATCATATTAAAATGCTATGACTAGGTTTTCCCCCTCTCTGATGGGCCACTTACACAAATGCTAGGTAAAATTATATGGAACAGTACCTTTCTTTTAGCCTTTAGCTGCTCATGATACTTGTCACAGGTATCTCCTGGGATCTCTCCTCCCCAGAGAGTAATTCCAACAATGGTGTATGTGACACCCATGATGAGCAATGGCAAGCAGTACACCAGTATAATGACAATAATATGGTAACTGCAAGAAATGGAAAAAAACAAACAAAAAAACCACAAGTTGATACTGCATATCGAGATGCAATATGTGGAACTTTGCATTCATTACCTTTTAGATCATAATTGAAAATTCCAAAGAATATTTCCACATTTTCTCCAAGTCATCATTTCACAAATCCATCAAGATATCATGTTATTGTCTACTACTGTCATCCAAATGCTACCAGTTGATCCTTGTCAATTTCTGATTCATATGCAAGAACTCTAGCTGCATTGCAGTGCTGATTTAAACTACCCATGCTTTCCCTGCCTAGAGGTTCATGATGAATGCCATTTTTCTGCTTGGTAATTGTTGAATAAATCTAGTTAAATTTATCATCAGAGAGAGAGATGAGACAGAACAAATGAATCAACTGACATATTTTCTCATATGTAAAATTATTCTATATATCTCTGTAACACCAGTCATATTTGAAATAAATTGTTTTTTATTCAAATAAAAAATTTAATTAGGTACTCTAAGCCACTTTGGATCCACAAGTTATGACTATAATTTAAAAAATCAGGTAATGACATTGACATGCATTTTTCCAGTGTCATGACATATCTGATAGCATTATTAATTTGGTAAATAACATTCAGATGTATTAGTCACACCAGTGTCATGATACTATGAATTAGCAAACTAAATTCTAGGACTCCATAGCTTTCAATCAAAATTATAAGGATGCAGTTGGGGAGGAATAAGAGGACAACTGATAGTATAACCACACAATTAGAATTTGTATAAAGTTTTGCATAGCTTCCACTGTCTTAGGAAGGCTTTAAAGTAATTAAAGAATTTGGTACATTAGTCTTCTCAATATCTGTTTCTTTGTGAAGAGAATCTTAAAACTCCTTGACTTCCCATTTCCTGATAGCTTAACTATTGAATTACAGTCAGTGGGAAGCTATTCAGTCAACAAATAATTTAATTTTATTATCATGATTATTTATATTTTTTTATACAGCTAAGATTTGTTAATATCAGATAGAATAAGAGTACTCAGTTTAATAACCACTGCCTGCTTTTCCTTACTTCTTAATATTTTTCTTTAAAAATCTTGACTCTGGGCAGTCAGAGAAAGACAAATATCATATGATTCCACTTATGTGGAATTTAAGAAACAAAACAAATGAGCAAAGGAAAAAAAGAGAGAAAGAGAGAGAAACAAATTAAGAAACAGACTCTTAACTATAGAGAACAAGCTGATTGTTACCAGAGGGAAAAGGGGTGGGAGGGAATGGGTTAAATAGGTGATGGGGATTAAGAAGTATACTTGTGATGAGCACTGGGTATTGTATGGAATTGTTGAACCACTATATTGTGGTTCAACACTATATTGTGAAACAAATATTAAACTGTATGTTACTAACTGAAATTAAAATAAAAACTTAAAAAAATCTGGACATTGGGTATAGACCAGTTTGATAAACACCTGCGTTAAAAGATGACCCGTTACATTTGTATCACTTGTTATTGTTAAAGGGGAAAATAGGACACTACATAAGATTTTATTGAATTAAAATTTAAAGGATCACAATAAAGCATGCAAACAGGGGCACCTGGGTGGCTCAGTCGGTTAAGCTGTCTGCTCTTGATTTCGGCTCAGGTCATGATCTCAGGGTCCTGGGATTGAACCCCATGATGGGGAGCGTGCTTGGGATTCTCTCTCTCTCCCCCTCTGTCCCTCCCCTGTCTCTCTCTCTGTCTGTTTCGAATAAATAAACAAATCTTTAAAAAAATGCAAACAGTTGCCCAGTTATTTTATTTTATTTTTTTTTTGCTTTTTAAAAATGGGTCCAAAATATGAAATACCAAATTTTACCACATAGCATCCTTTCCAACCTAGTGTTTACCTTTCTTTAATGCTTAAAGAAGGGAACCAAGAGCCTACCAGAACTGCCTTTCCCTGGCCAGGATTTTAAAAGGGCAAACAACACCTTTGGGCTTCAGTTCTTCCCTTCTCATTCTTTTCTCAATCAGTAAGAACCCTGCTTTCATTTGCGTAATGCTTTCGTCTGTCTCCAGGGATCTTATCAATTCCTCTAGGAAATTCTCTAACTCTACCCCATATAAATGTCACCAAATTTTTCCTATTAGAAACCTTTGTGACTTATAAAACTTCTTGATCATATCATATTGTAGTATTTTAAACCTTTTTTTAAAGGATTTTATTTTTAATCTCTATACCCAATATGGCGCTCGAACTCACAACCCTGAGATCAAGAGTTGCTTTACCGAATGAGCCAGTCAGGCACTCTATGTATTATAATAGTTTAATATGCCTTTTCCCCCCAAGTAATGTGTGAACCCTTAAGGGAAATGCTTATGTCTTAACTGTTGCTCCCAACCTGTAGTTCCTTAAGTGTTTAATTAGTCGAATTGAAAACCACAACAGAGAATTAACTTACGTGAAATGTTGTTTGGGACCTTCCGGCCATTGCACATAGCAAAGAGTACGGCCTGGCATGACTTTAATTTTGGAGTAAAGACACTGAGGAAAGGCAAGTAGGAATGCTAGAATCCAAATACTTCCAATGACGATCTTGGTTGCTGTGGCAGACAGTCTGGGTTTCAAGGGATCAATAATGGCCATATACCTATATAAAAACAAACAAAACCATTTTGTTGTCTCTCTTGCTACAGAGTTAAAAATGGAATTTCAAAGGAGTTATCTCTCTGGTAAGCAAGTTAAGGAGGATTTTGCTTATGTAGAGGTAACAGAATAATAATCATGGTATAGTCTTAAGAATCAGACAGATTAAGTTTCAAGTCCTATTCTGTCACTTATTTAACCTTTTTGAAACTCAGCTTCATTATTTTAAAAATAGAAATAAGAACACCCACCTCATAGGGGTGAAATAAAAATTAATAGAAATGATGTAAGTGAAAGGTATCGATTATTTGGTGCTATGCCTAGCACATTATCAGAATTCATAAATGTCTGCTGAATGGAATTGGAAAAGTGCATAGTAACTGCTTAAAAATATGAGTTCTGTGCCTTAAGACCTCCATTTTTCTTCTGTATGTTTGACTGCTTACAAGAAAATTCTAGAGAACTAATATGGATGTGATTGACAAAGATGAGGAACCCCTATAAAGGATATCATCAACAACTCCATTTAAAAACATCAAGAGACAAGTTCAGGATTCAGATAATAATGAATAAGTCAAGTTTGACTGAGGCTGTGCCTTGTTGTTACCTCTAAAATTAAATTCTTGGTTTATCATGAAAATCTTTATAGTATCTATGTAACTATGTATAACATGATAGTTGTAGGAAAATATATTTGAGACTCTTAAAAACACACTTACATGTGGTTTTTAAAGTGCAGCTTTCTGGGAAATTCTAAACTCTGAATATGGTAGCAAAAGTCAAGCTATATTCACTTGAAATAGTAACTATGTCTAGGAGAATCAATTTTCAGTTTTAAGTTGGACATATGTCTAATTGTCCAATTCTGGCTAATAGAGCAGAAAATTAATTACAAATTATACAAAAATCAATTATATTTCTGAATTGCTATCAATAAAACATTATTTAAATTATTTTACTGTTGACCATTTTGTTTTTCTCAAATGTACTTTGATTTGTGCAAAATTTTCAAAGGCAACAATTTAATCAAAGAATGAATGTTATTTAAACCCAAACATTTAATCTTAAGAAGCAATATTTCAAGATAATGATCACTTATTAATTTGCTTATTGCTCTTTGTTTACAACTATTTGTCAGAATTGGACCTTTAATAGATATATTGGAACTTATCTATATATTACTAATAATATTAACTTTAGTTGAAGTTTACTTAAGGGAAATATCCTTAGTTTATTATGTATGACAGCTAATAGGTATATGTGAATGTTAGGTATGAAAAAAATCATAAAAACAGTACCATAATTTCAGAAAATTAAGTGAACCACACAAGAAAATAAAATTCAGATGTTTGAAACTGAAAATTGTTTAAATTGTACCTCTTGTGATTATTTTGGTGAATAATAGCTACAGTTACGATTGCTAACCATGAGCAGGCAATTTATTATATACATTATATATATTTAATATCTAGAACAGTCTAATCAACCAAATAATGTTATTATCTCTATTTTACAGAAAAGTGAAGAGTAAGGACATTAATTCATTAATTGTTCAAAATGACCCAGATGGTAGGAGCTAGAATACTAAACCAGTTCTGCCAGTCTTTGAAGTCTATATGTTTACGGACCGTGGCTTTGGATATAACTGCTCATGTAAGGAATTGTGGAAGAGAAAGAAAGATATACAAGGTAGATGCTATCCAAAGAATCACATTTTGCCTCCGAATCCAAAAGCACACATGTGCAATATTAAAGCATAGAAAGGTAATATTTGTAGTTGGGCATTTCTGTTTCCACTGCTGTTGATTATGATTCACCACAGCATTTCCCTCGTTATTTTGACTTGTTGCTTAGTGGGCATTTCTAGAGCCAAGCACGGCACTTATCAATAAGTTTTGTGTACTGAACTGAATATTCCTTAACTCCATCATCGTCTTTTGCTTTTTTGCTTTCCCTGGAAGTGTATGAATGCAATTTGGATGTTTAAAGAGCTGATTTTTTGAGACCAACAAGCGAATTTGAGTGACATGAGCAGGGTTAGAGTCCTGTATATACTACAGCACAAATAATTCAAAATGGTACAAGTTGTTTATTGATTGTTTAGGTGAATTACTCTATATCACAGAAATTATTTCCTGACAGGGAGAATACTGTTTTATATGAAATATATGAAAACAATCAATTTATATTCTCATTAACTAACACTTTAGTGAAAATAGAAATTTAGGAACTTCATGTTGACATTTTTGTCATTTCTGGTTTGATCCATTATTCACTCAACCAAACATTTATTAAATGCCCACTGTGGTATTCTAGACACTATAGTGATACAACACTGAGGAGAAATGAACTTCACAGAGCTTAGAGTCCTGTGAAGTAGACAGATACTAAACAAATAGTGTAAAATAAACATTAAATTACAAATATGACAAGTGTTACAAAGGCAAGAAATATATAGCCATGTGAATGCATTTACTGGGAAAAACATATTTAGACTGTGATTCAGTCTTCCCTAAGAAAAGTCAATCTAGGTTGAAGTTTGGAAAGGTGACTAGGCAAGGTGGCAGAAGAATAAAGATTGCCGGATTTGTAGACCAAAGAACATGTGAAAAACTCCTGTGTTAATGGCTTTTTATTTGTTGAATTGTGTGTCTCTAAAAAAGATATGTTTAAGTCCTAAACCCCTGTACCACAGAATGTGACCTTAGTTGGAAATTGAGTTTTTATAAAGGCAACTGAGTCAAAATAAGGTCATTAGGGTGGGTCTTAATCCAATATGATTGATTTAAAGGAGGAATTTGGCAGCAGAAAGAAACATATGGAGAAGGTCATACGAAGATGGAGAATTGAATGATGCATCCAAAGAAATCAGAGGGAGAGAGAAACCATGAGAGACTCTTGACCCTGGGAAACAAACTGAGGGTTGCGGAAGGGTGGGGAGAGGGGAGGTTGTTTAGTGGATGCGGTAACAGGGTGATGGTCATTAAGGAAGGCATGTATGGTGATGAGCACTAGGTGGTATATGCAACTAATGAATCATTGAACACCGTGTCAAAAACTAATGATGTGCTATATGTTGGCTAATTGAATTAAAAAAAAAAAAAAAACAACCCAAAGAATGCCAAAGACTGACAGCAAACCACAAAAAGCTAGGAGGAGGCAAGGATTTCCTTAAAGGTTTCTGAGGCACCATGGCTCTTGTCAACCCCTTGATTTCAGACTATTGTTTTGGTTTGGGTGAGAGGATTGCTGCTCAGAGTAGGGTGTTACCTGGGAGACTGAATTATGTTAATGGCTTGAAGAAAGTAAAGGAATGTTGAAACACTGTAGAAAGGGAGAGACAGTTGACCAAAGAAGTAGGTAGAATTGCGAGGCACTGCTGATGAAAACAGTTTGAAATTGGTAATTAGGAATTCATCATGGCATCAATATTTCCTATTCTTTTTTTTTTTTTTTAAGCTTTTATTTGACAAAGACACAGCGAGAGAGGGAGCACAAGCAGGGGATTGATTCTGGGACTCTGAGATCATGACCGGAGCTAAAGGCAGACGCTTAACAACTGAGCCATCCAGGTGCCCCCAATATTTCCTATTCTGTGACTCTCCAGCAGTAATAATTTGCTCAAAAGTAGGCATAAAAAGTAAAAGGATCCTTAGGCTCATCCACATGAATATCCTCTGGACCCTGAGAAAAAATGATCCAATCTGAGGTATAATATCACATAAATGATTGTCAGTACTTTTATTTTTCCTTTAAAGAAATATGTATCTTCAATGTGATCACGTTAGTTGTTCCTAGGTTTTTGTCTGAGCTTCTCACTACCATTCTTCCCTCACTAAACAGAGTCTCAAATATGTTAGTCCCTTGGTATGATTATTTCATACGTAATAGCTAAGGTTGGAATCTTTACTCTTCCAATTAACATATCACTTAAACAAGTTTAAAATCACTTTGTATTATCTTTTGAGTCGAAATTCGCAGAAGCATCCACTGAAAGCTCTTATTTTTAATGCCATCTTTTATCAATTTCCCTTTTTCATTCTAATGAACTCCTTTACCACTTACTTTTTTCTTGTATAATTGAAGGGTCTTTTCTGGTCCTTTAATGTCTAAAATGGGATATTTTGACATGACTTTTTCAATAAGTAAGCCTTTTCCATTTTGCAACTGTTCTTGATATCTGGTATAATTCTTCCTTTGTTAGCA
This sequence comes from Ailurus styani, assembly GCA_002007465.1. NCBI lineage: Eukaryota > Metazoa > Chordata > Mammalia > Carnivora > Ailuridae > Ailurus > Ailurus styani. Next base: position 6,224,208 of record LNAC01000032.1, on the reverse strand, counting down.
TTTTTATTAAGCTCTGTTTCCGGATCTTTTGTGCTTCTGCAAATTTTAAAATTTTGATATGAAGACAGAGTTCTCTGTTCAGATGGGTACTTGATTATATTAACAATGCAAAGAATATTTGCCTGAAATGACATGGATTTGGCTATTTTCCAGTTTGCTTCTGACCACAGTAGACAACGTTTTAGTTTATAAAGCCCATATATAAAATGCTATCTAGCTATTGTCTATGCAAAGTTAAAATTAGTTGCAACAGCTGTTCATGACCCATAAAATTTCAACTTCTGGCCTTTGGTACTAAGGCATTTTCTACTTGGAAAAATCACTAGAGAGAAATATAATCTTTTCTGAAATTGTATTTTGTAGACAATTTTGTTTTGTGTTTTTTTGTAAGTGTTTTAAAGAAGCAAGAGTGAGCCAATTAATCTGTTATAAATATTGTCTTAGTGAATTTGGGAGGGAACAGTATTTATTAAAATAAACCATATACATACATTCAAATATGTGTACACATATAATAGAAACTTCAAAGTATTATCAAGCAAGAAACAAATCAGTTTATTTACTCAAGTTTCTTGATTTTTAAAAAAGATTTATTTATTTATTGGTCAGAGAGAGAGAGAGAGAGAGAGAGAGAGAGCAGCAGCAGCAGGCAAAGGAAGAAGCAGGTTCCCTGCTGAGCAAGGAGCCTGACAGGAGACTCAGTCCCAGGACCCCAGGATCATGACCTCGGCCCAAGGCAGACACTTAACTGACTGAGCCACTCAGGCATCCCGTTTTTTGATTTTTGTAAGTAAAATTTGTAAATAGGCATTTGAGGGAGATTATATTTAAGAAATAAAATTTCCAAATAGTGAAAGTACTTGACCCTCGTATATATACTTTCAATTTAAATTTGGCCATTAGGTCTATCTATTCATTTATTAATCGAATATCAGCTATTTTTTTCAACTATTTCTTGAATGCTGTTTTCCAAGATTGTATAATAATCTTTGGCCGTATTGGTAAATGAAATAGATATAGTTCCTCCTCTTGTGGAATTCAGAGTCTAAAACGGAAGAAATACATTATTCAGGTAGTCACAAAATATGTTAAGAAATTACTACCTAAATGTTGCTTAGGAAACATTGCCTCTGGGACATTTAGTTAAACTTTCCTTGGAGCTTTATTGTAATGGCCTGGGCAAGTTCAGCACCCTCCCCCATGATTTCTAAGTGAAATCCAATCTGACCTATTTGGTACCCTCTGTTTCTGTTTTTGAATCTGTATAAAATACTTCATTGCACCCATTGTGAACGTGGCTGTGAAATTGTACTGATGATTCTCACAACAAATCCAGTTATAAAAAGCATTTCAGATTTCAAAATTTTTTTGGATTTAGGAGTTTAGGGGAGGGGAGGATACACCGGCAGTCCTCATCCTATGATTCTAATTTGACTTTTCTTCTCTTTGTTATACTCACTTTATATTCTGTAATTTTTAAAGAAACTCTACATGTACCATGGGTGACCCTGTCATTTACAATGTTTTGAGAAGTTTAGCCCTGTTCCCTGTACTGTCGGTAGGCTAGTCTGTCTAACATAATCCTTTGGGAAGTCTGCAAAATAAAATTGTATACACAATGATGTTATGAAGACATGTACTAGTAATTATAAAGCCTAAAACAGGGAATTTGACTTAGTCTGGGGTATAGGTGAAATGATGGTAGAGATACTAGTAGGCATGACTTCCCTGAGGAAGCAACATCAGTTTAGAATGGTAAATAGGAGTTAATTAGAATGAAGGTGGGATTGGAAGAGAAAGTGGAATAGCAAGTAAGTCCTGAGGTTAGAGAAAGCATGAGGTATTTATGGAACTAAAAAAGCCAGCTTCTCTATAGCACAGAGGAGGGAAAAGCAGAGGTGTCAAATGAAGCTGGAGAGGTAGGTATTCATCATGACTTCACGATATTATATATCCAATATATATTTAGATTTTATTTTTTGACAATAAAAGCAATAATTGCTAACACCTGTATCAGATGCTATTCTAAGAGCTTTATAGAAATCATTTAATCTTTAAATTCTATTTGTAGGGGCGCCTGGGTGGCTCAGTGGGTTAAAGCTTCTGCCTTTGGCTCAGGTCATGATCTCAGGGTCCTGGGATCAAGTCCCTCATCAGGCTCTCTGCTCAGCAGGGAGCCTGCTTCCTCCTCTCTCTCTGCCTGCCTCTCTGCCTACTTGTGATCTCTCTCTCTCTCTCTCTCTCTCTCTCTCTCTCTCTCTGTGTCAAATAAATAAATAAATAAATCTTAAAAAGAATAAATTCTATTTGTAGTAATTAAAAAATGAGTTATAACAAAATTCTACCTCATTAGTGAGTATGACATAAAACAATTTCTCCTCAAAATTTCAGACATGAATTTAGAAGTGGTTTTCTAAATTAACAACATAAAACTTGCTGCTAATGATTATTTTATGTTATTTATACTATCTCTGATGATAAATAATTCAAAAAATCAGAACATAATAGGTTATTTCATCCACAAAATATTGTAAAACTCTAAATCACTTTTTTAAAGTCTAATTTACTAACATTTTGTGTCATCTCTATATTGTCTCAGAAGAATAATGGGAACATACATCACTACTTCTATATCACTTTGAAAGTACTGCTTTCACAAAGTCGCCTTTATGTTATCAATCATATATTAAAAAGTTAATTGGCTTCTTTTTTAGGAAACTAATTCCCCCTGAAAATAGGTTTGAACTCTTGGCAGATTATTTTCCTGGAAGAAATATTAAAATATATCTGAAGTTTAAATTGACCTATATTTTTAGTATTCAATATTTTATAGAGATAACATAAAATATTATACATAATTGTGTATAGTATAATTATACATGATATTCTATTTATACTAAAGGTAATATGCTTCCCAAAATACATACAGAGCCTCTTTTCAAGGCAATAAGAAAAGATATTCAATCCAGTTTACTTTCATTTTATAAGGAAAAGAGTTTTTAGATAAAGAGGGAATTCAAAAGGTTTCCCCAAAATGGAGGAGTTAGAATAAGAGCTAAAGAAACTCCCAGGTGGGAGCAATAGACATGTCAAATTATAGTCCGTGGAATTTCTTAAGAAGAGAAGACTCAGGACACTTGCTGGCTTTAGTCAAATGTCCAAAAAGCTATAGTGTTGAAATAGTAGAGCAATTTTATATCACTATAGGAGGTAGAGCTTAGACTACAGTTTCTGGAGAAAGATGAATCACAACTTTCTAGAGGACAATAGATCGTCTTCAGTGGTAATAAGTCTTTTTTCCTTCTCTCTGTTTTTGAGGCACTCAGGAATCAGGAATAAAATGAGTCACCATTTACTGAGTGAATTAAAGGATTATAAATGTAAGGTGAGTTGTTGAAATAGATAAAAGTAGTCTCCCACACAACTTTGAGATTCTAATTTTAATCAGAGGGAGGTTGTCTGAAAACTATTTATAGTTGAGGTGCTTATCATCATAAATATGACAGGAAGCAGATTATTGGGACAACTGAGTGAAGTTTCTTACCACTTTGTGTGATTTGCAGGGTACTATAAGTATGACTCATATATCAAATGGTATTGAGCCAAAATTCACTTCCCCTGTAATAGCTTCCCCTCATAATTATTTGGCTTCCCTTTTTATATGCATTGATTAAATAAAGCTACATACTATAATTGGCACTACAAGTCAATAATTTTGGCAGACATTTTTCTTAACTAACAGCAACATAAGAGAATTATAATAGTGGGTGGAAACATTTTATATCTACTCTTTGACAGTGTGAATGACTTCAGAAAAAAATCAATGTTACTATGCATATATGAAAATATGTTTGTGTTTCAATAATAGGTTTTTCCCTTTTGGAAAATGAATACTTTTTTAAGTGTGTTCATTGTATTAGTCATATGTACATATGAGTTACTCTGAACTCCTTTATTTTTCTCATTTCCTTTGCACAATCATAAACCTTATCAGTTCATCCTCTGATATCACCAAGTCTATTCTGCCCTCCCTTCCAGCTCTCAATTCCTGAACTATTGGAACATCACCATAATGGGTTTCCCTAATGCTACTCTTTCTTAGCTTTCTTCACAATGTCTTTAAAGTTATCTTTCTAAATTATTTCACTGTCTCTTCACTTTTGACAGGATTAACAGCACTAAACAGCAGTGGCACTAAATATCTTACCTTTTGCTCAAACTTATTACATTGTATCAGTCAGAGCTCCAGGAGAAACAAATGGCACACTGGCATGGGAAACTGAAGAGAGTTTAATAAAGAGACCATTTATAAACTTAAATAAGTAAGCCATTTACAAACCCCATTTTACAAAGGCGTTAAAGGAAATCAACTTGAAACGAACATTCTTAGGACTAGCAATAGCAAGGAGTGGGAGGAGTGGGTGTTCCCCTTACCCGGTCTGAAGGATGAAAGGATGCTATAATCTGAAGTGAGGAGATGAACCCTTGGGGAGGAGCACTTGGCAAGAGATATGGATACTTTTGGAGGTTTAGCAAATTTGCAGCAATCCTGAATGGAAGGAATGGTACATATAACCCAAAGTTGCTCTCCTCTCTTCCTCCCATCTCCTCCAAGTGTCTTCCATTAGGCAAAGCCAAGAAGAGACCAGGGAGCAAGGGACCCTATAGATGCATTTAGTCCACAGAAATAGCCTGGTGCGAAAGGGGCAGAAAAAGGAGTAGAATAAGTAGAGAATAGATCTGAACTGAGAAGCGGAAATTGTCCAGCTCACATAGTCTTTAATAATTTCATCTTCCTCACCTTGTAGTTTCTTTGCTGGAATGGCTTGTCTTGCTCATGCCTTATTCTAAAGTTCTACAACTACTAAACTTTCAGCATTCTTAGTATCCACTCAAATTACAGAATGACCACCATGGATACCTTCCCTTCTCTCTGTCCAGAGTTAGTTTTTAACCTGCTCAGTGCTCCAACAGCGTTATGCTTGTATTTTGATTTTAGCTCATTGGAATTACTGATTTATTCTTCTCTGTTCTGTAGCACCTAACAAAGTTTAGTAGTGGACATCATAGTTGAATAACAACTGCAAATGGTTATTGCATATTTGGACAGTTGAATATTTGAAAACTTCTATGGTTGTTGAATGTTTGGATGGAATGAATAATCGTTTACAAATGAAACCTTCAGCATGTATACAGTTTTTAAAGGAATAGCTTTGTTAACTTTGCTAAATAGGAATAATATATGTAATATAGAGTATGATTATGAGGTTAAAATAACATTAAATAACACAGTGTATACAAAGAGACTTAGCTTATGTCAGACACAGTAGAAACTCAATCTAAAACGTTCCAAACTATGTTGAATAAAATGAAATTAATACTTAGGACAAAAAGAAAAACAAAACAAAACAGCTAAAGTGGTAAGTTTGAGACAAAAGTGAACAGAACAATTAGACATGGTTCTTAGAACTTGTGATTGGCATGGAGAGAAAAACAAATTTATGCCAAAATTCTGATCTAAGGGTTGTAAAAGCATCTTTTGGAATTGTCTCTAGCTTTTCAACACAAACCTATCCCATAAGGGTAGCACGGTATAGGTTATTTCTCTTCTAAATCTCCATCTGAAACAATTTTCTACATAGAGAGTAGTGAGATTTTCTATGCAACTTCATGAACATGCTCCATGAGTCAATTATTAAATGGAAAAATTCAGTGTTATGCTTGGAGATTTTAAAAATTCTTTGTGTATACTAAGAATTAATTCCCTTCAATTTTGTCTAATGTGGATCTACACCATATCAAACTCCCTTCTGAAATAAATAGCGGCATGTAGCAGCTCCACTAGATTATCTTTCAACTCATAGAAATGATGACACCCATCAAGCAGGAGGACTTCTACATTTTTGGGTATTTAAGTTGTGATGATGTAAAGGCTTATTTAACTGTGCAAATGGAAGAAAACAGGTAGAGATAACCTTTAAAGTTGGATTATAAAAATGGAAAATGAAAGCTCTTTCACATCCTATCTTTCTTTCTAATTATATTTTCATTATATCTTTTGAGGAATTTGTGCTCAAATTATTTGATGTAGGAAATGAGAGGAAAACAATTTTAAAAATTTCTTCCATTCACTCAGTCATAAAAGAAATATGTATCGAGTGCCAAATTTATGTAGTCATTACCCTTGAGGCTATGACTACAGTAGTAAACAAAGTAGATAATAGTAATTATGAAACAAATCAGATTACATAGATAGAAAATAACATGAGGCTACTATTTAGATGTGATTACTCAGTTCACATATGACACAGACTGAAAAAAATAAGAGGTGTCTACTCATTTCTTTGTAAGTTGCTTTTTTGTCCTCTTACAACACACCTATAAATAGAAGATAATTTTATTTTAATAACCTTTCTTCTTTGTAGGCCATAACTCTCCCATGCTTTCTTGAATAACAATATGCCAACAAATTAGAAAGCTTAAGTAAAATTGAAGAATTCTTGAAAGGAAACAAAAGACTGAAATTGACTCAACAAAAATAGAAAATCTGAATTTATATATAACAAATATAGATATAAAATTAGAAATTAAAAATCTTCCCACAAAGGAAAATCATATGCAGATGGTTTCGGTGGTGAATTCGCCTAAACATTTAATGAAAAAATATTGCAAATCCTTCACAAACTCTTCCAGTAAATAGAGGAAGAAACACTTCCCCTCTCATTGTGTGAGGTTAGCATTTACCATGTTATCAGAGCCAAAGGGAGTCGAAAGGTACAAACTTCCAGTTATAAAATAAGTAAGTAATGGGATGTAGTGTACAGCATGGCTCCTATAGTTTATACTGTATTGCATAGTTGAAAGTTGTTAAGAGAGTAGATCTTAAAAGTACTCATCACAAGAAAAAAATTGTAGATGTGCGGTGACATATGTTAACTAGACTTATTGGGTGATAATTTTATAATATATATAAATATCAAATTATGTTGTGTATGCAAAACTAATATAATTCCATATGTCAATTATTTCAGAAACATACAGAAAGTATTATCCATCATGGAAAAGTGGGAGTTATTTCAGAAATTCAAGATTGGTCTGAAAATCAGTTAATGTAATATGCCATAGTAATAGGATAAAGAACAAAGACCATGCGATCATATTAACAGAGGCAGAAAATAATTTACCAAAATCTAAAAGCTTTTCAGAATAAAAACTCTCCACACACTAGGAATATAAAAGAACTTCTTCAACCTGATAAAGTGCATTGATGACCTATAATTTACATTATACTTAATTTATAATTATACACTATACTTAATGTATAATTTATTATACATGATATTATACATTATATAATTATGCATTATACTTAATGTATAATTTACATTTTATTTGTTAAAAATTTAATTCTTTCTCCCTATAATCTGAAGCAAGGTAAAGATGTCCAATTTCATCACTTCCATTAAAAATTGTACTGGAGGTTCTAGCCAAGGTAATCAATCAGGAAAAAAAAAATTATAAAATAGGGCGCCTGGGTGGCTCAGTGGGTTAAAGCCTCTGCTTTCGGCTCAGGTCATGATCTCAGCATCCTGGGATCGAGACCCACATCGGGCTCTCTGCTCAGCAGGGAGCCTGCTTCCTCCTCTCTCTCTGCCTACTTGTGATCTCTCCCTCTGTCAAATAAATAAATAAAATCTTTAAAAAAAATTATAAAATAAAGAAAAGAAAAAGAAAAAGCAGGCAAATTGAAAAGAAGAAAGTAGTGTCTTTTTTTTTTTAAGATCATTTATTTATTTATTTATTTAAGAGAGAGAGTGAGAGAGAACATGAGAGAGGAGAAGGTCAGAGGCAGAAGCAGACTCCCTGTGGGGCTGGAAGCCCGATGCAGGACTCGATCCCGGGACTCTGGGATCATGACCTGAGCCGAAGCCAGTCGCCCAACCAACTGAGCCACCCAGGTGCCCAAGTAATGTCTTTATCAGCAGATGACATGATCCTCCATAGCAAATATCCTAAGGAATGTACAAAACCCAAAACCCATTAGAATTAAAAACTAAATGCAGCAAAGTCACAGGATATATGTTTATTCAATTGCATTTCTACATACTAGCTATGAACAATCTGAAAATGAACTTTAAAAATTCCATTCAGCAGTGTGAAATTTAAAAAAACAAAACAGGTGAACATACGGGAGGGGGAAATAAAAGAGAGAGGGAAACAAACCATAAGAGACTCTTAAAGATAGAGAACAAACTGGGGGTTGATGGAGGGAGGAGTGTGGGGGATTAGATGGGTGATGGGGGATTAAGGAGGGCACTTGTGATGAGCACTAGGTGCCATATGTAAGTGATGAAATCACTGAACTCCCCTCCTGAAACCAATATTGCACTGTATGTTAACTAACTAGAATTTAAGTAAAAATTAAATTTAAAAATTCCATTCAGCAGTTCCAAAAAGAATAAAATTAGGAATAAATTTAATGAAAGACTTGTACACTGAAAACTGCAAAGCATTGCTGAAAGAAATTAAAGAATACCTCAATAAAAGGAGAGGCAGTCCGTGGATGGGAAGTCTCAATACTGTTATGCTGACATTACTTCCCAAGTTGACTGAAAGTTTCAACACATTCCTTACAAAAATCCCTACTCTAATTTCAAAATTTAAAAAGCTGATTCTAAAAACAATTTGGAAATGCAAATCTCTGAGAACAGTCAAAACAATTTTAAAAAATAAGGACAAAGTTGAAGGACTTACACTTCCATATTTCAAAACCTATTATGAGGATACTGTAATCAAGATAGTATAGTACTGGCAGAAAAATAGACATATAGATCAATGCACTAGAAGTATTAAGGGTCCAGAAATAAATACTTCAATTTATTGGTTGATTTTTGACAAATGTGCAAAAGCAATTCAGTGAGGGGAACCTGAAGTCTTTTCAACAAACATTACTGGAACAATCGGATAACCACATACAGAAAGATGAATTGTTACCTCACACCTCACACCCCACACAAAAGTCATCTCCAAATGGATCATATATAAATGTAAGATCTAAAGCTATAAAACTATCAGGAAAAAAACCCATAAAATTGAATCTTCACTACCTTGAGGTAACTAATGATTTCTTAGAGCTGCCCATAAAAGCACAAACAATGGAGAAAAACGATATATTGTACTTCATCAAAATTAAACATTTTTGCTTTTCAAATTCATCATGAAGAAAGTGAAAAGACAAGCCAAAGGCAGGAAAAAATATTTGCAAATAATACGTCCAATAAATGACTTGTGTTTAAAATACACAAATAAGGGGCGCCTGGTGGTGGCTCAGTGGGTTAAAGCCTCTGCCTTCGGCTCAGTTCATGATCTCAGTGTCCTGGGATCCAGTCCCACATTGGGCCCTCTGCTCAGCAGGGAGCCTGCTTCCTCCTCTCTCTCTGCCTGCCTCTCTGTCTACTTGTAATCTCTCTCTCTGTCATATAAATAAATAAAATCTTTAAAAATAAAATAAAATAAAATACACAAGTGACTTTTACAATTTAATAAGCGGACTTATAACCCAATTTTAAAACAGAGAAAACAATTTGAAGTCCACACAAAAAACTACATATTGTTTGACTTCATTTATACCAAGTTCCAGAAAAGCCAAATCTATATAGCAGGAGAAAATTAGCATAATGGTTGTGTGGAACAGGGAGTGACTGCAATTAGAGTGAGGTTTCTTTTTGGGGTAGTGAAAATGTTCTAAAATTAGACTGTTTACATAACTAAAAACTTATAAATAATTATTGAATTATGTACTTAAAATGACTTTATTTTATGACATGTAAATTTAACTCAATAAGGCTATTAAAATGATATCTCAACAGTAAGAAAACAATCCAATTTAAAAATGGGTAAAGATACAGATGTAGTGAAAAGAAGGGGCACATGCACCCCAATGTTCATAGCAGCAATGTCCACAATAGACAAACTGTGGAAGGAGACAAGACACCCTTCAACAGATGAATGCATAAAGATACGGTCCATCCATACAACTGAATATTACTCAGCCATCAGAAAAGATGAATAGCCACCGTATGCACTGACATGGATGGAATTGGAGGGGATTATGCTAAGTGAAATAAGTCAAGCAGAGAAAGACAATTATCATATGGTTTCACTTATATGTGAAACATAAGGAATAGCATGGAGCACATTAGGAAAAAGAAAGGGAAAATGAAGGGGGGGAAATCAGAGGGGGAGATGAAGAGCCATGAGAGTCTATGGACTCTGGGAAACAAACTGAGGGTTTCAGAGGGGAGGGCGTGGGGAGATGGGTAAGCCCAGTGATGGGTATTAAGGAGGGAACGTATTGCATGCAGTACTGGGTGTTGTGGGCAAACGACGAATCATGGAACACTAATATCAGGAACTAATGAAGTACTGTATGGTGACTAACATAACATAATAAAAAATAAAAAAATAAAAATGGGCAAATGGCTTCAATAGACACTTCACTGATGAAATATTAATGACAAATAAACACATGAAGATGTCCAACATAATTATCCATTAATGAAATGTGAGTTAAAACCACATTGAGATACAACTACACACACATTAGGATTACTAAAATAAAAACAAAACTACTGACAATACCAACTACTGTTGAGGATCCAGAAATAAGTTGAACTTTCATATACTGTTGATATGAATAGAAAATGGTACAGTCACTGTGGAAAATAGTTCTACGATATTTTTCTTTTTTCTTTTATTAAAGTATAGCTGACATACAATATTAGATTATTCTCAGGTGTACATCACAGTGATTTGACATTTATATACATTACAAAATGCTCACAATGGTAAGTGTAGTTATCCATCCATCACCATACAAAGTTATTACAATATTATTGACTATATTCCCTATACTGTGCTTCATTCCCCCATTACTTATGTATTTTATAACTGGAAGGTTGTATTTCTTAACCCCCTTCACCTATTTTGCTCATCTGCCCACCCACTTTGCCTTTGACAAATACCAGTCTGTTCTTTGTATTTGTGAGTCTGTTTATGCTTTGTTTGTTTTGTCTTTTAGATTCCACATTTAAGTGAAATCATATGATATTTGTCTTTGTCTGTGACTACTTTACTTAGCATAATACCCTCTAGTTTCATTCATATTGATGCAAATGGTATGATTTTATTTCTTTTTTTTCCTTATCTGTGGGTTTTATTAACATATAATGTATTATTTGTTTCAGGGATACGGGTCTGTGATTCATCAGTTTTACACAATTCACAGCACTCACCATAGCACATATCCTCCCCAATGTCCATCACCCAGCCACCCCATCTCTCCCATGCCCCTCCCCTCCAGCAACCCTTAGCTTCTTGAGATTAAGAGTCTCTTATGTTTTGTCTCCCTCTCTAGTTTCATCTTGTTGAATTTTTCCCCCCTTCCCCTATGATCCTCTGTCTTCTTTCTCAAATTCCTCATATCAGGGAGATCATTTCATTTCTTTTTTCATAGCTGAATAATATTCCATTGCCAACATATAGCATATCTTCTTTATCCATTCATCTATTGATGGACACTTCAGTTATTTCCCTATCTTGGCTATTATAAATAACACTGCAATGAACATAGGGATACATATATTTTTTCTTTTTTCTTTTAATTAATTAATTAGTTTATTTATTTATCTATTTTTCAGTGATCCAAGATTCATTGTTTATGCACCACACCCAATGCTCCATGCAATACCTGCCCTCCCCAACACCCGCCACCAGGGTCACTCATCCCCCCACCCATCCCTCATGCTTTTGTTTTCTTTGGATAAATACCCAGAAATGCAAGTGCTGGATCATATGGTAGTTCTATTTTTAATTTTTTTGAGAAGCCTCCATACTGTTTTCTATAGTGGCTGCACCAATTTACATTCCTGCCAAAAGTACAGAAGGGTTCCTTTTTCTCCACAACCTTGCTAACATCTGTTATTTCTTGTCTTTTTGATAATAGCCATTCAGACAGGTATGAGGTGATATCACAATTTCTTATAAAGTGTTTTTAAAGATTTTATTTATTAATTTGAGAAAAAGAGAATGAGAGAGAGAGCACAAGAAGGAAGAGGGTCAGAGGGAGAAGCAGACTCCCTGCTGAGCAGGGAGCCTGATGTGGGACTGGATCCCAGGACTCCAGGATCATGACCTGAGCCAAAGGCATTTGCTTAACCAACTGAGTCACCCAGGCACCCTCTTATAAAGTTTTTTATTATATGGCCCAGCAATCCTACTCTTAGTTAATTACCCTAGAGAAATGAAAGCTTCTGTTCACACACAAATCTTTGTATGGGTGTTTATAGCAAGTTTATTCATAATTGTTCAAAACCAGAAACAATGCAAATGTTTTACCAGTGGTGGATGAACAAATAAACTTTGGTATAGCCATGCAATGCAATATGCTCAGAAATAAAAAGGAGCAAGCTTTTGAACCACTTAGCAACTTAGATAAATCTCAGAGATGTTATGGTTAGTGAAGGTATCTGGACTCAAAGTTTACATGTTGTATGATTATATTAATATGATACTTTTCCAAAAAGAGTAAACTACAGTGGTAGAAGATAAATCAGTGATAATCAGTTCTTACAGCTGGGAGAAGGTATGAATTCAAAGGTGTAGCATAAGGGAAAAAATTATTTTGTGTTCTGATTGTGGTGGCTGTTAAGTGAATCTATTCATGCATTAAAAATCCTACATTTTTACATCAATCAAAATCAATTTTACTGTATTTTAATTTTAAAATAAAGTTATGTAGTTGGAATTTAGATTTTCACCCATCATTGAAATCAAATTTGTGATTTCTAATGATATTAAATATTCTTGATATTAAAATATTTGTGTGAAAGGGGTTACCATGTAAACACTAATTCCACCTCTGCACAAGATTGACTATCTAAATATCACAAACATTAGACTTGAAAGCATGAAGTGATACTAAATATAAAGGTGGACATTTCATAATGATAAAAAGGATAAGTTCAACAGGAAGGCATAAAAAATCCTAGATTTGCATTAACATTGCTTTAAAATACGCAAAGCAAAATGGACAGAGCTAAAATGAAAAATACATTCCCAGGCACAGTTGGACTATCACACATTTCTCTCAGTAACTGATAGAATAGAAAGCAAAACAACAATAACAAAACCTAGTAAAGATGAAGAAGATTTGAACATGATTAATGGACTTAATGTAATTACAGAGGAGAGTTTATCACATCAGACAATGTCAACACTTCTCTCCATTTATTTTTAAACTTTATATATGTGGTGCTTGTAGGATTTTTTAAAACAACTATCAGAGAGACTTTCCCTAAAAAATAACAAATCAAATAGTGGAACCATATCCAAATAGCAAATGAATGGAAAATACTGTACAAAGTGTCATTAAATATCCCCTATTACATAACTCCTGAGATTTGCAGGAACAGGTACATGCAAAGAACCTCACGATGAGTCCTAAGGAAAAGGTTACAGTAAAGAGAAAACTATGGTCCAGTAAATAAGCAAAGTAGCTAGTAATGAGAAAGCATATGAACATTCAGGTCTTTCTATAAAATGAAATTATGGAAAAATAATCGTATCCTGCTAAATAGAAAGTTACATTTTCCCCCCAGATTATTAAACTAAAGATACTAGGGTATATTAAGAAAATACAGTGTCTCCTGGGTGGATCAGTTCACTAAGCGTCTGCCTTCAGCTCAGGTCATGATCCCAGGGTCCTGGTATCCTCCCCTGAGTGGGGAGCCCACCTCTCCCTCTCCCTTTGCCCCTCCCTGTGCTCTCTCTCTCTCTCCCCATCTTTCTCTCAAATAAATAAATAAAATCTTAAAAAAAAAGAAAATATTAATTCCCCATTATCTTGACACTAAGGGACAACATTGCTATATATCCTGGTTCATTTTTCATTCCCTTTTTACTATTTTATTTATGCTTATGCATACTTATGTATGTATCATTATATCTTGTACCTGTTTATAATTATCTATATTCTCTGTAATTAATATTTTATTGCATGCTCTTTGAATAAAAATATTCTCAAAATACTATTCTTAATCACTACAGAATATCCTAAAATGTGCATAAGAATGTCTATTTCTGACCTATTATATGTGAAAAAATCACAAACAATGAAGTCATTATTTGCAACTTTATTTATTATGGATAGATACCTGGAGTTAGAATTGTTGTGTTTATTGGAGTGAGCAATTTTAGTATATACTTTGCCAAATTGATTTCTCAAAATGTTGTTCTGATTTCTATTTCCACCAGCAAAAAATTAGAATGCCTGCTTTTCTAACTTTCATTACCACTGTATTAACATAAAATATTTTTAAATGAATGTGTATTTCTTTGATTATTGTTAAGATAAATAGTTTTCATTTATTTTGTAATAGTTTCATTTTTTAAAAACTGTCATGTTTTGCATATTTGCATTAATATTTTCTTATTGATTTATAGGAGTTCATTATAAGTTAAAGTTATTAACCTTGTGTCTATCACTTATATTGAAAATAAAGCAGTTTACTTGCTATTTAATTATGCTTTAATACTTTTCATTTTGTGGTTAAACTATATATGTTTTGGTTACATATTTTCTTACAGTCAAATCAACTAATATCTTTCTCTGTATTCTTTTGTTGCCCTGATGCTTAGAAATTTTTTTCTAACTAAGATTATTTAATGATAAGTTTTTCTGTTTTTTTCTTCTTGGTTTAATTGTTATATTTCATCTATTTAGTCTATCTGATATTTATATTAGCACATAGCGTAAAGCAAGACTCTAACTTGTGTTTTTCCAAAATCATTAGATAAATTCAAAATTTCTTATTTTGACTAATTATGCTTTTATGTGCTTGTGATATTTTCTTTGTATAGGAATTTAATTACATATATTATCAACCTGACGTGGTTCTTGTTCGACAGTTCCAATTTTTTCATTTATTATAACTTACAGTACTTTGTCATTCTCATTAACATTTTCTTTTATTATTATTTTTATTATTAACAAACATTTCTTGGTTAATCCCAGAAATTTCTTGTCAGAAAAATCGTAGTAGAGTATTTTAGATTGTATTCAACTTTCACTGTGGCTTTACTAGAATAGAGAATTAAAACAACGGATACATTTTTACTATTTAATTTTTTTGCTCTGTGTCTTCTATTTTTAAGCCTCTGTGTGTGTGTGTGTGTGTGTGTGTGTGTGTGTGTAAAGTTTATGTCATATAGTTCTCACATATTGTGTTTGGGGATAAATATTTGTTTATCATGTTAAGCAAGTACCATATGTTGTAATTCACCAAGAATTCTGTTAGGAATGTGTATTGAGTTATCTTAGATGCATTTCAAAATCCACTTAAATGATCATTTGCTTATTTTTGACATTATATATTAATAGTTTTTTGGTATTCAGCCATTGTTTTTTCTCTGGGTTGTCTTTCCTACTAGGTGTTTCATTTCTCCCATTTTCCTTTTCAGTTCTATTTGCACAGCTATATAATTTGTATCTCTGACAAAAGTACTTTTTTAGTTTTTATTTAAATTCTAATTAGTTAACATGCAGTGTAATAGTAGTTTAAGGTATACAATATAGTGATTCAACACTTCTACATATCATCCTGTGCTCATCCCAAGGGCCCTCATTAATCCATCACCTGTTTCACCCATCCCCCCACCTCTCCTCTGGTAACCATTAGTTTGTTCTCTAGAGTTAAGAGTCTGTTTCTTGGTTTGCCCTCCGTTCTTTTTTCCCCCCTTTTGCTTGTTTTGTTTCTTAAATTCCATATGTGAGTGAAATCATATGTTATTTATCTTTCTCTGACTGATTTATTTTGCTTAGCATTATATTCTCTAACTCCATCCACATCATTGCAAATGGCAAGATTTATTCTTGAATAATATAGTAATTATGTCTGGTGAATAGAATGGTCTATATGTGCTATCTAAATAGGGTGCAAAAGCCTGAGACAAAAGTATTTATTTATTACTAAACTTAGGCAATTAGGTTGTGATACTTGACATGCAATCATTTCTCAATTTGCAAAGTAGTATGAGAACATCAAAACGACCATGCAAGTTGAAACTGTACAAAATGATCTTAATATAATCAATGAGAAAAATGACAAATTTTCTGGGAACTTTGAAAATTTCTGTCAATCCAAATGGCCAAGAGACATATGAAAAAGTACTTAACATCACTTGGCATCAGGGAAATACAAATCAAAACCTCAGGGAGATACCACCTCACACTAGT
The DNA here is from genome assembly GCA_002007465.1 of Ailurus styani. Lineage (NCBI taxonomy): Eukaryota > Metazoa > Chordata > Mammalia > Carnivora > Ailuridae > Ailurus > Ailurus styani. Next base: position 6,207,914 of record LNAC01000032.1, on the reverse strand, counting down.
CAGAATGGCCAAACTTAACAACTCAGGAAATGACAGGTGTTGGCCAGGATGAGGAGAAAGGGGATCACTCCTGCACTGTTGGAGGGAATGCAAGCTGGTGCAGCCACTCTGGAAAACAGTATGGAGGTTCCTCAAAAGTTGAAAATAGAGCTACCTTACAACCCAGCAATTGCTCTACTGGGTATTTACCCCGAAGATATAAATGTAGTGATCCGAATGGGCATGAGCCCCCCAATGTTTATAGAAGCAATGTCCACAATAGCCAAACTATGGAAAGAACCTAGATGTCCATTGACAGATGAATGGATAAAGAAGATGTGGGGTGTATATATATAATGGAATATTCTATAACCATCAAAAAACTGAAATCTTGCCATTTGCAACGACTTGGATAGAACTAGAGGGTCCTATGCTAAGCGAAATAAGTCAATCAGAAAAAGACAATTATCACATGATCTCACTGATATGAGGAATTTGAGAAAGAGACTTAAGAGACTCTTAATGTCAGAAAACAAACTGAGGGTTGCTGGAGGGGAGATGGGTGGGAGGGATGGGGTGGCTGGGTGATGGACATTGGGGAGGGTATGTGCTATGGTGAGTGCTGTGAATTGTGTAAGACTGATGAATCCACAGACCTGTACCCCTGAAACAAATAATACATTATATGTTAATAAAAAAAGGTTCTGTCCAAAAATTTAGGAATCTTACTTTCAGTTATGTATACAAAAGAACTGAAAAAAATAGTAAACCCGCTACTTCATACAGTGTAATTTTAAACCTTACAAATGCTAAAAATAAGTGCTTTGTTTTATTTTGTTTTTGTAAAAGAAAGCATCATGGGACTTCTGGTTTCTGGTTCTGCATGTAGGGAGCTTGGAAGTTGCTACTCCATCCTAAAAAATAAAAAGTTGTACAGACTGAAAAATCAACAGTTTTTCTTAGATCTGGAAGAGAGGGTAGGATGCAGGGACAACCACTGCCCCTAAGATTGGGCAGACAGGCAAAATATCTGAGCAGAGGCTAACTCTATCAGAACTAGTATGTGGGTCAGAAAACCTGAGCTGTAGTATATGAATTGCTGGAGGCTCAGAGTGGACATATCTGAGGGTTAAAGACTTCAGGGATACCCAGTCATAAGGGGGCCCCACAATATTATCAGATTTATCTCCAGGAACGTGACCATGTTATCATAGTAACTATCTGAGAAACACTCCCTTGTGCTCTGGCAAGGAGAGGGGAAGAGGAACCATTTGAAACACATCAAAGAGTGTTCTTAGTAAGGCCTGCCCTCAGGGGAAACTGGTTAGCCAGAGCCTAATCAGACAGGGTATTATCAGAGTCTTACTGTCTGGGAAATTTATAGCCAAATCCACCCCGATAGCCTTCAAAGTAGTCAGGAAGTATTCCACCCTAGCCCACTCTAGCCATCCTGTGCCATCTAAGGGGAAAGAAAAAACAAAACAAAACAAAAAAACACTTAAATGATGAATATCCAACTTTTGCATCAACATGAATGGGACTGGAGGAGATTATGCTGAGTGAAATAAGTCAAGGAGAGAAAGACAATTATCATATGGTTTCATTTATATGTGGAACATAAAGAATAGCATGGAGGACATTAGGAGAAGGAAGGGAAAAATGAAGGGGGGAGTGGATCGGAAGGGGAGATGAACCATGAAAGACTGTGGACTCCGAGAAACAAACTGAGGGTTTTAGAGGAGAGGGGTTGGGGGGATGGGTTGGCCCGGTGATGGGTACTAAGGAGGGCACATATTGCATGGAGCACTGGGCATTACGCGTAAACTATGATTCATGGAACACGACATCAAAAACCAATGATGTACTGTATGGTGACTAACATAACATTAAAGAAAAAAAAAAGAAAAAGAAGTTCACAGGCCAGTGGCATGTGCTCACAAAATGACTAGACCTACTCATAAGACTTGAGAACACGTGGCCTTTCTTCACACCTCACCACCACATTACAGTTAATGTGACTTGGTAACTATGTTCTTGAAAGGACTGATACACAACTCAATCTGGTAACTGAAATTTGTGCAAAGTGAGAAATGCATGTATAAAATTGGCAATCTTTTCATACAAATATTCATTCATCTATTTATTTATTTAATCTTTAGCATATGAGTTCTGTTTGTGAGCTGCTAAAGCTATAAAATTGGTATCATTTTACAAGTTTCTAAGTAGATCTGTTTCATTCCTGTTCATCAAAGATACTTACCAGCAATAGTTTTGTGACTGGTGAATGAGGACTGTCAGTAATATCTTGTATAGGAAAGATATTTTAATCTATTATTTGAAACAAATAATATTGGATTATCTTCATTTTGTTTGATTCTGAAATACTATAGCCTTCAACATGAAATTAGCATTATGTCTTTGTTGAAGAGATATTGAAAATATTTTGATTTAAGGAGTAAAATATTTTAAGCTAATGAAAACATGCTGCATAGCTTAAGAATTTTGAATTTATTTTATACCATGTAGTTATTGGAAAAAACTACCTACATATATCCATTCAATTTGAAAGTATAAAAATCAGTACACATGGTACTGTACCATCTTTTAAACTTAAGAGGTTTATTCATCTGGGAATTCGGAATTGTGATTAATAGTACTTGTTCAACATAAACACTCAATTTTATGAGAATTTTGTCTTCTTCAAAATTGTTCCTTATGCTTTGAAAATCTCCAAGTCTTTTTCTTTATATGTAATTTAGCTGGATACTGTAATGATGCATTAGGATGAATAGGTATTTAAGATGTTTTATTTTTATTTAAATATTAACTACTTACAGTCAGTTTGTTAGGAGATATTTTCTATTCCTCTGCACAATGAACTTTAAATATTCTTCTACAATTTCTATCTTTTTCTGTTCTAACACTCTACATGTGCTTTCCCCTACTATCTGTTCTTATAGTTATCATGAACTTTATTGTTCATTCATTTAATTGAATACAGGTCTAGTCTGGTCCTCATGGAACTTACAACCCAGTAGGACAGACACACAAAAACCAATAAGCAATAAAGATGAACTAATTATATAATATTTCACAAAATGATACATGTGAAAAAGAATAAAGCAATTTTAAGTAGAGTAATCATGGTTCAGAAGTAGTACAGGGAATAAGCTATGTGGCTATCTGGAGAAAGCATGTTTCACATAGAATATAAGATCCTGAAGTGGAAGTATGACTAGTATATTGCTGAAACAGAGGAGACTAATGATGGTGGAGCAGAGTGGTGGAGTGGTGAGTAGCAGGAGATAAGATCAGAGAGTAACAAAGGACCAGTTACTACAAATTCCTATAGACCACTGTAAGAACTTTGATTTCTATCCTGAGGGAACTGGGGAACTATTGGAGATTTTGACCTCAGAAGACTGCAAGAGGAGTAAGTTTGGGGGAATATCAGGAACTCAGTAAAGTCTGGAGACACCTCAATCTCAGTAAATTCTGAGATGCCTGTTAGACATCTCAATGGTAAAGTAGAATAAATTGTTGGATTTGAGATTCTGGAATACAGCTGAGGGGGTCAAGCTAGCCATATTAATTGGTTTCATTAGTGTATGTGCCATATCTACTGTGTTTATTCCAGTTGTACCATACCTATACAATGTTTAGTACTTAGAAGTTACTCATGAAATATCTGTCGAGTGACTACAAATATAATGAGTTGTGTGCTGGTAAATGTTTAACTACAAGCACCGTGGGAAAAAAAATCAAATGGAAAACAAAACATGATTTCAAGTGTTTGCAGATTTTCGTGGTGTAAACTCCTACCAAGATTGCAGGCTACCAAAGTAACATCGCTAAATGCAGAGTTGGGAAGAAATGTGTGCAGTTGATTCTCTCTAGCCAGTATAAATCAGCTCCAGTATAAAACTAAGCCCACTCTTGTTTAGTGATATAATCATATACCTATTTAATGATTTTTGACTTCTCTCAATCCACTTTCCCATTTCTTCCTATTCTTTTATTATTTAGTCTATGATCTTAAATCCTGGTTTAAAATAATACTATCTTGGAGGTGGGTTAGGAGATGGGTGATTAAGGAGTGCACTTGCTGTGATGACCTCTGGGTGTTATATGAAAGTGCTGAATCACTACACTAAACACCTGAAACTAATATAACACTGTATGTAAACTGTACTGGAATTTAAAATTTTTTTCATTAAAAATCTTTTAATGTTTTAAAATAAAATAAAATGATACTATGTTCTCTCCCCTCCAAAAAATAATATACATATTTTCCTTACTTACAGGTGTGCATAAAGGAGAATTTTAAATAAACTTGATACTTGGGCAGATAGGAAGAAAAAAATATCATAGGTAATAATAAAAGCTCAAAATGGGGGATTTAAACAAATATTTAAAAGCCTATGTCACACACCAAACTAAGTTTATCCTTGTACTTTAGCCAGGCTTTTATATTATCTCACATATCTGAGATATTATTATACAGTTCCTGGGAAAAAGATTTCGGAGCGTATAAAATAATCAATTATAAGGTTAACAGTACTCTCTTGCCAGAGATTTCTTCATAAATTTGAATTCAGCCTAGAAAACGTGTTTTAAAATGTTGCCATAAGATATTTACCACAAGAATGTCTATACAAAGTTTATTCAAGTTGTTCTGTTCTGGAGTCCCAGCTCTTCGGCATATAGCTCAGTCACTATTGGTTCTTTAAAAAATATTTACTTAATTAATATTTCAAAAATTTGTACTGTGGTAAAACATACATAAAATTTACCATTTTAACTATTTTTAAGTGTACAGTTCAGACATTATGTACATTCACATTGTTGTGTGGCTTTCACCATTATCTATAGAATTTCAATTAATTAATAATCCATTTCATATAAAAGAAGCACATCTTTTGTAGATAATTTAAAAAGTATAAAACAAAATAAAATTCCCTGAAGTCTCACAATTCAGAGCAAATCAACCTTGTTGCACATAGAGAATTATATCAGACTGTTAAATCTATAGTCTAAAAATCCCTCATGTGTTAGAGATCCTGCTGAGTCTAAAATGGGATTCGGACCCTGACTGTGTCTAATGAAGTGGTAGGGCTACAAACCCCAATAATCTATTTTGCAGCGTTTATTTAATGTACCAGTGAGCAAGCGTCAATAAAAATGATTCAAGCTCAGAGTGATGAGGCACGGCAAGAGGAAGTATGGACAGTTCGCCGTCCTGGATATAACATTTATGGCTGAGTCCCAAGAAGAGAGATTTGCAAGTAGAAGTTGAAGGACTATTGGTCATTAGAAAATTGTTAATGGAACAAAGATTAGGAACGAGATCATTCTTCTAAATTCTCTTTCAACACTAATAGTCATCAGAAAAATTTCAACAGAGGATAAAGTTTATAACTTATGAGTTTCACAGATTTGGATGCAACGTGCCCCAAACGTGCCCCAAAGGACATGGCTTTCTCCTCCAAAGAAACTGTCATGCTCTGGGCGCCTGGGTGGCTCAGTGGGTTAAAGCCTCTGCCTTCAGCTCAGGTCATGATCTCAGGGTCCTGGGATCGAGCCCCACATCGGGCTCCCTGCTCAGCGGGGAGCCTGCTTCCTCCTCTCTCTCTCTGCCTGCCTCTCTGCCTACTTGTGATCTCTCTCTCTGTCAAATAAATAAATAAAATCTTTAAAAAAAAAAGAAAGAAACTGTCATGCTCTGTACCAATGTGATGACACTGCTTTTTCTTTTCTTTTTTCCCCGAGGGTGCTGGATGTGGGGCTCAATCCCAGGACCCTGGGATCATGACCTGAGCTGAAGGCAGATGCTTAACCGACTGAGCCACCCAGACATCCCTCTATTTTTTATAGTTTAAAATGTCAATATTTTATATGGTTTAGCCTAACAATAGGATATATTTTGTCAAAATCTTTCCAGAGTTCAACTGGCCCATATATTCAAGGGTATTTTTCTTTCCGCTCCATCTATTTTTTTTTCTTTTTTTTTAGAAAGATAGAGAGTGGGCAGGCAGAGGGGAGAGCAGGGCAGGGGCAGAGGGAGAGGGAGAAAGAAAGTCCTCACTATGAGCCCATCACAGGGCTCCATCTCAGGACCCTAAGATCATGATCTGAGCCAAAATCAAGAGTCAGACTTTTAACCAACTGAGCCCGTAGGTGCCCCTCAAGGATATTTTTCAAATCAAAATTCAAAGAACTGAAAACAATAAAAATCCCCCCCGCAAAATGACCAAATAAATGATGGGGCATCTAGGAGGCCAAAATGAAATTTAAAAGTCACATGTTTGAATATAACATCAGTCCTCTCAAGTCTCCAGACACACATGTATAAATGTGGTAACATTAACATAAATATCCAAATTGTCTTAGTTCATAACCTTTACTTATAAACTACTTCTTGCCAGTCTCCAAAGATTTCAGAGTCCCTGGGGCGGTCTGATAACAGTTCATCAAGAGTCCTCTATAGCACTTCCAATCTCCCCATCCCACCCCTGCTCAGCGGGGAGTCTGCTTCTCCCTCTGTGTTCCCCACCCTATCAAATAAATAAATACAATCTTTAAAAAAGAACTATAGGGCGCCTGGGTGGCTCAGTGGGTTGAGGCCTCTGCTTTCGGCTCAGGTCATGGTCTCGGCGTCCTGGGATCGGGGCCCACATCGGGCTCTCTGCTCAGCAGGGAGCCTGCTTCCTCCTCTCCTTGTCTCTCTGCCTGCCTCTCTGCCTACTTGTGATCTCTCTCTCTGTCAAATAAATAAATAAAAATCTTTAAATAAAAAAAAAAAAAAAAAAAAGAACTATAAAAAATGGCAATTGCGTATGGCTCGATCTAAAACTATATGTAGGGGTCCTGGGTGGCTCAGTGGGTTAAGCCTCTGCCTTCAGCTCAGGTCATGATCTCAGGGTCCTGGGATCGAGCCCCGGCTCTGTGCTCAGTGGGGAGGCTGCTTGAGAATCTCCCCTTTGCCCCTCCGCCAACTCATGCATACACATGCTTTTTCCCAAATAAATAAATAAATAAATACATCTGCTCAGCAGGGAGCCTGCTTCTTCCTCTCTCTCTTCCTGCCTTTCTGCCTACTTGTGATCTCTCTCTCTCTGTCAAATAAATAAATAAAATCTTAAAAAAAAACTATATGCAAAAATGCCCCATCATTACATACTTACCAATTTTTGCCAATTTTAATAGATGGAGTTGTGCCTCACTTTTAATGAGATTTATTAAACTTTGATTTTCATTTGTTTAATTACTCTTATGATTCATTTATTCAGCACTCTGGATTGTGTGTTTAACATGTGCAAACCACTGTGATAAGTGTAAGGATACAAAAAACACTAAGATCAGAATTGAACCTGCTTCATGGTGTTTATAGATCTATTAGAGGAAATTATTAATCAAATATTCTTAAATATAAATATGAAATTTAATATATGAAAAATGTCATGACTGACATGTGCTGAGAAGTCTATAAAGGTTCATCTAATTTAAGTTGGGAGGCTCATGGAAGGTTTCCTTGTGAATGTGACATTTGAGCAATTATTTAAAAGAGGAGTACACATAACTAATGAGGAGTTGGCAGAAGGGAATTTGAAATGGTAAATTGTGTTCAAAGGCTTTGTGGCAAAAATAGAGCATCATATATTCAGAGACTCGAAAGAAGATAGGAGTGCCTGGAACAGAGATTAGGTCAATTGAGTTAGAGTAAATAATGTCCAATATTTATAATTTTTTCAATAAAAGTGTAGGAATAGTTTATTAAATTAAAAATGACAATAATGTAACACTTTAATAATTAAAGGAAAGACATCTGTGTTTATGCATGTATATAATGTACTATGCACCAGAGTATGTGTATATATATCATACATATACGTGAGATTATATAAATACATCACAGATGAGAGTTGAAATGTGAATATGAAGATCATAGGTTGGCTATATTTGGGGAGTAGGATAAGCATATGTAAATTTAACTTCCTAACATTTATATTTTTATATTTTTTGCACTGTGTATATGTGCCTTTCAAAATGAATGAGTGAAATAATACTTGGAATAAAAGACTGGTATAGAGGATAGATAACGATCAGAGATTTGGAGAGCTTTGGACATAGCTTACAACTTTGAGTTATCTGCTTCTCAATCTATATCCAAAGTTCAGGTGATAAAAATACTTTTGGGGGAAATGTACTTTATCCCTTCTTGTAATTTCTTCAATGCATCAAACCTGAACATCTGGAAACTGTTCAAGTGGAGAATTCGTACCCTGAGGACTTCATTCACTGAATTCTGCTTTGGCACCTGCCTTTAGCTCACCCAGAGGAACACTTAACAAACACCTGTAGGAGACCAGCTTTTGCATTTGTGACAGTGTGTTTGAGGACGGTATCCTCTTTATTACCCATACAAAGAATTTCTTAAAGCTCAATAAAAAAATTCCTTGGGACTTAATGAATGTGTATGTATTGTTTTTATGGACAGTGTAAGCTATATTACTAATTGTGGGTTTTTTTGCATGTATATCAAGAGTCACAGACATATCTGAAGTTCAACTTTCATTTATGATTAGAATTCTAACTTTGGGAATATCTATGTTATAACTTCACCCTGATTTTGTTTGTATTTACTCCTTATTTTCTCCAGTCTTAATTTTTCATTAATTTATATTTGCTTACCGTACAGATTGTTATGTATTTTTATAATCCAGAAGAAAACCAATTAGATAACAGAAAAAAATGGTAGATCTTTATTCAAAAGTGAAAAATAAGATCATGGGCTTGGATGAGCTTACTTTGGGAGAGAGAATAAAGTTAGGACAAACTCAGGCCAGGGATTTAGCATTGAGGAACCTATGTATTTAATCAGTACATAGAGACAGAGAATCAGAAATACAAGCATGGGAGACAGGCCAAGGAGGAAGGAAGGGACCTGGGAAGTTGGAAGCCAAGAAGCAGTGAGCCACATGATAAGAACACTACTGAAAAATCAAGGAAGTTAAGGAGTGAAATGCCCACTGGGTTTCACAACTTACCTTCAGAGAGGGTGTTGGGAGACAAATTCAGATTTGAGTAGCTTGAGGAGCAAAGAGCAGGTGAAGAAATAGATATATGGAATGTAAGCAGCACATATTTTTATGTTTGTTAGACGTTTTTTCTTCTGTGAACTCTAGGTCTTTTGTTCTTTTTATATTAGTATTATATCTTCTTATTAGTGTGTAAGAATGTGTTATATTTTAAGGTTTTGTTTTTATACTAGGCCTGATAAATATGCTGCAAACTCTTTTTTAACATAGTCTTTCCCATTACCGTGAATGTAAACTTGATATCAACTGGAGTTCTACTAGTTTTAGAAGAGCCACTTGGGATTATATCTTATGCTATGATGATCGTATGTTTCACCCATTAAACTAATGTATATATATATTGGTTTCACTATGTGCTCATGATTAATTTTGTAAGACTTTGCTCCATAATTTTAACAGAGTGTTCACAGATCACTACAGAAATAATTTTAGTAGATATAAATGGGACATTTTTAAATCCTTGGAGAACAACTACAAATTGTAGAAAGAGCCAAAGATTCACAGTAAATTTCCTAAAAGTAATCTTTCCCCAAACATAGTTTTAGTTACTATTTTGTAAATAAAGCAAAGAGAGAACAATAACTCTTAGGCTAAACTTGTCACATTCATCATCTGGGTTAAATATTGAGCCAAGTCTTACCGTAACTCTAATAAAGAATATTAACTTCATGGGCAGGAGCTGTTCCTAAAATAAAGAGGAATGAGGAGTTTGGGTCAAGGCACCAAAATTAAAAATTGATAAGGGAGTTTTTAAAAAGTTACTGAAGTATTGGGGTGCCTCGGTGGCTCAGTTGCTTAAGCATCTGCCTTCGGCTCAGGTCATGATCTCAGGGTCCTGGGATCGAGTCCCGCATTGGGCTCCCTGCTCGGCGGGGAGCCTGCTTCCTTCTCTCTCTCTGCCCGCCTCTCTGCCTACTTGTGATCTCTCTCTCTGTGTCAAATAAATAAATAAAATCTTAAAAAAGAACAATTATTCATGCTGGTGGTGTGTCCTTGGATTTGAAGAATATAAAGTATTTTTTGCTGTCTTTGTTAATGTTTTTGGACTATTGAATAAGACATATTGAAACAATTCCTTATGGTTTCCAGGTAAGAAAGAGTGAATGCCATTTAAAAAATTCTTTAGTTAAATATTCCAGTCAATACTGGAGTATGAGCTCTGAAATTCTCCTTTAGTATATATTAATAAACTCTCCCTAGAGTTTCTAACTTAATCTCAAAAATGTGCTTAAAAAATGGAAAAAACCATTTTCTGTTTTTTAATATATTCCCACATATCAAGTGGTATATGGTCATTAATGAAAAAGTCACAATATTTATATTATATTAATAATTTTCTAATATCTACATTCTCCATTACAACAGAGTTAATATGTAGATAAGATGTGTTAAATGTACATGTAAGATATATAAGATATAGATATATAGTTTGTATAGTATAAACAGCACTAAATTCTAATTTAAATGAAAGTAATAATTTTGTCTAATTAAACTCTACAATCATCAGAATTCCTTAGAAGCCATTTTACTAGTGTAGCGGCTGAGAATAGCACAGACCCTTGAGTGGGTTACAGTGGTTTGAATCTTGGCTCTACTGCATGATATTAGGAAAGTTCAGCATCTTTTGAATAAACGTTATGCTTAAATGTTAAAATTCAAAATGGCAAATTTGGAAAGGATGCTGAAGAGAAACAGTGACCTGATTGGCAAATAATTCCAGTGTGCGTGTGTATGTGTGTATGTGTACGGGTGTGTATGTGGGTATGGATGTGTAGGGATGTTGAAGTAGTCTTCCAGGCAAGAGGGAACTACGTTGAACTGAAAGATGGTTTCTGAGCCAATAAAAACAGTTTTGCAGAAATCTCTAACAAAACAGAAGGGAACGTGTTTCAGCATAAGACCAGAACCTGTGACCTCACATGCACATCTTTAGTAGAATCACGTGCATAACATAAACATAACATAACATAAACAAAACAAACAAAACAAAACAAAATGTGTGACAGCTTGAAGTTCTCCATTTGTAAAATACATATGTTCATTAAGGGAATCTCTACGATCAGGTCTAAAATTTCCAAGTTCACAGGAGATGGCAAGCATTTTGCTCTGGCTGAAGAAAAGCCATTTGTGCCTGAGTCAAAGCTGAAGGAGTCTTCAAGCTCAGAGGATCTTTTGATTTTATGCAGAGGGACAGAGTGAATTAAATATGTTTTCTATTTAGGCTGGGAAAATACAGTTTAGTTTATATTAAACAAGGATAGAAAACACAATTCAGTAAGACAAGTATTCACATCACAGTCTAAATGATGTATTCTTTTATCAACAGAAACTAATTAGGGGATGAATAACTTTTATGATTATTTCAATAAAGGATTAATCCCAAGGCACTATGACTCACCTGACATTTCTCAGAGGGGCTCAACCTTGCAAACTTGAATCTATAAAGTAACAGCAAACACAACAGGACTAGTTTTTCCAGTTCATGTTTGATGAGACACTAGTGCAGAAAGATTACACAGGATGGTAAACTATTGAAAATTCTAATAACTGTTATATTTGAATGGTCTTTGATTCTAAAAATCATCTTAAACAGGTTTTTCTATATGTCTGTATTTCTTTTCATCCATTGCCTGCCCAAAGTATTATTTTAAATAACAGTTTTTAAAAAGATTTTCAGTACCTAAGGTGAGCATGCTTCAAATTTTGTTGCAAATTGCATGCTGGATATATATTGTTTTGGTGATTGACTATTGTTTTCTACTAAAGAAATAGTAAAGGATGAGTAAAGTATTCATTAATTTCAAATCAGTGACTCTGATGGAATAGCATTATATTATTAACTAAAATAACTCCAAGACCACTTCAGATTTTGTCTAACTTTTGTCAGAAAATAACTGGAAAAATACCCCTTTTTGCCCGTCAGACTTGAAATACAAATTTCACACACACTAAAATTTCATCAAATCTCATAAGGAATTATTAATATTTCAAGAAGATTGTGAGAATTTTATAACATGATATGCTAATTCCCCTGCTGATCCCATTAAAAATCACATGTTTACAAGTAATAAAAAAAAAGAAGGAAAAGGAAACCAAAATAAAACAAAAAAGGAAGATGCTCAAACCAAAGGAACATTTGTTTCTATCTTGGTGGAGCAAGATTAGAGGCAGTTTCATCTATTCCTCAACTTGGAACTGATTTTGTTCCTTCTTTGCACTCACTCCTGTCCCTGCAAAAGTGAAGGGGTGAGATACATGTGGAAGATCAGAAATAAAGGGAAGATTGATAGTTTCAGAGGCTTTTTAAAAATGTAATTTTGTGCTTATTTATCCTACTTAGTGGCTACTAACCATTGCTCCTTCAATTTAATCCTGAGTCTAGCATGTGACAGTAGTTTTTACAGATTTATGTTTTCAATATCCTTGTGCTCTTTCAAAATAGTAAATACAGAGGATGGCTTTATGGAAAGAACTTGTTTTTTCTAATTTTAGTTCTTAATAGTGTCTTAATGTAGTAAGAATGTTAAGTTGCATTTTATTTTGAAACAGGTTGTTAATACAGAAAAAAGTGTTCTTTTCTTTTCACAGTTAAGAACATTGAGACTTGAAGTTAAAGTCACACCCCCTATCTCCCATGCAGCTGCCAGTCACAGAACAGAGGTTGGTTTTTAGAATAATATTGATTAAAGTGTAACCAGCTTTCAATTTAGGGGTTTACCACTGTCTTAACACAAGTATGTATATTTCATAATGTTCAATAGGAGAAAGCAAATGCAAACAGAAATTTTAAAAACTTAAATGTACAAATATTGGAGGTCTATCAGGCTCCTTTTAATTGCTTAAGAATCCCAGAATCCCCACTGTAGATGGGGAAACAGTCTTAAAAATTATCTTAAATAGCTATAAAGTGGTAGGTCTCATTTTTTAACCATTTGTTATTTAGGGTTTTCCCCCCAGCGTCTGAAATATTTGACTGTATGTAATCTTCCAGGAACAAGGTGGACCCAGCTCATAGCCTACTCAGGTTATTGAAAGCAAAATCTAACCCAAGACACTGTGGAGACTTTCAGCATAAAACAGTCTTTTGGAGGGACATTGTTACCGCTAATGAATGTTCCTTGACTGGGAGGCCAAGCCAGTACTGGCCTTGCAGCAAGGATAGGGACTAAGGTAGGTGGGGATGAAGACCAGCAGACCAGAGAGGGGGGGAAAGGTGGAAGGTGACTCATCGTCCATCTCTGAGACAGAATAGTAACTAACAGAGAGAAGGAAGACCAAAAAGTAGTTTTACAGGGAACATAAGTTTTGCAGCAATTGTTTGAGGCCATTTGGGAAAGCTTGCTGGCATTGTTTCTAGCTGAGTTTGTCCTACTGGGAATGACAGATTTTCCCCATCTCCCTCATTGGTCTTCTCAGTCCCTCTAGATGCCTTTAATGGGATCAAGGGTTGGGGAGAGTTGGGGAGGCCATAGAAGCAGAAACTGGTTCAGCCAGTTGGAGGACGACCCATGTGTTCGTGACCTTCTTTCTCCAAGAACTCTTTCCTAGGCCCTTTCCTTTGATCAAATCCATCTTGTCACCATGTCACTTGGTAAACTTATCCCATTGCCCAGATCTTCTCTCTCCCTTCTCCCCCCTTCTTCCCTATCCTCTCCTCACCTGTCCACCGCAATGGCCGTCATAGAGTAGATGCTGGCGAATACGGCCGTGATAGGAAAGAAGTTCTGGAAGCGACAGTAGTTGGCGCCGAAGTACCACTCGCTGTGAAGCGCATAGATGAAGTTGACTAAGGTGTTGAAGGCAGCCATCGAGGCGTCAGAGAAAGCCAGGTTCACGAGGAAGTAGTTGGTGACAGTCCTCATGCGCTTGTGGGCCAGGATGATCCAGATGACGATGAGATTGCCGAAGACCGCCACGGCCACCACCACGCCATATGCTAGGGACCAGAGGGCGATGCGCCAGGACGGCTGCACGAACTGGTTGGTGAGGTTGGCCCGGGGCTGCGTAGGCGCCGGGGAGGCCGCAGGCAGTTTCGGTTCGGAGGAGGAGGTCGAGAAGTTGCCGGCTTGAACCAGCAGGTGCAGCCACTCAGCCTCAGCCGCCCCTGCCGCCCCTGCCGCCACCCCGGCCCCGAGCGCCGCACTCAGGTTCCCGGTGTCCGCGCCGGCGCTGCCCGCACCGTCGGTCCAGTTCCCGGCCGCGGGGATAGAGCCCATCGCGGCGAGTCTGCAGCCCGGATCTCCCCACTCACCGGCGCCCGGCGAAGCCGACTCCCTCCAAGTTCTTCTCTGCTTCTTGGTCTCTCTGCTGCCGGGCAGACCTCAGCCCCGCCTGGAAGCAAGGTGGAGAGGCTCCCGCAGCCCTTGCTGGTTATGAGACGCTTTGAGTCAGCAGGTGATGGGTGGCAGGAGAGTCACTTTCTCTCGGAGGACTTTGCGACTGGAGCAGGCAGGATGGATGCGATGGGAGGGAAGGGAGAGGTTAGGACCTGTCACCAGCGGGGAACTCCGGGGTTGCCCCAGCGCTGGTTCCCGGGCACGGGCTGGAGCACTGAGGTTCAGGCGCTGCAGCGGGCTTTATAGTCTCGTTCAGTCCCCTGCTTTGGTGACGTTGTGGGGGCCGCGGAGCTGACGAACCCCTCCGTGTGCTACGATTGCGCTCCTTTCCTCCATCGCGCCCTTTGCATTTCGTTCATTCGCTACTCGTAGCCACGCAGCCGGAGCGCGGTGGGTTGAGACGCTCAAGAAGGGCTGCACTTTCATAGTTGTAATTAAAATCTGCACAAGATTGTTTTGTCCTCTTTTAGCTTCAAGATGTTTTGCTGAGGTCCCTGCTCTGAGACATTTCTTATGGACTGTTCTTTTCTAGAACAATTCAACCATTCACCCCTAGAGCGGAGGCACGATCCCAGGAGATTTGTCGTCAGGAGCGTGTGTGGGTGTAACCTGCTGCAGGCTGTGGGCACAGCTAGAGGCACACATTGGTAGGTGTCACTGGCTTTTGGAATTTGGCTTCACTTCCTGCTGTGTGTCTGTTCTCACTTCTCAGAGCGCTTCTCCTCTCCTACTGCCGAAGTCTACCCATTTGTCCTTTTCTAATCCCCATCACCAGATACCAATCTCCTCCGCCTTCCTCCCGGACAGGGATTTCTCCTGGAGGATTCTGCTCACGTTGGAATCTCATAACAACACACTGAGGGTAAATCAGAAACGCGAGATGCAGATTTTTTTTTCTTGAGTGGAAGTCATATATTAAAAAAAGTGATAATGATAGAAGTGTTTACAATGAAAGCAGTTTATTTAAAAACATTTATGTATGTATGTATGTATGTACTTATTTATTTATTTATAGAGGGAGAGAGAGAGAGTGGGGTGGGAGCAGAGGGAGAAGCAGACTCCCCGCTGAACAGGGAACCCAATGCGGAACTCTATCTGGGATTATAACCTGAGCCAAAGGCAGATGCTCAACCCACTGAGCCACCCAGGCACCCAAGGAAAAGGGTTTAAGGAGTGAGTTCTTTCCTTTCAGAGGAAGAAAGGGATCCAGGTCATGGCTTTCCTTTTAGATCTGTCTTCCACAGAGAGAATTTCTGTGTATCCCAGTAGAGGTTTTATTGTTCACTCATTGCTTCTGTCATTCCTCCTATCAGAACTGAGTATACTTCCTTCCAGGAGCTGTGCCAAGTATTCGGGATGGAGCAGTGAAACTACAGACACAAGTCAGATATGAACCTTGTCCTCACTGAGCCTGCAGTCTAGCAGTATTTTTGACATTATTTTTAAATTTTTATTATTTTGTTTAATTTTTGACATTAGAGGAAGTATTATAGGTGGAGGATTATGAAAGTACAGAGAATAATGGGATGTGCAACTGAACAGGAGGATGTTATGTTCACTGTTTACTGATTTCTGGATTCTGTCAACTTCTCTTAAATAATTTCTTTGTAAGGCAAAGATACATGCACCTCTCTATTTATTGCAGCTTTATTTATAATAGCCAACATATGGAAGCGACCTAAGTGTCCATTGATAGAAGATTGGATAAAGAAGGTGTAATACACACACACACAGACACAGACACACACACACAGACACACACACACACACACACACACACACACACACACTGGAATATTATGCAGCCATAAAAAATGAGATCTTGCCATTTGTGACAACATGGATGGACCTAGAGGGTTTTATAGTAAGTGAAACGAGTCGGAGAAAGACAAACACTGTATGACTTCACTTATATGTGTAATCTAAAAAACAAAACAAACCAATAAAAAAGCAGAAACAGACCCATAAATATACAGGGAGCAAGCTGATGGTTGCCAGTGGGGAAAAGGGAGGATGGGCAAAATGTGTGAAGGGGAGAGGGAGATACAGTCTTCCAGTTATGTAATGACACAGGATGAAAGTAAGTGACACAGGATGAAAGGTATAACATAGGGAATATAGTAAAAGGTATTGTAACAGTGAAGTATGGTGACAGATGGTAGCCACACTTGTGACCATAGCATAACATATAGAGTTGTGGAATCACTAAGTTGTACACCTGAAATTAATGCAACATTATGTGTCAACTCTACTTCAATTAAAAATTTCTTTGTAAGGATGAAATGAAGTGCTAAAAAATAAACTTGTCAGAAGATTATGTCTTGAAATATGGGAAGGTCTAGAAGATAATGGCTAAGAAAGAAACTTCCTTAGACTTCGTCCTAAGAGAATTTGATGAATAATCTGCTCATTGCAGTTCCAGAATCTAAATCTTGCCCTTATCTGAGTCCACTCTGCTGGTTTCCTAATTCCTCTTTCTATTACTATAAGAACGCCAAAGTCTTAGTCTTGGACTCCCGAGGGAAGGAGGATGGGCAGAGGAAATGGTAACATACCAGAAGGTGACTCTTAGAGAAGGATCCTATACACCTACATTTAAAATTTGGGAGTGTGGCTTTTCTGCCCGCTTCCTCCGCCCTGCCAGTGTTGGGGAACAAATCAGGCACACCCTAGCTAATTTCAAAAATTAGCAATTTTTTACTGGGGAAAACATAAATCCAGATGGCTTGGTTGTTCTGCTGGACTACTGTGAGAATGGCGTGACCCCATATATGATTTTCTTTAAGGATGGTTTAGAAATGGAAAAATGTTAACGAATTTGGCTATTACTTTGAATGTATCACCTGTTGTCATAACTGGCTGCTGCTTTCATCCATGCAACACCAAGACTTAGACAAATGGACCTGATGTTATCTTGAGCTCTTCATTTATTTTGACCTTGATTTATCTGGAGCAGAGATATTGTGTTTAAGATATCTCTATATCTATCTATCTATCTATCTATCTATCTATCTATCTATCTATCTATCTATCTATTTTACATATCATGTAGGTTATCTAAAGATAAAATACGTTTAAACTCATTTGAGAGAATGCCTCCTAGACTAATACATATTTAAATTGATCCTGTGTAGTGTCCTGGAGAAGCTAGGGCCTGGTTGTAGACTCTGCTAGAAAGCATAAGACTGCCTGCAAATAACTTCTACAGTGAAAACTTCTTCTGGGACTGGAATAGAAAAAAAACCCCAAAAAACCAAGAACAAAAACTCTTAATTCTGAGTTCAAGTAAAGGGAAAGACCATGCTCATAGTGGTGCCAATGTTTGAAGTGACTCTTTATACATTTCATCATGTACAAATGGAGGTAGTAGTTAACTCAAAGAGATTACTAAAAGAATAAGAAGAGACTTATATAGTAAGGAAAAAGCCCATGGGAATGTGTTTGAGCACATTTAAAACCTATGCAAATGCATGAGGCTGCTAGGAAATAAGCCAAACATGGTATCATAGGAGATGTTAACAGGTTACATAATAGTGATTAAATCTTGGTTTGACTGCATAAATGTTAATACAAATTATGATCTTTTATGTGAATGTTTTTATTTATTCCTAATGACCAAGAAATGTTTATCTATTTTATTATATATAATAGATTACATTTCTTTCGAGTTTTATTTGTTCTCCATATTTTTGTTTAGAATACATATTGGTAATGTGTCCCAGTAATTTGCTAACAACTAATAATAATAGAATGGATACTGATGACATGCTTTCCCCCGCTCTTTTCTTCTCCTTTCCCCCCCTCTCTTATAACTCAAGGAAACCATATGGCGTATTTCACATTTGTATTTTTATTTTAACAGTCTTCTTAAAAATAATAAGGTAGAATTTTAGGTACTGGTGCTGGCTAGTATAGGAGTTATTTTCAGAAAATTTTTGTCAAAATTCCAGGTTTCTCTGACCACAAACTTCTCTTTGACAGTTTGGTTTCAGTATGTTCAGTGTTCCCACTGTGTTGAGATTTATTTTTTTTCTTATGAATTTCAGATCTGATAGTCCACACTTTGACTCTGCTTTGCACTTTTTTCCTTTGTTATTTCCATCATGCTGCTTTGAAATTACATTGGGTCATTTCCACAAAATCAGGCTACTAAGTATTGCTGGCAATCAATCAATAATCAGCAATTGATAAAATTCCACTCAATTGTGTAGACAGGTGTTCCTTGAAAATGCCTGCTTTCTGCCAGATACCCTTTTCATGTGGATCTATCATCCATTTCCATTTCCCCAAATTCCAAATTTCCTTCACCTGTCTTCTTTCTTCATCATCCTTCTCCCGCTCAGCAAGTTGGAGTGCCTGGGTGGCTCGGTTAGTATAAGTGACCAACACTCGATGTTGGTTCAGAGCATGATCTCAGGGTCGTGAGATTGAGTCGCGCACTGGGTGCTCAGCACGGAGTCTGCTCGGGATGCTCTCTCCCCTTCTCCTTCTGCCCCGACCCCTGCTCTCTAAATAAATAAATAAATAAATAAATAGGTAGACAAACAAATACAATCTTTAAAAAAAGAACATCTGCCATGAATTTCACATTTCTATGCATTTTATCCACCTTTTCATTTGTTATCATCTTGATGGAAGTGATTTATCTTTTCTTAAAGCACATTCTCTTATCTGTGCTATCTGTTCTTTCAACAACTCCTCTTTTCTCTCTCTCTTCAACATCTCTCTCTCTCTCTCTCTTTATTAGGATTGAAACACACATCTAGATCTAAGAATCTACATTAAAATAGTCCTTTTCTGACCACATTCCCTTGTCATTACCACTTTTCTCTCCTTCTGTTTCCACATGTTCTTCTTTAACAAAATATTTAAACTCATTATTTTCACTTCCTCACTCACAATAATATTAAGTATTAAATATTTAGTACTCTTCTGTCAGTGCACTCTCCTATCAATTGCCTGCGTGTTAAATCAAACTGTCATTTTCTGTCCCAAACTTCCTTGACCTCTCTGTAGCATTAGCATTTGTCCTAGGGTTGTCATAACAAATTACAAGAAACTGACTGGCTTAAAACAACAGAAATTTATTCTTTCACAGTTTGGGGGGCTAGAAGCCTAAAGTCAGGATGTTGGCAAGTTTGGTTCTTTCTGGAAATTCTGAGGGAGAATCTATTCCATGCCTCCTTCCTAGTTTCTGTTGGTTGCTTGCAATCTTTTGTATGCCTGGGCTTCAAGTTCACCATTCTAATTCTGTCCCTGTCATCACACGATGTTCTTCCTGTGTGTCCTTACCTTACCTTCTCTGTGTCCAAATTAACTTCTTATAATGAGATCAGTCGTTGCATTAGGGTCAGCCCCAAACCAGTATACCTCATCTTACCTTGATTACATCAGCAAAGACTATTTCCAAATAAGGTCATATTCACAGGCACTGGGAGTTTAGAACTAAATATATTTGGGGGCGGGGCATGGAGGGACACAATACTGAAGATCATAATTAAGGAAGGTTTTAAATTGGAGACTGACAGCTCATCTGTTGTATATAGATTTGGCGAATCAAGTGCTGGGTAGGAAGGGATGAATAAAGAGACTATGAGTAAAGATACCATGAACCCCTCCCTCCTTCAAAATACTAAGTGTTGTTAAACCAATAGCCTTCAATGTAATGTATGAATTATTACAGAAGTAGAAAAAAATGGTATGATATAAAGTAATTATATCAAGAATCTTGATAATAATCTCACTCTTCAAGTCCAGTAATTTCACTCCAGTGATTTGATCTAAGGAAGTAATCAGAAATTCAGACAAAAATTTATGTACAAGGGTGTATTTTGGAGTTATATTTATGAGATAAAAATTGTAGAAGGCATAAACATAAAATAATTTTGGAATGTCCAAAAACTGTATCTTAGTATCTTCAAAGATGGGCTTTTATCCTATCATTTGAAGAGCGTGTTTTAAATGTTCTAAAATTAAGTAGAAGGGATGGTTGCACATCACTGTGAATGTACTAAAAGTTACTGAATTGTATACTTTAAAATGATTAAAATGGTGGATTCTGTCTTATGTAACTTTTACTCAAAATAGGAAACAGTTCCTAAAAAGAATAAATAACTAAGAATTCAGAAGGATTCATCGTGTCACAATCAAGGTTTATACAAAAGAATCAAGTCAGGACATATTCAAGTGAAGTTAGAATACCCCTGGACTCATAGATAAGGAGATAATATTATATGCAATAGGCAAGGATAGTCAAATCACCTGTAAGTTTAACAAATCAATTTGGTCTTGAAATTTCACACATTACCCGCTGGAAGAGGATTAAAAAATTCTTAAAAATTCTTCAGGAAAGAAAAACGTGTTTCAAGAAATTTATCTCATTAAGTAAGCTCTTTTTTTAAAATATAAAGAAAACAGAAAGACATTTTCAAACATGCAGGGACGCAGATATTATAACACTGATAAGTGTTTTGTAGAACACAAACAATACAACAAACCAACCAACAAGCAAGCAATTGAATAAAGAGGCAATCTTTTTACAACTAAAACCCAACCAATAAATGTGGGCTACTGGAGTAGCTATCAGTTAAGACTGGAACTATGGACCAGAGTTGGGTATGAGCCACAGTGATGACTTTGAGGTGATCAGTATCCTCAATACCAATGTTTCTAAACATATGTATGCACAACATAGTCACAGATTACATGAGGAGTAGCTATCATAGTTTGTATGCAAGAGAAAATCATATTACCAAAGTTGCCATTGAGAATCCTCCATATCATCTATAAAGTATGATATGTGCACACACCATATTTCCTAAGGAACAAAATAGCTAGTCTTCAAACTGGAATCTACTGCTGGTTCTTACTTTAGCACAAGATAAAGCATTAGTTGTATTCAGAGACCAGATGGTACAAAATGTACATTTTAAGTACTAAAATTGGGGTGTCTGGGTGGCTCAGTTGTTATGCGTCTGCCTTGAGCTCAGGTCATGATGCCAGGGTCTTGGGATTGAGACCTGCATCAGGCTCCCTGCTCTGTGGGAAGCCTGCTTCTCCCTCTCCCACTCCCTCTGCTTGTGTTTCCTCTCTGGCTGTCTCTCTCTCTCTCTGTCAAATAAATAAAATCTTTAAAAAAAATAAACACTAGGATCATACTTATTTGTGCAGAACTTTTACACAATGAGAGGTGAGAATGACTGAAATGAAGATTCATTTCTCTCTTCTCTTCTCACTGGGACTATGCTAAACCAAGAAAATGGGAAGTGCATTACCTGAAAATGTAAATTATTTCTCCCCTTCCTTTTTTTCTCCTTACCTCTTTCCTTCTTTATTTCCTAAGTATATTTATTGGAATTTTAGAAAAATGAAATGCATGCATAATATAATTCCATAGAATTATAGAATGATGATAATCTT
The DNA here is from genome assembly GCA_002007465.1 of Ailurus styani. NCBI lineage: Eukaryota > Metazoa > Chordata > Mammalia > Carnivora > Ailuridae > Ailurus > Ailurus styani. The sequence continues at coordinate 6,186,082 of LNAC01000032.1, read as the reverse complement.
GCTACCTGCATTTATACCCTCAAGTAATTTGGAGACAATTTCCAAAGAAACAGAAACATATTCATACAAATTCATTAAAAGAATTCTAATAACATCAAAATTTGCTTATTTTTTGTCTAAGAGGAGAAAGGGTTCTACTCAAGTAAGTAGGGGGTGGTAGATCAGACATCTGTTGGTTATCTAAAAACACTGGCATTTCCCATGTTGATTCAAAAGATACAGGTGACATAATTAAGAGAAGAATTAATCCACGGGCGCCTGGGTGGCTCAGTGGGTTAAAGCCTCTGCTTTCGGCTCAGGTCATGATCTCAGGGTCCTAGGATCGAGGCCCGCATCGGGCTCTCTGCTCGGTGGAGAGCCTGCTTCCTCCTCTCTCTGCCTGCCTCTCTGCCTCCTTGTGATCTCTCTCCCTCTGTGAAATAAATAAATAAAATCTTTTTAAAAAAAAGAGAGAAGAATTAATCTTTCAGAACTCATTAAAGTATCTATTACTCTAAATTAAAAACTGCTTAATATGTGTGTGAGTGGAGAATAGTTGGATAATTCAGCTTTTTTTAGCTCTCAAAATAAGAGCTCCTTGGAGAACTCCTATCGGTTAATTAAATCAAAGTTAATCAGTACAATTATTGGATTCCATGATTGGTATATAATTTCTGTGCTACACATTCATTTACTATCATTTAAAGGAGGAATCAGAAATTAGTGTGTACAGGAGAAGTTGATATCTTTATTTACGTATGCTTCATTTTCCTTAGTATAATTTTCCATTTCAAATATGATCACTGCATAAACTCTTTAAGAATGGAAATATAGGGCACCTGGGTGGCTCAGTGGGTTAAAGCCTCTGCTTTCGGCTCAGGTCATGATCTCAGGGTCCTGGGATCGAGGCCCGCATCAGGCTCCCTGCTCGGCAGGGAGCCTGCTTCCCCCCCTCTCTCTGCCTGCTTCTCTGCCTCCTTGTGATCTCTCTCCCGCTGTGAAATAAATAAATAAAATCTTTAAAAAAAAAAAGAATGGAAATATATTAAAGAGAAAAGAGGTAAAATTTGCTCATAAATTGTGTTCATTTTGTGCACGAAATTTTCTGGATACACATTTATTCCAAAATGTTCTTATTGGCCTAAGATTTGTCAGGACATACTCTATAATCAAATCAGCATTTTTTATGGTTTAATCTAAATCTGGTTTAAATTAAAAAATCAAATATAGTTAATACTCTGAGGTATAAATAACCTTTTAAGCTTTGTACTTATATACTGACTAGTGTACTATTCGGCTGTTGATCAAGAGCTGAAAAGAAAGCATCAATATATGTATATTTATGCACAAATTATATATATTACATTATTACACTAACATGTACATTTAAGATATTAATGATAAAGAAAGAGGAAGCCATTGACAATAGTTTTTAAACATACCGGTAGGATCTCAGTATGTAATCTCCATTCACATAAAGTATATTTGGTCATGGATATGAAAATTCTCCTTCTGTAATTAATTTGAAATGATATTAATAATGTTGCATAGGTACTTCCCTCACACAACCTATACAAACAAGTTATTAGGAACACTACTACTTCCATGGCTGCCTACAGGTTTGTGCAGAAATGGCTGTCCTAACTTTTATAGTATTGATATACTTCCTAATTGGTGGAAAAAGAGATATTTTCCTTTTTTCTTCTTAAGAAGCTTTATCTTCTTTCCTGGGAACACTTGGAGTTCCTCAGGATCCCAACAATTAAAAATATAACACTCTATACTTGAAGTACCTATAGGTGCTAGTTTGCATGGGATTGGCAAATGAGGGAATAACTCTATTACTGGGAAGATGGTGCATTTTTGTTTTTTGAGAGTGTTCAGGCACAGAGGGAGAGGGAGAGAAAGAATCCTAAGCAGGCTCCACACCTAGCACAGAGCCCGATGTGGGGCTTAGTCTCAACCCTATGATCAGGACCTGAAATGAAATTAAGAGTCAGACACTAAGTGGACTCACCACCCATGTGCCCCATGTTGGTGCATTTTTAATATCTGCTGAGGTTGCCTCCAGTCATGATGGCCAGCCTGCCTCAGTAGTCCAAAGTCTCTCCCCCAGAACTGATTGTATGTTTTGATAGTGCTCTTGTAACTAAATTGTATATATTTTGAGAAATGTTCCTGATCCTTTTTCCCCCATAGACCCTGATTTTTTAAAATGTAACTACTTATTTTTCCTGAGCAGAAATCTTTCAGGTATATCTATAAGACATTATAGTACAGTTGACCCTTGAACAACAAGGGTTTGAACTGCATGGGTCTACTTATATGCAGATTTTTTTTTGGATAAATACGGAACAGTACTGTAATGTGTTTTCTTTTCCTCATTATTTCCTTAACATTTTCTTTACCCTTGCTGACTTTATTGTAGAAATACAGTATATATGTAACATGCAAAATATGTGTTAATTGACTACTTTTGTTATTGGTAAGGCTTCTGGTAGACAGTAGACTATTAATAGTTAAGTTTTGGGGGAGTCAAAAGTTCAAATTTTTTACTGTGTAGGGGGTCAGTGCCCCTAAGCCCTGCATTGTTCAGGGTCAACTATAGACATGTATATAGTCCAAAATATATAATGAGATGTAGTGCCATAATTGTTAACATCTCTGTTTTATGAGTGAGAAAAATAACAGAGAAGTAACTTAACTGACAGGGCCAGCATTCAAATCCAGATGTTTCTTTTTTTTTTTTTTTTTTAAAGATTTTATTTATTCATTTGACACAGAGAGAGAGAGATTACAAGTAGGCAGAGAGGCAGGCAGAGAGAGAGGAGAG
>LNAC01000032.1:6070984-6183264 GCA_002007465.1 Ailurus styani | reverse complement strand
AGAGAGAGGAGAGAGGAGGAAGCAGGCTCCCCGCTGAGCAGAGAGCCCGATGTGGGCCTCGATCCTAGGACCCTGGGATCATGACCTGAGCCGAAGGCAGCAGCTTTAACCCACTGAGCCACCCAGGCACCCCAGATGTTTCAAAAGCATATCCCACAGACTTTATCAACCACTCCTTGGTCTCAGTTTAATTGAGAAGTAATTGGAAGAGGCTAATATGGTCTTTTATGTCAAATTATCACACAGAGTGTAAAATACACAGGGTGAAATGAAAAAAAAAAGACACACCAAAAACCAATACATCAGCATTCCTTAAATGTCAGCAAAATAAAGGGAAAGTAAAGGGGAACATATTTTACAATTATTTATACTTCAGGTTATATTTAATTTATATTACCATACTGGTTAGATATTTTGAATGGAAATTAGTTCTTACCAATTTCTCGTAGAAACAACGCACATATGAGGACATTTTACTTGATAGGTTTTTTTTTTTTTTTTTACTGTTCTTCCAACTTTATTTAAATTGAAAATTCAAGTCTCTCTTCACTGTAGGGGCTTTCTTTCTTTCTTTCTTTCTTTCTTCCTTCCTTCCTTCCTTCCTTCCTTTCTTTTTTTTTTTTTTTTTTTTTTTNGTTTTTTAACCAACTGAGCCACCCAGATGTCCTGTAGGGGTTTTCTTCTATTTGTTAATGTTATCCTTGCTGGAGGATAGCAGTGGCAGAGTTTGAGGATATTGACTCCAATTTTGAAAGAAATTCTACTGTAAGCCAAATGCTATCAAACAGCACTGCAGGCTACAGAGAAGTTTTTTGTGAAAGTAAGAATCAGTCCAAACAGCAAACTTCATTGCTTTCTTATTTTAGGAAATTCCCACAGCCATTCCAGGCTTCAGCAACCACTAACTACCCTGATCAGTCAGCATCTATCAACATTGAAACAAGACCCTCCAACCAGCAAAAGATTACAACTCATTGTTGTAATGATGGCTATTATTTTTTAGTAATAAAATATTTTCAAAGTGTGTACACTATTTTTAGACCTAATACTATTGCATAGTTACTTAATATGCTACGGTATAGTGTAAATATAAATTTTATATACACTAAGAAGCCAAAAAAGTGTATTTATTTCCCCTTATTGTGATACTCACTTTCTTGTGGTGGTGTAGAACTGAACCCACAGAAAATCTGAGGTATGCCTATATTTCAGAAACAGCCTTCATAGTCTTATTATTTTTATTGTTTTCTATGGCAAAGAAAAATTTCCAAGGTAGTTTAATCTTTAGTTTAGAAATTATTATAGGATCTTGAAAATATATTAAGTTTATATAAAATAAAGCAGTGTGAAAATCTGAAAAGATTGAGAAAAATAACATTTAAAACTCTCTAGAAATAGCAACATTTATAAAACAATAAAAAGGGAGGCATTATTTCATCTAAATGAATATAAATGGTTCTAACCTTAACATCTCTTCCTTATACCATTGGTCTCCAAGTGAGGTGCATATACTGCATGGAGTGCTAGAGAAGATCCGTTAAGATGTGGGGGGATATATTAGAGCTTTTATTATTTTTATTCTTTAAAATTTTTTTATTATATTAGTCACCATACCCTTTAACTGTTTTATGCTATTGGTATATATTTCAAAACTTATGTAATATATTAGTATAATAGAACAAAGGTATAAATTATACAGTAATGATTATGTGTGTGTGCATACCCTGCCTGTGTGCACTGATTTTTAATTGGTGAAAATCTGTTATAAAACATCTTAATGCTGTATTTCCCTTTCTTGTCTCTTCCCCCACTACCACCACATTCTCCAGCCACAGAGAAGATGCACAGCTTTTGGTCCCTGGAGGATTTCCCCCCTTGGCTTAGAATAGTAGGACGTAAACATGCTGGTGTGACAGAAAACTACATTTCTTCTCTTGTTTCTGTCACCTTCCTGAGTCCTAGTGGTAGTGTGAAAAGTAAGGTTACCAAATGAGTTTTTTTTTTTAAACTAGGAGATTATGATTACAATTTCCACTTTATGTGGGAGACACTCCAATCCTGATGTCTTGCATTCTATTCAGCGGGTGTTGATCCTTTATCCAAAGATTTAAAATTATTTCTCTAGAAATACTAGACTAATAGATTTACTGACTTTTTTCTGGTTTCTTGCGTTAGCGGAAATCAGGTGTAATAATTTTGGTGGGAAAAATGCCTGAATAAATCATTCTTAAAATGGGAAAGTTCTCTGATTTTAGCCTTTGCAGTGATTACTAGTGTATTTTTTGGTTGCTACAATTTGTTGATGATAAAAAGTATTACCTACTGAGCTGTAATTAAGACTGTGTTTCTGAAGTCTTAGAGAGCACTATGAAAAGCATTATGAAAATGCAGTTTATTTATAGAACTGACTTTTCAGACAAAGGTCTATAGACCCAACTGTTCTCCCTGGGCTTAGAAGAAAGTGATTACTTCATCTGCAGGAATAATTTCCTTGCATGGCTGAAGAAATAAAATCAAGGGAGAGAAACACTGAAGTATTCAAAAGTCTCTTACCTTAGAGGGACTGTAGAGATCACTTAATCCAAATGCCTTAGAGGTCGAGCAATTGAGTCAGCAGGAGTTGAGAAGTCATTTGCTTTTGTGTAGGTAAAATGGCTTGGGGTAGGAAGAAACTTTATTAGTATTGGTGGACACGGGTGCTCAGTGTACTGTCATACTCAGCAATTGCTAAGTACCTCTTGGGTTTTAATTTAAACTTCTATTGTTGAATGACATGCAGTTATTTTGAGACTTGAAATACCTATTTTGGTCTGTGTTTTATCAGATCATCATCCCAGCAGAATGGGAATTGCACTGAGACCTTCCTCAGCAAGTGTAAGTGGAAATATTCTTGGGTTTTGGAAATATTCAAGAAAATGCAACAGGAGAAACCACTGAGGGTACCAACTACATAAATAAGCACACAGCTGCTATTCTTTGGGTCCCACATTAAATCTTCCTGAGGAATTACCTAACATTCTGGCTGAATGGGCCCCTCCCAATGATCAGTTATCTGAAGGTGCTTAAAATGCAACATGGCTTACAAATGTCTTAAGAGTGTAAGGTTAACAATCTGGAAAGCATTTGTACTATAACTGGCTGATAATATGATACAGATTTTTAATATTTATAGAGCGATAACTAATGAACCAGCAATATACCTAGAAAGTGAGACACAGAATATTGGAAAATAAAAGGAATCTCAGTGGGTGCTATGGTATGGAAAATGTTGTGGATTTAGGAGGGGGTAATCAAAGTGGGTCATATTGATGCCCACCAAGACAATCCATCCAAATTCAGAAAGGGGCTGGAACAACCAGTATATACTCTTGATGTTTCCTGGAAAGTGGTCTCTTGGACACATGAGATGAGTTGGCATGGGGGAGTTACCAAGAAATACACTGATTGGCAGAGAAAAACTATGCTTTCTAGCTTACAGTATTTGCTTTTTTGTCAGCAGGAACATTAGAGACTAAAAGAAGCCATGGCTGCATTTTGAGTAGATCTAGGCAGGCCCATAGTTTATAGGTTACATTGACTCATTATTTGTGAAGCTGGTGGATACCAAAGGGCCTTGACCAGTGTAGATACTTACTATGAATTTAGATTTACATATCCAACGATTTAAGAAAATACTTTTAACACTGTTTAATGCCTAGAGCAAGAAACATTTCAGTTTGGACTTTCTGCTTATATAGCATTTGACGAAGGAACTCATTTTCTTGCAGGTGCAGTGGAAAAATGCACTGAGAAACATCACATCTTACCATCCACAAAAAATTAGGAAATTAAAAACTTAAATGAGCAATTGAAACAGATGCTTACTACATTGGAAAGTTATAAGGAAGGCTTGCAAAATTGAATAAATATGTGTTAAAACTTAATATATGTGAATACAAAGGGGGTTAATGATTGGATAGATTGTTGAGACATTGTGTGAGAAATAGAGGCAATGAGGGATGTACAAGCACATAGCATTCATTTCTGTCCCACTTCAAATACTTTTTTCCTTTCTGTCCCTGATTCTATAGTGTGGAACTTGGATTGCATTTATGAATTCCAGGGGAAGATGTAATTTTTAAATATGACTCATAACAATATAGCTAAGGAAAATGAAATTAAGAGTTAAAAAATAAAAAAAAAACCCACCTAACTTTTGTATCAACATAGAAAGGTCTGGAGGAGATTAAGCTGAGTGAAATAAGTCAAGCAGAGAAAGTCAATTATCATATGGTTTCACTTACTTGTGGAACATAAGGAATAAAATGGAGGACTTTAGGAGAAGGAAAGGAAAATTGAATAGGGGTCAATCAGAGGGGGAGAGGAACCATGAGAGACTGGAGTCTGAGAACTGAGGGTTATGGAGGGGAAGGTGGAGGGGGGATGGGTGAGCCTGGTGGTGGGTATTAAGGAGGGCACGTATTGCATGGAGCACTGGGTGTGGTGCATAAACAATGAATCTTGGATCACTGAAAAAAAAAAGTAAAAAAAATGTGTGACTGATACAAAAAAAACACAAAAAGCAAAAAATAAACTCTTCAAGAGAAAATTAGACATGCAAAGATGATCCAACATACTATGATCAGCATCGTCAAAGTGAAAAGCAATGAAACGGACCAGAACAAATACTAACAATTATCATTAAGGAAACTATTTATGGAATAAAATGATACTTAAACCTATGTACTGGAAGTCTTCAATATTATACATGACTTTCAACTGAGATTGATTGACACCAAGATATAACCTATTAAAATTACTGAATGTCAAATATCTTTAAAAAAGGCATTTGGAAACCAGGAAAAAATAATTTACTTATAAAGGGGAATAAAGCAAAAAGGAATAAGACTTCTAGAACATAATATTTCATAATAGAATACAGTGAAGCAACCTACTGAAGATATTCAAAGAAGCAAGGATTTTATATCCAGCCAAAATATAAAGGTCATGGACAATTATGAACATGAGAGTAATTCACTAATATTTTCCCATTAACTATTTATAAATAATCTCCTAGATAATTACTTTAGGCATCTGAACAATCATAAGAAAATTTTTATTATTACGTATGGCGATAAGTGTAAAGTATATGAAACTGTGCAACCAAGCTAAGCGTTTAGAATGATGAGAAAATTATAAATGTGTATGCTTTGACATCATAGATATAATAGAATTATCAAAAATTTTCAGAGCAGAGAGAGACTATATGGTTGTAAAATAAATTTAATGCTTGTTTTAGAGGTAATAAAAATTAAAATAATATGATTTTAATTTAGATACTGGAGCATAGGGTGAGAAAGGGGGGAAGATTTTATTGGCCTAATTAATTATTGTAGGATAGTAGGAATCATAAAAAAGTATGTCAAAAGAACACCCACAATATTATATATAATTATTATTAGCAGTTTAAAGTCAATCATTAAAACAAAAATATAGATTTATCTACATAACAAGAGATATGACAAAATAAAAAAAATACATCATGTAATGTAGGTTTTAAGTAAAATAAAACAATGAGACAGAATTGAGGACAAATGTTTGGTCATATTGATGACTATAAATGACTCTAACTCTGTCATTAAAATAATAAAAGATATTCAGTTTGTCTAATAAGGCAAAAGCCATGAAGTAAACAAGGCACATGAAAAATTAATGATAAACACTATAAAAGTGTTGTAATTTTGATGTTAGATAAAAAAGATAAAATCTAGACAAGAAAAATATTTTTTAGTGCTAAAGAATGTGCTTTAGCATATTGCTCTAGAATGTGGGTCTTTTTTAAGTATAAACGTTTTGTTTTTTTAAGTTTTATTTAAATTCTAATTAGTTAACATACAGTGTAATATTAATGTAAGATATATAATTTAGGGGTTCAACACTAACATACAATACCCATTGCTCATCATGACAATGATTTAACCTAACCCCTACCCACCTCCCTCCATCAACCCTCAGTTTGTCCTGTCCTAAAGAATCTCTTATGGTTTGTTTCCCTTTCTCTCTTTTCCCCCCTCCATTATGTTCATCTGTTTTGTTTCTTAAATTCCACAGGAGTGAAAAAATATTTGTCTTTCTCTGACTGACTTATTTTGCTTAGCATAATGCAGTCCAGCTCCATCCACGTCATTGCGAATGGCAAGATTTCATTTTTTTGATGGCCAGGTAATATTCCATTGTGTGTGTGTGTGTGTGTGTGTGTGTGTGTAGATATATATACACCACCTTTTCCTTATCCATTCATCAGACGTTGTTGTAGTATTTGTAAAGAATGAGTTTATGTTGTTCCCTAACCTTGACAAAATAAAACTATTTTTTCTATTATTCAGAATAAATATTATGGGTGTTAAATATTTACATTTATTGAAAATCCCAGGCATATCATTTAGCCAGTAGATTCTTCTTTTTTTTTTTTTTAAAGATTTTATTTATTTATTTGACACAGAGAGAGAGACCACAAATAGGCAGAGAGGCAGGCAGAGAGAGAGGAGGAAGCAGTTTCCCCGCTGAGCAGAGAGCCCGATGCGGGCCTCGATCCCAGGACCCTGAGATCATGACCTGAGCAGAAGGCAGAGGCTTTAACCCACTGAGCCACCCAGGCGCCCCAGCCAGTAGATTCTTCAAGATGTATCTCTAGTATGGACTTAAAAAAATACCACAATCATGCTACCATCACACATAGTAAAATGAACAATTATTTAATTAGATAATATTAATAATATCCAGCTCTTATCCACACCAATTGTCTTAAAGATGACTTAATTTATCTTTTTGTTTCCTTCAGCAGGGCATAATGAAAGAGTATTTCAAATAATCCATTTTGGGGAAATAAGCAGACTACTACTTGGAAATTTATTTTAAAAAATATATATTTTTCTATTTCAAAAGAGCTTATTTATGATCTATATCTTTTATTTTCCTGAACTTCACTGTTATTTCTTTCTTTATCTTTACCTTTTCCTCTTTCTCCCCTTTTATCAGATTTCCTTCTCTCTTCCCTCATTTTATTTATCCTTCATCAGTTCATCAAATGGAAATTTTAGATCTCTCCTATTTCCTTATTACTAACTACATGTTGCAGGAAAATTTTTGTTATTACTGTGGAGAATTAAAATTTTGTTAAAGTCAGCGATCATCACTCTGAGTTTGGTACCAAAGATGGCAAACATTTAGAGAATGAGATGCCTATTGTGCCTTGAATACCATAGTAACAAAAAATGTTTGATTAATAATAGCCATTGTGACAGAAGCCCTTAAATATGAGATTATTTCACAATTCAACAGGTCACATCTTACATATGAGAAATTTTTGTCTGTCTTGCAATTTCCAAAGATAACATTTATGGAATGGCAATACAGGTAATATGGCTTAAATTAATTTGGCTTTCATATCAGACTATGTGTATGCAAACATATCCATTAATAATAGTGTATTTTGATTTATTTAAGCATATCCATGATAGAATAAAATGATTTTTTCTCTTCCATGAGGCAATTTCCTGTTTATAGTATATGCACATATACAAAACTATATGTAGGTACATTTTAAATATATAAAAATGTTTTATGGTTATATAAATAAGATAAATTATACATGATATATAGTATAATATGTTTCATATATGTAGTAATAGTATTTGTTTATGTATCTGTCATCATTTGTCCATCATCGAGGAAGCTATGGAGGAGCTACACGGCTGTCAAACTGGGGCAGTAATTGTGACTCAATCTCTCTCTTTGCACCCTCTCTATACATTTCCCTCTTCAGCATTGCTCCAACTTCTTTGATGAAATAGTTTGTAATTGGATCTTTAATTTTGTTTTAATATCCCTTGATGTATATAGCTCTCTCTTTTCAGAAAACCAATTATAAATTTCAATGTATCTCATTTATCTTTTAATATTTATATCTAGATTGATATATATTGCAAGATTCCTTTTTCATCACTATTTTTTTCTTAATCTTCCTTATCAAGTCTCATGGATTGTACAACATTTCACAATAATCTGTAGATACTATTCTATTATTTTTCAGCTGACAGTATTATAAATGAAGAATTCCTATATATATTTGATTTGGGGGTTAATGTTTATAGATAAGCTTTTTATTTCTTTTTTTTATTATGTTCAGTTAGCCAACATATAGTACATCATGTTTTTGATGTAGTGTTCAATGATTCATTAGTCGTGTATAACACCCAGTGCTCATCACAACATGTGCCCTATTTAATACCTATCGCCCAGTTACCCCTCCCCCCACCCACCTCCCTTCTGTAACCCTCAGTTTGTTTCCTGGAGTCCAGGTCTCTTATGGTTTGCCTCTCTCTCTGATTTCCACACCCCTCAGTTTTCCCTCCCTTCCCCTGTGGTTCTCCACGCTATTCCTTATGTTCCACATATGAGTGAAACCATGTAATTGTCTTTCTCTGCTTGACCTATTTCACTTAGCATAATACCCTCCAATTCCATCCATGTTGATGCAAATGGTAGGCATTCATCTTTTCTGATGGCTGAGTAATATTCTATTGTATATATGAAACACATCTTCTTTATCCATTCATCTGTTGAGAGACATCTGGGATCCTTCTACAGTTTGGCTATTGTGGACATTGCTGCTATGAATATTGGGGTGCATGTGCTGTTTCTTTTCACTACATCTCTAAGAATAAAAAATATCATACAAGCTTGATGTTTTTTATTCTTAGACATCAGAGTTTTTAAAATTCAGAAAAGGGATCACTAGTTGTGAATTTTTTTTCATGAATTCAGCCTGAGTCATTTCAATTTTCAAACCTATGTTTCTCTTCATCTCGAGGACATTTTCTTATATTCTTGGCTTAATTTTCATCCTTTTGGATCTGTGCCTTTTTAAAACTAATCTTATTTGTACTTTAGGTGCCATTAATATATTCTCCAATCCCCTCATCTTTTTTTTAGTTATGTCTATTTTTTTTTACAGTTTTGCTCTGTGATTTAGATATTTTTTAACTTGACTTTCCAAGCCATTAACTTAAGTTACAAGTGTTCCCATCTCCTCATTCTATTCATCCGCTGACTTGTTTAGCTGGTAAATCATGTTTGTTTGTTTGTTTGTTTTTTCTTTCAGTTGTTTGTTTTGGTTTGGCTTTGAATTCAAAAAGAATTTTCAAGCCACAGGAAAATTTTCTCAGTTCCTGTCACCATCGTCATCATCATCATCGTTGTCATCATCACCCTCATACTCATTTTTAAGTTCAAGTGTTTGCCTTTACCATCAGCTCTACTTTGCTGAATATTCATCTGTCTCATCTTTCTCTCCCTTGGCAGCTGACTGGGGTACTAGATAAAAGCCTATTTCCTTCTACCTTTCCAATCTAAGAAACAGGAACAAAAGAGTAACTCCTTCCAATTCTTAATTGCCTTCTTACAGTCAGAAACAGATAGGCATGGTTGAATCACGTGTTATTAATCTCTTCCTAAGGTGGCCTGCAGATCTCTAGGAATAAATTCATGTCCACACCGTGAATTGTGGCTTTGGAATATAGCATCTCTCTCAAAGTGGTCTCCAAACACACCCCTTTCCCACAAGTGAATAGAGCACCTGTTCTCAATAGAGACTCCAACAGACCCCAGAATTCCTGAATGATTCATTCTGACTGCCTCAGAAGCCATTTGGTTCAAGAGAGAAATAGAGAGTAGAGAGGAAGCAGAGAGGAAGGAAGTCCTGCCTGTTTAGTTTTGATCTCAGAATCCCTTTACATCTACCTCATTAGTGCCATCATATGAAAGTAAATATAAATTCAAGAATATGCTTATAATCCTCCTGAGGACAGAGAATAAGCTTTATATCTTCTTTTTACCTTCTCAGTAGGAGATACACAATATATAATGTTAAGAACGAAATAAATATTGATTGTGCAGCATTTCAAGAGTACTTATGAAGATCATTCTATGTTTCATCATTTAAAAATTTGTTTATTAAGCCTCTGCTGCCTGAAACAATTTTTTCCTCATATTATGTATGTCTTTTTAACTTTTGCTTTTCTTTTTTATGAGAAGTTAACAATTTCAAAGAAACCTTTATATATAAACAGCTATTTACGCATAGTTTTTGTATGCTGAATTTTGCTTCAAAGTACAATAGAAAAACTCATGAAAAATTATATTTTAAATGTATTTTTGTGTGTTTAAATTCATATAATAATGTGAATAAAAAGAAATAGTCCTTAATATTTTCCTAGAAAAATGAACTGAATATATAGAAATATTTTACTAATTTGAATTATTTTTTTAAAAAATCTGAAGTTTCTTTAAAGATTTTTTTTTGATCCATGGAATTGAAACTAAATAGTATTTTGAACAAAATCATATTTCCACTAACATACTAGGATAGCTCCTTCAAAAGGAGTCATTTATCAAGTAGTGAAGAAAATAAATAGCAACAAATGCTCTTAAAGGTAGAATCTATGATCTCAGAATACATGTTATTGTTGGGATTAGTTATCTCCCCACTTTGTACAGTATTTTTAAAAAATGTGTGATGGCTTCTGTTACAGTTAGTATCCACCAAAGGGTATGAACATAGCTTGCTTATAGTGGAGAGGTATTTTCTCATTAGTTTTCAGGTATTTTCTCATTAGTTTTCAGAAGCACACCACAGAAAAGTTATATAGCACAAACTGTATCACAAAAAGCAAGACAGCAAGAAGAAAGAAACTTGTAGTAATGCCATGTGAATGTCCTCTATTTCTATAAGGACTCAGGGTTTTCAGTATAATTTCTTTGTGGAAACATAACATAATGAAACATGAGTATACCTCTTCAGATTATATTTAACTGGATAGGATCTGGTTTTGGATATCAAATGTACTTACAACTGCTCTTGGGGGATTTGGAGTAAAATGGGGGTTTTCTCTTTGTGTACATGAATTTCTAAGATTGAAGAAGTAAGAGAGAAACCTAATTCAGAATTTGAATGTGATTTTATTCTTAACTGCTCTAAACTATTTTCTCACTGTATTTTGCATCACCATAGGGATGACATGGAGAGTTTCTCTGAAGTCTCAGAGAGAATTAGTAAAAGAAAGTAAATTGAAGTCCCGTTTTCTCTCTTCAAAGATTAGGTTTTATCTTTAAATATTTTATTTAAAAATTGAAGGAGACTTAGTGTCAACATTTGCTTATGTTCTTGCTCAAAATAAAACCTAATAAACCAAAATAAGTCTACCATTCTAAAATTTAAAAACACTACTTGAGAAGGCCTGGTAATCTCAAATGAAGGAGGTCATGATGACCAATTCCAGTAAGAGACTATTGGGTTGAGTAAAGTAAAAAAACCTGCTGGTCAGAAGTACACATAAATTGTTCATAATATTCTAGAAAGCTAAATTATTAATTTACATTTTGGAGAGTTGAATGAGCTCAAATTGGATCAAATTTACTCTTCTTGGGAGGTGATTATAAGATAATGTCAATTCACTTTCTTCCAGGAAGATATTTAATAATGTTATTTAGAAGTGCTTCATAGTTTTATTATAGAACTGGGCCATTCTTTTTTTTTAAAGATTTTTATTTATTTATTTGACAGAGAGAGAGAGAGAAAGAGAAATCACAAGTAGGCAGAGAGGCAGGCAGAGGGAGAGGGGGAAGCAGGCTCCCTGCCGAGCAGAGAGCCAAAGGCAGAGGCTTTAACCCACTGAGCCACCCAGGCGCCCAGAACTGGGCCATTCTTTTTACCACTTAAAGTCACTTAAATTACTTCTTTTCAAAGCATGTAGATAAAAAGCATTTGCCAAGAATACAACATCTACTGGCATAGCACTGACATAAGATAGAGAACTTCAGCAGAACAAAAATGATTTCATAAACTGCATAGCAGTTGACCATCTTGAATTGGATAGTTTCCTACTCTAAAGCAAAACTTTAGTGAATATCAATAGGCAGAACAAGCAAACAGACAAAAAACAGTACTCAAAAGGTTTTATTTTGAGCAAGAACATAAGCAAATGTTGACACTGAGTCTCCACAGTCCAGCATAATAGTCTCTACTTACTTGTGATGAGTGAGCCCTTGAAATATGGTCAGTCCAAATTAAGATATGCATTGGGTAGAATATACACATTAGAGTTCAAGCACTTACTATGAAAAAAGTTAAAATATCTCAATAATTTTATATTGATTACACGTAGGAATGAAAAGGACATATTAGGAGTGAGTTATTATTTCTTTCTTTCTGAGACTACAAAAAGGCTATATAGCGGTGCCTGGGTGTCTCAGTGTGTTAAAGCCTCTGCCTTCAGCTCAGGTCATGATCTCAGGGTCCTGGGATCAAGGCCCACATTGGGCTCCCTGCTCAGCTGGGAGCCTGCTTCCTCCTGTCTCTCTGCCTGCCTCTCTGCCTACTTGTGATCTCTCTCTGTGTGTCAAATAAATAAATAAATAATTTGAGAAAAAAAAAAAAGAAAAAAGAAAAAGGCTATATATAGGAACCCATTGATAATTTTATATGCACATATAAGAAATTGTATATTGCTCAAACACTATAATTTGTCTCAGTAATTCTCAACAAATAATATACTATTTTTAATCCTCTCCATAAAAGGACAATATTTAGCCATTTTATAGAACAAAGGGTTATGTTCATAGCTAATGTGGCCACTGGGCAATTAGCTTTGTGTCCCTTTCGTACCATATAAAATCATTAGATTTTTAAATATGTGATCCAGGAAGCAAGCTCACTGAGCATTAAATTGTTAAAAGATGAAAAGCTATAGTTTATTCTTTAATTATTGTCGAAATGAATGAAGTATTGAGAACCACTACATTTGGTAGATCAAAACTAAACATTTTTGGGGCACCTGATGGTACAGTCAGTTAAGCCTCTGACTCTTGATTTCAGCTCAGGTCGAGATCTCAGGGTCATGAGATTGAGCCCAGCATCGGCCTCTGTGCTCAGTATGGAGTCTGCTTGTGCCTCTCCCTGCCTGCCCTTGTGCACTCATGCTCTCTCTCTCAAATAAATAAATAAATAAATAAATAAACAAACACATAAATAAACATTTTTTTAAAAAAAGAATTAAACATTTTTATGCAAGCATTTTTATCATATTTGTAAATTTAATTTATTTTGAGGTTGTGATGAGTGAGGAGTAACCTGATGACAGGTTACTACAAATCTGAATGAGAAACATTGGGCACTGAACTCTGAAAATGGCTGTGCATGAAAAGTGTTGGAGACTGTGTAGGGAACAGAAAAACAAATAAATAAAAAGATAAATAAATGAAAAAATAAAAGAAACTATTGAGAAAATGGGGCACCTGAGTGGCCTAGTTGGCTAAGCATCTGACTTCAGCTCAGGTCATGATCTTCAGTGGGGAATCCAGCCCCATATGGAACCCCATCAGAACCCCATAGGAATCCCACATCAGGTCTCTGCTCAGTGGGGAGTTTGCTTGTCCCTCTGCCCCTCCCCCCACTTGTTCTCTCCCTCTCTCTCTTTCAAATAAATAAATAAAATCTTAAAAAATTGAGAAAACAGATAACAGTAAATTTTTTTCTGTAATAATTTAGAGGTGCAAGTCTTTGATATAATCTGCTCAGTTATATTTTGATACTCAATTTTTAAAAGATTTTATTTATTTATTTATTTTAGAGATAGAGAGAGGGAAAGAGAGAATGCCAGCAGGGACAGGGGGTGGCTAGGAACAGAGGGAGAAGACAAGCAGACTCTGTGCTGAGTGCAAAGCCAGTTTTGGGCTTGACTTTAAACATACAAATCCAGTCATTTTCAAAGTAGCTTAGCTCAGAACTTTCTTCCTTGCCATCATAAATGAGGTTATTTAAAAATATATTTTTAATATAGTTTAATTCCTTTGTCACAGTCTGCATTCCATTCTACAATCCTCCCAACCTTGTAAATGATCTTTTTTAAAGTAGGCTCCATGCCCAAGGTGGGACCCAATGCATGGCTTGAATTCATAACCCTGATATCAAGACCTGAGTTGAGATTGAAAGTCTGACACTTAAATGACTGGGCCACCCAGACACCCCCAAATGATTTTAATAAATTTTCATACATTAAGATACATGCTATGGTTGTAAATTATCACAGGTTTAGACAAATGTGGAACGTCTTGTATCCAGCAATGCAGTATCATATCATGGCTTACCCACTCTAAAAATATCCCTTTCCACAAAACCCTGGCAATTCCTTATCTGTTTACCAACTTCGTGGTTTACCTTTTCTAGAATGTCATAAAAATGGAACTATATGGCACTTTCATACTGACTTCTTTCACTTAGCAATATGCATTTAAATTTATCTATTTTTTAATGGGGCTTGATAACTTATTCCTTTTTATCACTGAATGTTATTCCATTGTGTGGCTGTCTCACAGTTCGTTTACCCATTTTCCTACGGAAGGACATCTTGGTTGCTTTCAGTATTTGGTGATTATGAATAAAGCTGCTATAAACATTTATGTGCTGGTTTTTATGTTGGCATGAGTTTTCAAATCAGTTGTGCAGCGACCTAGGAGTGCCATTGCTGGGTCATGGTAAGACAATGCTTAGCTTTGGAAGAAATTGACCAACTGTCTGTCAAAATGGCTGTACCATGAACAAAAGTCTTTGTCATTCTGCATTCTTGCCACAAATTTGCATTGTTAGCTCTTTGTAATGTAGCTGTTCTAATATATACATGTAGTAGTTTATTTGGGGAAGAGGGGATCTAGAATCTGAATAGCTGAGATAACTTATGTAGGTGCTGCATTCTTGTGTGACTGATCTCCAGTAAAAACCAAGACATCAAGGCTCACATGAGATTCCCTGACTGATAACACTTATCATGTGTTCTCATATATCATTTCTGGGAAAAGTAAGTGTTTTCCTGTGTGACTCCCTGGGTGAGGATACCAGGAAGCATGTATGTTTTCTCCTGGACTTTGCCCCACATATCATTTCATTTTCTGATTTTAATCTGTATCCTTTCACTGTAATAAACTTAATCATGAATATAACAGATTTTTCCACATCTTGGGAATCTTTCTACTAAATCAGTGAGCCTGAGGGTTGTCATCAGAACTCTATCACATGCCCTTAATATATTGATCATGATTAGTTTTTATTTCCTTTCGGATAACTCCAACATGTGTGACATATCTGAGTCTAGTTCAGATGACTGTGTTGTCTTTTCCCACTGTGTGTACTCGCCTTTTTGCATGCCTTATAATATTTTGTTGAGAGCTGTACATATTATCTTGGGTAAAAGGAAATAAAGTAAATTGGTCTTCAGTGCCAAGATTTATATTCATCTATCTTGCAGCTGGACTGTGCTTAACATGTGTTGTAGTTATAGGTGCTAGAGGCTTCAAATTCTCCTAATGACCTTGTTTTTGTCTTCTGTCCTGTCGTAGAGACTTCTTTATTATTCCTTCAAGAGAATCTGAGCTCTTTCAGTTGTAATCATTATTATTATAGGAGAACCCTTTTGCTGTGGTGGTAAGGTTTTAAGGGGAAACCTTCTATAATCTTTTCATTAAACTTTAATCTTTTAGTGGGACTTTGACTTGAACTGTGTCCTTCACAAGTATTCCTGACCCTTCTCCATTTTATAACTTTCTTTTGACATTTGCCTTCCTTGTCTATAGCATTCCTAATTTATATCCTTAAAGGCCTGTCCCCTGTTAATTATAGTTTCTTCCCCATAGGTGAGACAAGAAAGAAGGACTGCAGTCAACAGGAATGCCTTTCACCCAGCTGAGATAGCGTTTCAACATTTTGCTCAGGCAAAATTTTTCCCCCAAAACAGCAGGCTTTGGGAGTGTTTCAGAATAGCTACTTTTCCCCTCACCCTGCCAGAGCTACAGGAAGAAGTTTCCTGGATTGTTACAGTGAACACCTGGTAGGATTCTTGGAGGGGAAGCCTATGAAAGCATGAGTTCCTCTAAGACTACAATCTTATTCTAATGCTAGTCTAGTCTCAATCTCAAAATTACCATGTTTCTTCAACCTAATGGCTCTATATGCTTCTGAGCCAGGTAAGCAAATTTTGGTTGCCATACTTTCTGGATACACCTCTTTTTCCGGATTTTGGAATGGCATTTGCTCTCTGACCTCAATTTTCTGATGGATCTTAATGAAATTACCAATTTTTAGTTTGTCCAAAGTGTTTTCATTGCCAGGATGAGAGTGAAGACTTCTAAGATCTTTACGTGCCGGGGCTGAAAATAGAATCTTCTAATGAAGTTTTAAAACATGTATTTCATATACTTATGCTATACTTCTGTGTGCCATCAAAGTAATGATTTTTGCTACATATTGTTCTATACATAAATATACATATGTATGTATGTATGTATGTATTTCATAGTCTATTCAATGAAAAATTGTGTTAAAATGATTAAGTGAAATTTGAATAGACTATATTTCAGAAGGATCATTAAAAATCAAGATGGGTCTTCTGGAAAGTTGAAACAAAAATAAAAAAAGCAAAGTGTGTTTTAACACTTTGTTGTATTTGCCAGTCAAGGAAGGGAATAAGACATGGTTGCTTAGTGAGTAATATAGTTTGCAGATGTAGGTAGTCCAGAGGAAGCAAATGGAATTCTATTATTTGGATAGCATTATGACAGGACTGTGCCAGGTGGAAGAGTGTATGATGTGATTGCAGAAAAAGCAAGAGGATTAAGAGCAAAGAAGGACTGACCATATAAACAAAGATCATAATGGTCCAGAAAAAAATTACATCAAATATTGGTGGATGAAACCCAGCTGCTGAAGAACCAGTATTTCAAAAATGGCATATTGGCTAAATCATCTTATCTGTGGTTCAGTGTGCTTCACCATCCTTAGATGTGTTCAGCAAACAGACATAACCATTCAATGTAAGAAATAATAATTTATGATGTAAAGCATTTTTTAAGATTTGAAATAACTTCAGTTGTTTTATTTTTATTTTTGAAACTTATTACTACTAATCTACTTAGTCTACTCACTACCGATTCATAATATGCTGGGACACGAGACAATATATTCAGAATTGCTGTTCAGATAACAGTTTTCTTTATTAAAATTGGTTTTTGGAACTAAATTAATCTTTTCTAGTTCTTCAGAGAAAGAATGCTATATCTAGCAACTGGTATCCAGAAAATATTTTTTTGTAAAGTGAGTCATTTGTTTTGAATCAGGTAGGCTGGCAGGATTTTTCATTTCTTATACCTAAGAAACTTATTTTTGAAACTTATTACCTAAGAAATGAGAACCTAAGAACCTAAGAAATGAAATAAAAGGTAATAAAAAATGTTCAAAAGATGTTTAACATGAAAATGGAAAAATTCATTTATCTATTGTCTTTCAATGAATAGCCTATAATTTCCACTATTCTTTCTTTAACCTGAGATTTTGTGACTACTTATCATTTTGTTCCTTTTCATATATTAAGCAAAATTGTGTGCTATGTTAGGAAAAAGTTATTATTTTAATATTTTCTAACCTATTTTAGAAGATCTTACTCTTACGTTTATCATTGTCAATGATATCAAAGTTTCCTTCTTTTTTAAAAAACTAACTCTAATAAGAAATTGGCAAACCATAATTGGTTCTAAATGGAAAATGGAGACCAGCTGGACATCAATATTTTTTTTTCTTTCTGAAGTATTGAGGGATTGTTAAAGTATATTACATAACTTTTGAGGCCCAATTCAGGACCAGTCTCTTCCATAAGATTATTTGTTGCTAGAGTTGCTTTCATTGATATCTGCAGTTCCTGAAATTCATTCATGCTCATAGTATATTCTCCAAAATTTGACAATTAATTTGTTTGCTTTTAATATGATTTTTATTAATTTTTCATTGTAATGTTATATCTTTGTGGCAGGTTATATTTTACAAAGACACTACATTAATATTTCTCATCCTTTATGTTCTTTGACAATGTGACCTTGACACTTGTCCTCTCCCCTTGAATTCTGGGTAGGCTTGTGAGTCAATTGCATCATGACTACAGTGGCTATTTACTAAAGGTGATGAACTGGCCACTGTGATATTTGCTTTTGGAGCTCTGAAATATTAAGAAGTTTGATTACTCTGATGTTGTAGTTTTGTGAGGAAGTGCAGCCTTCTGAAAATGTTATGTGGAAGTCTCAGCTAAGGACCCAGCAACAGCCATTATCAATTATTAACATATGTGTAAACAAACCTGTTGTTGATTCCAGTCCTAGACTGTGGGAAAATGATCAATGTCAATCATCTAATCTTTTCAGCAAAAACCAAACTGTATTTGCTGTGTCCTGTTCAAATTCCTCATTCATAGAATCCATAGAATAAAACATAATTATTTTAAGCAACTAAATCCTGAGGTATTTTGTTATATAGCAGTAGTAACTTGAACAATTTTACATTATATGATAAGTTTTGGAGGGAAGTAGCTATGTATTGCAATTCATTTCTTCATGTGTGGTTCTCTGGAGCAGATAAGAGAGGAAATTTGCTCCACCTATGTCACAAGCCCTTCTTTCACCAAAGAATTGTTACAGGTTGTCCAGCTTTGAAGGCTCTGATTGGACCATGATTGTGAGTTGGCAGAGCTGCTGGATTAGGAGGTCATGCACTAAGGCATAGGGTTGTCTTGCTCCATTTTGTGGTGAAGGGTCCACACTGCTCCCACATAGGAAAATATCTGGCTTTCTTACTTATCTTTTACTCTCTTCCTCAAAGTTGCTAACCAGATCCTGGTAAATTTCAAAGATTTATGTCAAGGTCTAAAAGGGAAAGAATTTCCTCAAATTACTTAAGCCAGTACTCTGGCCCATCCCTACATTATTCATAAGATTAGGATTTGATGCTTAAACACAGCTACACTAGATTGTACTTTGTTTTCTTTTATCACTTTTTATCCTGTGCTTTCAACTCCCATGAGGCCTTCCCTCTCTTGAAGAGATATGAGTGCCAGAGCTTATCTGGTCTTCATTGGTCCATTAGTCAAATGCTACATGCTAATTTAATTTCCAAGAGTAGACAGAGATGATCCATTAACTCATGAAGCACTGGTTAATTAGTTGATCATCAACAACTGAAGTCTATTACTTGAAAAATATTGGTAATAATAATAATAACAAAAACAATACTATCTGGAATTTATTGAGAACTTTCAATGTGCCAATCTCTTTCTAAACTCTTTTCATGTGTTCTATCTTTTAGTAGCTCTATCAGACTTGTTGGGTAAACATTAGATAATATCTTAGATGACATATTTTTTTTTTTTTGGACATGAGGAAACTAAGGAAAAATAATTTTTTCCTACATCACATAGCTAGTGAGCTGTACCACCATAATAAACCCAGGCTATATGACAGGAAGGAATTGCTTCTTCAACCTATATTTTTCTGAAACTGGAAGTAGATTGGTTGGGAAATTTTCTTTTTTGTTGTTGTTATTGTTCAAAGATTTTTTTACATCTTTAAGCACATTCATAGTGACTAGAGTCTTATTCTATTGGAAGACTGAATCTGAGAGTAAGAAAACATTTTCTTTTATGAAATACTTTCATTATTGAAAGCTCACATTTAAAATTTTCAGTACAAAGCATATGTGGGGTTTCACCACATAAAGGAATTTACCTAGACTGGACTCAACAGAAAACCAATTTGCTTAGTGTAAGCTCAATTTTTTGATCCTTTAGTTGATTACATTTCACAGTGTGGGAGTTGCTGCATCACTTCACAGGCGTTAGTACCTTTGATTGACCTAGAGAAAGATTTGATGTCAACCTAACTTCAATATAAAGATAAAATTTATTTATATATTCCAACCATAGAATTGAGGGAATTTAGACATAGACCATAGAGTGAAGTGAATTACTTGGAGGCAAGACATGACTATATTAGGGCACCTGGGTGGCTCAGTGGGTTAAAGCTTCTGCCTTCAGCTCAGGTCATGATCTCAAGGTCCTGGGATAGGGGCCCGAATCGGGCTCCCTGCTCAGCAGGAAGCCTGCTTCCTCCTCTCTCTCTGATTGCCTCTCTGCCTACTTGTGATCTCACTCTGTCAAATAAATAAATAAAATATTTAAAAAATAAAAGACATGACTATATTAAATACATAGTCATCCACTGCAATATTGCAGTTAGCCCTGATCAAATATCTGATAGATTAAGCTGAGATGCCAAAAAAAAGATATCTTGAGATTATATATGCCGGTTCTTTTTACAACTATAAATATTGCTTCATTCCACAATATATTGACTGTAATTGCAGAGGCTGCTTTATGTCATGTAGTTACTTTATTTGCCCCACAAACTAATTTAAAATTGTCACTGAGCATTAAGTAATGTTGTGTCAGGGACTTTGAGAGATGTTAGTATTTTTTCTCTACTACATGGAAATGCTTACAAATTTTCTCTATATTTTTTGACTGTTTGTATTCATAATAGACATGTGTTAATGCATAATATGTTTTCTAGGAAAATTTGAGAAATGCTTATTGCATGGACAAGTAAAAGGAGAACTATTATTGGTGAAATGCTTTGGTTGTAAATAATATCCATTCAAGGACTTAAGTTACACCAAAAGAGAAAAAAATTTGAAATTATACATGAAAACACTCAAAGGCAAAATAATGTCAATATGCAATTTCATAATAAAACCCAAGTGCACAATTACATATTTTTTTAAAGATTTTATTTATTTATTTGACACAGGGAGAGAGATCACAAGGAGGCAGAGAGGCAGGCAGAGAGAGAGAGGGGGAAGCAGGCTCCCCACTGAGCAGGGAGCCCGATGCGGGCCTCGATCCCAGGACCCTGAGATCATGACCTGAGCCGAAAGCAGAGGCTTTAACCCACTGAGCCACCCAGGCGCCCTCAATTACATATTTTTAATACAGTGATAAATTGCCTTGCATTAACTTCAGTTTAATGGCTACAGATATATAAGATCTTTAAAAATTCATAAATAAAATATGTTATTAAATACTTAATAGAGATGCGATAAATGAAAATATTAGTTATTAATAGTTGTGAAGATTCAACAGAAACATTTGCCTAAATAACCAATTTTAAGTTGGCTTCTCTGTTCTTATTTTCTCTAGAGTTATTTTCTCTAGGGTTAATATTCGGACTTTCAGTTCAAGGTATGAGGTGATATAGAAATGATTGCACCCCTTGGTATGCCTGTGAATATTGTCTTATTATTAAAGGGGGGAATTTACTCCAGCTCTGTTTGGAAAATTCAAACAGGCAACTCATTCCCAGCAGTCTTTCTCAGCCTCTTTTCACTCCAGTGCAACTCTACTTTATTCCCCCAGTGTTCTCTAAATTAGCATTTTCTCTCCACTTGCATTATTCTCTCTTCTCTGCTTTCTCACCTCACTTGTACTCATAATGCACACCTTTATTTAACTTTTAAAATAATTTGTTATAATAAAACAATTCAATACTGTTTTATATGTACTATTATAAAAGGGAGAAAATAATTATTCTTTAGTTTTAAATACGGACTAATAGTGTAACACAAAAGTCTACTATTATTCATTAGAGATAGCTGATGAAAGCACAAAGAGCTCAGGGCAATGAAAAGATTCTGAATTGTAAATTAGGTAATGTGTCTTTGGCTTTCTGGTGTATCACAATATTGGCCTATTGATAATAGTGAATAAACAAAATAATAATTTAGTGTAATAATTATAATAAATCATAATTTAAAGAACAAGATTTAATGACGTTCTAGTTAATGCTTTATTAGGCAATGCTAAATTAGGAACTTTATCATTACTTCTAGTTAATGTGAAGTTATTGGCATAATAACTCTCTTTTTATAGACATTGAATACAATTTAAGTAACTACTATGTTCTGACAATGGCAGTTCTCCAAAGCTCAGACTTTTTGTTTATCAAAACAAACAAAAGTTTTTATTGTTCCCAGAACAGTTAACATTTTCAAAAGGTAATGATGAAGAAATCAGTTGTGTTCAACTGTATCAATCCAGTCTGAATCTCACAATGCATTTGTTCATTAAAGCATGGTGTTCATTCAGCTGGTATTCATTAAATGTCTCCTGTGTGGTGTGGTGGAGATACAGTGGTAAACAAGGCATGGCAAGGTCTACTCTTTTGAAACATGAACGGCAACTGGTAGATAGTCACAATTGAGAGATTGATCCCAGTGTGCATGTAAGGTTGAGTGGGGGAATAGTCTATGACTCCCACAGAGCAGGTAAAGCAAATCCCGTGATATCACAACTCTTGGCAAGGATTCTAAGCAAATTTTCTTCTAAAAATTTTAAACAAAAAGCAAGATACTTTAAACTTTAAGTTATTTAAATACTACAACACAGTGTCAGAAACACACATAAAATGTGAACTGACATTATCATATATACTTAACATAGCATTATAATGCATAAAGGCAGAAATTATTTCTAAAAAATACTTCATAAGGTTCATAAATCATTTTCAACTGCTTTCATAATCATTTTGTTCCTATTATAAGGGCTTTTTTTCCTACAAGGAAAGTCTTAATTTATATTTCATTCCAAGAATTTTACATTGATTTAATATGATGAAATTCATAAATTATACTTTATAATATTTTATATTTGATAGTTTGGGAGGGAGGGTTGTGTGGAGGAAGATAGGTACATAGATTTAGTTACTAATTTGTTTTTAAAGTTACACAGCCATCAGAAAGGATGAATACCCAACTTTTGTATCAACAAAATAATCTCTGAGGAGATTATGCTGAGCAAAATAAGTCAAGCAGAGAAAGTCAATTATCATATGGTTTCCCGACTTGCTTGTGGAACATAAGGAATAAAATGGAGGACTTTAGGAAGAGGAAAGGAAAAGTGAATTGGGAAAAATCGGAGGGGGAGATGAACCATGAGAGACTGTGGACTCTGAGAAACAAACTGAAGGTTATGGAGGGGAGGAGGGAGGGAGCATGGGTGAGCCTGGTGGTGGTTATTAAGGAGGTCAGGTGTTGCATGGAGCACTGCATGTGGTGCATATAAACAATGAATCTTGGATCACTGAAAAAATAAAGTAAAAAAAAATAAAGTTAACCATTTTTCTAAAAATTGTTTCATGATATAGTAATGTTCCTTGACATTTGCAGATAAAAATGGCTTTATGATAATGGAAGTCATTGATAGCTGCTTATCCAATGCCTACATTCTTTGCTAAGAGAAGCCAGTTTTTACTGCGACAATATCATCAGCCATGTTTAAACTTTAGCTTTCCTTAAGCTAGGATAAGTTGTCAGTTCTGGTCAGTCAAAGTTCAGTGGGAATCTTTTGGTGTTTTCTGAAAAAGTTTTCGAATTTCCTTTTTCCTGCACAGCATTCAGATGAGAGGCTGAGGGCTGACTGGTCATCTTGGTAATATGTGGTGATTATAAGAGTAGTAGAGCAGAACTTAGAACAAATTTAGGACACTGATGCTTTATGGACCTACTGAAGCCACCGTATATGGGACTTCTTGTTTACAAAAATATTGGTTAAAACCATTGTAGTTGAGTCTCTTAAATGCAACTGAGCTCATGCAATGACCAAGTAAGCAAAGAGTTTTATTACTACAAAATCTGTATGTTAAGTTCCAGTAGTTCTCAAAAAGATTTTTGACCAAAGAATCCTTTTTGTCATGGAATAATTATTAATATATCAGCAAATAACAGTGAATCTAACTTGAAAAATCATGACATTGTTATGATTTTGTTTGATTTTAATTCCCGTGTTCTTCCTACCATACAATATGCTTCCAGAAAAACCATTATATAATAATACACAGGACTTTCTTTACTGTTGTACTATACTATTTTAAAAAATATTTTATTTATTTATTTATTTATTTAGAGAGAGAGTGTGGGAACACAAGCAGGGGGAGGGGCAGAGAGAGAAAGAATTGCAAGCAGACTCCACACTGAGCCCAGAGCCTGACACCGAGCTTGATCTCCTTACACTGAGATCATGACCTGAGCTAAAACCAAGAGTCAGGGGGTTAACCAACTGAAGCACCCAGGAACCTCAATACTTTATTCCTATGAAACTGAAGGAAGAATCAGACGAAAGATATACATATATTTACCAGTAAGAAATGTGTTGAGTAATTAATTTGAAATATATTAATGGGTGCTTATTAACCCCCCCCAAAACACACACACACACACCTGTGTGTTGTACCTAGATTATGGAGAATAAAATACCTGTTTTAGATGCATTCAGAGGAGCAAAGAAGAAGGGAAACTACTAATCCTTGGTTAGGTTCCCCTTGGAGAGGTAAAACTGGAGGTAAGTTTTGAAAATAACTCGAATTTACCTGGCTAGGGAATGAAGAAAATTTATTCCCAGAAAAATGAACATGTTGAGTACAAACGCACAGAGGTGTGAGGGTGTTGTTGGATAGATTGAGTGTGTGTTGGAAAGGAGTTTGTTCTGAGACTGATTATGTAGAATAGGGTCGGATCCACGAAGCACTTTATGTCTCATGCTGGGAATTTAGACCTTTATCCTAAAAACGTTGAGGAACAATTGGGAGGAACCTTAGAGGTGGGATGATACTGTTAGATACCTTTTTTTAAAACACTTTTGGGAAGCTAATATTTATAATAGAGGTAAGCTGAGTGGTAGGGAGGAGTAGAAGGAAACTAGAAGGAGAAAGATTGGTTAGGGTATTTCCTTTAAATCATTTAGTTAACATACACACAAAAAATTTATCAGTTAATTTGAATTCTACAAACACTACTGAACAAACAGTGATACCACAAAGAGAAAAGGATAAGGAAAAAATATTTGTATAGTCCATGTAAAATGGTATGGAATATTTAAATGGAAGCTCTCAAATTCTTTAAAACTAGTAAAGTAAGATGGTTTGTGATAAGCATCTGTGGCTTCATCAACTGAAGATTTTATGTTTTTCTTCCTCAAGTATCCTTACAATGAAGAGGGGGTGTTAAAATATTTACCTGCATTCTATGTCTCTATATCTGTGATTTGTGCTGTCTTTGAAGTCTGTCATAGTGCACATGGTGGCTGACTTATGATTATTCAATTGCTTTTCCACTCAAAGTTGTGAAGGGTTTCCACTAGGTTAATATGACTACTGTACCATTATTTCAATACTTTTATTTATATGAGCAGTTTTCAAGTGAGCAGTGAGACTTCCTTAATTCTATGTTCTCAGGGCCTATTTACATGAGTAAATATTAGTTAAAAACTAAGAAAACAAACTACATTCATTTACATTAAACATTAAATAATAGAACTATTATTGTTGTTAAGCATTGGTCCAGATTGCTTCTGACTGGAAACATAGTCATAGTAGGCAAGGCCATTAGATAAAATTGAAAAATTGCTGCAGTGTATTTTCTAGCCTCTTGAAATCTTCACAGATCACCTCGGTAAGCAGAGGTGAAGATCACCTTCAGAATTCTTATTAAATATATTGTTCATGGGGTGCCTGGGTAGCTCAGTCAACCTGTCTTCTGCTGAGGTCATAATCCCAGGGTCCTAGGATCGAGCCCCACATTGGGTTCTCTCTCTGTCTCTCAAGTATATAAATAATAAAGAAGTATATTGTTCATAATAAATTTACTCATTTATTTAACAAAAGTTATTGAGGTCATTTTATGTACCTGAAAGTAATTGTGATATATATTACACAGTCTCATTCTTCAAGAAATTCAGAGTAAATTGGACAAATGAACAGCAAATCGACATTACATTTTGCTGTGTGAGAGGTGAAATGTTTGTAATATACAGAAGATTCTTTGGCAACATTAACAAGGGGATTTTATGCAGGCTTGGAAGAGGAAATCCTTCCTAAGGAATCCGACATTGGGAAGATGAGTTATACTAACTTGGAGATGAGTTAGTAGTGATGGTATTCAGGGAGAGAAAATACCATATATGAAGTCACAGACCCATGAAATGGGTTGCTTTCTCTTAGAGAGAAGACTGCAAGTGAAGGATCGAAGCTAGAGAAATGTAGGAATGAATCAGATCATCCTATGTCCTGTGTGTTAAACTACGGAGTTCAGAGCAACAGAGAATCATCAAAGGCTTTTAAGAAACAGTGTAGGGATAAAACCACAGTGGCTGAGGGGAGAACGACTGGGAAAGAATGGGCCTGAAGAAATGGCCCTGCTTAAAAGACTTGTGCAATGACTCACATGGGCAGCCTTAAAGAACTGGACTAAAGCTCTTACCTCTTAATTTTCTTGGGTCATAAGCTCCTTCAAGAGTGCTGTGAACTCTGGCATTGCTTATTTATTTGCAGTAAGATAGAAAATACTATTCCACAGATTGCAACGGTTGCTCTTATGAGAGAAAATAAAAAATCAGGAATAAGGCCACACTGCACTTCTCTGGAGATTTCAGGCATTCGAGTTCCGGGAATAATGCAGTGTAGGTAGCTTGTGGGTACCAAGCAGCATGAGAATGGCAAAAAGTCATGGCAGAAGGGGACTATGTTTAGAATGGAATTACTTCTCTCAAAATAAACTTAAGAACTGAATTCAATAGAGGAAATATCAGAGGATTTTATACTACTGATTATCCCAGAAAACAAATAAATGGATCAATTTCTAACTACTTTAGAAAATTTTAAATGTATAGAAAATTGTTGGGACACCAGGGTGTCTCAGTTAGTTAGGCGTGCAACTCTTGATTTTGGCTCAGGTCATGATCTCAGGGTCATCAGATGAGCCCCATGGTGGGCTCCTCCCCCTCTGCCCCTCCCCTCATTGCTGCTTGCTTGCGGTCTGCCCCCCCACCCCACCCCGTGTGCTCTCTCTCTCTGTCTTGCAAATAAATGAATAAAGTCTTTAAAAAGAAAAAGAAAGTTTTCAAATAAATATCCGCCCTTCTTTCCCCCTCTTAATATAAGCATGCCCAGAAATCTTCACAGGGGAGTCCTATGAAACTTAAAAATTGGTAACTATAATGTGAATGAAATAGAGCATTGAAAAAGAAAATCTGTCATATTATTTTCACACAGGAAACATTATATTCATAAAAAAGACTGACAAAATAGTTCAAATAGAAAATTTTAGATCAGTCTCAATATGAATATTGATACAAAAATCCTAAAAATATATTTGGCAACATAATCTAGTGTAATATAACTTGAACAAGTGGGATTTATTTTAGAAATGGAAATACAGTTCCATAATTCATAATATAAATATACCTAAAGAGAAAAACCATACAATCTCGTACAATCATGTCTGTATATACCAAAGGGACATTGGATTGAAGATCAATTTTTGATAAATTCTTAGTAAAATATTTCTTTTAATATATGAACTTTATGTACATATCTTATCCCAAATGCCGACATTATGCTTAATGTGAAAAATATAGGTCATATTAAAGTCAGAAAAAGACAAAGGTGTTTGTGATCACACTATTTGTTATATTTTTCTGGATTTTAATAATTTTAATTCCCAACATTTCTAATAATTTTTAACAGCTCTTAACACTGTTGATATGCAAAGAAAATCAGTTATACAGGAATTAATATTCTCAGAGGAATGATGTATATTTTTTTGTTTATTTTTACTCAGTCAGTCAGTCACTTAATTTATTCTGGGGATATAACTTCCCTGCTAGCAATGCAGCTCATAAAAATAAAAAGGGCAAGCATTCACATAGTGCATACTATGTGTCAAGCATTTCTTCAAACACTCCACATGTATTAAGTCATTTAATGTTCACAATGATCTTGAAAAACCTTAGATTCTCCTCAGACAAGTGGAGTAATTTGACCAACGTCACATAAGTAGCATGTTGCAGAAGCAGGATTCAGCATGGTCTACAGCACTGAACATCTGACCGTGGTATAAGAATAGATTTATCTTTCCTTCTGGTAAGATTAGTCAGTCACTTGATTTTAAAATTAAGGTGTCCATCCTATTAACTTTTCTTTCCGTGGATACAGCTTTATCTGGAACTCCCTTTAAAACTATATGTTCATTTTGTGTTTATCTCCAGCTGCTGGCTTTTAAAAACACTTTCAAGATGAGAAAATCCTGATATGTCCAAAATGAGATGTTATTTTTCTTCTAAATTGGAAAACAACTTTCTTCCTTGGTAAGTTTTTAGGTGTCTTATTTTCTTTCCCAATTTAAAACACGCTTTAAATAGAAATTCAACAGGTATATAATCAAGATTACTATGAATTTAAAATGAGTTAATATATATAATACCATATATATAACTTTTGTACTATTGTACAAAATATAACTTATGTACTATTTACATATGCAATATGTAATGTTACACATATGTGCCACCATTACATATATGTATACATGACATAGAAATTTATATTATTACATATGTCAATAAGGTGACAGATTCATATTATATATAAATATATATGCAGCAATTTTCTCTCTGAAAGCATGTGGCTTTGATATATGCACCAATTGTATCAATGAATTAGGTACATTAGAGTAGTAGTAAAATTATTTTGAAAGAACAACTTACTAAACATGATTTGTGTATGCCATATTTGTATTATTCTAATAAAAATACAACCTCGGTTGCATACCAAATCCATCTGTGGAGCCTCAGTCCAGACCTACTAAATCAACATTTCTTGGATAAAGCTCAGAGTCTTGGATAAAGACTCACAGATGGTTCAGCTATATAAAGAGGAACGAGTTCATCTGATGTGGTGCCAAAGAGCATCCTTTTTGGAGTGACTTAGCTGTGAGTTCTTGAGACAGGACTTCTCCACTTTACCAAGTAAAAGCTTCTCTGGGCTCCGCCCTGAACTATATAGTCAGTATGATCCTTTAGAATCATACTCTAGTAAGGATGGAATTTATTTTTTTATTTAACTAACACAATTCTTATTATGCATAAGGCACTGTTCTAGAAACTTTGGATGTGAAGATTTAAAAGAAACAGTCTCTGCCTCATTAGGGAGAAAAATTAATCAAATCTAGTTATACATTCAATAAAGAAAAGGAATGCAGGGTAAAGTGATAGAGGCTTATCTTTCTGAGAAGATGGTATTTGGCAAAAATCAAAGACAACGAATTGTGGAGCTACACGGAGGAAGAGCATTCTAGGTTGAAGGAAGTGGCAAAGGCCCCTCAGTCAGGGACATAGGTGAGAGTTTCTAAAGCATCTCAAGTTGTCCAGTCTGGTTGAAGCGGAGTGACGTGTATGAGCAGAGTGGCCACTGTTGTTGGAGCTATAGTCAGATGCCAGATAACAAAGACTCTGTAGATCTTTTATTTTATTCTAAAGCAATTTTAAGTTATTGGGTGGTTTTCAGCAGATAGGTTATTGATCTGAACTTAATGTGACTTGCATTTTATCAGGATTATAGGAATCACAGTGAAAAGAAAGAGCCAGTAATTATGACCAGAGTCTAAGCAAAAGTTTTTGGTACTTGGACTATGAGTAGTGGAGGTAGAGATGCTGAAAAGTCGTTAGATTTCAGAAATATTTAAAAAGAATAGTGTCAGCAGGACAAAATAGATGTGAAAGCTCATTATACTAATTCTGACCCAGTTTCCTTTTGTATTTATTTTCTATATTAACATTTTTCTATACTTCAAAAAAAAATCTTGAGACCTCCCATGCTAACTCTGCCCTCAAACAGTTTAGGAAATAGAAAATTTTGTTCAATATTTAATAGACTTTTCAAATTTTGAGTTAAATAACAGAGCTTTAATAAAACATTTTAAAATTCAGAATATTAATCATTTCAACAGAACATCAATATATTTAATAATACATATACATTAGTTAAACACTGGCAACTTTTGTGCACCAGACCATGAAACCTTAGTAGTCATAGCTTCCTCTTTTCTTTGTTTATCATGATGAAATCACCATTCCTGTTAAGTTGTTCGCACATGGGGAGAATTTTTAGCCTACTGCCTTTATCATGGGCAGTAGAAAACAAAACCAACAACAGTTTTACTGGAAGCAAAACAATTTCTAATACATTATAAGTGTATAACTATAATATTTCATAATGTACTGTGATGTCAAGTTTTGTTTAAAAAAATTCCTGGAGTCTTTGTTCTGAAATTCTCCCCTTCAGATTTACTTTGGTTGTTCTGGGTCAAGAATTTGTTAATGTTGCAAATTACAAGAATGTTTTGTCCCCCGTCTTTACAGGTATACACGTATTTTATATGTCCCTATAAGCTTCATCCCCTTATCTTGTTGTATTCTCCTCATAATTTATTTTGCTAAAATTGAATATTTGCTTTGCAGCCATTTTATACTTATTTTCAGCTATTATATAGATCATATGAAGATGAACATATTTGTACCTAAATCTTAACCTTTTTCTCTGTTTTCATCTTAGTTTAAATTATTTCTCACAGAATTCTGAGTTAAAGTTCTGAACACTTTTGTGGATCTTGATATATGTTTTTAAATTGCTTTCCAGAGAACTTTCATGAATTTATGTATCTACCAGCTATGTCTGAAAATGCCTGCTTCACTTTATTCTCAGGTATAGAACTCATTAAATGTAAGTCACTAGTCTATGTCCAAGACCTCATGGGACTGTTAGGTTACATAAAGTATTAAGTGGTTTTATCAGTGCTATGCAAAAATACAAGGGACATGATGGGTGGGAAGCAGTACAAAGTCATATAAATTGCATATAGACACTCCCACTGTTCCCTTAATAAGTTAATGAATTACTTAATAAATTTGGAGTCAGTGTTAGTGTGATTAGGTAAATCCAATTTATAATGCTTCTGAGGTGTTTGGATGATTAAGTTGGTTAAATGTCTAACTCTTGGTTTTGGCTCAGGTCATGATCTCAGGGTGGGTTGGAGCCCCACAGTGGACTCCGCATTCAGTGGGGAGTCTGCTTGAGGATTTTTTCTCTCCCTCTGGCTCTCCCCTACTTGCTCCGTTGCTCTTGCTCTCTCTCTTTATAAAATAAAATGAATAAATCTTTAAAAAATGTATAATGCTTAAAAAAATGTATAATGCTTTTAACTTATAATGAATTAAACTGGTGTCTGGTGTTTAAAATAATTCATTTAAGAATAAATACTTACCTGGGTGGTGGGTATTAAGGAGGGCACGTGTGGTGATGAGCACTGAGTGTTATATACACTAATGAATCATTGAACACTACATCAAAAACTAATGATGTGTTATATGTTGGCTAATTGAACATAATAAAAAATAAATTAAGAAAAAATTATAAAATTAGAAAAAGAATCTATACTTGTGAAATAGAACTGTCAGTTTATTATTTCTACTGCTACTACCAGGTAAAAATCTTAACAATGATTTGTAATAAATAAGCTGAAAAAAAATAAGTAGAATGTGGAAAATGTTTAGTGACATATTAACATATCAATAAGCAGAGTGTGATGGCCGTCAGCAGTTAACAATAAGCACTTAATGTAACTTAGTTTAAAAGTCTGTGTGGTTTGGGGCACCTGGATGGCTCAGTCAGTTAAGCCTCTGCCTTCAGCTCAGGTCCTGATTCCTGGGTTTGAGGCCCCCCCATAAGCCCCCCATTGGGCTCCCTGCTCAGCGGGGAGTCTGCTTGTCCCTCTCCCTCTGGCCCTCCCTCTGCCTGCTTGACCTCTACCAGTCTCACTCTCTTTCTCAAATAAAGAAATAAAATCTTAGAAAAAAAGTATAGTAAATGTCTCTGGTTTTGTAGTAGAAAATAGCTCTCTGAACTGAGCCAAGTTACCAGTTCTCATCTCAGCTCAAGCACAATTTGTTCTGAGATTTTAAGAAAAACAAAAGTCTTCTAGGACCTCAATCTCCTCTTGGAGGATTTCTGGATTCATGACGGCTCAAAAGTATTGTGATTACACATTCTTACAGATGTAAACAACTTGTACAGTCAGATTCCATCAAAAATGTGGAGTCATTCTAACCACTTTTTTTTTTTTGCTAGATACTTAAATTGTTTTCAATTCTCCACAGTTACAAATAATACTGAAATAAGCACCCTTAGGGTGTCTGGGTAGCTCAGTCAGTTAAGCCTATGACTCTAGGTTTCAGCTCAGGTCATGATCTCAGGGCCATGAGATCGTGCCCTATGTTGAGCTCTGTACATTGGGAGACATATTGTTCCTATTAAACATTGGATATGATTTAATTTTTACTGGGTGACTAAAATTATCTTTGTTGTTTTTAATTTGTATTTTCCTGATAAATAGTGAAGTTGAACTTATTTTTTTTTTGGCTGTTTATATTTCTTCTACTGTTAATTACCTGGCTCATAACCTTTATGCATTTATTTATTTAGATATTTATCTTTTAATTTATATTTATAGGAGCTTTTCATAGATTATCAAGTATTTCCCCATATTACTTTGTCCATTAACTTTATGCTGCTATATTATAAAGAAAGTTTAATATTTAGGTAGTCAAATTTGACAATCCTTCCTTTGCTCTAGGAAGAAATTTTCTGCCTTAAGGTATTTTCCTTGAATGCTTTTATAGCTGTGTGTGTGTGCGTGTATGTGTGTGTGTTTGTTCAATGTGCATTTGTTGTTTATCCACAATGTGATAAATGCTTTGAGATAGAAATCTAACATTGTTTTCCCAAGCGGACAGCCATTTGTTCCATAACCAATTGTGAAATAGTCTCAATTTTCACCCACATAAAAATAAATGCCCCATTTACCTTATATTAAATTCTCACATTAACAGAAATCAGCATCTGTGCTCACCATTCTGATTCATTGATCTTGTTTGTCTTTCTATAGCAAAACCACATAGATATGTTTATATTAACCTGGGAGTTCTTTCACTGCCCTATTGCCTTTAATTTTCTAAATTAGCTGTTCTTGAATTTTTTTTCAAAGTAACTTTATAATTAATTTTCAAGTTCTGTAAGGAATCCTTTAAGGTTTTATTTGGAATTACTTTGAATTCCTAGACTGTTCTTGGAGGAAATATTATTTAATATCAAATTTGTCTATAAGGAAACATGAAAAGTATCTACATTTATTTGTGGCTTTTAAAAAATATTTTATTTATTTGAGAGAAAGAGAGACAGTGAGAGAGAGCGTGAGTTTGGGGGAGGAGCAAAGGGGGAAGGAGAAGCAGACTCCCAGCTGAGCAGGGAGGCTGACAGGGGGCTCTATCCCAGGAACCGGGGATCATGACCTGAGCTGAAAGCAGACACTTAACCCATTAAGCCACCCAGGCGCCCTTATTTGTGACTTTTTTGGTATCTTTAAATGAAACTCTATAATTTTGTTTTTTGGGGGAGTTTATCTGATCTTAGTTTTTAAGTTTATTACTTGCATTTCTGTAATTTCATTTTTGTAGATTCAGAAAGGCAAAAGGAAAGCTTTCTTTTTTAGTTTCTTGCTTGAATTAGAAAGCAGATTAAATTTCATCTGTTAAAAAATGGAATAAAAGTATACAACCTCAATGATTTTTTTTAATGACTGAGATGATATATGATAAGGAAAATTAGATAAATATAAGGTGACATTACTATGAGAGTTTGAAAGATTAAGACTAGGCCTATTGACATGTTTTGTTAATAGTATATATGTTAATATATACTACATATAAATAGATACTATATATAAATATCGTGTATACAGATACAATTTTAATTTTGATTGTTCAAGTTTTCTGCATTTGGACAGGTTCTATTTGACTATTAACTATTTCTCTCTTCATTTCTCATACCAATAACACCTGGGTAATAATAATGCCCAGGAGTCTAAACATTGTAAATATTATGTTAACCCTGGGGTGTCTGGGTGGCTCAGTGAGTTAAAGCCTCTGCTTTCGGCTCAGGTTATGATCTCAGGGTCCTGGGATGGAGTTCCGCATCGGGCTCCCTGCTAGTGGAAAGCCTGCTTCCTCCTCTCTCTCTGCCTGCCTCTCTGCCTATTTGTGATCTGATCTCTCTCTCTGTGTCAAATAAATAAATAAAATCTTAAAAAATATATTATGTTAACCCTGAAAATAAGCAGTAAGCAATAACTTACACTATCTGCTTCGTCAGGAAAGTCAACTTTATCAGGTTAGGGATACAAATTCAACTAACATAAAAATCCAAATAAGGGTTATTGTTATATTTTCTCATATGAAAGAAATTTAGAGATCAATGTTGATCTCTCTGCGTCATAATTCTATAAAAAGACCTAGGTCATCTACATCTTTATGTTCTGCCATTATTGTGTAATCTCTATTCAGTGTCAAGGTGACTGTTACAGCTACAGCCTTCTTGGTCTCATTCAAGGCAAAAAAGTGACATCACATTACCCCTAATTGAAGGACACTTCCAATAATGTTCATATACTTTTATTGGGAAAGTAATGGCTTTCCCCATAATCCTTCCTGTGCAAAGTGATGTCACATAGACAACCCTAGATTTGAAAGAAGACCCAGAAATAGGTTTTACCTTTGCTAGCCTTTGGTAAGACAGCTAAGGATACGGAGGTTTGAGGGGTTTCAAAATATGTTTTGGATCAACCACTCTACATTTCCAGCTTAATAAATTTGAGAGGAAATGAGTGAAAAAAAAATAAGATGTTCATTGACTTATGATTTCTTATCACAAATGACATTTATTTTCATTATTTAAATGTACCTGTATTCTTAGTAGGTCAAATGACTATACACGGAGAACTTTATGACATTTTTCAAGGAATCACACATAAATAAGTTCTTTTTTAAATGTAGCAGCAACATGGGCCATCATGAATCACATATTAGTACACAATTTCCACAACTTGTTCTTCTCTGGTCTGATTCATCATTGAAGCTGGGAAATATTTCCATCTATTAAGAGTAAACTGAATTACATGAAGGATAAAATAAAAAGCACATATATAAATAGATTTTAATGGATAGTTAGGAGACTATTCTAATACTGAGTAATAACCAAAATAAGGGGAAATGCAACAAATATTCAGTGTCTATTATTGGACAGGCAGTATATCAGATACAGTGGATAAAATCCTTAGCAGTAGAGATACAATCCCTGCTCTCACATAGCTTACTGTTCAGTAGAACAAAGAGAGGAGTAGCTCTGTTTTAGAAATTTATGTGCATAATATATAATCAAGACCAAACTGTAATAGAGGTGTTATTAATCCCCAACATATTTTAAGGGAAAAAAATGAGACTTAAGAGGAAAAGTGACTTAGACAATGACCTAGAGTTCAGAACAGATCAAATATTAGTCAAATAAGCCAAATTAGTAAAATCCCCTATACTCCCCTACACCACCATCCAGTGCTAAGTTTATATTACACTGGAGTTTAATTATTTGTATTTTACCCCATTAAATTGTTGTCAGTCTCTATCAAACTGCTGCACATACCAGCTGAATGATCTAAAGTCTTATCTCTTTAATTTCTCTGGATCTTGATTTTGTCATTTATAAAACAGATAATAAGTTCTCATAAAATTGTTATAAGATTTTAATGAGAAAATACATATACAAGA
Source organism: Ailurus styani (assembly GCA_002007465.1). Lineage (NCBI taxonomy): Eukaryota > Metazoa > Chordata > Mammalia > Carnivora > Ailuridae > Ailurus > Ailurus styani. The sequence continues at coordinate 6,147,823 of LNAC01000032.1, read as the reverse complement.
CTTCATTTTAGTACCTAGAAGTGGTTGTTTATTAAGTGATAGCTAGTTTGCGATTTACGGTGAGATTATAAACCCTATGAAGGTAAGGTCTTGACATTAGTTCTTTCCAACATGAACACAGATATAATCATGAATATGATAAGGACTCTATAAATATCTGAGACTTACCATTTGGTATTTAGAATGAGTAAGCAAATGTTTTAAGAAATGTAAACAAATTATAATTTTTTCTCTATATTAGATTCTTTCACTAGTAATCTAGTAACTACAGGGTAAAACAGTGATGACCAATTATTTACTACTTACATGTCTTGGGGAAAAAAGGGAAAAAAACTATTGTGGTAAACAGTGCATGAATACTGGTAATTTCATTCTGATTGTGATGATGTTAATGTGGGCATCACATGGAAAGCCTTCAAAAGTACATTTTTTGGTCCAATTATTACAGTTTTAGGAGTTTATCCTGAGGATATTATCAGAAATTCCATAAAATAATTAACATGAGAATGCTTATTATAACAGTATTTATAATAATAGTATTCTGAACCAGACTATTAAATAACTTATGGTTCATCCATACAAAATACTAACATGCAGCCATTAAGAGAAATTATCTCAACAAATATTTACTCATAAGAGAATTTTTCAAATCTGTTATTCAATTGAAAAGACACTACTGATTCAGCTATCCAGGAAGTATAAGGATCATGGCTGTACTTGTGTAAGTCAAGAACTTTATCAACAAAAAAATGTAATCTTGGCAACCTGTATTAATTTCCTATTGCTGCTGTTATAAACTCCACAGAGTGGCTTAAAGCACCATAATCTTTTTTTTTTTTTTTTTTTTTTTTTTTTTTTTAAGTAGTATCCATGCCCTGCATGGAGCCCAGTGCAGGGCTTGATCTCACAACCCTAAGATCAAGACCTGAGCTGAGGTCAAGTGTTGGATGCTTTACTGACTGAGCCACCCAGGCACATTGAAGCAATGTAAATTCAATGATGGTATAGAACCAACCTTACATTTGGGGGAAAAGTCTCACTAGCCACAGATTATAATCCTTTTTATATGTTGTTAGATTTGGTTTCCTGGTATTTTGTTGAGGATTTTTTGTGTCTGTATTCATAAGAGATATTGTTCTTTAGTTTTCTAACATATTTTTGTCCAGTTTTTTTTTTATTATGTTCAGTTAGCAAACATCTAGTACATCATTAGTTTTTGACATAGTGTTCAGTGATTCATTAGCTACATATAACACCCAGTGCTCATTACCACATGTGTCCTCCTTAATGCCCACACCCTCTAGTTTGACCTCAGGGTAATACTGACCTCTTAGAATGAGTTGGTAAGTATATCCTGTTCCTACATTTTCTGAAAGATTTTGTCAATAGTTGACATTAATTCTTAATTAAATATTTGGTAGAATTTAACCATGAAGCCATTTGGTTTTGGACTCAACTTTATGAGATGATTTTTAAATTAGTAAATCAATCTCTTTATTTGTACAGTTCTATTCAGATCTTTTACTTCTTTTTAAGTTAGTGTCGGTAGTTCATTTCTTTTTGGAAAGTTGCTCCTTTCATCTACATTATCTAATTTCATTGGTATACAGTTGTTCAGTCTTCCCTTATAATCTTTTCTATTTCTGTAAGATGGTAGTGATGTCCTTTCTTTTATTTTTTATCATATTTGAGTCTTCTCTCTTCTTGGTCAGTCTAGTAAAAGACGTCAATTTTGTTGATCTTTTCCAAATAACTAACTTTTGGTTTCATTGATTTTCTTCATTGTTTTTCTATTCCCTCTTTCATTAATTTCTTCTTTTATCTCTAAGATTATATTTAAATGGATTTCTTCTGGACTGGATTATGATTTTTACTTTATTATATTATGCTTTTTAATTCATTCTGACAATCTCTGATTTTCAATTAGAGTGTATAATTACTTTTTGAAGTGATTATTGATATGGTTATAAACCTATTGTCTTGCTATATGTTTCCTACTTTTCCCCACATGGTTTTGGATTATTAGCTATACATTTTTTGTTATTTTGCTTGCTGGAGAGTTCAATATACATATTTATAATTTACTAGTTTAGAGTTTATGATACGGATTTTTAATTTATTATATTAATCATCAAGTAATATACCACTTCATATTTATTATCAGAAACTTAAAGAATTTTATGTCAGAAGTATATACTTCAGAACTTTGTGCTGTTTGTTGTCATACATTTTACTTCAGTATATACTAGAAACAACCTTCTGCTTTGTTTTGGTTTAATCAGTCAAAATTTTTATATGCACTTAGTCTGTTGCTATTCCCGTACTACTTATTCCATTTCGTAGATCCAGATTTTCACATATTGTATTAATTTTGCCTATGGGACTCTCTTCAGTATTTCTGCCAGGGTAAGTCTCCTGGTGATGAATTCTTCTACCATTTGCATATCTGAAAGTGTGTTTGTTTTGACTTTCTTTTGGAAATATATTTTTGCCTGGTGTGTACTTCTAAGTTGACAGATTTTTTCCCCAGTGTTTTAAATATATAATGCCATAATATTCTTGCTTGGCTCATATTTTATGAGAATTCTACCTTATGTTTTTTCCTCCTTGCAAAATGTTTGCATTTTCCAGGGGTGTTTTGAATAGTTTTTTTTTTAACCCCTGATTGAAACCTTGGAGTTTCTGTCACATTTCTTATAATTCAAGTTCATTAAACTTCTTGGATATATAGGATTATAGTTTCATTAAAGTTGGTAATTTTGGTCATGATTTCCTCAAATATTTTTTCTGTCTCCTCTTTTCTCTTCTCTCTTTTAGGGATTACAAGCACATATATGTTAGGCCTCTGAAAGATGTTCATTTTTTTAGGAGTTTTGTTTCTTTGTGTCATATTGGATATTTTTTTTATTGCTCTGTTTTCGAGTTCAATTTTTTAAAATATTTATTCTGTCATCAATCTTATGCAGTATATTTTTCATCTCAGACATTACAGTTTTTACCTCCACTAATTTGATTTGGGGCTCAAAAAATATTTTCCAAGAATCTGTTTAATATGTTCAATCTTTTCCCTGGCCTTTTAAATGTATAAAGTGCAGTTATAATAACTTTTAAATGTTCTTGTCTGCTAATTCTAAAATCACTGTTAGTAATGAGTTTGTTGGATTGACTGATATTTTTCATTTTGGGTCATATTTACCTTGTATTTTAAATGGTATTTTTTGATTGGATATTAACATTATGAACTTTATCTTTTTGGGTGGTGGATAATTTTGCATTCCTACCGTTTTTGAACTTTGAGAAGAAATTGGAAATAGTTTGTTCTTTTTAGTAATGATTTAGTTACTTCGTATGGTGGACCAAAGCAATTTTAATCTGGAATGAATTATTCTCCACTACTGAGGCAAAACACTTCCTCTAAGTATTCTGCCCAATGTCAAGTGTGGCTTGTGGGAGGAAACACTATTCCTAATCTTTATGAGTGCTGGGTGCATTCCTCTCACAATTTATGTGTCTTCGCCTTTGTCATTCGTCTCTTGCATGTGTATTCTGATCAGAATCCTGCTGAATACTTCCAGAAGGTACTGTGCACACCTGTGGTTTCCTCTCAGTGAAACTCCCCTTTATTGGTCTTTCCAGACCCTCAGCTCTATCTCCTTTGTCTCACCTCCTCTCACACTTCTGCCAGCAAATTCTTCCAAAGCAGCAACCTGGAACAATTGTAGGGCTCCCCTTGCTTATTTCTTATGTTTCTGGGATTTTTACCCTGATGCCCAGTGTCTTGAAAACTATTCTTTGACCTATTGTTTTTTTGTTTGTTTCAAATGGGAATCTACAACCAGCCCCTTACTCTTTCATAGCTGGCATGGATATTGCCTTATGGGCTATAATTTTCATCTAAGACTGTAATCTTCATTTCTAGAAGTTGATTCATGTCTTGTTTTATTTGTTTTAAGTCTCTACTTAATATATTAAAATTTTCTTCTAGGTTCTGAATATATGGAATCCATTCTTAACTGTTTTATTGTTCTTGCATACTAGTAATCTCTAGGTCAGATTTCCTCTTTCTGGGTTGTATTTCCCTTCTTTGCATGCCTGGTAATTTTTTATTGGATGCTACACATTCTGAATTTTACTGTTTTGGGTGCTGGATATTTTTGATTTCTGTGAATGTTGTTGAGTTTTGCTCTGGGACACAGCATGTTACCTGGAAACAGTTTGATACTTTGAGTCTTCCTTTTAAGTTTTGTTGGGCAGGACTAATGCTAAATTTATTCTAGGGGTAATTTTTTTCACTACTTAAGGAATTATCTTTTTAGTACTCTAAACCATGTCTCAGAAATTATGAATTTTTTTCCCACTCTGGTTGTTTGGAATAGGGACTGTACCAGGTCCTGTATGATTTCCAGGCACTGTTCCTTCTAATCCTTTCTAATATTCTGCCCCCACCACCATTGTCCATCACTGCTTCCTGGCTCTGGGTTGATTCCTCATATATGCCAATGTGCCAATGCTTGTGCCAATCAGTAATCAACTGAATACTTCAGGGTGACCCTCTGCATATTCCTGAAATTTTATCCCTGTGTATTCTGTTCCTTACTTATCCCTGTGAACTTAACTTTGTGTTATATAGTTTTAATAAGTCATTTAGGAGATACTTATTCTCTAACCTTGCTTGTTTTCTTTATCATTCATATTTGAAAACATGCTGTCTTGGGGTACTAGATCTTTAAAATCATAAACATTTCTGGAAAAAGTTACAGGTGTAACAAATGAACTAAGGAGTATGTAAGTACGTAAAATGCTAAATTAATTGTTTCTCTTATTTTTAAAAAGATTTTGTTTATTTGAGATAGACAGAGAGAGTGTGAGAGAATGAGTGGAGGAAGGTGCAGAGGGAGAGGGACAAGCAGAGTCTCTGCTGAGCAGGGAGCCTGACTCCGGGCTCCATCCAAAGACCCTGGAATCATGACCTGAGCCAAAGGCAGATGCTTAACCGAATGAGCCACCCAGCCACCCTTCTCTTACTTCTTTATATCTGATTAGTATTTTATTTATTTCACAAAAAGCTTAGCATTTTTTCTATATAGAGTTAGCCAGAATTTAATATTTCCATAACTATAATTTGTATTTTCTTATGAAGACTATTGGAGACAAAATTAACTGACTGTCCATTTCCTGGAATTTTGCTGGATAAGAGATTATAGGGGATTTATATGACCTGCCATATTTCTCAACCACTCCAGCAGCTGTGTGGACTAATGAACAGAAGGGTGACAAGGATGAGGTCATAATGAGTAGTCCATAATCCAGGGGAATATGATAGTGTCTTCAACCAGAGCAGCAGTATAGAGAGTGGTGAGATGTGGTCAAATTCGGGACATAACAGGTAGAACAACAGGGTTTCCTATCTGAATATACTCGAGTTATAATAGCAGTGAAGGATGACTTTAAGTTTTGGGTCAGAGCAATCAAAGTTATCAAAATGATGGGGACCTCTGAAGGGAATGGGTTTAAAAAGTTAAATTTTAAGAGAATTGTTTTTGAAATGCATTTCAGAGATCTAAGAGTAGCTCATAAGTTAGTTTTTGAGTATAGGAGTCTGAAGTAAAGGAGAGACAATAAGCCTAGAGCTATAAATTTGAGGGGTTTCAGCATATATAAATAGTGTTTAAGATCTTGGAACTGAATCTGACCAAGGGAGTAACTTTATATAGAGACACTATCCAAGAATTGCAGTCTGATGCACTCTAACATCAAGAGGTCAAGGATAGAAGGGAAATTATCAAATGAGCTGAGAGGAAGTGGTAAAAAGACATAGGAAATTTCATTTTCTAGAAACCATACAATGTGTATAAAAGAGGAAAAAAATAATCAAAACTAAGTCATATGCTGCTGAACATACAAGACAAAATACAATAAAAACGTACAGTAGAAAATAAAAATAGACACAAAAAACCCAGCCACAACAAAGAAGAGTATTTATCATTAGATTTGATAATATGAAGTAAGGTGATCTTGATGTGTAATTTTATATTAAGAGAGAGAAGCTAGAGTGCTAGATTGATGGGTAGATGTATAAATAGATCATATATGAATATAGATAGATGTATAGGTTACATATAAATAAATAGCTTTATTGTAGGAATTTATCCTTACACACTTGTGGTAGTTGAATGTGCAGGGCAAGGAGTTTGGAGAAAATGAATGTGAAGTGGAGGAAGGAAGTTCAAACTGGAAATTGCAAAGATACATGGAACTCAGTAGGATCAACTAAATAACTTCAGTGCTTCTCATGCTTCTAGCTTCCAGCTTCAAGGTTATAGGTGTACTATAAAAGAAGCTGGAGCTCACAGAGCTAAGCAAGTCCCTGGCCAAGGAATCGGAGAAACTGAAGGATTCAGAGGGAGCTGGAGCTGCAGCAAGAAAGCTCACAAAGTGCACCAACAAGTAATCATCAACATGGATAAGCCACAAGTGCTTATTCTTTCTCAGACCCTCCCAGTGTATAAAACAAATATGGCTGCTATTTTATTTCCACTTTACAATTTTTGCATAAAATGTTTATTGGAACCCATAACTCAGAAGCTTGCAGGTAAGTATTTTCAGCTGAATTAATTTAATGCAGTGTAAAAACACTGCACTTGATAAGATTTTCAGTGTAATTATATGAATTAAACATAATTAATTTTATATTTTCATGAGAAAGTGGAGTTGGTGATGGAATATATAGGCAATTCTTTCAAAGACCATTACTCTACTAAGGAGAACAAGAAGATGGAGCAATGATTGAAGGGAAAGTGGGGCAATAAAGAATTTTTTTTAACTATGAATGAAATAGGAGTATGTTTCTATGTTAATGCATGTGAACCAATAAAGAGGAAAATTTTAGAAAGGCAAGAGGCAGAGGATAGAGTTGCTTGCAAAATGCCTTTGAATTGGGAATTGGAGATAAGAGCTACCTCATAAGAGAGAGGCTGGCCTTTGATGGATCTATAACAGAAGAGAAACTAAAGTATCTAAGTATAAACACTGGCAGGGGGTAGATGTAGGGGTGGGAGCTGTGGGACGTTCTTCTCTGATCATTTCAATTTTCTTACTTATATTACAAGCCAACTATGGGCTAAGAGGGAAGACTGGAGTAGATGTTGTAGTTGTGAGGAGACAAAAAATGAAACATCATTTCAGAAGAGTGGTAGAGTCAGTAGACTTGAGAAATATATTATCATTATTAGGCAATATTAAAAGCTTTCTCCTTTTGCACTGTTGGTGGGAATGCAAGTTGGTGCAGCCACTTTGGAAAACAGTGTGGAGGTTCCTCAAAAAAGTAAAAATATAGCTACCTTATGACCCAGCAACTGTACTACTGAGTATTTACTCCAAAGATACAGATGTAGTGAAAAGAAGGGTCATATGCACCCTAATGATCATAGCAGCAATGTAGCAATGTCCACCATAGCCAAACTGTGGAAAGAGCTGAGATGCCCTTCAACAGATGAGTGGATAAAGAAGTTATGGTCCATATATACAATGGAATATTACTCAGCCATAGGAAAGGATGAATATCCAACTTTTGCATCAACACGGATGAGACTGGAGGAGATTATGCAAAATGAAATAAGTCAGGCAAAGATAGTCAATTATCATATTGTTTCACTTCTTTGTGGAACATAAAGAATAGCATGGAGGACGTTAGGAGAAGGAAGGGAAAAATGAGAGGAGGGAATCAGAGAGGGAGGTGAACCATGAGGGACTGTGGACTCCGGAAAACAAATTGAGGGTTTTAGAAGAGAGGGGGGTGGGGGGATGGGTAAACACAATGATCGGTATTAAGGATGACGCCTACTGCATGGAGCACTGGGTGTTATATGTGAACAATGAATCATGGAACACTATATCAAAAACTAATGATGTACTGTATGGTGAATAACACAATATAATAAAAAAATTAATTTAAAAAAGAAAACCTAAAATAAATAAATAAATAAATAAATAAATAAATAAATAAATTAATTAAAGCCTTCTTGAGATTCAAGTTCATGAACTGAAAATGAGAATAGTCAGCATAATTTTATTGCCCTCTATTTATGTTCTATTGCTCAAAGGTAGGCATATGTAAGGCCTGGGATCTGCCAAATAGGTTTGTAGGGAAAAAAATTAATGATTCCTATTATGGGATATAAGTGAATTTAAATGAGGCAGCATACTTTTGATAGAAACATGTTGTTTTATTATTTTTAATAATAAAAACATAATCTTAGATATAAAATTTATGAGATATAGAAGCATATGCTATTAGAAGTGCAAGAGGCTTTGGATTTGAATACATCTTTATTTGAATTTAAATTATGCCATTTGCCTTTGTGACTTTGGGAAATATATGTATGCTTCTCTTAGAAATAAAAACAAAACTTTAAAGGGAAAGTAGCCTTAAATGAATGAGATAATCTTTGGTCTAGTATCTATGAAAAAATCAATACACAGTTTACCTTCTTATATAAAATAGAGAATTTAATGAAAATGTATTACCAAGTGGATTAAGTATATGTCAACATAATAAAACTGGGGGGAAAACATAATATATTTCATCATGGGCTGAGTTTAGTATGTTTCAATCAGACTTTAGAATTTCTGTCAAATAAACTTCTGATTTCACAGGAAATTATACTTTACTTAATATCTGCATTTCAAATTTATAATAGATATTAAATATGATGTGTGAGAACTTAAGGAAAGGAACCATGTCAAAATGGTAATCAAAACTTTGCCTCAAAAAGGTGGAAATTTATGCTTTTGTGAATCTTTCTATGCAGCCAATACATTTTAAAAAAATGAAACATCTCTCATGGATATAACTTTGCCTTTTCATTCTTCACTGAAAAGGGAATTTGAATGAACTGACTGAATCAAAATATATTTTTATGTTAATAGGGACTATTATTTCTGCAATTCAGGGGTGATAGTTCTCCAGTTGTAGAAGGAAGACTTTATCAGGAAAATGAAAAAAAAAACCCACAAAAATAAATGGTAAAGAGTTCAAGAGCTTCCAATTATATGTCCCAAGGAAAAGGAGATTCTGCAGAAACTGACATTTAATTTGGAGCCTTCAGCAGAGGACAAAACCCTTATGCTGGGAAACGTGCCAGCAAAGTCAAGTAAAAACTTAGTACTGTGAGAAACATATATACTACCTTTCCATCAAAAAAATTACTAATAAGAGAAAAAGATATTAAACTTGGTTAATGCCAAAAGCGTGCAATTGTACAATTCTGTTAAAGGTAAGTATAATTGTGTTATGGATGTTATTTTGCTTTTTCCAGCATTTTGCTGGAAAAGAAAGGATTTTCACAATTGTCTACACCTGTTCTCCATGAAGATATGTATGAAGAAGTAAAATTAATGTTAGCAATAGCATACAGACTGGGGCAGGCAAATAGAAATACACAATTTTAAGGTCCTTAAATTTTCCCACATAAAGTGATATGTAGGATGATTTTTTTAAAGATTCACCTATTTATTTTAGAGTGGGGGGGGGAGAGGAGCAGAGGGAGAGGGAGAGAGAGTCCCAAGTAGACTCCTTGCTGATTATGGAGCCCTACCTGAGGCCCTATCCCAGGACTCCAAGGTGAGTGAATACATTCTGATATTCCCTGAGATGCCAAAACCACACCACGACACTACAAGAAAATAAATTACAGACCAATAACCTCCAAGAAAATAGATAAAATATTTTGTAGAAAAATTGGAGCAAATGGAATTCAATGATACATCAAAAGGTTAAAACATCAATAACTAAGAGGGAATTATTACAGGAGTTCACCTTTGGTTCAAGATTCATGAATCAATAAATGTAATTAACCATATTAATCAACTAAAGAAGAAAAACCATTTGATCATCTTAATAGACGCATGGACAGGCATTTGACAACATTGTTGATCATGAAAATATCTCAACCACACCCCCAACTTGATAAAGTGAATTTATAAAGAGTATACAGATTATATTATACTTAATGATGAAAACATGAATTCTCTTCTCTTGAGATCAGAATCAAGGCACATAGACTCACTCATCACTTCTATTCAACATTGTCCTGGAGGTCTGGTCTCCATACTAATATAAGGAAAAGAAATAAAAGGCATTGAAATTGGAAAGCAAAATGACATAATAGCCTATACAGGAAATTGAGCATAAAATACTTTTGTAATTGCTAGATTTAAGCTTGTTTTGCAAGAAAACAGTATACAAGATCAATATATAAAACAATTACATGTTTATATACTAGTAATGAAAAATCAGAAACTAAGATTTTAAAAATATTATTGAGATAGCATTGAATATAGAAGCACTTCCAGTATATCAGACTGAGGACTTCTGACAGTCTTCTCTTTGATGAAAGCAATGTTAATGTAGCAAAATTTGTTAAACTTTCCAGAACTCTAGAAATTAGCCAAGGGCCTGCAAAAATGCAAGGACCATTTATTCAAGAAAAATGGCTGAATTTCATAAAGAAACTTCCATCTTCTTTAAGAATGGCAAAGAGGGAGCAGGAAATGTCAGGACATTTTGCTAAGGACTCTGGGGTTGCAGAATAAATAACAGGAGCATTGACAAATTGGTGGAACAGTGCTTTCAATAAATAGTGTGATAGAAAGCCTTTTGAAAAGGTAATTTCAGATTTTAGCTTTATGTTTTATAGAGTATAGCTATACCAGTTCCAATGTAAGATATTTTTAGAAAGGCTAAATTATATTTAGACACCAAAACAACTGCTTATGATTTTTAAATTAATTATCCGCCGCAATTATTTTGTCTACAAAAAGCTCTGACTCATTCTATTTGTGGATATAATAATGGTTTTAGGTAGCTAAGATACTTAAATATCAGTTATAATCTCATATTAACCACATACGAAACTATTTTGTCCTCAGGCAAAATAGTAAAATATTTACTAAAAAATATCTTTTATGGAACAGATAACTGTTTATTGGATATATTGCTATTTTGCCATTTTTACAGTTTATTTTTATCTAGTGGTTAGTCTAGCTTAGAAGCTACAACTTAATCCTAGTTGTTACCATAAGTAGTAGCCTGATTTGGAGTGCAAAGACCTAATTATTGTTATTATTTTTATTTTAAAATTGCTTCCTACAGGTTTGTAATTCAGATCAATTACTTAAACTTCTGAAGGACATAACAGGATAGAGTCCTGATTATGCTTGCTTTCTGAAGTTCTTATTGTTAAAAATCTAAAAAGCTGGAGGAGGGTGGGCTCAATATATTGAATTTGTAACACATTGCACTCTAGGAGATATGGACTTGGAATTAAAACTCAGCTTGACATTTCTAAACTTTATTAAATTGACTATCAGCACATCCTTTAGAACAGAACATTTTCATTGAATATGGCAAACTATTTTGGTTTGGCATTTAGAACTCAATTACTTTGGAAGGACATTTATCCATAGTTTACTGATTCATTCGTATTTTGTACCCAAAAATATCACGGGTTATGGCTTAAGATATCAAAAGATATCATGGCTTAAAAAAATGACCTCCATTCCTACTCTGTGTTGTTTATTAAATGCCCCTCATCATTGAACTTACATTTCTGAAACAATAACATTTTTGAAATTAGTTTTACTTTAGAAATATAGTAATGTACTAATGTACTTAGGTCAGAAATTAAATTAGTGACACCATGAGAACTCTCTCTTAGTGCCCACTCACATTTAGGTAGTATTCAAGTGGTATTCAAATATTCAAGTAGTATTCATCCTTAGTAAAATAATTAGCCATTTAGTTCTATTGCTCTACCAATAATTAGATTAGTTATGTCATTATTTCCATAATAAGAGGAACTAATAAAATCAAAGGTTGTGTTGAATGCCCAGGGAACATATGGTTATGAACATCTTCTTCATATCAGATCACTTAAACAAGTTGGTCTTCTGAGCATTAGAACATTTTAATTTTGATTCTCTTTGAAAGCAGTCCAAAATTTTTATGGTCACTCTTCTTTAGAAGTAAATAACACCATCACATAAACTAAAAGGAAACAAAGTTGATGTCTAAAATGAAAAATAAACCAAAATAGACATATTCCTCTTCCTGTGATGTTTGTCAAATCCTGTTTCTCACAAATCTACGTAGATCACCTCACAACCCTGAGATCATCATCTAGGCCAAAATAAAGAGTCAGATGCTTAATCAACTGAGCCACCCAGGTGCCCCCAGTCTTTCTTTTTTTAATTAAGAAAAGATTGTTTAAATTTTTTTCTCTTTTAATTTTTCAAAATTAAAAGTGGTCTGAGTAAAATGATATATAGAGAAATCCAGAGAGAGGGATAAATGAAGAAACTATTTCCTATTTTAATTCCTGAAGAAAATGTGAGAGTGAAAACAAAGGAGAGACACAGTTTCACAGTTGTGTTCTGTTTTTCCCCAGTCTGGGCCTTGCCTTAACTGAGGAGTATGTCATATAAGTGATAGTAACAGAAGGAAGGAGCAGACCCATTTTGCCAGTTTTAGTCCCTGTTTGGGTCTGTTTTGAGGTTCTTCACCAGCTTCCCTGTGCCAACTGGCAAGCAGTGACCTCAGAGTGAATTTGGTAGAGTAGCACGAGTTGAGCAGCCAGAGGGAGATGGCAAAGTTGAGTCCAATATTGCATTTCCCTTCACTTTGGAAATCCATGTACCCATTGTTTGCTCTTCACTGGTCAGATTTTCCATGACTATTTCTACTATTTAGACCTCTACTGGTAATTACAAGTGACGGTTTACCTCATAGTAAATGACCTATTCCCAGTAGACTGTGTCTCTTTATGTCACAAATCCTTTCCATAGAAAATTCTAGCTGAAGTCCAAAGCCACTAGTGGACTCCAACTTAATGGCCCACTTTTGTCATATCCCCATCTTCCTGAGTAGTTACCCACTACTGGTTGCAATAACTGTGAGGTCTTTCATTATCTGCTTGCCACACCAACTATGACAGAAGTAAAAAAACATAAGGACTCCTCCTAACTTCTTAGCTCTCTCCTCGCAAGCTACATTTTTGTGCCTAATTAAGTAAACACTTGTATAAAAAACTGACTGAACCTTTGACCTTCTTTAGGGGGGGTCACCTAAAATTGAGAGACCCACAAAATCCTTCAAAAATAACACCTCTTTATTATCAAGTTATTTTCTTCTTTTTGTCTTTCTCCCGAACACAAGAGTTATCTCTTAAAATAGATTCTTTATATAACTAACTTTCTTGGAGCACTTTTTGTGTTAAACATTATACCAAATTCCTTGAATGGATTATTGGATTTAATCTACACAACCATTTTATGAGATGTAGTGTCTTGTTTTAGGCGTCATTTCTATTTGAAATATATGAATCTTTTTTCTTGAGAAATTTATGTGAGGTTTTTTACTTAAGCTATTACTTACATATTCACTTTAGCTCTCATTCCTGCCAATATATACCTATATAGATAAAAAAAAATACCCTACTATTTCTCAAGGAAAGGGACTTTTGTTAATTTCCCTGTGAACCTCCATTAGTTGGTTCCAGCTTGCTTCATGGTTGATGAACTGACTTAAATTTAATCTTGCAAAAAGCAAAGAAGAATGTTTTAGAGATTTTTTTTAACAAGTATATATATTTTTAAAAGATAGAAGGAGATAGTAGCACTTTATAAATGGTGGAAAATAACTGAATTGCCTACCTCGTTTGGAGGAAGATTTGTATGATGCAGTACATTTTGCCTGTGGAAAACTGAGTTACATAATAGTTCAGTTTCAAATTTCCATGATCAAATATGCCATTTCAGATGGTTTAAAAAATGATTTGACAAAAATTTAGTACTTATTTTTGTTATGTTTACCGAAATCAAATGAGTGTTTTTTATATATGTATTAGAGATTGGAATTGACATAGAATCTAGGAAGATAAATGTAGCAATTATTAGGATAATTTATATCTCAGTGATGGATGATTTTATGTCTTATATATTCTTAGAGACTATTTAGTGTATAATATTATACAGATATTTGTTTAAACAGAAGGACACTTTTTGTACTCTACAGACTTTATATGAATATTTTCCAGAGGGGCAGTTGGATATTGGCAAATACACATGGACTTTGATCATACACATTGGTAAAGGTGGCAACATTACATTTCCAAGATTTTAGACCTTGGAAACTGATATAATTTTCATTTTTAACTGTTTGTTTATAAACATTTGGAATTTTAATTAAAAAAATCACAACCATGAAAGTTGTTACAGTTAGAGACCCATTTGGTTCTCCACGATGATTTTGAGCATGCTCACAAGGGGTTTCCATTGTTTAGTCTTAGTTAAACAACCATCTTTAAAAGAAGGGGAAAAACAAAACAAAACAAAACGCCACACTACCATTGAACTTGTTTTAATGTTTCTTCACAAATGGTGAAAAATACTGAAGTACAGATAAGGAATAATCATAAAGTTGTGGCCAATATTATAAATATGGAATTGTAAATTTAAAACATTTTCTGGTTAAAAAATAAATCTGGTAGTCAGTGCAGCTCTGCAGGGTCTCTTCCTCTGGTAGGGCTTGTCTCTGCGTTCCTGACGGTGCTAGCCTTTATCCATTTTTCCAGGTCCTCCGCGCCCGCCCCTTCATCCTTCCATCTGTTCCATCAAAGGTCCAGGGGGCCCACCAGGGCCTTCCTCTACCAAAGCCACCTCGGTCCATCCCCCGGCCACCATGGAAGCCCCCTCTGTCTCCACCACAGCCACCTCTGAACATCCCACCAGGACAACCACCGTCCATGAGGCTGCCGCTTTCACCCCGCATGCCACCAGGGACGTCTCTGCCACTGTCACCACCTGGGGGTGGAAAGGGTGGTGGAAGGAAGCCTTCAGACTTCGGGGCCTTACACTGGTTGCATTCTGTTCTCCAGGCGAAGTTCTGGTTTCCACACTCCCGAGCAGGGCACTGCCAGCCTCCAGCTGGGTGCTGGACATTTCCCCTTCTGGATGGGTTCTCTCGGGATCCCCAGGGCTCTCTTGGAGGAAAGCCACCTCTGAGCCTTCCATGGCCTCCCATGCGACCCATGGAGCCCCTAGGACATCCTGGGCCCCCTGGACCTTCATGAAGTGACAGTGGCATCCCTCTGCCCTCATGGGGAGGCATTCCACCCCACATGCTCTTCATCGGAGGCTTCTTTTGAGCAAGAGAAAATTAGGCTTGCTTGCTTGAAAATCTTTCCCATCAAACAGCTCAACGGCAGCCTTGGCAGTTGGTGGGTTTTCATAGGACACTGTAGCATCACCTTTAGGCTTTCCTATTTCCTTGTCCAAGTAGATATGGATCATGGGTTGTCCAGTTCTCTTATTCATCTTAACAACTCCACACTGCTTGAAGAAGTCTGCCAGATCATCTAGAGTCACACTGTCATTTAAGACTTGCACATGTAGGGGCACCTGGGTGGTTCAGTGGGTTAAAGCCTCTGCCTTCTTGTTCTCAGGGTCCTGGGATCGAGCCCCGCATCAGGCTCCCTGCTCAGGCAGGGGGCCTGCTTCCTCCTCTCTCTCTCTACCTGCCTCTCTCTGCCTACTTCTAATCTTTCTCTCTGTGTCAAATAAATAAAATAAAATCTTAAAAAAAAAACTTGCACATATATTCCACTGTTGTCAAAGTTTTCATCTGGATCTACAGGTGGGCCTAGATAAAGATCTGGTCCTTCGTCCATGAGTCCACCAGGTTTATTGAAGCCACCTTACTCTCCAGTGTTGCCCATTCTACCGCATCCTCCTCTCTGCCCACTTCTGCTCATGCCTCCATGATCAAATCCCCCTCTTCCCCTGTCCGGGTTATCAGGCCCACTCATGCTCTGGTTCTTTCCTGATCTGGAAAATCCTCCAGACTCCTGCCCATAAACACCCATGCTCCTGGGGTGGTCCTGTCAGAATGAACTCTGCTGCCCATAGCTGCTGCTTTGTTGGCTATATTGACTTGGAACCTGGCTGTAGGATCTGGTTTAGGGGGGGATAACTAGTGGGCGGCTGCTACCCATAGCTGCTTTGTTGACCATAGCTACTATGCTGTCCACAGCTGCTCGGCTGCTCATAGGTGTTCTGCTGAGAGTAACTGCTCTGATCATAACTAGTCGGCTGTGTAGAGGAGTACCTGGTACAAGAAGATGGTGCTGCCATGACTGGCTGCATGGGGTAGCTCCCAGGTACCTGGGGATAACCGCAGTTACTCTGTCCCTATTCTAGGCTGGGCTGGTTGTAACCCACTGTGCTAGATTGAAGTTGACTAGTCTCAGTGGGTTTGTTACCATCCTGAGGTCTTGCAGGTGTGCCTTGCAGGTGCAGGGGGCTGCCAGCTACTGCCCATAGGCTGGGTAAGAAGGCTGAGTGCCAAAAGCAGACTGAGCTACATAGGAGGCCTTGGTGGTAGTGACCATAGCAGTGGTGGTACCGTAAGCACCATACCCCTGGACAGGCTGACTGTACCCTGGAGTGAGATGGGGGGGCAGGCAGTTGAGGTAGAATACCCAGGAGGAATCTGTCCATAAGAAGGTGCATGGGCGGCCTGCCCATAGGTGGCAGTGGTCTGAGCATGGGTATAGCTGACATCAGTAGGCTGTCCATAGGTTCCATAACTTGCTGCCCATATGCCTGGGTGGTCTGTGCATATCCTTGAGTAGGTTAGGCAATGTATGCACTGTAGCCCTGCTGGGCTGCTGCTCAGCTGTAGGTACTGTAATCTGTGGATGCCATTTTCTTTCCTTCTGATAAAATTTTCATTTTGTCTTTTATTCTTTTCCTTTTTTGGTGGGTAACGTAATAGTTTCAGTCATTACATTACAAGAAGATTAAGCAGAAACAAGAATATTGTATGAACTATTACAGACACATATAAATGTACATGAAAGTATTAAGTGCAAACATTGAACAAAGAACTTGCATGTACTAAAGGGGTTTTAGTTCTCACATAGCTAAAAAGTTTTGAACTTGATATTTAAACTTGATAAAATTAATTATCCTGTGCTTTTTAGACATTATCTGTTTATGATTCATTTGTATACTTCCTTCCTTCCTTCTTCTCTATGAGCAGTAGGTAGTAAAGGTCATTGTAAACATGCAGGATCTTGAGCTTGACTGCTTGAGGTTTTTATTTTATCTCTAACTCTTGCTAGTTTTGTGGACTCAGGCAAGACAGACCACCTTGATATGCCTCAGTTTCCCACAGCAAAATAGAGAAAATAATATCTCCTCATAAATTTGTAAATTTTACCACTTGTGAAGTATTAGAAAAATAATGTAAAATGTACCCCATATATTTTTTGATGTTCCAGACTTCACAATACCTAATAATCTCCATCATTTTAGAAATCTAGTTAAATTTATGAGGACTGTGTTTTTAAAATAATATTTCAGTTGATGGGGTGCCTGGGTGGCTCAGTGGGTTAAGCCTCAGGTCATGATCTCAGGATCCTGGAATCGAGCCCCCATCAGGCTCTCTGCTAAGCAGGGAGCTTGCTTCTCCCTCTCTCTCTGCCTGCCTCTCTGCATACTTGTGGTCTCTCTCTCTCTCTGTCAAGTAAATAAATAAAACCTTAAAATAATTTTTCAGTTGAAATAAAACACATTCAGAGAAGTGCCCAAAGTATATAATATGCTCAGTTCAATGAATCATTACAAACCAGATCTCTATGTTCCTTATGGGGGCCCTGAGTCTGCCCCCCACCATTATCTCAACTTTCTTCGTCCAAAGTGATCCCTATCCTGACTTATAACACTGTATACTTATTGAGATAGTTTACCTCTTTATATAAACTCTAATAGTGAACTTGAATTTTATAAGGGAGTTTCAGTTCCCACATAGCTTGTGTGCATGTGTGTGTTTGTGTGTATTAAATATTTTATTTTGAGAAATTTCAAACGAACGAATAAAAAGTTTCAATGAATTTCTACATAACATTATCCTGCTTCAAAAATCATTCACTCATGGCCAATTTTATTTTAAATATATTCCAACTTCACAAATTATTTTGAATCAAATTCAATGCATCATATTTCATCTTTAAATATTTAGAATGAATCTTTAACAAATAAAGAATCTTTTTTGAAAGCTCAATCAAATACTAATCATGTCTAAAACAATAATATTTCCTTATTATCACAAATATCTAATCATGCATCAAATTGTTCTTGTGTGTGTGTGTGTGTGTGTGTGTGTGTGTTTGTTTTTTTGGAGTAAGTTTTGGAAACTGGGCTTCCTACTACATTTGGTTGACAGGTTTTCTTCGTCTTTTTTATTCTATAGATTCTTTCTGTTTTATTTTTCCCCTGCAATTTATTTATTGAAGTAAATGCATCTTTTATCCTATAGTTTTCCACATTCTGGTTTTTATTGATTGCATTCCTAGAGTGAGGACTATGCTTCTATTAACACATGTACAACATCCTCATTGTAAAGTAAGAAGAAAGTAATGCTAGAACATTTCCAACTAATTCCACAGAGCCTGATATACCAAGAAATGAGCTGCACTGTGTAATAGTTCAAAAGGATCACATTCTCCTGAGGATACATAGAAGTTTTTGTGTGCATATATATAATATATCAACGTGCAGGTAGTTTGAAAATTCAGAGGCCACTTTCAGTGTATTTCCAAGGTGGCTTTTTCTCTGCTAAAAAGAAGTTTATTTGAAATACTGTTATGTTTACAAAATGTAGCTAGTGTCTTTTTTGACACTGGTGTTCAAAGGGCAATTCAGTTTCTGTTTTAGAAAATATTGGTGTTAAAAGTTTAAATGGCTGGTGGATGGCCATTCAGATTCCATACTCATGCACATCATTTGGTCCAAACTTATAACAGTATTTTAATTTGCTCTTGTTAAATCCTCATAGAATCAAATCAAGGCTTTTAAAAGCCTCCACAAATTTAATTCCACATCCTGTTGCCCCATTCCTCACCTACGACTTAATCCCTTACTCTACTGAGATAGAATTTTCTCTCACTATTTATATTTTAGGAAACAGGTAAGTTTTCTCAGAGATGGAGCAGTGATTAAGTGCGTGAGGTCCAGAGGTCAGTGATCTGGGTTTAGACTGAGGCTCTACAAGCTATATGACTGGATAAACAACTAACACTTTGAATTTCAGTTTCCTTTTCTATAAAATGGAATTAAAAGTCAAACTCTCACTCTTTGCAGATGATATGATACTTTATGTGGAAAACCCAAAAGACTCCACTCTAAAACTGCTAGAACTCATACAGGAATTCAGTAAAGTGTCAGGATATAAAATCAGTGCACAGAAATAAGTTGCATTTCTATACACCACCAACAAGACAGAAGAGAGAAAATTTAAGGAGTCAATCCCATTTATAATTGCACCCAAAACCATAAGATACCTAGGAATAAACCTAACCAAAGAGGCAAAGAACCTGTACTCAGAAAACTACAGATCAGTCATGAAAGAAACAGAGGAAGACACAAAGAAATGGAAAAATGTTCTGTGCTCATGGATTGGAAGAACAAATATTGTGAAAATGTCTATTCTACCTATAGCAATCTACACATTTAATGCAATCTCTATCAAAATACCATCAACTTTTTTCCAAAGAAATGGAACAAATAATCCTAAAATTTATATGTTACCAGAAAAGACCCTGAATAGCCAGAAGAGTGTTGAAAAAGAAAGCCAAAGTTGGCGGCATCACAATTCCATACTTCAAGCTTATTACAAAGCTATCATCATCAAGACAGTATGGTACTGGCACAAAAACAGACACATAGATCAATGGAACAGAATAGAAAGTCCAGAAATGGACCCTCAACTATGGTCAACTAATTTTTGACAAAGCAGGAAAGAATGTCCAATGGAAAAAAGTCTCTTCAACAAATGGTGTTGGGAAAATTGGACAGCCACATGCAGAAGAATGAAACTGGACCATTTCCTAGACATCAATGTGAGACAGGAATCCTTCAAAATCCTTGAGGAGAACACAGGCTGCATCCTCTTCGACCTCAGCTGCAGCAACTTCTTCCTAGGAACATCACCAAAGGCAAGGGAAGCATTCTTCCTAGGAACATCACCAAAGGCAAGGGAAGCAAGGGCAAAAATGAACTATTGGGACTTCATCAAGATAAAAAGCTTTCGCACAGCAGAGGAAATAGTGCACAACTGACAGAATGGGAGAAGATATTTGCAGATGACATATCAAATAAAGGGATAGAATCCCAAATCTATAAAGGACTTATCAAACTCAATACCCAAAGAACAAATAATCCAATCAAGAAATGGGCAGAAGGTGTGCCTGGGTGGCTCAGTGGTTTAAAGCCTCTGCCTTCAGCTCAGGTCGTGATCTCAGGGTTCTGGGATCGAGCCCCGCATCGGGCTCTCTGCTCGGCAGGGAACCTGCTTCCTCCTCTCTTTCTCCGCCTGCCTCTCTGCCTACTTGTAATCTGTCTTTCTGTGTCAAATACATAAATAGAATCTTAAAAAAAAAAAAGAAATGGGCAGGAGACATGAACAGACATTTCTGCAAAGAAGACATCCAAATGGCCAATAGACACATGAAAAAGTGCTCAACATCACTTGGCATCAGGGGAATACAAATCAAAACCACAGTGAGATACTACCTCACACTAGTCAGAATGGCTAAAATTAAGCAGTCAGGAAATGACAAATGTTGGTAAGGATGCAGAGAAAGGAGAACCCTCTTTCACCATTGATGGGAATGCAAGCTGGTGCAGCCACTCTGGAAAACAGTATGGAGGTTCCTCAAAAATTTGAAAGTAGAGGTACCCTATGACCCAGCAATTGCACTATTGGGTATTTACCTAAGGATACAAATATAGTGATCTGAAGGAGCACGTGCACCCCAATGTTTATAGCAGCAATGTCCACAATAACCAAACCATGGAAAGAGATTAAACGTCCATCAATAGATGAATGGATAAAGAAGAAGTTATATATATATATATATATATATATATATATATATATATATATATATATGAATACTATGCAACCATCAAAAAAACTATGAACTCTTGCCATTTGCAATGATGTGGATGGAACTAGAGGGAATTATGGTAAGTGAAAGAAGTCAATCAGAGAAAGAAAATTATATGATCTCGCAGATATGAGGAATTTGAGAAACAAGACAGGGAGACAAACCATAAGAGACTCTTAATCTCAGGAAACAAGCTGAGAGTTGCTGGAGGGGAGGGGGGTTGGGGGGATGGGGTGGCTAGGTGATGGACATTGGGGAGGGTATGTGCTATGGTGAGTGGTGTGAACTGTGTAAGACTGATGAATCACAGAACTGTACCCCCTGAAACAAACAATACATTATATGTTAATTAAAAAATTCTACTTTACTCACAGTATTGATGTGACTCTCAGTTGAGATAGGCTTATTATAAAGTGCTCGACACAAACTGGACACAGAAAAACGTTCTTACTGTCAGCTAACAGCATGTTGTATTAACAATGATCACAATGATATAAGTAGTATGAAAATCTTCCAGTCCTCCAACATGGCACTTGTAGACTAATTTTCCAGAGGTACATGCCTTGTCACACCTTCACTAATTCACAAACTTGTTCTTGCACAGGTACTTCATATGAGTCATTTCTCTAGATGCTGGGAGTACAGAGATGAATAAGATACAGTTGTATTGAATGGCTTACAATCTATTCCTCATTTTAAGAAACTCACTAACCCCTAATTGCCTTTGGGCTGATTCTAAAGCTCTTGTATTTGAGCCTATCCACAATACACCCATTAATGGGCAATGTGACCTCATTTGACTACGACTCCTCTGAGATGATCAAATTGAGTTACTTATTATAACTCAGATAATCTTAAAACTTTCCTGTCTTTATGTGTAGTTACATGATTTTTACATGCGTCTTCATTTCTGCCTTAAGATCTACAACTCACTCTTCAAGTAAATTTTATTAAATTTTGTAACTAAATGCTGTAGGGACAGAAAAAATTTCCCTTCTTCCCTTCTAGGTTCTTTGGCTGGTCTAATAATTAAATTGACATAGATTAGTGGAAGAAAAAACAAATTTAATTTTGAACACACAGGAACCTCAAAGATATGAGACTCCAGGGCAAGTCGGGCAGTTGAAGCTTGCGCGCCGTCTTGAGTTAAGGAATAGGATAGGGGCCTGTGGCTTCAAAAAAGAGGAGCACAATTTGCAAGATGGCAAGAGCAGATATTTGCTAATTAGAGGTTTGCCCTGCCATGCACATAGGTCTTTCAAATAAAAAAAAAGTTACTTCTTGTAATAACTCTTTCTCTGAAAGAGGCCCCTATTCAAATTCTTATAATTAAGGGAGAAGTAAAAGTTTTTCGAGTCTGCTGTGTCTTGATTGCTTTCAGCTCAGAATAATCCACATGCCAAAGCAGAATATTTTGGGGTGGGCATAGTCTACTCTGTTTGAATGCAAAGTTTGAGTTTTCTGAACTCCTGTCCCCTAGCCTCACTGTGTATTTCTAATGGCATTTATCTAATTCAGCCTTCTAACTTAATTGTACGGATATTTGTATTTGTTCACTGCTTTCCAATCCACATTAGCCATTATTACAAACTCCTTGAGAGCTGAACTGTATTTTATATATCTTTGTGAGCTTTTAGCACCTAGAAAAATGGTTTTAGATATAGTAGGATAAAGTGCTCGACACAATTAATTAAATTTCATTTAAATAAAAGCAAATATTTTCAGTTTCTATATCAGCATATTAAAAGCAAATATTTCTCTTTTTTGATATGAGCCTGAAGAAAAGGGTTCATTTTCCCTCCAATGTAGTTACAGTATCCTCTTCTTGATGAATGGTAGAGTAAAGGTCAGTACTTGCCCTCTAATAGTCACACTTCCCTTTTCCTTTAATAACAGAATTTCTAACTGAGGACCTGATTGCCTGAACAAAGTCTCCCTTACTGCTAGGTGTGCTCAAATAACTGCATCCGGGCCAGTGAATTATGCAAAAAAGTGATCTGTATAACTAATTCCTCAAAAGGATTTAAGGAGAAAATTCGGTTGATTCGATCCATCACTAATTATTTTAATTAAAATATGCTGATAATTGTATTTTTCCCACATATATACCTCAAGTAATTAGAAAAACATGTTATTAAACTAGTGATTTTAGGGGAAAAGATATTCCTGCAGGACCATATTTAAAATGTGGGATTTTTTTATCTTTCATATTTTTTTACAAAGTTGCATAACTGATATCTATGTTGACATTGTTTTATTAAAATATGATGCATAGGTTAAACCTGATTGTTAAGAATAACCATAGGATAATTAAAGAGCAGGTAGGCATTCTGCTCGCTGCTCTGTTTTTGACGGTCTGCAGTGGAGTTGTAGTGAGGAGCTCCTGGGAGCATGCAGATGGGGGCAACATTAAGGGTTGATGGGAACAAGATAGAAAGAGCCTGGTGTCTGAATTCAAAGGGGTTAGCAAACCAGCTTGGAATTCTATGCCCAAACTTTATGTGAAAGAAATTTAACTCCAACCTTGAAGAATTTTCTGTTGTTATAACTGTTATAGCAGCCTAGCCTATGTTGTAAATAAAACTACTTGTTTATAAACTTATCTCATGTACACTCACAAAATTGCTGTATATTACTTTAAAGAATAGAGATAGCTTTAGATATATATGCCAGAATCCTAATGTAGAAATTTGAGAATAAAGGAACAGGACATTTTCACTTCTACATATTGAAAAAGAAAATACTTCCAATACAGAAAGAAACCAGAACAAAAAGAAAATTTTTTATGAGAAAAACTATTTTCTTTCAAGCTTAAATAAAAATACATTAACATACTTATGATATCTAAGATAGTCATTACCACATTTTTAAAGCTTTGTCTACTTAAAGTAGAATAGTACAGAAGATTATTATTAATGACCTGAAAGTTAAGGTCATTACTAGTAAAAATGCATAGGTTTAAACAAAGTCAAATTACGTCAACTCACACATAGCAAATATAAGGTGTTCTGCTTAATATAAAAATGACAAGGCAGCACAGTTTGTAGCCCTGTAGTTTTATAGCTCACCATCGGATTCATATGAGGAACTACGGCATCTTCCTGTGATCCCCTGCAGGTTGATTGCTTCAACATCTCTGAGGATGTCTCTGGGCTCCTGAGTCTCATTTGTATTTTAAAAATCCCCAGAAGGTTGTGATGATCAACAAGTTGAGCACAACTACTGTGAAGTATGGGTCCAGTGTTCCAGACTAGAAGTTAAAAATAAAAGTCAAAGACAATCTTGAGGGATTTGTGATTTAACATGAAGAGATAGAACAAAGACTAGAAAGTAATTGAAAACCATTCCCAAGCTTCAGAACAGAGTTGTGTACAGGAATTTCAACACTAAAAACTTGTCTCTAACTGTATGGCTTTATAGAGTTCTTTGGAATTGGTCTTGTTTGATTTCTCAGTGCATAGTTTTTTTTTTGTTTGTTTGTTTTTGGCTTCAATTGCTACTAACCTCTTTGAGAGAAATCATCTTTGAAGTTTCAGGTTAAAAAAAATGTGTCTAACAGATATATACAATACCTTCTAGGTAAAAGAATACAAGTATTAATTGTGCTATGGATCTTCTTAACAATTCTTAAACAATTATTCTTCTTAAACAATTATTTAACAATAAATAATCTATTTATTATATTTTAGTAAACATCAACATAGGTATCAGTTATGCAGCTTTGTAAAAAATACAAATGATACAAAAAATCCCACTTTTTAAATGTGGTGATGCAAGAATACTTTTGCCCTTAAAACCACCTATTTAACAACATGATTTGCAAATTACTTGAGGTATATTTGTGGGAAAAAATACAACTACTGCTATCTTTTGATTAAAATAACGGGTAATGGATTGAATCAACTTTCCCCTTAAATCCTTTTTGGGAATTAGAAAATTACAAATTAATAAAAAATTAAAGATTATTTTCTTAGAGTAGAGCACATAGTAGGTGTTTAATATTTGTTTAAAATATATTTTAATTGAATAAAATCAGATCAAATGCTAACCTTCTAAAGGAAAAATATTTTATCAAAAGTGTTTACCCCATTAGATTTTGTCAACCAAGGAAAGACAAAATTTTTACATTTATTTGGGATCATAGGGATTGCAATTCAGGAGACATAGATGGAAACTAAAAGCATGCTCTGGAGAGATGAAGTTAGAGCTTTTAAAGAGGAAAGAGGGAATCTCTATAAGTTGTTTTGAACAAAATGTGATTTTTGCTGGTATAGCTACAGTTATACAAATCTATATGTAATTGGTTGCTAGGGCTAGTGTTAGGTGGAAAGTCCATTTACGTCCATTTTAACATGAAGTAGGTGTTCTAACTTTTAGCTGAGTTCAGCAAAAATTTCAAGAATGTGTGACAGAGCATACATAGAAGCCTCACTTTCTCAGTGTCCTCCTGGCTATATTTTAAATAATCCTCTTGACAATTCTTACTCTTTTCTTTTTCTTTTTCTCTCTGTTATCAGTTTGTAAGTTTGCTAAGAGCAAGAGCAATAACTGGCCAGATTCTACTGTAACCAATTTGTCTGGTCAAGGAACACCCACAAATAGAATTGTTTACCATTTCATAATCTGTAATTATAACTGCAGGAAAATTCACATGCAAGGCTAGAGATAAAGAATTTGAGGGGCACATGGGTAACTCAGTCAGTTAAGAATCTGACTTATGATTTTAGCTCAGGTCATGATCTCAAGCTTGTGAGATTGAGCCCTCAGGGAGGCTCCACACTCAGTGTGGTGTCTTCTTGAGATTCTGCCTGAGATTCCCTATGCCCCTTTCCCCACACTCATACAAGCTCCCTCTCTCTCTCTCTCTCAAATATTAAAAAAAAAAAGAAATTGACCATTTGACCATTAATTCTATTTAAACTCACTAATAAATTATACTTCAACATGCATTAGAGTAGTAATTAAAAATAAAAGAAAAAGAACAGCCCAAGCTACCAGGTCAACTCTAAGGAATTAATTGCTTACTCTGATTAAATGAAGATTTATTTTTCTTCAGGAAAATCCTTTGGAATATAGGATTCCTGAAAAATGTTTGCCTTTTCTCTCAAATCTAAATAATTCATATGCAATAGAAATAAATTTCAACTAAACACCAAAGGCCACAGTGATATAATTAGCTATCAACAAGGGACTTCTTTGCTCCTCCTACACTCACTGTTAAGGCCAAGACTGAATTAGCATGACAAAATTAAATACATTTTTCTTTATAAGTAGCAACTTTGAGTGAAATTTCTTTGAGTGAAATTGTATTCTCCTAATAAAATTTTGAACTCAGTACCAAGGGGTTTACAACTTTAGCACACTCTCTCACAGTACTTCCTTTTTTTTTTTCTCTATTCAGGAGTGATTTGAATTACAAATATGTCTGGGAACAGACTCTTAAAATATTGGGACTTATGACTTATTCAGTGAACTTTTATGTGTAAGCAAATATATTCTTACTTTTAGCACATGAATGGCCAACCAACTACTTGGAAGTATTAATTTCAACGAATTATTTGTATGGAAAAACATACTGTTAAACCAGGAATATACTGGGACATGTTAGCATTTTTCATTTCCTGTTGTGGGAGATGAAATTAATTTTCCTTTTACCTTTCTAGGTTCTTGGGTGAAGAACCTCCCCTCCTCTCCCATAATAAAAAGTCAAATTAACAGGAGAAAAACAAACAGAAGTTTGATCACATGTGTACTCTGTACATGGAAGATACCAGGAAAACTGAGTAACTCAAATGGCCTAAGCCAACACCTTGTCGGCTAAAGAAAAAAGAAGATGTACGGGAGCCAGTTATGGGAGGTTATCAGATAAAGCAAGTAAACAATGGTTGTCATTTAAGTCAGTTACTTTTTCTATTGATGTGTATTTCTATAGATTTAGTCCTCTTTCTGGTATAGAGAAGAAGACACCCTTATACATAAGGATTTCCCTTATAAATATAAATGTCCCTTAAAAAGGGATAGTTTCTACTGGGTTTTTCATAGATTCTTCTGTCTCTTGTTTCCTAAAAAATAAACAGCTCTAGATAATCTTTATGCCAAAGAGGCATATTTTGGTATGGCAAATTCTGCTCCCCTTTAGTCAAACTGAAAATAAATAGCCACAGTGAGAGACAAACAGGTGTTTATTTGGGACCAAAGAATTTCACTTTGAGGAGCACAGATTCAGATAAATGCCCAAACACTGTTCCTGCTTCTAGAGTAAAAGCAAAGGGTTTTTAATGAGGAAAAGGAAGGGGGCAATTACATGAGTTGAAGAAAAGGAAGAAAAAAAAGTCTTTCTTTTGGATGTTAACAGACTAAGCTACTCTGGGTTATATACTGACTAACTGTTTATTTTTTTCTTCAGAAAGTCCATAACTATCAGTCTTGTGGTCAGGATGTGCTCAAAGTAAGTAGCAATTACTTGAAACAATTGTGGTTTTGCCCAGTCCAAAGGTTTTGGTTTAGTTCAAACAAGGTGAGCAATGTGGTTTCAGTATAATAGCCATTCTGACTCTATTTTATTTTATTTTATTTATTTTATTTTGCTTTATTTTATAAGGTTTTATTTTATAAAATTTTATTTTTATAAGATTTTATTTTTGTTTGTTTGAGAGTGAAAGAGAGAGAGAGCATGAGCAGGGGAGAGGGAGAGGGGGGGAAAAAGAGAAGCAGACTCCCCCCTGAGCAGGGACCCCCACTTGGGGCTCCATCCCAGGACCCAGGGATCATGACCTGAGCTGAGGGTAGACCCTTAACTGACTGAGCTACCCAGGCGCACCCCCCCTCTTTTTAAAAAGATTTTACTTCTCACTCCATTTTAAGATGACTCTAGTCATGTCAATTTTTCACCTTTCCCCCTTTCGATCTAGATCTTTCTTTGAAAACATCAACCACTGGAAAACATTGCTGATGAGCCATCAAGCATCACAGATCCCTCCTTGTTAGTAAAACTTATTCTCAAGTGTATCAAATCCCATGTGGGAGGCAAAGTGATTCCTTGGGAGTCTTAGGCCACATTTGAGCAAGAGTGCCAGTGCCAAGAATGGCTTTATTACCCAATTTCTTAAGGTCAGGTATCTTCTGCAGTTTCTAGAAATGCCCCATGTCATGTCTCATAAGCCTTAGAACTCATTTCTAAATGCTGAGCGACCGTTATCTAGGTGGTGGCCATTGAACTATACTGAAGACACAAAGTTTTGCAATGACAAAAATCCCAAAAATAATAAATAAAATTCTGAGTACACAACGGAGGATTAATCTGAACTAGGAAGCAATTCTTGAGGGCAACCAGCAAAAAAGATCAAAGAACCATCGGACATTGCATTTAACCACTTGGTTTATGCCCAGATTTTATCTAGTTTCTATTTCTACTTCACCAGAGGTGTTCACCCAAGTACAAGATGTGTTTATTGCAAAACAAATCCTACCTTGCTCCACTAGGAGGTAATCAAGGGCAATTCTATTATCTAGTACAACTTGTGCAAGTGAGATATTGCTTTAGTGACAGATTGGCAATATCCCTCAGGGTTTTAGAAAGATTTCTGATCATGTAGCCATTTACCTGATAAACTATGTTACACCTATAGAGAATCAGGGAATTACTAAATCAAATTACTAAATTTAAAATACTAAATTTAAAATTACTAAATTAAAGCCTGTTTAATCTTTAAAGCTAGAAATGATTTTTTGATCATTGTTTTTTTCAGAACCATGTGCAAAATTTGTTCTACTTTTTATTCTTCCTGAAGAGGTATTCTGACCTTCAACTAACACTTTAATTATATATGATTACCACAACTTAAATTCTTATAAAGATCAGGAAGCACAAGCCAGCAGAAAAGGATCTATCCAATACATTAATGTATGCCACATCTAAGACAGTTGGAGAAAGGATCACATAAACAAACACTGAACTTCAAATTGAAGTGAATTATTGGGTAGAGGTGGAAGAGTGATTGTTGTTAAAAGTGTGAAAGTAAATAAAGGAAAACTTATTTAAAATGAGTTGGAAGCACTGAAGGGGGAGCTCTCGCATACCACTTTGAGCCTGCAAAACCAGTGAGAAGGAAAATAATTATGTCCACAAGGTAGGGCATTTTCTCTGAAGAATTTATCTCCTGACTTTAAGAAAAGGAAGGAAGACCCATTCCTGCCCCAGCAACACCCACCTGCAGTCAATGAGAAAACATCAATGACTCAAACCCTTCTCCAATTAATTTTTGTTTGGAACATCCCTCCCTGATTTCTTCCTAAAGCCTATTAAAAGCTGACCTTCTCTTTTTTTCTTCAGAATTGCCTATGGTCCACCAGGGCTTGCTTGTCCTGAATAACAATTCCTTTGGTATTACCAAATATACTCTTCTTTTTCTTTTTTTTTAAAGTTGCACTTTGCCCTATTTAAAGTTAACAAAGGGACAGGATTTTATACCTTGTAATATCATTTGTGCTGTCCAAGAAGAGAACTGAGAACCACATCTGTACCAATGCTATACCTGACTACAAGTTGGAACAGGGAGGAGTAATAGAGTGTGGCTGAACCAATACCAGAAGCAAGAAGAAGTCAGGGTTGATGAGTTGAATGCTATCCCAGGCTTCAGTGAATGGTCTTATTTTCTCAAAGTCCTTCCTTCTGGTTTAATGGAAGGAAACCATTCATCTTCTGTGAATCATTCATCTTAGTGAATGAGAAATTAAAAAGTCGAGCGAAGTCATTGTCTTTCTAATGCTCATGAGGATAATGCAAAGAATATGTTGTAACTTTATTGAAAACCTGCTATTTGCCGGGTCCTAGGTTAGCCCTGGAAATTTTTTTAATAAATTCACCAAAGTCCCTTATCCTCACAGAGATTGAAATTTTTTTTTAAAGATTTTATTTATTTATTTGACACAGAGAGAGAGATCAGATCACAAGTAGGCAGAGAGGCAGGCAGAGAGAGAGGAGGAAGCAGGCTCCCCACTGAGCAGGGAGTCCGATGCGGGCCTTGATCCCAGGACCCTGAGATCATGACCTGAGCCGAAAGCAGAGGCTTTAACCCACTGAGCCACCCAGGCGCCCGAAATTTTCTTTGAGAAACAGAGGAATAATGATTTTATAGTGATGATAATGTCACAGGTTATATACTTAACACAATCTTGAAGATCAGAAAATCCTTTGTGATGAGGAACTGATGGTGCATAAAGTCTTCTCAGGAATTATCCAGGAGATTAGAGGCAGTGGGGATAGGAATGGCGCATGGGAAGGGAAGAACAAGAGTGAGAATGGAAATATTTTGGCATCTCATGTTACAGATAACTATTCTTATGCTAGTGTCATTTTCACTCACTATAAGTAGTGATTTTTTAAAAAATAAGTAATAATAAAATTTATTTTTTTGTTTTTTGGAGTTAACAAATTTTATCACAGTGTTTTTTCTTTAATATATTGATTAATATCATGTATTTTAATTTATATAATTTTAATCTCTTTGCACTGTATTCTCTAGAATCCTCTTCTTGATTATTCAGATTACAAACTAAATTTTCAGCTCTCTTCATTCTTCTAATTAGCACTTTTTAAAAAGTTCTGAAATCATCATGAATTCACATTTCTTCATAAATGCAGTCTGTTTGTGAGACTTGGCTAACATATCTCAGTCAACATGACAACTGTATTTTTTCATGAATTGATATCCTAAAATTTCTTTATTTTTGTAGATTTATATCCCAACATTCTTATGAATTGTATGCATCTTAATGAAGGCATTATTTTCTATTCCCCAGAGTCGGTCACATAAATAACTAGTGCAAGGTAAGGCACAAAACAGAAGAGTTAAAATCTTGCTGATGCATAGTAGTAAAGGTACTGTTGCATACTCTTGCCCTTGCCAATTGAAAATAGGTGTTTTCTCTACCTCTTATTAAATATAGACAAATTGCCATCATTTAATAGCTACATTCTGTTTGTTATGAGATGTTTTGATTTGTTTTGGTAGGAAAACCACATGTAGCACGACTGTTAAAATTGGAGTTACTATTTACTTGAATGGACCATGATCTGTTCTTACTTTCTATAATCCATCAACATCTGGGTCAATGAAAGGTGGGTATAAAACAAATTAAAAAACATTTATATACTCTTTGATGTGGTCACCAATCTCTCTGAATCTTCATAGATGAAGCGAGGTTTTATAATTACAGATACATTTTTGGTTGAGAGAAGGGGCCCAGATGACTTACAAATGGACCTCCTTACCATTATATGTTCTTTTCCCTAACTGAAGAAGTCAATACAATTTTTCTGCAGTTAGAGAAGATAACTAGTCTAAGTTTATCCTGTGTAACCTGGGAAGTAACATCTTGTAGTGTTCAGGATTCCACAATTAATTATTCCAAGGTCATACCTTTATTTATCATATGGCACCCACCATTCCCTACTCTGACTAGTGGAGCTGAGTTGCCTTGTGGATCTAAGGAATTATAGCTATTATCAAAGAAGTCCTGAATTTTTTGTGTAGCTCTTTTCCCCCTCCTTATCTTGTTATCTAAATAAATTCCATAGGATACTTTGAGGGAAATTAGAGGGTAAGATCAAAGTGTGCATTTGTATACCATAGCAAGATCCTTCCTTGGGGTATTAGTCATACCTTCACACAATAATGTAACAACTGGTGATTGCATTTAGTGTGGGAAATAAAAGAGGAGTAGTAACTCTAGTTTTATGGCTAGGTTTGACTTTTGTTCAGTAGTCCTGAGTGTTTTCTTTGTTTGTTTTTAGTTCAGTTTTGCTTTTTGCTTTGATTTTGATCTTGGTATACCTCATGGTAGACTCAATAGGATTGTAAACACTACACAGTGTCATTTCCCAAGGTTACTTCACCTGACATTTATTTTATTTGTAGGGACTTATCAATTATTAACCACAGGTAGAAATCCATATGATTCTGTTTTGTTTTATCATTCAAGTATAAACTTAATGGGATGACTTTCAATTTTAATTCCAGCAACCTCATGATTTATTAATGATAACCTGAGGTCTGTATTTATGTCATATCATTATTTAAGTGCTAAGTGCAATATATGTTTAGTTGACTGCTGTAGTTGCTATCCCACTATATGTCTGGAGGTTATATAAATGTATTTGGTATATTTCCACTGCAATAAGAAATCTAACAAGTATTTGCACTCACTCTTACCAATATTCCTGTTTATGACAAAACAATGAGTAGGTCGTTTTAAAATATTTAGCTACTACACTATCCAGTTTATTCTTCAAAATTTGGTATTGGGGTTCTCTTGGGAATTATTGGGTGAGAAAGAGCAAACCTAGCACTTTGTCTTGTAATAATACCACTGAATTTATTCCTTTATATTTCTCATGACACTATTGAATGCCTTATTTTATATTTGATGGCCATAATCTTCAATATAATATAAAATGAGTCCTTGTTATAACTATGATTGAATTATCTAACCTATAAAATTGCTACAAATCAGAAATTTCTACCTGAGTTAGGACATCAATGAGTTGTCTCTGGTAAATGCTCTTATATCCATAAATTCTTCATGACCAAAATTTGTGATTTTTTTTGATAGAGTACATTTTAAGATCTATTCCTAATTTGTTTTCTGGCCTTCTTTATAATATAAATTAGAAAATTCCTGTATTTCTTTCTCCATGTGAGCTTTTTCTTTTTACATTAAATCTTTAAGTCTATACCCAAGGTATAATGCTAAAAGATTCATGTTATAAGCCTAGTTACAATCAGAAGTGAAAGATGCGAAGGTGTGAATTTCAAGTTTTTCTGCAAGGGAGAAAAATTTTAACTGACAAGCTCTTCCAGTGAAGGAGTAGGAACCACTTAGTTGGCCAAGTACTTAAGGTAAGGTGTGTTTTCAAAATATTTGAGTAAATGGATGCCACAATTCTTCTAAATCCATCTAAATATCCCCTGGTAGGTATTTTGACTATCCTATTTTATATATGAGACTTGACAAAGCTGTGAATTTAACTGATGCTGTAATCTAGCAATTCTGTTGATTCCGACTGTGATTAGTAGGGTGATCTGAGCTTTATGACAAAGAAAGTAAGATATAACTACTTATAAAATGTCATGCAAATTTTTTGAATTTTATTCTGTAGCTTGAGGTGAGAATTTACTGATCTGAATTTTTTTGTTTCATTATTGATATTAAACACAGACAGATGAAGCAAAATATTTATTTGTTGCCTTGTTTGCTGGCTTATTTATTTGTTTGTTTATATATTTGTTTATTTATATTCAATGCCAGTAGCTACCTGGTTACCTGGAGCTTTTCCCTGATTATAGAAACAATTTAATTTGCTCTTTTCATTTTGTATACTATAAGCTTTTGAGCTCCTAATGTAAAATATGGCTTGTTTCTCACTACTCATTATTTTCTCTATCCAGGCACAAGTTCAAACACAACAATTTGCTCCAAGATACTTTCTAAACTATATATTTTGAATGAGTTTCTTACGACTGAAGTCTTTTGATGGCAAAAAATTAAAAGCACATTGAGTATTTTAAATAAACGATAAATCATTGGGAGAATATGTATTAGCCTACATAATCCAATAAACAAATCAAGAACTAGGCTCAGAAACAATAATAGTTCTGAGTTTTCAAGTGGTGGGAGCTAACAGTTCATCTTTTCGGATGGTTTGGCATCAGTCTATTTTCTGCCCTTATATCATTTCTTTAGAGTCAAAATCTTGGCAGGGAGACTAATTATCCTAGCTTGCCTCATCTGTCTGCACCTTCCTTGATTTTTATACTTGAGCTTGAATCCTAAGCGTAACTTTATTAAACACAGTATTTGATTGAAATTTCTACCAAGATTACATGTAATGAGGAAGAAAAAATTTATCTGAAGAGAATCTGATGCTATCATCAAAAGAATGGGAAATTGACACAAAATGCCTCAAACTATAAATATCCTGTGTAATCACTAATAGACAAGTGTTTTATTTCCCCTATGATAGTGTGATAATGGTGAATATTTCTTCCATCATTTCCTTCTACTTATTGGAGATAATTGTTATAGAGTAAATGATAATTTTTTGTTATTTTTGAGAATAAAATAACTCAGTTTTATGAAAACCAGAGATAAACAATTGTATTAAAATGGCATTTTAAGTTAATTTAATAAATTAGGCTACAAACTATCCCTTTTCTTCTTTTTAAAATTTATTTTTTATTATGAAAGAGAATGTCGAGAAACATTGAGTACTAAAAATCTGCTCATGACATTGTTTTACCAAAATTCCCAATGAAGAATATTTTATTTTCTGATATATCCTTCACTGATGAGGGTAGATGAAAAAATTTAATTAAAAAAATCCCAGACAAAAACATTTATTCTCATTCTGAATTCATTGATTGGAGTGAATTCAGTAGTTACAATAGCACCACCAGCTAAGAATCAACCTTCCCACGGTAGGGTGCTGTTCAGATCTTCTCATCAGGTCACATAGGTCTCTTAGATATCGGCGCCACGTTTGAAGTCTCACACAAAATGTCTGTTTCACTTAAATTACACAATGTGGCAGTATTTGTTCCATGGGGACATAATCTTGAAAGAAGGGGCAAAGTAGAAAATGCTCTGTTAGTATGTTATATATGGGCACATTATTGGACTGTGCATGAGTTTGAGGTCATTGTAACCTTTTTTTTTTAAAGATTTTATTTATTTATTTGACAGAGAGAGAGATTACAAGTAGGCAGAGAGGCAGGCAGAGTGAGAGGAGGAAGCAGGCTCCCTGCTGAGCAGGCAGCCTGACATGGGGCTCGATCCCAGGACCCTGAAATCATGACCTGAGCCGAAGGCAGAGGCTTTAACCCACTGAGCCACCCAGGAGCCCTACTGTAACCTTTGTTAAAGAGTAATTCCTCTGGGGGCACCTGGGTGGCTCAATGGGTTAAGTGTCTGCTTTGGCTCAGGTCATGATCCTGGGGTCCTGGGATCGAGCACTGCATCAGGCTCCCTGCTCAGTGGGAAGCCTGCTTCTCCCTCTCTCATTCCCTTTGTTTGTGTTCCCTCTCTCACTGTGTATCTCTCTGTCAAATGAATAAATATAATCTTAAAAAAAAAAAGTAACTCCTCTAGAGAAGCATCTGTCAATTCACAGTTGCTCCTGGTGCTGAGGGTGTCTACTCATTTTACCATGTGTTGTAAGGTCAGGTTCTGACCTTACAAAACATGGGCCATCTGCATCTACTGTTTGGCTTAGATAGCTTGAACTGAGTTTAGTTGCTCTTTCCCATCTAAGCTTTATTTTTCAGCCTCAGGATATGTGGGGTGCTTGAGCATTTCTATTTTCCCTTGGACTTTGTGTCTAGAATTAATTTAAATATTGATTTGAGTTAGAATAATCAATACTTATGCTTCCTCCTATTAGTCTAATAAATTTTACATCTAGTAATAAGCATAGGCCTATAGAGAATACACAATGTTTGTGTGAATTCTCTCCAGGCTTTAGTAACCTTTCTTTTTAATACTATTAAATTAAAACAAATTATAAGCAAGAAATATGTGCTTACTGAGCATAATTTAACATGGATTCAAATAGAAAGAAAAAAATTTCTATTTTAGAATAGGAGATTTCCAATCTGGAAATTAAATGAAATAAGGAATACAGAGTACCCAGTACAGGACAGACTACTTGGTAGACACTCAAACCACTTATTGTCTTATAACCAACTTAGGCATATATTCCAAGGATTAATAAATAAAGTGAATTCACTGATGTATTTGTTAATTGCTGTTTAACAATGTTATCACAGAATTAGCTGTTTTGAACAACACACATTAATTACCTCACATTTTCTGTGAATCATGAATCTAAGCACAGCGTTGCTGGATCCTTGCTGTATGGACTCAAAAGGCTACACTTAAGATATTGGCCAGGCATGGGGTCTTATCTAAGGCTCAGCAGAGGAAGAATTCACTTCCAAACTAACATGGTTATTGGCAACATTCTGTTCCTTGAAGTTGTATAACTGAAGACATCAAAGGAATGTTTCTATATACCAAGAAATGTAAAAGATAGCCACCAGGGGTGCCTGGGTGGCTCAGTCGGTTCAGTGACTGCCTTTGGCTCAGATCATGATCCCAGGGTCCCGGGATTGAGTCCCACATTGGGCTCCCTGTTCAGCGGAAAGCCTGCTTCTCCCTCTCCCTCTGCCTGTTGCTCTGCCTAATTGTGTTCTCTATCTCTCTGTCAAATAAATGAATATAATCTTAAAAAAAATAAAGATAGCCACCACCTCCAGAAGCTAGGGGAGAAGCATGGAACAGGTTCTCCCTCCCATCCCTCAGAAAGAGCCAGATTGCCAGCACCTTGATCTTAGACTTCTAGGTTCCAGAACCATAGCATGATATATTTCTGTTGCTTAGGGCACCCAGTTTGTGACACCTTGTTACATCAGCCCTAGTAAACTAATACCAGGTGTGATTTTGTAACTTGCCCAATAACCAAAGTGATTTCTAGATAGAGAAAGGACTGTATGGTAAGTTTCCTGAAGAAAAGTTTAGTGGGGGTTTTTCAGTATGTAATGCCCAGATAATGCCACAATTTCTAACAGCACTCTTTTAACATCTTTAATTTTCTATTAGATAAATGAAGAAAATAGATGATTTAATGAAATTGTTTTATGGGTTTCTCCGAAGTACTATGTTATAAAAAGAAACCATTATTAAAAAAAATGAAACCATTATTTTATTGATTAGTAGCCCATGACTTACAGGAGTATGCTTATAATGTTTAGTCTTTATTTTAAGTTGGACTAATGCTCT
This sequence comes from Ailurus styani, assembly GCA_002007465.1. Lineage (NCBI taxonomy): Eukaryota > Metazoa > Chordata > Mammalia > Carnivora > Ailuridae > Ailurus > Ailurus styani. The sequence goes on along the minus strand of LNAC01000032.1, from coordinate 6,110,978 downwards.
TATTCTCAGATAGGACACAAATCTACTTCTAAATAAACCATGTAATAATGTAGTTAAAATTCTAGTTTTCAGTGAAGTCATCTTTAGCTCAACATAATGGTTTGAATGGGATTTAGAATATACCTGTGTTACCTAATGAGAGTTTCCTATGCAGAGTTTCTTCCCCCTGTGTTCTATTACAACATTCTTTTTTCTTTCAATTAATTTATTTTTTATTTTTTTTATTGTGTTAGGTTAGTCACCATAAAATACATCATTAGTTTTTGATGCAGTGTTCCAAGATTCATTGTTTATGTACAACACCCAGTGCTCCATGCAATATGTGTCCTCCTTAATACCCACCACCAGGCTCACCCATCCCCCATCCCACTCCTCCTCTAAAACCCTCAGTTTGTTTCTCAGAGTCCACAGTCTCTTCTAGTTCATCCCCACCTCGGATCTGCCCCAATTCACTTTTCCTTTCCTTCTCCTAATGTCTTCCATGTTATTCCTTATGTTCTACAAGTAAGTGAAACCATATGATAATTGACCTTCTCTGCTTGCCTTATTTCACTCAGCATAATCTCCTCCAGTCCCAACCATGTGGATGCAAAAGTTGGGTATTCATCCTTTCTGATGGCTGAGTAATATCCCATTGTATATATGGACCATATCTTCTTTATCCATTTGTCTATTGAAGGGGATCTCAGCTCTTGCCACAGTTTCGCTATTGTGGCCATTGCTGCTATGAATATTGGGGTACATATGGCCCTTCTTTTCACTACATCTGTATCTTTGGGGTAAATACCCAGTAGGGCAATTGCTGGGTCATGGGATAGCTCTATTTTTAATTTTTAAAGAAATCTCCATACTGTTTTCCAAACTGGCTGCACCAATTTGCATTCCCACCAACAATGTAAGAGGGTTCCCCTTTCTCCACATCCTCTCCAACATTTGTTGTTTCCTGCCTTGTTAATTTTTGCCATTCTAACTGGTGTAAGGTGGTATTTTAATGTGGTTTTGATTTGAATTTCCCTGATGGCCAATGATGATGAACATTTTTTCATGTGTCTGCTAGCCATTTGTATGTCTTCATTGGAGAAGTGTCTATTCATGTCTTCTGCCCATTTTTTGACATGATTATCTGTTTTTTGGGTGTTAAGTTTGAGAAGTTCTTTATAGATCTTGGATATCAGCCCTTTGTCTGTGGTGTCATTTGTGATACAGTAGAACACTTCAACAAAACTAGAAGCTGGTTCTTTGAAAGAGTTAAAAAGATTGATACACCACTGGCCAAATTAATCCAAAAGAAAAGAGAAAGGACCTAAATTAATAAAATTATGAATGAAGGGGGTGAGATCATGAGTAACACCAAAGAAATAGAAACAATCAGCAGAAATTATTATCAACAGCTATATGCCAATAAGGTAAGCAACCTAGAAGAAATGGATGCAATCCTGGAAACCTCTAAGCTTCCAAGAGTGAAACAGGAAGAAATTGACAACCTGAATAGATCAATATCTAATAACAAGATTGAAGCAGTGACCAAAAAACAAGAATCCAGGACCTGACAGGTTCCCTGGGGAATTCTACCAAACATTCAAAGAAGAAATAATACGAATTACAACATTCTTTTTTTTTTAAGGAGTTAGAGGTTTTCTTCTTCTTTTTTTTTTTATTCTTTGCCCCAGGGGTACAGGTCTGTGAATCATCAGGCTTANAAGGAGTTAGAGGTTTTCTTCTTCTTTTTTTTTTATTCTTTGCCCCAGGGGTACAGGTCTGTGAATCATCAGGCTTACATCTTTCACATAATGAAACAAGATGGGATGGGGAAGGAGACAAACTATTACAACGTTCTTAATGCCACATGAATAGACTAGAAAAGAAGAGTAGAATAGAAAAGAAAAAAGAAGAGAGGAGGAGCAAGGCTGGCAATTTCTAATTTATTTACAAGTTTTGTGTCAAAATGCATTGACAAGTCAGTCTTTTATTTTTAGAATATGTCTTCTTAAGGATTCAGTGCACAATCAATGATTAAGTTCCAAGACCCCCTGCAAAATCTACTTAACTCACTTGAAATAAAGCTAAATAACATAATTTGAAGTCATCCACCTTGGTTCCTTGGCTTCAAAAGTGGATTTAAAGTTCAGGAAAGGAATGTTAGATGTGGAAAGGATAGAAGTTTAAGAAAACAGGCTCATATATATCTTTTGGTATAACCCAAGTTAACATTCATTTTATTTTCTTCCAAGGATTTCAGGGATTCTTACACCTCCACTGACACTGCTCACTTCTTCTTCTTTTTTTTTTTTTTTTAAAGATTTTATTTATTTATTTGACAGAGAGAGAGATTACAAATAGGCAGAGAGGCAGGCAGAGAGAGAGGAGGAAGCAGGCTCTCTGCCGAGCAGAGAGCCCATTCGAGGCCTCGATCCCAGGACCCTGAGATCATGACCTGAGCCGAAGGAAGAGGTTTTAACCCACTGAGCCACCCAGGCACCCGACACTGCTCACTTCTTACCAGAGTTTGCCCTTCTACCTGGCCCACTGGGCAGAATTAAAACTTTTCCCTTCAGCCAGCCTTTGAAGCAAGTAAAAATCCATTTTAAAAATTTCTGCATTTTTCCTTCTGGAAACAATATAGAAGGAGAACCTAGTACAAGGATAATCCCTTTGCTTCTCATATTCTTCTCTTTCTCTGAGATAATATAAAGAAACAAAATGTGGAGATGGAAAAATTGACAGATTATTAAGTGTTTCAAGTAAAGAGTAAGATTATTTTGCCTTCCAGAAGAAACTAGGGTTAAATAAATAAATAAATAAATAAATAGGGTTAAATAAATACATAATTTATGTGTGGATGTTCTCTCATTTCTTCCATAATTTCTTAAAAAAGGATATTCATACATTAATTCTTCAGAATGAGCAAATTAAAACATAAAACTCTACAAGGCACATGTGAAGAAAGAAAAAGATAGTGAACATTGTACAAGGGAGACTAAGAAGGGATTGATTCTGGCCACCATAACAAAGACCTCGTGAAAGATCTTTCTTAAACAGGATATTTGACTCTCTTTTCCTAGCCACTGGAACCTCTGCCCCGTTTTCACTCTTTCCTCACACAGTGAGGCCACTTATGCCCAATAAAGTAGCCCTACCCATGTGTTCTAACCTCGGTGCCAACTGACTGGACTCTGAAGGCCCACTTCAAAAGACAGCTAAAGAAGTCATCCACATAGTCATGGTCGGTCTTTCGCTGGTGGTCAGAGCTGAGAAGCATCATTTTATCATCTGCTAATTAAAACACAATATTCTCCATGCCATTATAGATATTTTATGTTGAGTTTAATCACGATCATTAATGTAAAGAAGAACAAGAACAAGAAGAAGAAATTGAGTGGTCTTGTGGGCTATTGGTCACGGGACTGAGAAGGTTAGTGAGGAGAGTCCCCTAGAATTAAACAGCAGTAGTTCTTGGTCCTTTGCCCTTCCTCAATATGCTTTCCTTCCAGGGAAGCCCCTGCTCTGTGGTGAAGACTTGGGAGACTAGGCGAAGGGGGACTTGTGTCAACAGATGTTCTACATGGTGAGGAGAATTCAGGGAAAGATACGAAAGAATGCCCAAGTTGAAGTATCTAAGAAAGAAGAGCAATTTTTATAATCAATGAACAGTGATCTCTTTTTGCACTACACATGTACATGTGAGGAACACAAATACATGTATAGTAAGTTGGGGACTGGCTAGGGTATACCATTTTCTAATAAGACTTTCTCTGATGCTAGAAATATCCCATCTCTGTGCTGTCCAGTACAGTAGGCACTAGTCACGTGTAGCTATTTGAACATTTAAAATGCAGCTAATATGACTGAAAGGGTGAATTTTAAATTTTGTCTATTTCAATTAATTTAAATTTAAATAGGCAACATACCTAGTAACTACTGTAATGCATAGTATAGGTAACATTGCTTTCAGTCACCTTCTTTCTCATTTTTTAAAAGATTTTTTATTTATTCACATGGGAGAAAGAGAAAGAGAGCAAAAGCATGAGCAGGGGGAAGGTCAGAGGCAGAAGGAGAAATAAGCTTCTGCTGATAGGTGATTCCAAGGCAGGGCTTGATCCAGAACCCTGGGATAATGACCTGAGTCAAAGACGGGTCATAACTGACTGAGATACACAGGTGCCCCACCTTCTTTCTCATTTTTACCAAGTGCAATATACGCCTAATGCAGTGCAAATTATTGTGAATCATGAAAGAAGAAAAATCATTCCTTGATTAAGTGCTTTCCTGGCACCAAAGGCCTTGCTTATTCTTTAGTGAAGGAATGGGAGCCTGTGAGAGAGGTTCCTGTATCAGCAGAAAGTGCTACAGTGGTGAATCAGTGTACAGGACATATATTTATGACAGATATTTGGTAAAATTATTAATAAATGAATAATGAAAAAGAACATTTTGATTTTTATTAAAACAGAGAAAAGAATCGTGTTCAGAAATTAAGGAGTAGCTAAACTGAGAAATAATAAAATATATCTATTTGTTTTAAACCACTAGGTTTGGAAGTTGTTACCCAGCAATTAGCAACTAGTACAGTTAACATTTGAACAATGTGGGGGGTTAGGAGTCCTAATTCTTGTGAGTCAAAAATCCACATGTGACTTTGACTTCCTAAAAACTTTACTACTAATAGCCTACTGTTGACCAGAAGCCTTACTGATAACATAAACAATTGACTACCACACATTTTGTATGTTGTATGTGTTACATACTGTATTCTTAACAACAAAGCTAAAGAAAAAAGGAAATCATAAGGAAAGGAAGATACACTTATAGTACTGTACTGTATGTATTGAAAAAATCTGCATATAAGTGGTCCTACATAGTTCAAACCTGTGTTTTTCAAGGCTCAGCTGTACTTCTTTGTTCAAAGATTTCATCAGCTGTTTGGCTAACTCTGACTCCATTCCCCCCTCCAACAGAGATCTCAGCACAGCGCAGCCTAGAGAATGGAGCATAGCCGCTCTGTACATGTATCAGTACCAGTTCATTTTGGAAGTATCACAGGAATTGTGAGAAACGAGAGCAAAGAAGATGACATTCAGAACTGTTTTTCTTCTGCTTGGAAGTTGAGTTGTGAAGTAAAACAAAACAAAACAAAAGTTTTAATTTTTTTATCTGTTCATGATGGGGTATGCTCCTATAATGATAGAAACAATTATTCTGACCTTTTATCTACTTCAGAAACATTTGAATAATTTTATTTCATATTATTTGTTTACCACTTTGTCAATAGGAGCTGTTGTTTTATGAGTTCAAAGACTTTTGAGAACAATTGTAGATAAATTTTAAAAAATGGATTTTGATATTGAGATTCTTGGAACCCTGAAGATATGACAAAACTGTAGGTAAAATTTTTGCCATCCATCTAAAGTCAGTGAAAATGTAGTAGAAAATCAAATCTACCAGAAGCTAAGAGCTGGGTTGTAGGTTCACCTTTGTACCTAAATAGCTCTGTGGCCTTAGACAAATACCATAAACTTTGATCTAGTATAAGAAGCTAACTAGAAGATATCTAAAATACCACCTTATTTTAAAGTTTTGATAGTTTCTTATTTGACATGTTTTGGTGAAAACTATCTGGATTAATATTTTGGTTCTGTTGGCCACATTTTAAAAAGAATACAAAAAACACTGGATTGGGGCCCCTCGGTGGCTCAGTCTGTTAAGTATCAGACTCTGATTTTGGCTCAGGTCATGATCTCGGGGCCATGAAATCAATCCCCACGTCAGGGTCTATGCTGGGCAAGGAGCCTGCTTGGGATTCTTTCCCTCTGTCCCTACCCCTACCTCTGCTCTCTCTCCCTCTCTCTCTTCCCCCCTCTTCTTGCCCCATCCCCTCTAAAAAAACCAAGCAAACAAAAACAAAATACAAAACACTGGATTAAAGCTGATGGAGAATGAACTGTCAACTAAGTATTACAGTAAATTTCAAAGATATTAAATGCTTCTTAAAAATTTTCATACTAGGGCTGTAAATGGTGTCCGATAAGGGAATTTTTGTAGGAAGTCTTTTTTAAAAAGTTAAAGCAAGATCATGAACAAGAGTTAAAGGTCAGGCATAAGATTAAGCTGGAATGCCTTAGAAGCCAACTATTAAAATAAAGTCATGGATCAATTGTCAAAAGAACATTACAAGTAAAACCTCTATGAGGTACAATAGGACAATTTCTCTAAAGCTTTTAAATATGTATAATCTATGACAAGAATATTGCTTCTTGGAATTATCCTACAGACATAACCATTACTATAAATGTGGTATATGAACTAATTTGACATCTAATTAAATTCCCAGGCTAAAAGCAACGTTTAACAGAGCCATTGTGCAGCTAGAGTTCGAGATAAAAATTATATCATAATTTAGGGTATTATCAGTGGCAAATAAGACCACAGAGACATGGGCATCTCCAGCAACAGTGTTCCAGTATCCAGGCAGTAGATTTGGGGGTATGGTGGGACAGAGGCAATGGGAGACACACTCATAATTGTGGTATCTAGTCACCACCTGTATAGGTTGTAGGAGATATTTTGGTGATGGCTATGGCATCTTCCTGATCTTAATTTTTTGATACCTAGTTTTCAGCTATGATGGTGAAGTTTTTTTAATTCAAAATGCTCTAATGGTGTTGTTATTTGTTTTCCCTCATTCCTACTTGTATCAGAAATGGTCTTTTTTTCTGGAAGGGCAGTTCTGTGCCATATTTCCAGTAGTTTTATTAGCATGTACATCCTTGCATTAAAATTGTTTCTGGGGGGACCTGGGTGGCTTAGTCAGTTAAGTATCCAACTTTTGATTTAGGCTCAGGTCATGAACTCAGGGTCATGAGATTGAGCGCCAAGATGGCTCTGCTCTTGGTGGGGAGTCTGCTTCTCTCCCTCTCTTTCTGTCCCTCCCCCAGTATGATCTCTTTCTCTCTTTCTCTCTCTCAAATAAATAAAATCTTTAAAGAAATGTTTCTGGACTCAGATTGTGGTTTTTCAAAAGCAGACCCTGAGGTAAGGGTTCACACCCAGATTATTTATTAAGAAAATGCTATCAGAGAAAAAGTGAGCGGGAAAACAAGACAGGGAAGGGGAGGTATCAAAAAAGGGAACTATCTCAGGCAAAGTCCTGCAAAGGATAGCTTCGGCCTGGTTCCTGAGGGAAACTTTGTACATTAAGTTACTCTCATCCCTTTCACCCATCTAGAGCATAAGGTGTGGGCTTTAAGAAAAATAAAATAAGGGCGCCTGGGTGGCTCAGTGGGTTGAAGCCTCTGCCTTCGGCTCAGGTCATGATCTCACGTTCCTGGGATCGAGGCCCGCATCGGGCTCCCTGCTCGACAGGGAGCCTGCTTCCTCCTCTCTCTGCCTGCCTCTCTGCCTACTTGTAATCTCTCTGTGTCAAATAAATAAATAAAATCTTTAAAAAAAAAAATAAATAAAAAAATAAATAAAATAAGATGTGAGCTTTCATACTTCTCTAAATCTGTAAATAATTGATTAATTGCTTTACCTGACAGGAAGGTTTTGGCCCTCTGGTAGTGGGAAAAGATGATTCCACTACCCCATAGCAGTGCTCAGAGTAAACTACAGTTACTTATCTTTAAATGTATAATATACAAAATCAGAAACTAAGTATGCAAAAATGGAAAAAAAGCCATGTGAAGGGATCTGAGGTGATCTGTTACAGTCTACTCTTCATCTTCTCAGACCTACTCAATCTCATGATACTTAGGATCACTCCATACAGCCATATTGAAGCCATATTGAAACCATATTGAATTCATATATTATTGAAGATAGATAATGGTCACAGTTTGTGAAGAAAATGTACAAAAAAGAGGATCACTAGGATAACCTACAGGGTTTTCTGCTGCAGAAGGTCCCAAGGTATTTCTTTTCCTTTTAGATTTCCCCTACCTGTGGTTACCATTTGCACCAGTCTAGGTTGTTTGATGATTGGAGTGATCAATATCTATGTCAGAGAGAGGACTACAATGCCAGTTACCATATCCATGGTTAAAATAGCCTGTTTATAGGTAGAACTTGAGATAAAAGCACCAAAAATGCCCCAGTGATTACTGACTTCCTAATGTACCCTCCTGTCTACCACTATGAGGAAGAAAATCTACCTCTTTGTGATTCTCAGGGCGAAATGCCTCTGCCAGCTTGGTAACTCCTTTCCTTGGCAACTCTTCTACTGGGACAAAAAAATCTAAAGTGACCAAGTAACATCCATAGGTTTATGATTAGAGGAGCTCCTTCTATCTCTTGGTGGAAGTATTTCTTCTCTGGGAAACAGATTTCTCAAGTGGGTCATGTCAAGGGACAGAGTGAAGCCTCTCCTTGGTTTGCATACCCAGGTATTCCACTGAATACACGAAAATATAATGCCGTTTCATCATAGCATATATCGTGTGGTGACTTTTTGTACGGGGTCATTTCTAAAATGGCATCTTATAAAATTATTGAGGAACAGAAATAACTTTGGCTTATGTTGACTATATAGAAACTATAAGTGAGACCATTTAAAATATTTGCTTATTAATTTATTTTAAAATGGTAGGTTATATCCATTACACATAAACAAAAATAGCATATATTTATGAAATATAAACATATTTCCCCCAAAAAATAATTCTCTGAAAGTGTCTTGGTGATTCCCAGAAAGATCTTCCATGGGTCTGTGGACGAGGCTTCAAGAACTCTTGTTCTAGGTTTTTCAAGAGTCCTGAACCATGAAGATGTCAATCAGACAGGCTTTTGGAAACCATCACCTACTTGAAAGTAGGGTATTTTTCTTTTACTTTTATGAATTTAATTCTTTGGTTTATAATATTATATCTCTGTGGAGGCATTCTGTTGATAAGGGGTTTCATAGTTTTAAAAAAGTGTGGGGGTGCCTGGGTGGTTCAGTCTGTTAAGCACCCAACTCTTGGTTTCTGCTTAGGTCATGATCTCATGGGCCCAGGGGATGGAGCCCAACCTCAGGCTCCACGCTCAGGAGAGAATCTGCTTAAAGATTTCCCCCTGTTGCCCTTCTCCCCACTCATGCTCTCCCTGTCTCTCTCTCTCTCAAAAATAAGTAAACAAATCTTTAAAAAAGTAAAAATTAAAAAGTGTGAAAAATGGTATTGGCTAAACAATTCATTTATAATAACCCTTAGGTTAATGTAGAATTACAGAAGTTTTGATCAAAATACAATAGTAGTACTATAATGTTTACTTTTTAAGGGTATTAGTAAATTATAAAATTAGTAAAAGTATGATAATGGAACATATGTAATGCGAAATGTTTAGAATTTAAATATTCAATTAACTGAAATCTTTGGTAACGATATTGCCAGTTGATTCAAATTTTTAAAGTGCATACAACAGAATTTAAGACAACAAATAATTTGTTTTAAAGTATGATTTGAAGCAAAATATAACTCTTCTGATGAGTAAACATTTAACTATCATTTTATCTCCATAATATAGGGGGATTTCCTCAATGGAAAAACCAGGAGCCAAAAACACTGAAAACAAAGAACATTATTTGAGAGACAGAGAGCTGTAGCTTCTATATTTAGTTTCTTTTTACTTCCAAAAATCCTTCCATAAAGACACCAAAAAAGGCAAAACTGTACAAAAACAGTATTTTATTCATTCACCAAATACTCACTGATTAGTTCTAATGTAGCACAGAGCATTCACTTTTGTGAGATAACGTATATTCTTATTAAAATTTGCAACTTAAAACAAGTCCATTTTCATATTTGAAGAAATTATCATTACTATAATCATGCCAGTTAGCTGAAAATTGAAGTTGGGGGGTTCAACAGCATATGTTTTTTTTCTTGGATTAACAAAACCACCCAGGGGAAAGAAAGCAGTTGAACAGTGTCATCTTCCTCTATATCTGTCCTCAGGGTTGGACACTGAGGAACCATCACTCTTGTGCAAAAATATCGTTTTTTGATTATCCAGAATTCTGTCAAGCCACTCATCCTCTGATTTATCATCTTGCCTTCATCATAATTTCAGAGGATGTTACAGGTCACAAAAAAAGGCCAGACTGGCAGTGGATGTCACAGCCTTGTTGTGAGAATGAACTATCTACGTTTCGCAAATAAAGTAGAGCCCAGGACAAAATATTTTATAACACAAGATCTGCTCTATGGTGCTAATATACACCCTTGAAAATGATATAGAACAAGAATTAGAAAAAAATAAATTTTAATTAATTGCCATTCTCAATATGATTCAAAAGGCTGCTTCCTCCTTCTAATTTATTAGAAATAAATAGATATATAGATCTATTAGATCTATAGATACCATTTTATGGTATATAGATACCATAAAATATATATATTCATTAAATCAAGGCAGTAAGGTGGTCAATAACATGGGATTAGGAGTAGAGAAAACCTAAAGTTTGAGCACTGTCTCAGGCATACAATCATGACAATTTTGGCAAACTAATCTCTCTAAGCCTCAAAGTTCTTTTGTCACCTATCCTATGGAGGTGGTAAAGTGATTGAAAGAGAGAATGCATGCAAATCTCATAAGAGATTGTGACACATTTTATACAATAAATGGTGGTTGTTATTGTTGTCAGTCATGATGTCATTATTAAAGAATAAATTTACAATTATTCTCAATGCATTCATTTTTTACCTTTATAAATCCCCAAGATATTATTGCACATATACACACTCACACACATATACTGTGCAGATGATATTTGAGTATTACAGTGAATACTAGACATGTTTTCATTTATACACACTATCTTTCTCTGCTGTCTTAACAAGATTTATTTCTTCCTGCATGCAGCCTGTATGTATGTATGTATGTATGTATGTATTTTTTATTTTTTGATATTTTGGATGTTTATTTTGCTTGTAAACTCTTATTCCACAAATAATTTTTAAAATTTTTTAAATTTAATTTTGTTTTATTTTTTCAGTGATCCAAGATTCATTGCTTATGCACCACTCCCAGTGCTCCATGCAATATGTGCCCTACTTAATACCCACCACCGGGCTCACCCATCCCCACTCCCCCTCCCCTCCATAATCCTCAGTTTGTTTCTCAGAGTCCACAGTCTCTCATGGTTCACCTCCCCTTCCGATTTACCCCAATACACTTTTCCTTTCCTTCTCCTAGAGTCCTCCATTTTATTCCTTATGTTCCACAAGTAAATGAAACCATATGATAATTGATTTTCTCTGCTTGACTTATTTCACTTAGCATAATCTCCTCCAGACCTATCCATGTTGATACAAAACTTGGGTATTCATCCTTTCTGATGTGCAGCCTGTATTTAATGTATACAACATGTATGATTCACCAAAACACATTGAAACATCATTGACATGTTTACATTCTTCTACTCATGCTTTCACTTCTCAGCAATTAATCTTAACAGCTCTGGCAGTGAGGTTACACTTTACTTCTTACTTCTACATACCCTTTATGTTTCAGCTCTGCATTTTTACTTAGAACAAAATTAGGTTAACCAGTAATATGAAAGTTACATTGAGAAAAGTGGAGTTGGAGCGAAAGAGATATTTAAGATTTAGCAACAGAGCTAGATGCATCTACCTTCTTGGGAAACTTCTTCCAAAAAGTAGAAATATTCCATATTTTTAAAAATATTGATAAGAGAAATTGTAATATTATAATAGTAAACTAAAAAATAATAATAGTAAACTAAATCAAAAAGACTATTACATTTCGCCTATACTTGCTTTAAGTTATAAAATATAGCGTATCTTCAGATAAATGTTATAACCATCAGAAGCCATCAGTCAGGATTAATGAAGGGAACAAACAGACAAAACTTAATAGTTAAGAAAGCAATTAGACTTTAAAATAATTTATTGGGAGCACTCTATGTTATGACAACTCTTCTATGATTTCTATCTCTGTGTCTGTCTATATATGTATGTATATGTGTATTTGTACATATATGGATAGCTGCACATTTGCATATAATCCTCAGTACACCACCACAAGGTGAGTAATCCTTTACTTTACCTTTAGGGAAACAGAAGTACAGAGAGTTTAAATAGTACACCTGGACCAAACAGTGGCTGTTATAGGATGGATTTAAACCCCTTTCTGACTCCAGCATCTAGGTTTGAAGCACTGACTGGATAAACGTGTATTTTGGAGTACAGTCTATTATGTGAAAATGTCCATTATGTGTGAACATTACAAAATTCACACGAAAGATTACTAAGTAGGAAAGCACTAATATGAGAGCTTTAGTGGAAGTGAAAAATAGGAAACCTGGTAAAATTTCTCTTCATATTTGGCAACATAACTTAGTCAAAACATAAAATACACTAGATTCTAATCCCAGGAATGCTATTATTAGTATCTAAAACCAATCATGTTTTATAAAAATATGCTTTAGAATAATTTAACTGGTATTGTTATTTACCATGAATAAGAAAACATATAATTGCTAGATAAAATGTTTTGATCTAGTTGACTGGCTGGTTAATGAACTAAGTAATATGTTTCGTGAATACATTAAATAAAGTATCTGAATGTCAAATCTATAAAAATTTTTTTATTATATGAATCTTTTAAAATAAAACACATCTTTTGTGAATATAAATGCATGATCTTAGTTTTGCGTTGACATATTTCATGAATTTGGGGACTATTCTCCCTGTCCTTAGTTCTCATTTGTATAAAACTGACAAGTTTATTCTCAATAATTAATTCTAAAATAATTTCTGTTATCTTGTGTATATTCTGTCCTGCAATTTGCCCATGTTTTCCTTAAAAAGTAATGCCAGGAAAAAAAGTAATGTCAGAAATATTAGTACCGGGATTAAAAGAAATTTAGGGTTTACTGTTTAATGATTAAATGAATTAAAGAATACTGATTACTATGCAATTGATTAAAATCAATATATACATCTTTTTTTAGAAAAATTTTCCTCTTGAAAATGTTTTCAAAAGCCAACCAAATCAATTTGTCCTTTGGATAGTTTTCAACGTATGTGATTTCCCTTCCATCTTTTTTGTTATCTTCTGAACCAGTTTGTCCTTTTTTTTCAGTTTTGCTGAAAAAAAANAAAAAAAATAGTATAAATAAACCTAGATCTTTAGAGAAAATTAAACTTTAATGACAGGTAGTGATACTGGAATTTTTCCAATTTGCTTTTACCTTTCAATGGGGTTTTCACAAATCAACTCATTGTTAATCTCTTGAAAATGGGCCATTTCTTAAATTCATAGACTAAAGTGGACATTTCTACCATATAAGGAAATCTAGGAGCTTTGAAGACCCCTAATCTCTAGGATGAAGGCACTGAAGCTAAAGATTAAACAGTGGAGATTGCATTATCTTTCCTTACAAATATACGCAGGTTTTATATTTCCAGCATACATTTGATGGCACATAAATGACATTGTTTAATGTCGTAATATTGCTTTCTTTCTTTATATTTATTTATGTTGATTTGTAAACACTGTCAAATGTGTTTCATACTTTGTGGCAGATTTATTTTTTAAAATGTGCATGGTATTGCTCCTTCCATGTGTTCTTTTTGCATGTTTACTTTGGCACCCCTTCCATGGAGAGTTTCGGTCAAAGCTCCCTCTCCCTGAATCTGGGTGGGCTTGTCACTATACTGACATGACACCATGCAACTTTTGGTATTAGGTCATATAAGGTAATACAACTTCCACTGACTTTCTTAGGACCCTTATTATTAGAACCCAACCATCATGCTGTGGGAAGTCTAAGTAGGTATGTGGAGAGGGCATGAGTCCTTTCAGCAGGAGCCTCAATCATAAGACATGTAGATGAGGAAGGCTTCAGATTTAACAGCACCCAGCTGTTAAGTCACTTCTAATCTTCCAGTCTTTTCAGGTGAAAGTCCTGAAATGGACCAGATGGTTCTCCACTCATATTGCTGACCTGTAGTATCTTTGAGCATTTTACTTTGTTTTATTTTATTTATTTTTTAACTAGGCTTCACACCCAGCATGGAGTTCAATGTGGGGCTTGAACTCACAACCCTGAGAAAAACCTGAGCTCAGATCAACAGTCAGACACTTAACTGACTGAGCTATGCCAACACACCATCTTTGAGCATTTTAAATGGTTATTTTTATACCATTGAGATTGAGATGGTTTGTTTCACAGAAATAGATAGCTTGAGCACATCTCATACAATTGAATAATTTCTTCAGAATTATTCATCTTTCATGCGCTTCTTAAAATATTTAAGGAAAACTGTTACATCAAACCAGACCTTATAACACAGACTGAATCTTCCTGTTTATCACTGTCTTGGAAGAATTCTTTCCAATCAATTTTTCAAAGGATAGTCATCATAGCCAAATATATTGGAGGGAGAAATTAAAGTTTTCAAGTGATTACATAAGTTGACAATATGTTATAAATATATATAACCAAAAGTGGGCCAATGTTAAGTCAAATATTTTTTTCTTATTTGTGATATCATAATGTTTGAAGATCTAATAAGGATATTTCAACTCTGCTTAGACTTTTATACATAAATAGCTGCATGTTTTTCTTCACATCTTGATAGGTATGTGTAGAATTGTTATATATAGTTTTTTTTACTTGATTATACAATTCTCCTAAAGCAAGACTACATGCCCCTTGACACATTTATTTTTTTTTTAATTAACCAACATATAATACATCACTAGTTTTTGATGTAATGTTCAATGGTTCATCAACTGCTTACACTCACCACATTTCTAAGGCTCATCCATTTTTATTCGTGGGCCTTGGAGTGCTCTTCATAACATCTAACTCTTTTGGCAGGTAGAAGCCATGGTTTTTGTCTTATGGAATAGAAGTCACCTGGGTAGGGTCTTCTTGTATCTTAGGCTATAAATACTGCTTACCATAATTGCTTTCATAACTATTAACTTGACCTTGATTTTTGTCTCAATTTGTTCTTTCCATTAATCTCAACTGATAGTTTACACTGCTGGTTCTTTCTTGATCCCCAATTTATGACAATTCCAATTCTGAAGCTTCTTCAGTGCCAAGACCAATATTTGTTTCTTGCTTTGCTTGGAGTCTTTGGTCTGGTGTCTTGCTATACAGCCCTAACATAAATCAGACAGGAAGTCCAGTTAGGGATGAAGCAAGGGAATTAAACACCATTCTCATAAACACAACGTCTTAGTTAATCATTTTTTTAAAGGGCAGTTTAAAAGCTACAGTTTCTCCCCCATATCACAGGTTCCCAATCCATGTTATTATTTGTCTGGGCATGAGCACGAAATGAGAATAAGAGACTCATTAGGCAGTGAAAATGCATCAACACAGCTACTTCACACAGTCCTGCATTTCAAAGTGAAATTTGCCATTGTTGTGGAGAGTCAAATGCCACATTGCAGCATTGTCATTCATTGTTAGCACCATACTAGCATCTCAACCATTATCTTTCTGCTCTCCAGTGGTTGCCTGTTCTTTCTTAAATTGAAATGGAACAACCCTCATGCAATAGATTGCAAATGCTTAGAAATAGGAAGCTAGTGTATTATGATAAAGCTGGCCTGAATGAAGCTTTGTGATGTTAGCTGGATATAACTTCTGAGTCCTCCTCTGTAAAATAGACATAATCATAGTTTCCTACCTCATTGGGTGTTTATAAGGATTACATCCTAAAAATTATATAAAATGTTCAGCGAAGTCCCTGGCATGTTGATGAGTTCTCAATATTTTTTTTTTTGACTTCTATTATTTCAGGGAAGTAAAACAGAGTGAGCACTTGGAAATATGACCTACTGGATTAATGATTTTTCAATCTCTTTTCTCCACTAAGAGCACCGTACCACACCCAGGAAAGTCTGGAGTCTGAGAGCCTGTTTCATTGGTTCCACCTATTGGAATGTAAACCCAGTTCTTGCTAAGCTCATAATGGATTGAGTCACTTTTTGCCTTTTTTCATCCATACTGACTTCTGGAACTACATGCTGTCTTCCTATCGGCTTTTGCCACTAGACCCCAGTCTCTTGGTTTTGCACCCTCTTTCTAGCCAAGAACACAAAATATACCTTCCTTTTATAAGGTTGTGTTCATTGTAGACAACCAGGAAAGTACAGGGAAGTTTGGAATAGAAAATTTAAAGCATAGATACTTTTGGCATTTTTTGTTTTTCTTCCTTCTAGTCTTTTTTTCCCCTCACACATGTATATTTAAGCAATTTGCCTAAAATATTGTATATACTATTATATATGACAATATTATGTTCTAATATACTTTTTTGCCAGGAAGTAGTATGTACAGTTTCTCCCGACTTCTGCACCTATTAGCTTGCTTCTGTTATTGCATCTGAGGTTAACACTCTGGCTTGAATGCAGCTTGGTCAATTTTCTGGCTTCCCCTTACTTTGCTTCAAGTGCGCTTCAGTCTTCCTATTCATTGAAAAACAACTGCATCTTCTCAGATTCAAAACATGCCCAGTGCTGCTGCTCTTTCCAAAATTAATACAGACTCTGCCTCTGTTGTCCTAGTTCTTATTTGATATGAAGTGGATATTTGGAATTTCAAATAATTATGGGCAAGTAAGGAAAAAAACCTCCTTAAACAGCCACATGTTTAGATGCCAAGCTCTTTACCTGAGGACCTTGGATGAACATCAGGAAGTTCTTATGCAAAAGCTGGTGGGGAGGGGTGAGAAAGAATCCCAAAGTTTACACCACATTCTCCACTTAAGGTTCATGACTTAAGAAATTTCAAGACCTACCAGTCTAAATAATAATTATTCCCAAGTGAACAAGATTAGAAGTAAAAGCTAGCAAGGATTCTGTAAAGCACCAAAATATCTGATAAAATTAATGTATCCTAAAAACATTAAATGTATCATTAATTTATAAAATATAGTAGGAATTAATTCTGAGATTACATTAGATGTTCATATATTTTATTAAGGAAAAATGTTTCTCACAATTGAATTTGATTCAAATAATCAACTCACACACATATACAACACATATAAAAATGAGTTAAATATGATGTACCTTTAAATAGCTTACAGAGTAGAATAGGATGTAGGCAAATATATAACTAACCACTGTGGTGACACATGAATAGGATACATGAAATGTTAGGTATAAGTAAACCAGAGTGTGATGAATGCACCTTTAAAGACAACAGATTTTGAAGTAAACACTGAATATAGAGAATAATTATAATGTCTCATTTAAAGGGTTAAACCAACAAAGGCTAGAACTATAAATATAGAGTACATGTTGGAAGAGAGTTAATGCAGTCATCTTTCTTCTGGAAGATCAATTTCTAGTGTTTTTAAGTAAACTCTAAATAAATTAGGGTAAATTTAAATAAAAATAAATAGGACATGTAATTTCCAAACTATGAAGAGAAAAGATAGTGAGGTGAAGTAATCAAAGCACAAGTGAAATTGGTGAAACAGGAAGTTAGATGCAGTTACATAAGCACTTTTTAATCTCTAGGTCAGTACTTTTAGATCTTTGGATTGCCAGTATTAAAAGGAACTTTCCCATAAAAAAAGAGGGGAACTTTCCCATAGAAAATAGAAGTGGAGGTGAGACGGTAAGGAACTGGATGGTCACTCAGGGTTACCAAGTTGTTACACTGAACATCAGTTTAGAGTAAACATTTGTTTATTCTTACTAATAATATCCACAATGCCCTACTCATGATCCACTCACATTCTTTGAATGCTAAATGAATTTTGCTTCATTTTGAACTCTAAATGCATAAATTATTCTTGTTCCTTTTATACTTAGATGAATAATTGTTAGAAAGATTAATTTCTATCAAATAATTTTCTGTACTCCACACTGGAAATCTATTTTCCCATTTCCTCTTTCTCCCTAACACCATACTTCTGATTATCACCACTATCAACATTACCATGATCATTTCATAAAAATTTCATTAATTAAATGTTATTAAATTTATTGCACCCATCTCTAACCACACTGGAGTGTAGCAGTGTTTCTGTAAACAACTGGATGATGTGGGAATATCATTTCATTTTGACATTGTCTAAACTTTTCTACTCAAAAATGATATTTATTTATCTAACATAAACCAATCAGAACCACCATCACCATAAAAAAATTGCCTTACATATTTATTGTTTTATAGGATGTGTTTACACATTTTACCTAAAATAACAGGTTGTTATTTTATTTGATTATATAAAGTCATATGAGATAATAAATGATATAATTTTTATCATTTCCTAACTGAGGAAATCGAATTTAGGAAAAAAAAACAAAACCCTAATATGCCCAAAGTCACATAGCCAGTATAAAAACAGAATCTTCTAATAGCCAGTTAACATAGTAACCTCAAAAAAATTGATTACAAGTTTTTTTCTCTTCCTTATGCTCAGTAGTCAATACTAATTTTCATTATCGGCCAAAGTTTCTCATGTCTTTTTTTGTTTTTTAATTTCTGGCCAACCCTTGAATTCAATTGTAAACTCACTGGGAGAGATACAAAATTAGAAGTAGGATATTGTAAATGTAATAATAATGTAAATTTTTAAAAGTTGCTTTGTTTAGTCCTTAAGACTGTAACCTAAGCTTGAATTGCTGAATTTGTCTTATGTCACACTCTCTGAAGATTGTGAAATCATACTGTAAGCTGAATGTCTATTGTGTTTAACAGCTTCGTCCAAATTCCACCTAGAGATATCAACCCCAAGTAGTGTATTGCTGCCATTTCTTGTGCTACATTTAATGTTTCCTTTGAGCTGAGCCGACGGTCAGGTGAATACCAAGCATTCAATAAATGCTCTGTTTTTTTGTTTTTAACAACCCAGATTGGATTTCTTTTGCACTATACTGATCAAAAATATTTAGTGCTCACACAGTTGTTCATGGACTTCTCTCAAAACTTGGGTTCTGATGTGATGAAGCAAAATTTTAGTATTTAGCACTTACCCATAGGATTATTCTTTCCAAAATAAAAATATGATCTATTTGAGGGTGGCCTTAAAATGAACATCCCAATATATCAGCCTTCAAATAAAGAGTATTTATAAATAAGTCATGGCAATACTATAGATTTAAGTAATCTTTGCTTCAAGGCAGGCTTGTCTTTCTCATTCCTATTCCTAACTGTAAGATAGTTCAATTCAACCTACGCTAAGCATGATGTTGCTTCCTTCTCAATTCAAAGAGATATTATAAAAATTAATGTAAAAATATAGACATGAGTAAGACAAGCAAGATTTAGACAGAAGAATGTTGGCTTAAATGTAAAATGCATTGAGTTATCTTGTTTTATTTCTACCATCAGTTATCTCCTAGGCATCGATAACCTCTTCCAAACCTCAATTAGCTCGATATAGACTCTTGAGTGACCGGGAGCCATTTCCTTCTCTCTCCTTCCTTGTAGTCAATAGATGCCTTTATGTGCCATCTGATAGCATCTTGACTATACTCCTCTGCAGTTCCCTTGGTGATTTGTTTCATTCCTGTTGTTTCTGAGAGAACCACCTGTGTGTGGGCTTTGCCCATCTGCAATAAAGGTGACCAGCAGTTCATGATTACAGAGAACACCTCTCTCCCAGTGCACATTTTAAAAGTCTTAAGGGAAATTATGTTCCACTCTAAATGGTATGTTGAGCACTGTGGTGAGGCAAATGAGTATTCTGATTGATCAAGCCTGGGACACATGCCCAGTTTGCATCCAGAGTGTGTGTGTTGAGGGCTGTGGAGAGAAGGGAGAGCTCATCTGAACCATATTGAATTAGTTCCTTACAGAAAAGCTGCATTACCAGAGAAAAGGAAGAAAATGTTTCTAAGTAATGAAAAAATTAAATTTCAAAATCTCCCATTTCTGGTAATATAAGTAGAGGATGGAAACCATAAGAAAACAGTGTGTAGTAGGCATTCTACCACCTGCACACATCAGAGGTCTGATTCAATTCTCCAAACTTCTCTGGATCAATTTATCCATTTGCGCAGAGACCCAAATGAGTCATGGTTGGTCTCTAAATGGAATATTCTATACCATTCCTTTAACCCAAATTTCCAATGGTCACAGTGTAAGTGAATTCTTTGTTTGAACAGAGTGGGGAATGTCAGATGGCATGCTCACTGGGAATACCTTATACTGTCAACAGTAATGCAATAAATGTCTAACACATAGAAAGGACTGGAATAAACTCTCCTATGAGCTGGGAAGTTGAGAGAATAAGTTGCTGCTACTTACTGTTAGAGCAGTTAAACTAACCTAAGGGCTTTCTGTCAACTCTGCAAATGAATGACTAGTGAGATACTCTGGAAAAGCCAGAAGATTCAGTCTTGCAATCGGAGAAGAGGACAAGTGATAACATTATATTCAGAGCCATCCTGAATAGGGACTGGGATCATATGCAAATTGCACAAGGTTATTGTTCACAATAACCTTGCCTGAACGTACTCAGTGCCATCTCTCCTTCAACCAACATGTATGGCCTTATGAAATGATCCCTAAAACAACTTACACGAGCATGAAAAAACAAGAACCTGACTCTGAGATGGCCCTGAATGATGTAATGTCAATAGTCAGAAATGGAGAAGAAAAATTTTCCCTAAATGACCATGTTATTGTCCACTCTGCATGGAATAGATGGACAAAGATCTTCCTATACATGAATATAGATATAAATGTCAGAAGTTGCACAGTTAAAAGACGGGGATATTTGTGACAAGTTCTAGTGAAGAGGTGTGTGGGAGAATCATTTGGAACAATCTCAGAGCATAAAAATAACTTTAACATGGGTGCTTATCAACAGAACCACGTAGAATAGAAAGAATAACTTTCCTATTCAATAAGTCAGCCTCCAGTGTTAGATATTGCCCATTGTTGCTTGGAATCTCTCTTCAAGCTCTCCAATATTTGTTCCTTATCACAAGAATTAAAAGGATGAAATTTATATTTTTCATAATCCTTAAAACTTAAGGTTGCGAATGAAAGTTTGATTCTGCCAGGGAGATGCAGCTTTGTGATATTTGAGAGACAGAAGTGAAGTAGAAGTTATTTTCTGTTCTCTGATATAAGGAACTTGGGAGTCAGGGTGGGGGGTCGTGGGGGGTAGGGAGGGGAAAATAATGAAACAAGATGGGATGGGTGGGAGGGTAGGGATAGGGTGGATGGGTTATGGATATTGGGGAGGGTATGTGCTATGGTGAATGCTGTGAAAGATGTAAACCTGATAGTTCACAGACCTGTACCCCTGGGGCAAAGAATAATAAAAAAAAAGAAGTTATTTTCTGATAACTGTGGTGTTGGCAAGCACCTTCTCACAGACAGGCACATTGGCAGTGGTGGGGCTCCATGTTCCAATGTTTGGTCAATGACTTTGTGAATATTTGGCAGTTGTATTGGAGCAGCAGTGAGCAGCCCTTCCGGATTGCAGGTAATAACCCCAAATCCAGCATTCCAGTTAATGCCCCTGACTTTCTTTCCTCCATTTCTTTTTTTTTTTTTTAAGATTTTATTTATTCATTTGACACAGAGAGAGAGAGATTACAAGTAGGCAGAGAGGCAGGCAGAGAGAGAGGAGAGAGGAGGAAGCAGGCTCCCCGTTGAACAGAGAGCCCGATGTGGGCCTCGATCCCAGGACCCTGGGATCATGACCTGAGCCGAAGGCAGCGGCTTTAACCCACTGAGCCACCCAGGCGCCCACCTCCATTTCTTTCAATGATTTTATAAGCATCTATTTTCCTCTTTTAGATCCTTTTCTCCTTGAAATACCTACAGTTGTTTCTTTTACCTGTTTGATTATTGACACATACACATTCCTTCTCTACCATCTCAGGACGTGTTCAATATTGTTTTTACTAAGCAAGTAGCCATATTTTCAGAGATCGAGACTAAATATATACTCAACGTATGTCTCCTTCCTTTCACCAAGCTTCCTCCACTACTGAGTGCCAATGCTCCAGTGGCAACAACTCCCCCTTAGATCCCAAACAGTTCCCTTATGCAGAGCAAACAGCTCCTGGGCAGCACTATATTCCTTTCTTTATGAATGGTCAGAAATTATCCTTAAATGGGGGCAAACCTAATTTTTAATTTGATTTTCTTTCCTACCCTTCATGCTCTTCCTCTAATCACCATACTATTTTCCCTACTCCCTTACATCAAACACTAGAAAATCATCATAAATTGAATCACTCAAACTTTATTAACTTTTTTTTGGTATTTGTACCACTATTTATTTGTTCACCGATTGTAATGTACTATTCGCTGTTTTGCATATATTTTTTCAAAGGTCGAGCACTTCTAGGTTTGTGTGTATGGGAGACAGAAACAGAAACAGAGAAATACAGAAGTTTGATAGGGATAAATCTTTGAAATAGAGTGAAAAAGATGCAGAGAATGTGGTCCCTTCCTTCGAATAACTTATGATCTAATAGGAACCATAAAACACAAACCCTCCGAAGAAAGAAGTTATCCACTCAATAAGTATTAGTAATATTGTAAATAATTGGAGAAAGTAGAGAAAGGAAACAAAATACAATAGAAATAAGTTACTCTGATTTGGAAAATCCTTTTTTGGAGATTTTCTCCCATTTGAAGAAAGTAGGGGAAAAATTAGCATAGACACAAAATGCAAGGACATTTAGAACAAGTTTAGAAACCTAAACTCTTTCCTAATATTCAAATTTTATCACACTTTTGATAAAAAAGAGAACCAAAGATAAAAGGGCAATTTCAGTCAAAAACTTT
This sequence comes from Ailurus styani, assembly GCA_002007465.1. Taxonomy (NCBI): domain Eukaryota; kingdom Metazoa; phylum Chordata; class Mammalia; order Carnivora; family Ailuridae; genus Ailurus; species Ailurus styani. The sequence goes on along the minus strand of LNAC01000032.1, from coordinate 6,088,249 downwards.
ATCATTCCAATTCATTATGACTCTACTTACCTCAGTAACAATACAAATGAACACAAAAATATAATTCATCTGCTTTGATATTATTTTCTCATGCTCGTTATTTTAGTAGAGTATAATTATAGTAATCAAAGTCCAAAATGAAATTATAGTGATTTAAAATTACTTCAGATATAGGGATTTATAAAATCTTGACAACTGGGATATATAGCATTTTTCCTAATTGCTAGTGCTGTAATTAGTGCTATTAAAAAAAAAAGAAGAAAAAAGAGACTGATGCTGTCTTAGCACACCCTGCTAAATACAGTTGTTATTCTATAGTTCAACTTTGCTATAATTTTTATTAATTTAACTCTTTGTCTCTATGATGATAAAAATAATCTTTTTTAAAAAATCTATAAAATATTTGGTGGAGAATTAAATAAACAACACAATTCTCTTGGAGGAGAAGAAACACTTTCATAAAAACTTTTTCATCAAGTATTATACATTAACCCCTTCTTAGAACTAGGTAGAATGGCAGACAAATTGTCTTCCAGGTATAGTAATGACAATACTGCTCTCCTGCATTTTGGTAAGCCAGAAAATGCCCTGAATCACTTTAAGCAATGCAGTTTTAAGAAGAGTTTTGTATTATTTTAAGAGAAAAAGATACATATTCAAGGAAAGTATACCTTTGGGCAAATTTCTTCCTTCCTTCCTTCCTTCCTTCCTTCCTTCCTTCCTTCCTTCCTTCCTTCCTTTTGTGTTTTCATGCCCCCCCCTTTTTTTTTGAGTTTTAGAGAAAAAGAGTGCAAGCAGAGGGGTGGGTCAGAGGGAGAGAGAGAGATGCAGGGACTCATCTCAGGACCCTGAGATCATGATCTGAGTTGAAATCAAGAGCTGGAGGCTTAACCCACTAAGCCACCCATGTGCCCCTAAATTTCTTTTAAAAAAGGTAGGGAAAATAGGCCTTCTTATGAAATGTTTCATGCATGTCACATTAAATGCCCATACATCCATTATTTTCTGTACTAAAACTATACCCAGAGCAAGAGTCCAAAAACATGATCCCTCTTCTTTTGTGGAGGAGATATATTAGTGTAAGTTGAACCATTACTGGGTGAAGTTTGATTTGGGCATTTTAAATCTGGTGACAGTTAGTTACACCCAACAATTCTTGTAGCAATTTTCAGGGTTTTCAAGGTCATCTATTTTGTCTTTTTCTTTCCTACCAAACTTTTCTATAACCTCCCAACTCTAGATAATTAGTTTTTTAGCATAAACGACTTTCTTGAAGAATTTTTTGTCATCAATAATCTGAAATTTAGCTTAAGTCCACTTTCCCATTTTATTCCCGACAAGTGCCAATCACCAATTCTTTTTTTTTTTTTAAGATTTTATTTATTTATTTGACAGAGAGAGAGGTCAGAAGTCTGCAGAGAGGCAGGCAAAGAGAGATGGGAGAAAGCAGGCTCCCCGCTGAGCAGAGAGCCCAATGTGGGCATGGATCCCAGGACCCTGGGATGATGACCTGAGCCGAAGGCAGAGGCTTAACCCACTGAACCACCCAGGTGCCCACCAATCACCAATTCTGACTGTCTTGGAATATTCTCCACTTTGTCTATTTATTTTATTCTAGTTGTTTCCCTACACTCCCACCGAACATGTGTCCATAAGCCCTTTTTCTGTGTCTCTGCCTTCCTTCTTCCATCTCTCTCTGATATTCAGAAGCTCTTTTTTTCCCCCAAGTCTAGTTCAAGTCTTCTCTCCTGAGAGGAGACTTCCTCAATTACATTAATCCGTTCAAGTTCTCCAAAATCTTAAATTCTTAGTGTCAGTTTCCAACAAGTTCACAATATTATGCAATCTGTTTATTGTTTTTCTAATGTTTTTATGCATTATCCTTGAATTATTAAAGAATTATAAGCTTCTTAAGGGTCCAATTCATCCTATATTTTTTATTTTTTACCCTTACTGAGCAGCACATGTGATAAAGGTAATCATTGAATATTTTATTATTATGACAGTGATGACTCAATCTTTACCACAGATTTTATGGGATGATAAAATACTATAATATTTCTCAAAACTATTTGAGTCATAGTGCTTGACTGATAAGTATTCTATAAATATTTAATTATTTCAGACTAAATATCTTTCATTTGCAAATGTCAATTCGTGATTGGGCCTAATGAAACTTCACATTTTATATAAAAATTTGAGAATCTTTTCATTAGAAAATTTCATTAAAATGATAGAATGTTAGAAGTAGTTTGAACATTAAGAAGGTATCCATTACCATTTTTTATACCTGAAATCTTGATAGGTTTCTGATGTTCTTATTTATAATCTTATTTTTGAAATATCAGTTGAAGATTATATAGTATTTTTAATATTTCAAAGTGTATGTTTATAAAGCTTTGAGTGATTATAGCACTGTTAAAATCTCTAAAAAACCAGATGAAATAGCAATTGAATAACAAATTCAGAAAGAGTTGAGAAGTTATTCTATGTATTTATTTAGCCATTCATTCATTTATTCTTTCATTAATTCAACAAATACTATATATGTTAGATTCTGGGCGTATAATATAGGGAAAAAACTTCTTTCTATGAGTTTGACTACCTAGTGAAGAGCCTTTTTAAAGTTATATATTCATTGAAATTAATGTTAAATTAAAACACTGATAACTTCATAGGATTATTTTGAAAATAGAAATAATTTCTTCATGAAAAGTTAAATGTCTGGCACATAATAAGCTCCAAACAAATAGCTCAAGAATAAAGTCTTCTAACTTACTATTGGATGGCTTTTACCTATGACATAATACTTTTGTCAGCAAAGATATCCCTGAGAGCAGTGCACATGAGCTGAAACTTTTGGGGTAAGCAAACATTAACGAGGGGTAAAGTGGAGAATTGTCTTCTGGGGGTAAGGAAGAACAAGTACCCCTTTCACTAAAGGGGAAAAGGTTAAGTACTGTGGAATAAAATAAGTTTTAAGTTTCTTGGGCAGAAAAAAAGGAGTGAGTGGAGAGCCTATAGGAAGATAGCAGAAATAAAAGATCAAATTTTGTGGGGTTTTCTTGATTCTGATAAAACGTTTTTATGCTAAGAATGTCAGAAAGGCATTTAAATGTGTGTATATGCCTACGTGTGTATAACATGATCATCTTTGTATTTCAAATGAATTACCTGCCTACCTTACCTTCTATGAGGTGGACAGACTGGAGCTAGGCAAGAAAAGAGATGAGTAGATTAGTTGGAAGAATTTGCAGTAAGTAAAGCGTTTTGTTGATAAGAGGTGGTTAAGAGGAATGAATAAGTTTTATAAAGTATTTATGATGTAAATTTTATGGCTCCATGTGAAGTTAATTAAACAACGTAAAATTGGACAACTAGGTTCATAAAATATTGGAAGACTATGTCATGTGAAGAATTTGCCTTCTTCATTGAATATCAAGAGTCTCATTTTCTCAAAGAAACCTGACCTGACCACTCACCTCCATGGTGACTATTTCCTTGTCTAAAACACTACATTACCATTATTCATATATGGTACTTAGCAAATGATACAAAAAACATTAAATGATCAACAAACATGTATCGACTGGTTAAATAAATGAAGTCATCTCTTGTAAGGTACTCAAGAGTATTTATGTATTATTTATGTATTTATATTATACTTTTATATTATATTTATTTCTATTTATATATAAATATTATATATAAATCATATCTATTATATAATATAATTATAATATTATATATAATATATAATATTTATATATTAAATAATGTTATTTAACATATTAAATTTATATATTTATATCATGTATTTATATTATGTATTATTTATGACCTATTCAAACAACATACATAGTTCAGTAATCATTCACGCCATGTAACTACAAAAATAAATGAGTAGAAATGGTAACATGGAAGAATTTTGCTAAATGTAACAGCACCAAAAATTAACATGCAGTTGTTGAAAATTTCCTCTAGAGTCAGATTTTAACCCATATTTCTAATAACTAAGTCTTCTAGTTCCTTTAAATAAGTGATGCTAAGCTATATGACACAAATATTTTGAAAGATTATTGTTGAGCCAAAAACTCTCTCTTTTTTTTTTAGAGAGAGAGTGTGCACATGAGTGGTGGGGTGAGGGGCAGTTGGAGAGAGAGAGAAAATCCTACACAGACTCCATGCCCAGTGTAGAGCCTAAGGCAGGGCTTGATCTCACCACCCTGAGATAATGACCTGAACCAAGATCAAGAGTCCTGCACTTAACCAACTGAGCCACCCAGAGCCCTGAGTCAACAATTCTAAGTAAAAAATAAACTGAGTTTAAACACTGAAGTTTTTTCTGGCACATTTCATCTTCACTATCTAGGAATCTGTTTTTTAAACACATGTGACTTTTTCTACAACATTATAGTACTTAATGTATTGCGTTTCTTATCAAAGTGATCATGTAAACACTAATTTCTTCTAAAACGGCATATTTGTAAATCTTAATATTACTTTACTCAGCAAAATTACAAACCCAAACCATAGTTCTATGATAAAAAATAGGGTTAGGTGCAAGCAAACCACTTTAATCCTGAGAAATTTTGTAACCGGAACACTAAAATCAATAAAAATAATCCTAAGAAAAAAGGTTCTTTGTTAAAAAAATGAAAACCCTTTCAAATTCTTAGTAAGTAAATATTATGAAGATCTTTGCCATTTTTAAAAGATAATGGAAGGCTACGTGAGAAAGAGTTACAGCTTTCTCTTAACAGTTTCAGTACAGGGCCCATGGCCAAGCAGAATGACAAAGATGGATACGCTGTGCTTGATTCTTCCAGGACTTACTTCATTCAGCTAAGTTAATGGACTTATGTTCATCTATAATCAGTTTGTGGTATGAAACATGACATGGAGAAAACCAATGCTACTTCCATATTATACTGGTATCATTTCCTGTGTATCAATTAACTCTGAGCTACTTCATATTACAGAAACATCCTTTACCATAATAGACTACGTTCAAGTACCTCATTACCACACTTACCAACAAGTGATTGTAATTTAATTTTATGAGTCTCTTTCTTTTTCTCTTGTCTTGTCCAAGAACCCCAGGCTTATACATTTGCCAAAAACAAAAGACATTTGTAAACAATTTATGATGGTTTGGCTGTTGGGCACTTTTTTCTTAGTGGTGTTCTTTTGGGTGCACAGCCCAGCTTACAGCTCCATTTTTCCCACGCCACGATCATAGGAAACCACCTACTAGACTGTCAAGACCAGGGCAGTCAGGGTCCATCATTAGTAGGGATCCAAATTCAGTCCACCACTGAGATCCTTCCTCACAGAGCTATTGAGGAACCTAGTGCTCAGCCCTAATTGGTATCCAAATCCACTTCACTTGGAGATAAGTTTTCACAGGCTCAGTCCTCAATACAATGAATGTCATTATTCCTCATTCTTCCTTCCCTGGTTGAAGCTACCAAAATCATCTGGAGTCAAAACTCCCCTTCAAATCTTTTCTGGCTCTGCTACTCTATCACAACTCCTTCTTTGAATGCTTAGACTTTAAAAAATAAAGTCTGGCTTAGTATTTGTAGTCAGGACTATCTATTTTTACCTGCTAGTATCTCTTTTTGGGCTGTATAAGAAAAAAATAAAGTGGACATGAGAAAGGGAGGAAGTTTTACATTAATAGAAGATAGAATAGATGATTTGGGCATGATCATAAACTCCTAGTTATAGGATGACAGGAATTTGGCAAAAGAACAAGGTTGAAATGTTGACATGAAGGACCAGCAACAATTCATGACACACCGGAAGGACATAGATATAGAGATATAGACAGTCTGATACACTGTAATGTAAAATTTAACCATTAAGTAAACATGTAATTTGTTTTAAGTTTGAATCTAATTCTTAGATTCAGAAAGTTATGATTTTGAACATCATAATTTAAATTCTAGGGCTCAGTTTCATCTGTCCATTTCTGTTTTTGTTTTTATTAAGACACATTTTAGAGCAGTTTTAGATGCACAGCAAAATTGAGAGAATGTATGGAGATTTCCCACATGCCCCTACACGCTATACATAATTTTGCTCATTACTAACATCCTCCACCACAGTGGAACATTCGTTACAATTGACGAATGTACATCAACACACGATGATTGCCCAGAGTCCATAATTTATATTACAGTTCACTTGTGGTGTTGCAGACACATGTATAAGCTTAGACACATGTATAATGACATTTATTCTTCATTATGGTACCATGCAGAGTATTTTCACTGTCCTATAAATCCGCTCTTCGTACTTTCCCCTCTAAACTAGCAACCATTGATTTTTGCTGTTTCTATGGTTTTGCCTTTTCCAGACTGTCCATATAGTTGGAATCTTAGAGTATGTAGCCTTTTCAGATTGGCTTCCTTCACTTAGTAACATACATTTAAGATTTCCCAATGTCTTTTCCCTCAATAACTCACTTTCTTTAGCACTAAATAATATTCCATTGTCTGGATGTACCACAGCTTATTTATCCATGCACCTACTAAAGGACCTCTTGGCTGCTTCCAAGTTTTATTGATCATAAATAAAACTGCTGTAAACATCCATGTGCAGATTTTTGTGTGGACAAAATTTTTAACTCTCTTGGGTAGATACCAAGGAGCACAATTTCTGGGTTATATAGTAGGATATGTTTAGTTTTATAAGAAATCACCAAATAACTGTGGTTAAGAGTGAGTAAGCAGTGAATAAGACTACTCATTGCTCCACATCCTATCCTGCATTTGGTCTTATTGTTATTCAGGATTTTGGTCATTTTAATAGTTGAGTGGTGGTATATATTTGTTGTTTCAATTTCATTTCCCTGCTAACAAATGTTGTAGAATAGGCTTAATTTTACAAAACTAAAATAACAGGAAATACTGAGTATCATCATTATGGTAATTTTATTATATCAGATTTATTGATCTAAGAATATTTAAATTGAGAAAAAATTTTATCAAGAGATGATAAAAATGCCACTTTTTAGCTTAAATAGCATACACATTGCTGAAGGAAGATTTCTATTCTTGCAAATAGTATTCTCTGATATAGTTGAAATTCCCTAAATGATTTAGCATGAAGATACAAATTTATATGTTCACAGTATGAACTACATTAAGAGTCATGAATACCATGTTGAAAAAATGAGCCTATTTCTTAGTATGTAATGGTTTTGTTCAAGTTTTTAATTTGGCAAATTTAATAATTAAATGAGACCATTTGTGTGAAGTATCAATGTGTTCGATACATAATAGATTCACTAAATATTTTCTAGTGATATTTTGATTAGATATACATTCTCTGTAGTTTTAAAGGAAGAAACTAAACTTTGGTTAACATGTTTAACTACTAGTATCCTGAATTAATTAGATTTAAAAACTGTAACCAAGAATAATGAATATATGTTAAACTAAATGCAGGCTCCATAGCTCAGGGGTTAGAGCACTGATCTTGTAAACTAAATGCAGAAGCTGAGAGAGAAGGTGGTCGACTAATCTCCAGGGTCAAGTGCCATAGATGTTAAATTCTATCAGATATTTAAGAAAGAAATTATGCAAAGTCCTTCAGAGGAAAAGAAAAACATTTTCTCAATCATTTTATAAGGCCAACATTAATTCATTTACCAAAACCAGATAAAACATAACATGAAAAAAAATGATATAGCTCACTATTCCTCATGATCATAGACACAAAAACTCAATAAAAGTTTGTCCTTGAATGCAAGGATAAAATGATAGTGATCAAACTGATAATGCATTTTGGTAGTGGCATTTACCCCAGGAATGCAAGTTCACTCCACATTTGCAAACCGATCAATATAATCCACCTATCAAAAGAAGGAAAAAGAAAAAAGTGTGTAATTATTTTAATAGAAAAGTAGCATTTGACAAAATTCAATATAACATTTATGAAAAAAATCTCATCAAAGTAGGAATAAAATAGGTCTTCCTCAGCCTGATAAAGGACATGTAAAACTTGTCATGAAGTTTTAATTCCTAATGAAAGCAATAGCGTGTGGAGCTTAAGAAAATGGTTGTGGAGTCAGGTTACCTGGGTTTGAAATCACATTTTATATTTACTATTCTTTGTTGATCTTTGGAAAATTATTTAAACTCTCTAAGTTTCAGATTCTTATTATGTGAAATGGAAATATTAATATAAGACACTACACTAACTTATTATGTTTTTAAATAAAATAAAACATAAAGAATGCTTATTTTGATACCTACCATGTCCATTCCCCATCAACGTATTACTTAGAAAGAAAAGAAAACTTTTCACTGGATCTTAGATTTGGGAAAACCTGAGAGAGAAAATTAATGTATAAGAATCAAGCAGGTATTGAGTTTTTGTTTTTGTCTCTCAAAGAGTTATATTTGTAAATTTGCCATCATCTCACTAAACTGAAAAAGCCCAAGTTGTAATAACTAAATAAGCTGAGCAGCCTCAGTGAGTCAGGTGTATCTCAGCAAGCAAGCCATTTATTACCCCTCATCAGCCATATAGGATGTAGATCAGGCAACTACAGGGGAATGCTTTGAGAATGCACAGTAACACTGTAACACGGAGCATTGGTATTCTAACATGAATGAGGTCACTTCTTCAAATGGTTGTACATCCTGTGAAATAGTTATCCATGAGTAGTCACACTCCCATCCAAGTGACAGCTCAGATGAATGAGGTCACTATTTATTTACTGCATGTTTCTGAATATAATTGTAGGTAAGAATATTTTAAAGTAACAACTATTTACTTAAATGTTTTAATCTTATAGTTTATATTATGGGCTGAATTGTGTCCCTCTAAAACTGATGTGCTATGGAAAGCTACATATGCTAAAGTCCTAAACTACAATACCTCAGGATGTGACTGTATTTGATGATAGGATCTTTAAGGGGGTATCATGTTAGAATGGGTGTTCTTGGTGTCCTTATAAGAAGAAGAAATTTGTACCCAAAGACAGAGTAAAGACCATGTGAATACATAAGGAGAAATTAGCTATCTATAGGCTGAGGAGAGAAGCCTGACTGACGCTTAAATCTAGAACATTTATCCTCTAGAAGTGTGAGAAAATAAATTTATGTTATTTAAACCATCCAGTCTGTAGTACTTTATTATGGCAGCCCTAACAAAATAATACAGGAAATATTTTCTTGAACTTGTTTATTGGCTAGTACATTACCTGTCAGAGCACTTCAGAATCTTTAATGAAATTCAGGTGAGGGAGGCTAATTGTTTTTTTTATGCCTCGAAGACACATCTTGTGGTATTAGAAATGTGGTTTGCTTGCCTGCTTTAATGAGAATAAACATTGGTATTCTTTGATATTAGGTGTTTAATTGAATTTTATTCACTTAGAGTCTGAGGAATCAATACTATATCTGAGTAAGAATTTCTCTGAATTCTAGTCTAATTCATTATCTGACCATAAAAAAGGTTGAGGAGGATCAATGTCAACTTTGTTTATGCAAGGTGGGTACTGTGAAAGAAAGTAAAATGACAGTTAAAATGACATTTTATTTTATTTTATTTAAAGATTTTATTTCTTTATTTGACATAGAGAGAGAGAGAGATCACAGGTAGGCAGAGAGGCAGAGAGAGAGGAGGAAGCAGGCTCCCTGCCAAGCAGAGAGCCCGATATGGGCCTCGATCCCAGGACCCTGAGATCATGACCTGAGCCGAAAGCAGAGGCTTTAACCCACTGAGCCACCCAGGCGCCCTAAAATGACATTTTAATGATCACTGCAATGTTGCTAACTGTGATTGCTAAAGATGTAATCACTGCATCTTAGTGTTGCTGGCTTCTTTCTTTTTTCACTAAAAGAAGCAAACTAGTTGAGACAATAAAAAGAAAGCTCATATTTCTAATCATTGACCTCTAGGATGAATAAATAAAAACAAGGTAAAATTCTTAGGAGAGTTGATGAGCAAAAAAGGCATCTGTTTCCAGTGAAAAGATCAAGAGTAGGCTGGGGAAAAGGAAACATAAAAAGACAACACTTGGGGGTCAGAATACTATTGTTCATACACCACGAATGATGTTTTGAAACCAAACCTAATCCCTCGGCTTTCCTGTTAGAAAAAGCAACTGAACACCGAGGACCTAAAGTAGTCAATCCATGTCCCAAGACGTGCTAACAGTACATTCATCACCATCCACAGCCATCTCAATGGTTAACACCGCATGATATGAGCATATCTTTTTATCTTGGTATCAAAAATAAGAAAATAGAGGTAAAGTTTATGTTTATTAATTCCTTATTAAAAATGTTAATAAATTTAGTCGGTGCATGAAGTTGGTTTAGAAAACACTGGAATGATTTCTTTCCTTTGCCCTCAGTACTTCTTGCTAATTCCGAGGACAAGTGGAACAGTATCCATTATAAATGACACGGTTTTATAAACAAGCATTTCAAATGCCATAGACATTTGAATGAACATTTTTTTCCACCCATAATTACTTAATTATTATCAATTATGAGTGTGGCATGAGCATATGGTAACCTCCCATCTGCTCATTTTTTCCTCTCAATTGCCATTAATTTTGTTGATGGTGGCACTGTTTAGCCAAATCAAACTAATTAATAATAGTCCAATGGATCTAAGCCTTTCTCTTTGCATCACATGCTCATTCATCAATAGCTGACTACTATAATGTGATCAAATTTGAGTAGAATAAAATATTTGGGAGACTTAAAAACATTTTGATGAAAATTATTTGAAGATTCTTAAATTTATGTCATTTTTCATTCCTGAAAGTCACATTACTTTATTTTGAATATGCTAAATGTCCTTAAGATTCTTTCTTTCTAGATTTTTCAGGTTTTATTTTATGCAAATAAAAATGATAAATTCGGGCGCCTGGGTGGCTCAGTGGGTTAAAGCCTCTGCTTTGGGCTCGGGTCATGATCTCAGGGTCCTGGGATTGAGGCCCGCATCGGGCTCCCTGCTCAGCGAGGAGCCTGCTTCCCCACCCCCTCTCTCTGCCTGACTCTCTGCCTCTTGTGATCTCTCTTCCTCTGTGAAAAAAAATAAATAAAATCTTTAAAAAAAATGATAAATTCCTCTGTGTAATATGTATTTTCTTGTCTTAGTTTGTGCTTTCATGAATGCTGTGAAAGATGTAAGCCTGATGATTCACAGACCTGTACCCCTGGGGCAAAGAATAAAAAAAAAAAAAGTAAAATAAAAAATAAAAAAAAAAAGGAAACTCACAAATGTTCCTTATAGTGCACTATACAGCTAGGAAGAAACATCAGTCTTAAGTACTAGCTCTTTCCCAGTGAGAACTATTGCTATGTTTTTATCTGATAATATGCTACTTCCTCTTCCGGTAAAGAAAAGCTGCTGGACTACCTGGTGTGCATGAGTTATCAGACTAAGTGTCAGTATGCGGGTGTATTTACTGGAAAAATAGATGAAATATTTTTTACGTCTTATAAATTTTGTGAAAGTCCTAATAAAAGTCATCATGAAAAGTAAAGCACTGACAATAGCTCCATTAATACACGAATTCCTTAGTTAAGAACAAAACCCTGAAATCAGAAAACTAAATTTGAACCAGGCAGATGGATAGCTGGACTAAGCAGCCCCAAGCGTGTCTCTCAAGTTTTTTTTTTTTTTTTAACCTTTTCTCAAGGTTCTCTCATTCCAAATACCACTTCCAAATTCTCACCACAAGCATGACCTTCAAGAGCTCTGGCTTTGCCATAGACAATATACTTCCCACGGAACTCATCCACACTGCTAAAGCTTTTAACTAGTTTTATAAAGTATAAGACTAGCAAAATTAATGCAAATACAAGAGTGAAGTAGTCTGGTTTATTAAAGGCAGAACCCAGCTAGGATCCATGGATCTCATTTCAAAGTCTTAGGCTACACATATACTAGTCCAGTACTTCTCAGTTTTTGGTCTCCAGACTCTTTCACCTTTTTTAAAAAAAAAATATATTTTATTTATTTATTTGTCAGGGAGAGAGAGAGAGAGAGAGGACAAGCAAGGAGAGCAGCAGGCAGAGGAAGAAACAGGCTCCCCACTGAGCAATGAGCCCAATGTGGGACTCTATCCTAGGACCCTGGGATCATGACCTGAGCATAAGGCAGATGTTTAATTGGCTGAGCCACCCAGGTGTCCCAACTCTTTCACTTTCTTAAAAATTACTGAGTGCACCACAAATTTTGCTAATGTTAACTTTATTGTCAATGATTACTCTATTTTAAATTAAATAGATATTTTGAAAATATGGGAGTGGCTGTGTTTTAATGTGTTCCACCACATGTTGACATAAATAACACATTTTTATGAAAAGTAATTGTATTTTCTAAAATAAAAATAAGTACAGTAAGAAAAACAGTATTGTTTTACATTTTTACAAACACTTCAGCATCTAGCTTAATGAAATAGAATTGGATTCTTTTATCCATTTCTACATTCTAATCTCTTGCAATATATTGTGTTGGTTTGAAATATATGAAGGATACATGAAGGAAACCTGACCTCATATAGTTATGTAGATGGAAAGCATAGGAGATATTACCATTTTGAAATCTTTTTCAGATAATTATAAATATTATTCTTGGATTCTATACAAAAATTGACAACTGGTAATGTCCGAAAAGTTAGTTAAAATGTGTAATCTGAAAAAATATAAATTAACTTTTTGTATGTACTCTGTTACATTAAAACCTATTGGTCTAGTTTACACATTGAGTGGAATTTTCACTTTTAATTATGAATGATAATAAAATACTATACATTGATTATTTGTAAAGTATTTGGTTCACAGAATTTATGTCAAACTTAATGGTGGCAGATGCAAATTTTCCACAGTATATTTCACCCTGGTTCCTTTCCTTAGAGAATGTTACTAGAAACCAATATCTACACTTGTTGCTACTGGAATATTGTTGTTTCTAGGCCTTCGCAATTGATAGAGGAAGGAACTATATGTATATATACAAATCTGTGTGTGTGTGTAACCAATTATCTACATTAAGGTAACCATGAGCTCATACTGATGTCCCTAATTCTAATCTATTATTACCGCATAGATTATTCAAGCCTCCTAACTCTGCTTATCCGTACACCCACTCTTTACTAGAGAGAAACCTTTCAACCACTTGACATTTATTTACTTAATTGCTCAATTCCAGCATTCATAAATAGTGGCACCATAACTGTTAACCTGGATCTCCTTGGGAAACAACTTCATAAACTAGAGTACAGTGCTTTGTATCATTTCCTTTGCCTTTATCTTTACCAAATCTATTTATTTCCAAAATTAATTAGATTAGCAATTTTTTACTCCACCCCTTTCAGTGAAGCTCATACATTAATAAAAGAGTTGGATTCTCTTGTCAACAAAGAATGCATTCCATCCTTAAATCTAACGTTCTAAATGATACTTTTAAAACTTTGTGTATTAAGCTTTACTCTCTTTGCAATAAGTTTCAATGGATTTTGACAAAAGCCTAACTTTATTTATCCAAAATTATGTAACACAGAACAATTTCATCACCCTAAAAAACAGAACAAAACAAAAAACAACTGTACTTCATGTATTCAACTTTCTTCCCTTTTTCCCAAGCCCCTGGCAAACACTGATCTTTTTTATTATCACTATACTTTGCCTTTTCCAGAGTGTCATGTAATTGAAATCATACAGTATATACAGCCTTTCCAAACTGAGTTCTTTCATTTAGCAATATGCATTTAAGATCCTTCCATGTCTTTTCTTGGTTTGGTAGTTCATTTCTTTTTGTCACTGAATAATATTCTTTTGTGTGCGTGTACTACAGTTTGCTTGTCCATTCACTTACTAAGGACACCTTCTTTGCTTCTAGTTTTTTAGAAGCTTTATGAATAAAGCTGTTAGGAATGGTCATGTGCAGGTTTTTGTGTGGATATAGGTTTTCAACACTTGGGTGCTAGGGTCGGAATGCTTGTGTTTTCCCCAAATTTACATGTTGGAACCTGAAAGGTTAATGTGATAGTATTAGAAGATGGACCTTTTGGGGGGTGATTGGATCATAATAGCATGAATGGGTTTAATGCTCTTATAAAAAATGATCCCACATGGCTCCTTAGCCTCTCTCACCATGTGAGGACACAGTGAGAAGCTGGCAGTCTGTAACACAGAAAAAGACCTTCCTCAGAACCTGATCATATTGGCACCCTCATCTTCCAGGCTCCTGAATTATAAGAATTAAATGTTTGTTGCTTATAAGCTGGACAATCTATAGCAGCCCAGATGGATTAAGACACTTGGGTAAACACCTGAGTGTGATTGCTGGATTGTATGGTAAACCTACATTTAGCTTTATAGGAAACTTCCAGTCTGTCTTCCATATTCTGGTTAACTATAGCTCTAATGGCTTATTTTAGTCTTTAAAATTTTTTAAATTTATTTTTATCTTTTTTTAAAGGTTTTATTTATTTATTTGACAGAGAGAGAGGGAACACAAGCAGGGGCAGTGGGAGAGGGAGAAGCAGGCTTTCCCGCAGAGCAGGGAGCCCGATGCGGGGCTCAATCCCAGGACCCTGGGATCATGATCTGAGCCAAAGGCAGACACTTAATGACTGAGCCACCCAGGTGTCCTGTTTATTTTATTTTTTAAAGCTTCTTTTCTTTAAGTTTCTATTTAAATTGAATTTAGTTAACATACAGTGTTACATTAGTTTCAGGTCTACGATATGATTCAACACTTCCATATACCAGTGCTCCTCACAAATGCCCTCCTTAATCTCCATTCTGCCACCCACCTCCCTTCTGGTAACCATCAGTTTGTTCTTTATAGTTAAGAGTTGGTTTCTTCATTTGCCCCTCTCTCTTTTTTCCCTTTACTTAAATGCTACATGTGAGTGAAATAATACGGTATTTGTCTTTCTCTGACTTATTTAGCTTAGCATAATACTCTCTAGCTCCATCCATGTCTTTGCAAATGGCAAGATTTCATTCTTTTTCATGGCTAATTAATATTCCATTATATATGAATATATCATCTCTTCTTTTTTAAATTATTATTATGTCTAGTTAGTCAATATATAGTACATCATTAGGTTTTGATGTAGTGTTGAATGATTCATTCTTTATCCATTCATCAGTAGATGGATATTTGGGCTCTTTCCATAATCTGGCTCTTGTTGATAATGCTTCTATAAACATTGGGTGTATGTGCCTCTTGGAACCACTATTTTTGTATGTTTCAGATAAATACCTAGGGGTGGAATTGCTGGGTCATGGGGTAGCTCTATTTTTAACTTTTTGAGGAACCTCCATACTGTTTTCCAGAGTGGTTGCACCAGTTTGCATTCCCACCAACAGTGTAAGAGGGTTCCCTGTTCTCCACATCCTAGTCAATATCTGTTGTTTTCTGTGTTGTTAATTTTAGCCATTCTGACTGGTGTGAGGTGGTATCTCATGATGGTTTTGATTTATATTTCCCTGATTATGCGTGATGTTGAACATTTTTTCATGTGTCTGTTAGCCATTGTATGTCTTCTTTGAAGAAATGTCTGTTCATGTCTTTTTCCCATTTCTTAACTGTTTTTTTTTTCTTTTTGGGGTGTTGACTTGGATAGCTTCTTTATACATTTTGGGTACTAGCCCTTTATCTGACATGTCATTTGCAAATATCTTCTCCCATTCTGTAAGTTGCCTTTTAGTTTTATTCTTTTCACTGTGCAGAAGCTTTTTATCTTGATGAGGTCCCAACAGTTTATTCTTGCTTTTGTTTCCCTTATCTTTGGAGATGTGTTTAACAAGAAGTTGCTGCAGCCAAGGTCAAAGAGGTGTTCTTCTTGTGTTCCTGTGTTCTTCTCCAGGATTTTGATGGATTCCTGTCTCACATTTAGGTCTTTCAACCATTCTGAATTTATTTTTATTTATGGTGTAAGAAAGTGGTCCAGTTTCACTCTTCTGCATGTTGCTGTCCAATTTTCACCATACCATTTGTTGAAGAGACTGTCTTTTTTCCATTGGATATTCTTTCCTCTTTTGTCAAAGATTAATTAACAATATAGTTGAAGGTCGTTTCTGGGTTCTCTATTCTGTTCCATTGATCTATGTGTCTGTTTTTGTTCTATACCATACTTTCTTGATGATTCTGGCATTGTAATACAGCTTAAAGTCTGGAATTGTGATACCTCCAGCTTTGCTTTTCTTTTTCAGGGTAGCATTGGCTATTCAGGGTATTTTGTGGTTCTCTAGAAATTTTAGAAGTGTTTATTGTAATTCTATGAAAAATGTTGGTGATATTTTGATGAGATTGCATTGAATGTATAGATTGCTTTGTGTAGTACAGACATTTTAACAATATTTGTTCTTCCAATCCATGAGCACAGAATGTTTTTCCACTTCTTTATGTCTTCCTCAATTTCTTTCATAAGTTTGTACAGTTTTTAGAGTAGAGGTCTTTTACCTCTCTGACTAGGTTTACTCCTAGTTATCTTATGGTTTTTGGTACAGATGTAAATGGGTTTGGTTCCTTGATTTCTCTTCCCACTGCTTAATTATTGGTGTATAGAAAAGCAACAGACTTCTGTGCATTGATTTTATATCATGTAGTTTTCCTGAATTCTTGTATCAGTTTTACCAATATTTGGGTAGAGTCTTTAGGTTTTCCACATACAGTATCATGTCATCTGCAAAGAGTAAAAGTTTGAGTTCTTCCTTGCTGATTTGGACACCTCTTTCTTTAAAAAAAATATTTACTTATTTGACAGAGAGAAAGAGAGAACACAAGTAAGGGGAGTGTCAGACAAAGGGAGAGGGAAAGGCAGGCTCCCCACCAAGCAGGGAACTGGATGTAGGGCTTGATCCCAGGACCCTAGAATCATGACCTGAGCTGAAGGCAAATGCTTAATGACTGAGCAACTCAGGTGCCCCTATTTGGATGCCTTTTATTTCATTTTGTTGTCTGATTGCTGGGGTGACAACTGTATATTTGGTCAGTTTATGTTATCTGTCCAGCTATGATAAATAAATACATAAATTATTCCTTTAAAAATATAGTTCATCTATTTTTTTTTTAAAGATTTTATTTATTCATTTGACAGAGAGAGAGAGAGAGAGAGATTACAAGTAGGCAGAGAGGCAGGCAGAGGGAGAGGAGGAAGCAGGCTCCCCGCTGAGCAGAGAGCCCGACGTGGGCCTTGATCCCAGGACCCTGGGATCATGACCTGAGCCGAAGGCAGCGGCTTTAACCCACTGAGCCACCCAGGCGCCC
>LNAC01000032.1:5903847-6070854 GCA_002007465.1 Ailurus styani | reverse complement strand
GAGAGGAGGAAGCAGGCTCCCTGCTGAGCAGAGAGCCCGATGTGGGCCTCGATCCCAGGACCCTGGGATCATGACCTGAGCCGAAGGCAGCGGCTTTAACCCACTGAGCCACCCAGGCGCCCATCTATTTTGATCACAGACTTCCTTAAGTTAAATAAATTTGGGGTTTCTTTACAGAAAGCAATTATTTAAAGGGGCTATTACCAAATTGTGTCTGGTTCAGGTCCAACTGGAGGGGCTTATGATAAATGAAATAAGTCAAGCAGAGAAAGACAACTATCACATGGTTTCACTCATATGTGGAACATAAGGAATAGCATGGAGGACCACAGGGCAGGGGAGGGAATCTTGAATGGAAAGAAATCAGAGAGGTAGACAAATCCTGAGAGACTCTGGACTCAGGGAAACAAATTGAGGGTTACAGAAGGGAAGGGGTGGGAGGACAGGGAAACTGGGTGATGAGTATTAAGGTGGGCATGTGTTGTGATGAATACTGGGTGTTATACACAACTAATGAATTGTTGAACACTGTATCAAAAACTCGTGATGCACCATATGCTGGCTAACTGAACATAATAAAGAAAAAAACTAACAATGTACTATATGTTGGCTAACTGAGCATAATAAAAAAAATACCTAGAAAATTTTTTAAAAAAAGGAAAGTGCTTTCTCTGTACTTTCTTTAAAAAAATAAAGATTTGATCTTTGGAGCAGTTTTATCTTAATAGCAACACTGAGTGGAAAGCACAGTATTCCTATATACCTCCTTGTCCTATACCCTCAGCCTGTCCCACCATCAACACCCTACACCAGAAAGCTATATTTGCTTATAAGCAATAAACCAACATTAACATGTCATTATCACTCAAACTCCATTGTTTACAGTAGGGTTCACTCTTGGTGTTATATGTTTCATGGATTTTGATAAATGTATAATGACAAGTATCAAACATTATAGTAATATAAAGAGTAGTTTTGTTGCCCTAAATCCTCTATTCCACCTATTTATCCTTTCCTCTCACTATACTCTGGTACCCACTGTTATTTTTACTGTCTCCATAGTTTTGCTTCTTCCAGAATGCCATACAGTTGATATCATGCAGTATATTGCCTTCTCAGATTGTCTTCTTTCACTTAGTAAAATGTTCTTCCATGCTTTTTCATTGTTCGACAACTCGTTTCTTCTTAGCACTGAATAATACACCATTGTCTGGATGGGCCACAGTTTATTTACCCATTCGCTTACTGAAGGATAACTTGGTTGCTTCCGAGTTTCAGAAATTATAAATAGAGCTACTATAAACATCCATCTGCAGGGTTTTTTGTGGACATAAGTTTTCTACTCATTTGGGTAAATACCAAAGAGTGTGATTACTGGATCATATGATAGGAATATATTTATTTTTGTTAAAAACTGCTAAATGGCCTTCCAAAGTAGTTGTGCCATTTTGAATTCTCACCAGCATGAATGTTATATTTTCCCTGTTAATCCACATCCATGCCAACATTTGATGTTGTCAATGTTTTGGATTTTATCATTCTAATGTACATATAGTTGAAACAATCTCATTGTTGCTTTAATTTGCAATTCTTTAATGAGGTATGATGTTGAACATCTTTTCATATGCTTGTTTGAAAAATTTGGAATGTGTCACAAACTTACATGTCCTACTTGCACAGAGAACATGCTAATCTTCTCTGCATCATTTCAATTTTAGTATATATGTTCCCAAAGTGAGCATGGTCCATTTGATTCCAAAGGTAAAGGATGTAGCAGGTTAAAACAAACATAATAATGAAATGAATTGGGAGTCTGCCAGTCATGGAAGAGTCATGTCTATTTCTGTAAAATATAAATAAGATCAGGGCTATGAATGCAGAGAAGGAGCAAGAGGCATCTGGGAATATTGAAGAGAAAAAAATAGTAGTAAAGATGTGTACTTTCAGACAGAACCACAAGGCACCACATGTTCAGTGTATGCATACAAAAACAGAGCAGATTTTGAGAAGGA
The DNA here is from genome assembly GCA_002007465.1 of Ailurus styani. NCBI lineage: Eukaryota > Metazoa > Chordata > Mammalia > Carnivora > Ailuridae > Ailurus > Ailurus styani. The sequence continues at coordinate 6,068,842 of LNAC01000032.1, read as the reverse complement.
AATAAAGAAAATATGGGGCAGAGAAGTTACTGGAACTTAGTTTTAGAAACACTTACCAAGTTTTCTCCCAATATCTTATTCTTTCACATTTTCCTCCAGCCTCAGGCCCTGTTTACACAGAGTTACAAAAGTTCAATTCTCAAGCATGGGAAAACGGTGCAACTCCACACTTATAAAAGACATCAAATTGCTTGGAGAAATATTTTAAGTTCATAACTGAATACCTATATTTTAAGATGTCTGAGATTCCATACAGTGTACTAGACTCTGTTTTGGTGCTAGAAATTTTTAAAATGGAATAAAACAGTTTCCTGTTACAACAGAATTTATATCCTCGTGCTAGAGACAAAAAATAAGCAAACAAAAGCATAGTATATAAAAGATAGAGCAAAAAAGCAGAGAGAGTTAGGGAGAGGCAGAGAGAGGGAGGAAGATTCTTAAGCAGACTCCATGCTCAGCATGGAGGCTAACATAAGGCACGATCTCACAACCTTGAGATCACCACCTGAGCTGAAACCAAGAGTCAGTCGCTTAACTGACAGTGCCACCCAGGTGCCCCTAGAACATTCTAGATGAGGAAATAATATATAATATATAATATATGATATATAATATATGCAAAGGCCCCAGTGCAGAACTTCTTTGGTATGTTTAGAGAATAGCCAGGAGGTTGCTATGACGAGCTAAAAGTAAAGCTGGCTTGTACTTTGAGATTAAATGGGCAAGAAGAAGAGTAATGGAAGTTGAGGTGAGAAAGTAACAGAGGAAATCATAGAGGCTCTATAGGATTGTATGAAACATGTTTTTCTTATGGGTGAGATATGAAAACGCAGTCAACCAACTTGTCCTAATTAGCATTTACAGCACACTCCATACAAAAGAGCAGAATGTATTTCTATGCACGTGCACATAAACCATTACCACGATCAACCATATTGGACAACAAAGAAGTATCATTAATTTTAAAGTGTTTGAATGAATATGGAGACGTAAGATGTGAGATTATGTGAAATGTCACTAAAATGATACTAAGGGAAAATTTATAGCACAAAAAGCTTGTAGTAGAAATGATTTAGGGCTCAAAGCAGTTATTTCAGCTCTTTATCAGAACAAAATTTGTGAAGATTTCTTAGTTTCATTAATATTGTTTAGATTTTAGTTTTTAAAAGTATATGTTAACTCCTTCAATAGATTATTATGGTACTTTATATTTATATTGTTGTCTATAAAGGTATTATGAATTTGTTTCAGAAACTGGAGGAAACATTATAAAGAAGAAGGGGGAAAAAATCACCCACAATCCCAGCAAACTGAAGTAAACATTCAACATTTTGTCATATGATGATAATTTCTAGAAAAAAAGGTTGAAAATATACATATTTTATTGTTTACAAAATTGTGATCTCACAGGGGAGAATTGAAGGTATTCACCAGAAATGACCAATTAAAGGCACACCTGGGTGGCTCAGTTGGTTGAGTGTCCAACTCTCAGTTTCAGCTCTGGTCATGATCTCAGGGTTGTGGGATCATGTTGGGCTCCATGCTCAGTGGGAAGTCTGCTTGGGATTCTCTCTCTGCACATCCCCCATGCTCTCTATCTAAAACAAACAAACAAACAAACAAAAAACAAAAGAAAAGAACAACAACAACAAAACCAAATGACCAATTAAAGGGAATACTGGTAAAGGGAAAAGATTGAATTGGTTAAATATGCCTGAATGTATAATTTTGTCACTATGGCCTTCCATCACGAGTTGTGATTTTAGAAATTTTAGAAATTAGATAAGCAAGGAAGAAAGAGTTACAGAAAAAGATAAATGTACACACACACACACACACACACACACACACACACATATATATATATATAGAGAGAGAGAGAGAGAGAGAGACTGATGGGTGTAGTAAGTTGAATGCTGGTCCCCAAAAAGATATGCCCAAGTCTTAAACCTTAGAACCTGTGAATTTGACCTTATGTGGAAAAAGGGTCCTCAGACAGAAAACTAAATTAAAGACCTCAAAGTGAGATCATCATAGATTATCAGGGTTGGCCCTCAATCCAGTGACAAGTGTCTTTCTAAGAGATGCACAGAAGAGACACATGAGGAGAAGACAAATATGTGAATATCTGTGAATATTGACAGTGACTGGGGTAATGTAGCCACAAACCAAGGAATGCCTGAAGCCACCAGAAGCAAGAAGCACATGAAAGGATTTTCCTCTAGAGCCTTTGGAGGGACCAAAGGGACCCTTCTGACACCTTGATTTCACACTTTTAGTTTCTGAAAGTGTGGGAGAATAAATTTCTGTTGTTTTAAGCCACAATTTGTGGTCATTTGTAATGGCAGCCTCCAGAAACTAATACAGAGGGATTTATCACTATTTTTTTATGCACTGGGGCAGATACTTTACATATATCATATCACAATATATGCTATTGTGGGCCTTCTTCTCTCGGCTCAAACCAATTCAATTGTACCTTGCAGCATTATAAGTACATCAGTGAGTATTCAGTGTATTTCTATGAACCCTTTTGCTTTGAGATCAAAGAAGAGAAAGTTCAATGCCTGGATGTCTGGTGTAGGGAAAGAATAGAGAGGAAAGCCATGGAAACAAGACCCTGGCATCTAGCTGGCCCTGCCAAAGGACCTCAGTGGAGAAAGAGGCTGCAATCAGAAGCCTCAGGGTTGTGTTAGGTAAGAGTTGAAGTAGTCTTTAAGGGTTTTTAGTGATACAGTATGTCATGCAGTATGGAGATTTCCATTCTTATCATTTACTGAAGTTCTGATGACATTGTGAAGTCTGGTACATCAGTTATAGTGCCTGGTTGAGACATAACAGATCATTGGTAGGAATCATGAATCCCAGTGGGAAATGGTGGAAAATTACTCTAGAAATGGTGATTAATAAGCTCAAAAAGCTCATTTTTTGAGTTTATTTTTGATTCTTCTTGCAGAATCAAAAGTGTTCACAGACACACCTGAATGCTTCTGGGATCTCAGAAATACTTGTGAGTTTATAAAGGATAGTAGTCAGAGGGCAATGAATAAGAGCAAAATCTGACTGACTGTTGTGACAGTATCCAAACCCTAAAAAGCTTGGAGAACTTAGTTACAACTTTCTTATGTAAGTCTTACGACATCTCTTCTGGAAGAGATGTGAATGTGGCAAATGAGTCTCTGAATACTAATTGCAAGTTATTGAGAATATAATTAGTTGTGGGCTTAATCATCAATTATTGGGCTGTTTATTTAAATAGCATAATATAAAGCATTTGAAATTCCATTATGATATTGCATATTATTAAGACAATTTTTATTATATAAAAAACAACATAGTAGCAACACTAGTTGGAGAAATAATTATACCAGATGTAGATACTTGATATCCCTACATACAAACAGAAAGTTTGTGGAAAACTTATAGATGAAATTTAAAACAATAAACTTTGAATCTTCTAGATCTCTGAAGATTACATGTTCTCCCTGAAATTACATGATCTCCCTGAGTATCTCATTTTTTATTAGGCAGTGGAAGAATATGTTTAAATCTTTGATTTTTAAAGACACATAAAGGGTGCTTGGGTGGCTCAGTCGTTAAGCATCTGCCTTTGGCTCAGATCATGATCCCGGGGTCCTGGGATCGAGACCCACGCTGGGCTCCCTGCTTCTCCCTCTTCCACTCCCCCTATTTGTGTTCCCTCTCTCGCTGTGTTTCTGTCAAATAAAGAAATAAAATCTTTAAAAAAAATAAAGACACATCACATTTTCAAAAAATACCAAAATATATTTCTTCCCTTCTCTGATTCATTGCTCCTGGAATGTTATTTTCATCAGGAGTTAGTCCCCATGACAATATAAAGATATCCAGAGAACTGAGGACTTAAAGAAAAACGCAGTTTCAAGTGGTCATTTTTTGAGTTTATTTTTAGTCTTTAAAATATGAAGCCTTACGATATTTGCTTTTACAACACTGACCGTTATTAATAAGAGAGTGGTTGCAATGACTAATGAAGGGGACAATGATTAGAAACATAGGTGCAATAAAATTCAATTGATTGGCATTCACAAAGACCTTAGAAGAAAGCTACAAGGGCGCCTGGGTGGCTCAGTGGGTTAAAGCCTCTGCTTTCGACTCAGGTCATGGTCTCAGCGTCCTGGGATCGAGGCCCGCATCGGGCTCTCTGCTCAGCGGGGAGCCTGCTTCCTCCTCTCCCTGTCTCTCTGTCTGCCTCTCTGCCTACTTGTAATCTCTCTCTCTGTGTCAAATAAATAAATAAAATCTTTAAAAAAAAAAGAAGAAAGCTACAAGACTTGGAAGAATTAGTTACATGTCTTCTAGTGTATTTAATCTTTAATGAAAAAAAGTTCTTATTTGACACTTTTTTGTTTGGGGAAATACTGTGTTAGATTATTTCCACTACAAGTACAGGAATTTCTCCTTTGAAGTAACAACAGTTTCCAAAACATTTGGGAGTATTTCCTACACTTTTAACCACACATATATATAAATTCTTCTTTCGATGGATTAACACCAACAAACTATTCAAATGTACACTATTTTGAGACGTGATGGAATCTTAGTAAATGTACAGTTAGAGGCTTATATTTGGAATTACTTCCTCCAGGTGGCTATAAGGCTGGCCCTAGGATGTCAGATACTAATTTCCAAGTGAGATTTTTTTCTTGAAAATATTAATAGATTTAATTTTCAGTTGTTTCTAAGCAGCAATGAATTCACCAAATTCACTTTAAAATTTGTCCTGCTACTAATTGATAAAAGTACTGGTATTTATAATATTGGAGGAATTGGATTCACATTAAGGATGAATTTCAAGTTTTACATAATCAACTCCCTCAGTTTGATTTCTCTGGAAATAAGATGCCAATATACATATTGCCAAATATGATGCCAATATACCTATGTACGTGTGTGTGTGTGTGTGTGTGTGTGTGTGTATTGCGGGAATTGTTTATTAACAGTAAAAGAAGTAAGAGGAGGTGTGGGTGAGATGATTCTGACCCCAGTGAGATGAGAGAGGAAGGTTGATTGAGTTAGAATTTCAAACAGCGTAGAGTTGAAGAAAGTCTTAGCTGTCTCTAGAAAACACCAAACCAAAGGTTATTCATTGTAAGAATCTCCTAACAAGCAGAAATGCCCCTGTACTTCAGGCATGATCAATAGCCACATAAACATGAACAAAAATCTATATAAAATATAGATAATCAAGAAAAAACAAGGCACAGTGCTAGACAAAGATATCAATGGAACAGAAGACAGTGTAAAGAAATAGACACATATACCTTCATCTGATTTAAGACTGTGGGATTTAATAAATGATGCTGAGTAAATTGGATAGTCACATGGAAAAAATAATTTCTAATAAATTGTACATATAAATCTGGTAAGTAAAATCATTAATGCCTTTAGAGAAAAAATGGGTGATCATGATGTTGAAGTAGATAAAAATTTCTTAAACATTGTACCCCAAACTCCATTAATAGAGGTAAAACTGCAAAACTGGATGCATTGTTAATAACTTCTGATAATAAAAAGTGAAAAAAAATCCCAAAGAGTAGGAGGTATACACCTGACAAAGGAATTTTATTCAGAATGTTTAAAGAGTTCCACACACTGAGATGTAAATTTCCCCTGTTGTTAAAATTCTTCACCAGACACTTCACACAAAATGATATCCAAATGATAAATAAGCATATAAAGGCACGCTCTACATTGTTAGTTATTGTAGAAATATAAGTTAAAACACAAACTACCAGAATAGCTACCACAAGAAAGACAGTATTAAGTGTTAGTTAAATATGAAGCAACTGAAACTGAAATTTGTCTTTTGGTTATGGAATTATAAAGAAAATCACCAGAATTATTATATAATGATACAATTAATACAAAGCAGATGGAAGAGCCAGTGAAAGTTTATTGTTTATATAGATAAAATTAGTGAAAAGTTATTTAATTAGCTATATTGGTACTATCACAATGAGACATATTGTGGTGAGATGACCAGACAATGTTAAGGAAGAGAATCAGCACTATTTGAATTAAATTTCTTTGTAAGCCAACATTTTGCTATATATTAAGCATTGTACCAATGCAAAATATTTTTTCATATCTATTACTATCTTTACAAATATTTCTCTAAAGCAACAAGAATGTATTCCACAGATATACGTTTCTGTAAGTGACAAGAATGCATTCAGAAGCAGCAAAATTTTCTGTATGGCAGTTTTCAAATTTAATTATTTCTCTCTGTTATGTCTGGGGTCTTCCAAGCTAGTTCGCACCTTATACTATCCAAATTTCTGATTATGTTTGCAGGATAATATGCAAATTTGATTTCACCGAGAAAGTGAAGCTAGCCCAACTCACCTGGCGGCATTTCAGCATCAGCCTGTAATGATGATCAAGATAACTGGGCTGTGGTTCCATGAGTCCAAACAGCGTATCCTCACAGGATCAAAGTCTGGGAGCCTATTATTACTGCCATTATTTATGATAAGGAAAAGAAATTATAATTAGCATTTGAAAAGCACTCGGCCTTTTGCAAAATGTTTTCAAATGCAACATGTACCACAATGAACTGTGGCGTGAGGCATTATTATTATATAAATTAAATATTGGTGGAAACATTTGGATATGAAATTCAGACTTAATTCTGAATTTTATGTATCAATCCAATTTATTGAACTGGAGTTAACTAAAATATTTTGTTCCATTTTAATAAGATGGAGTCACACTAATATTTACAAAATTTGGCATTTTATAAACAGAAAATACTTATTTGCAAGTCAAGGAGTATATACCTATATTTTATTAACTTTCTTTTCTATAAGTGAACAAAGATCCCTTTTTCCAACTCCTAAAATAAGAGCAAAGGTCTTTGCTAGAGTCTGGGATAGAATTTTAATTGCTTATTACTAAGCTGTGTTGATCCAAATAATCTCAAAACTTTCTTGTTGACAACATATAGATTTTTTAAATTAAAGGATATTTCTTTTGGATAAATGGTGGGTCAAATATGTAAAATAAAGTAATTTAGATGGATGAATCATAAGCCTGAAAACTGGAATAGTGAAATTCTAACATAACATCTATAGCAAAACTGAAATGAAAAGCTAGTACAACAAAAGACTAATTAGAAAGGATTCCAGAATCTACAAAGCCAATATATTAAAATGAAATACAGAATAAAGCTGCTCAATGACTAGAATCTCTCTACTGCTTACTCAAGACATCATCTTTTTAGATGGTTTTTGAATCAGAAAGAATGAATGGGACTTGCTCTTTGGATTTAGCATTTGGATTGTGATGGAACCTAAATGTATTCTAGCTTCCCTCTATGTTATTAGTGGTACTGAAATTCTTCTTTGCCATTACAAGATCATGTTTGCCAGAATAACTTTGCTTTTCACTCATATCCTTCAAAAGCCCCATCAATTATCATTAGCTTCTATCAATACACAGATTTAACGATGTCATGGTGCAAATATTAAAAAATTGGCCTTTATAAGCTTATACTCTTTCTATTTTCCTAGTAATATTTTAAGAAAGAATTTGAGGAAACATGGTAATTTTGGATAAATGCATTGTTCCATGTAGTATTATAATACATTTTAAAATCATATAATCATATCTGTTTATGTTTATTTGTTTTGGTATATTTTAACATTAAAAGTGATGTTTTTTCACCCTACCTCCACATTCCAGATATGCCCAAAACTGGGCGTGTGGTCCTTATTAGCAGTCTATATATCACCAATATTATTTTAAAATTACATAATTGTATTTTTTTAAAGTTTCAGTCCTGCTTTTTTAATTTAATTTTATTTTTCAATGTTCCAAGATTCAATGTGCAAACCATGTTTCAAACTTTCTCTTTTTTTCCCTAAGTTAGTGTTGTTTGACCAATGTAATAAAATGTTGGAAATAAAATAATAAACAATGAATTGTGTCTCTTTTCATTAGTTTTAAGACAATGTCTCAAAGTTCATCTGCACATCATGGCTATTTCTGATAGCTAATTTCTATTAAGATTTTTTTTTTTGTCATTAGTTTCTTGAGAAAAGAAACTGTCTTTGGTATTATCCATAGTCAACATGGTAATATTTTAAAACATGATTAACTTGAGTTCTATTAAAGCTTTGTTAAGGTATAGATTATTGATGCATAATTTATATACAATAAAATCCATCTATTCTAAATGCACAGTTAAAGGAGTTTTGGTAAGTGTATCTAAGCATTTAATTATGTCTAAAATCCAGTTTTGGAACACTTCCTTCACCTCCAAATGATCTTTGTGCCCCTTTTCAGTCTTTCTCTGACCCTGCCCCACTTCAGGCAATGACTGATCTACTTTTGACACTATAATCTTGTCTATCCTAGAATTTCATATAAATAAATCATATAGTAGGTAGTCTTCTGTGGTTGATTTCTTTTACTTAGCATGAAAGTTTTGAGATTCATTCCTGTTGTTGCATGCATAAGATGTTAGTTCATTTTATTGTTGAGTAGTATCCTATTGTATGGATAGGCCACATTTTCTTTATCCATTTACAAATTAATGGCCATCTGGGTTACTGTCTGTTGGCTAACCCGAATAAGACTTCTATGAAGACTTGAATACAAGCTTTTGTGTGGACATATGTCTTTGTTCTTTTGGAAAGATGCATATTAGACCCTCTCTTCTCTGCCAGACTCTGAAACAATTGAGTAGTAGACAGAACTAGCAATAAAAATCAAAATGTCCTCTTCGTTACAGAAAAAAATTGAATAATGTGGCCTCGGGCTGTTAAAAAACAAACATTGCAGTATTACACTCCAGAATTATGCAGACTTGTCCATTCTGCCACAGGTAGCATTGGATTACTGAGGTTGTCCTAATTGGCAAAGTCTGTTTATATTGTGGAGGAGCAGGGCACAAAGGAGCACTGAGATAATAGGACGTTTGTTCAAATGGAAACCAAGACATAGAACTCAGTTCCTCAATGTTTCAGAGCAATTTGTTTTTTTAACCCATTGTGTTAGAGCAGTAAGTGTGAGGTGTTGGGGATTAAGCACCAGGTGTTGTGATGAGCAGCAGGGTTGTATGTAAGTGTTGAATCACTAAATTGCACAGCTGAAACTAATATTACACTATATGTTAACTAACTGTAATTTAAATAAAAACTTAGAAAAAAATACTACCCTACAATCCAGTAATTGCACTACAGGGTATCTACTCAAAGAATACAAAGATATTAATTGAAAGGGATACATGCAACCCGATGTTTATAGCAGCACTATCTATTGTAGCCAAGTTATGGAAACACTGATGAATGGATAAAAAAGTGATATATATATGTATATGTATATATATATATATGTATATATATATATGGGTCTATATATCCCATATATATATGGAATATTACTCATCCATCAAAAGAATGAAATCTTGCCATTTGCAATAATGTGGATGGAGCTAGAGTGTATTATGCTAAGTAAAATAAGTCAGAGAAAGACAAATACCATTTCACTCATTTGTGGAATTTAAGAAACAAAACAGATGAACATAGGAGGAGGGAAGGAAAAATAAAATAAGATAGAAACAGGAGGGAAGTAAATCATAAGAGACTCTTAAATATAGAGAACAAACAAGTTTGCTGGAAGGAAGGTTGGTGGGAATGCACTAAATGGGTGATGGGCATTAAAGAGGGCACTTGTACTGAGCACTGGGTGGTAGATGTAAGTGATGAATCGCTGAATTCTACCCCTGAAACTAATACTACACTATGTGTTAACTAACTTGAATTTAAATAAAATCTTAAGAAAAAAATGTGTAGTTGTCAAATTAAACTGTATATAACATAAAATATTTTAAAAATACCATCACATGTAAACTATGTTAAAAAAATCTAGAATGCCACAACTTGCATTTAGAATGAGAAAAGTTATAAGTGGGTGATATTAAAAGATTATACATGGTATCTGAATTACAAGTCACTGGGAAATTTTAGCCAGATTCATATAATCTAGAATCAAAAATTGGGGATTCATGGACAAAATTCAGACTTTTTCTTGATATTTTACCCGATGTGATTTGAAAATAGTGGGTTTGAAATTCTTTATATGGGGCGTATTCTCCAGCTCATCACTAATACTTTAACTCCCTATTTCCTCCTTCTAGCTTGCCTCACACAATAACAAATCACCTGGCTTTTGAGAACATGTTTTGACACCATTCCCTCACCTAATCTATTTTGTGATAATGTCCAGAAATATTGAAAAGTCTAAATGTATGTTTAAATTTTTGGAAATCAATGTCAAATTAAAAATAAAAGCAAGGGCGCCTGGGTGGCTCAGTGGGTTAAAGCCTCTGCTTTCGGCTCAGGTCATGATCTCAGGGTCCTGGGATCGAGGCCCGCATCGGGCTCCCTGCTCAGCAGGGAGCCTGGTTCCCCTCTCTCTCTCTGCCTGCCTCTCTGCCTCCTTGTGATCTCTCTCCCTCTGTGAAATGAATAAATAAAATCTTAAAAAAATAAAATAAAAGCAATTAAAATTTTTTGAGTGACATCAGCAAAACTAATGTAGTGGGGAACTCTAAAATCCCATCCCTCCATAAAAAGTAGTGAAGACTATGGTGACAGATGGTTACCACACTTCTCATAGTGAGTGTTGGGTAAGGTATAGAATTGTCAAATCGCTATATTGTACACCTGAAACTTATATAACATTGTATTCCATTGGAGACATATGCAAAATAATCTCCAAAGATCAAAAAAGCCCTAAGATGGAAGAGAAAGGCCAACAGGTTTAGGTTTATAAAAAATTATTTATTAAGGGGACTTATGGACATAAGTGTATCTTGTGAAGGCACAAAACAAGTAGATCTCTGGAACCCCACTTTCTGTAGAACCTGTTCTGTAGCCCTAGGGGCTGAGAGGTACTTGTTGGGGGACGATCTGGGAGGAAAATGTTGAGAATCTAGAGCAGATTTAGGATGTTATCCCTCAATGGTGTGGTTGTTACACAAAAAGAAAGAATGTTGGGGGCAGCTGTGCTCAAGAAGTTTAACTAATTTTTTTAAAGGGAGTATACAGTCTGGCAAAATCTGTGCGAATCAACCTATCAGTCATAAAAATGAGGTAGTGATATATGCTACAATATGATGGTCCTTCGGAGAATCTCCAGATAGGTCATAAGAAAAATCACATTTCTTTCAGAATATGATCTGTTCTGCTCGCTATGGTACTAGAAACCTATATTGGGAATGTGAGTTGTTGTCTTCAAGATCAGTGCAGAGCTGGGACATAGGGTGTTGGGTCAGGTCAAATTAATGCACCACAAATCTCCCTTACTGACATTCAGGTCTTTTTCTCTTGATTGGTATTCACCTTGGTAATGTAAACTTCAATTAACTTTCACAAAAAACCCTACATACTGTGAAATTACATTTATGTTAAATGTCCAAAATAGGCAGTTCTACAGAGACAGAAAGCAGATTCGAGAGGTTGCTAGGGGGAGGAGGGGGAGGAATGACTGCTTACTGGTTCAGGGTTTCTGTTAGGAGTGATGAAAATATTCTGGAATTCGATAGTGGTGATGGTTGCGTAACATTGTGAATGTACTAAAGGCCACTGAATTGTATGCTTTAAAGGGTTTAAAAGAACAATTCTATGTTATGTGAGTTTCATCTCAGTAAAAGAATGTGCTTTTTCTAATCTTGCCAAATATAACTGTTATACTCTTTTCTCTAGCAATTATGTATCATTTGTTCTCCTGCTTACCTTAAATTACATTTTAATGTAGACTACCCTTTATGCATTTATTTCAGTAACTAAGCAAAACCTTATAAAATACCTATTATTTCACAGGTACTGTTCTTTTCATTGGGCCTACAGCAGTGACATAACAGATTAAGTCCCCTCTTTCTGGAGCTTGAGTCCTAATAGGAGAAGAGAGTAAAAAAAAGTCATTAAAAATTAAATAAAGTGTTCAAGTGATATTTTATTTTTCCCTCTTCATACAAATGAATTTTTCTTATTCTCTCTTTCTTTTGAACATACACAAATGCACACACACAAACATGCATGTGAACACAGATGCACACACACACAAGCATACATACCTGTATGTACTCACAGAGCTTGATGTAAGTATCATGTATTCTAATTGATGGACCTCAGAAAAATAATGATATCTAAGAACACAATCTCTGCCACTCTATGCCATGGATAATTTCCTCGAAAGTGACTTATTTTTCCTTGAGATTCTTTGGAAAAGAATTGCTTCTTTGAAAAACAAACTTTTTTTAATGGATGAGAAAAAGAAGAGGGGCATATGAATTGTGAAAGTGACTGGGTAGACCATTTTCTGTGGTTTGTCCCAAATTTGAAAGTATAAATCACAATTTGTACAGTCATAAGCAAGAATATTTTTCTATAAAATTTTAATATTACAATTCTATCAAATTACACCTCATTCTTGAAGGGATAAACTTTAAGCTCTTTGTGGAAATAAGAATCCAAATTTCTACACTAACAAAATCAATAAATATTGAATTCCTCAGCAATGCAAAGTGTTATAATGCCAAGTTCAATAATTTATATTGTTCTTTACTTTTTGGGTCTTTTGAAATGAATTAATACTTTGGAGGCCAGAGCAAAATTCCATAACAAGACATGTCAGAAATCTTGAGAAATGATTGCAAAAATCATACAATTGGGAAGACTTAAAAGAAAAAGTTAGTCCAATTATGGTGATAACTATGTCTCATGTAGCTGACAGGTGAGGTATTAAACCCCAACCAGGAGAGGGCTGTTGGCGGCAGTAAGGAAAGATGGTGATGTAGGGAGCCAAGAAACCTTGTTTCCTTTTCCACCTTGCTCTCCAATAACACACAGTACCCACAAGCTGAGAACTGTCTGCCATTTCCAGTCGGGAGTGACCTAGATGAGTTGAGAAGAATTACCATGATGCTGATGCCCCCATCCAGCCTCTCTACCAGAGGAAAACAACTCTTAAGTACCAAACTCACTTTTCTTAAGGGTTAGGGCCAAGGGTACTCAATCATTTATCTCTTTCTAACTACAGATAAATGGACTCAAACCAGAGAAAATGCAAAAATAAGACTTAAGAGCCCTCTTAACTCCAACTTTATTTCTTTTTTCCCCATCTTTCTTTGATCTCTATTCCCATGCTCATCCTATTTATGTTTTTAAGTTATTTTTAGAATATAATGGTAATGTCCATAAATCCCATCATTCCTGGTAAAACAAAAGTTACAATATGATGCCTATTTTCTTTTGACCCCTCCCACAAAAAAATGAGGAAATGGCACCATATGAATAAATATAGAAATATTGCCAGAATATTTTTTAATGCCCAAATTACTAATTTTACAAATCTGGTAGAAGCATCACTAGAAAATAGGATGGGTAGACTGATACTTCATCTTCATGCAAGTCTCAGCGGATTATCTCTGTCCACCAGCACGTTCTTCCTAATTAACAGCAATGGTATTTAGCTGCAGTTCAGAGTCGAGGAAATCAATTTTTTTCTAACAAGAAGTGCCCTGAATGATTTAAAAATACAGTCAACTCTTTCAACATTTTCTCTTTCACTTGGCTGAGAAAGCAGCTGAAGGACCACTTGGCTGTTCCTCGAAGCACCAAATAAGTCACTATGTTCTGTGGAGAACAGAAGTAAATATCCTGATTCAAACATCTAAACATTTTCTCATCCAGTAAAAGTAGCTGAGGATTGATTGTTGTATTAGTTTCCAAGGGCAATCTTAACAAATTACCACAAACCAGGTGATACAAAACAACTGTTTATTCTAGCACAGGTCTGGGGACTAGAGTTTGAAATCAAGGAGCCATCAGGGTGATCCTCCCTTTGTAGGGTCGCAGGAAGAATCCTCCCTTTCTTCTTCCCAGCGTCTGGTCACATCTGGCAAATCTTGGTGTTCCTTAGCTTGTAGATGTACCACTTTACTCTGCCTCCATCTTTCCAAGGTCTTCTTCCTGTGTGACTCTGTGTATTCATCTTCTCTTCTTGTAGGGACACCAGTCATTGGAGTTAGTGTCCACACTAATTCAGTATGACCTGACATTAACTTATATAAATACATTGGCAAAGACCCTATTTTCAAATCAGGACACATTCTGAGGTTCTGGGTGGAAGTAAATTTTGGAGGGACTGTATTCAGCCAACTAGAATTCTTAAGATAAATCCAAGAAAAGGTAAGTCTGGTTGCCAAGGGACTAAGAATAATAAGCAAACTTCTTGTCTTCCACATGGGAAAAAGTGCCCACATTTTGAGAGTAATTTTAGCTTAAAGGGAAAATAAGCTTCTCCATAAAAGCTATGGTAAGTGTTTACTTGGGCCTGAAAACATAATAGAATAACTATTCTGTTAGCATTTTACAAAGGTTTTATATTAAAATATATTAAATTAACTTTCTAATGTAGTAAAAAATGCTTGAGTATCTACCTATACCTTTTTACCTCTGGAAGGCATAATTTGGATGCACATTATCTGCATTCAGATTTCCTTTTAATCCTTCTATTTGTCAAACTAATCATTTTAGTTGGGCATAGCCCAACTAAATGGGCATAACCCCATTGCTAATAATTTTATGGTCATTCCAGTCTGTACAACAGAATTCAAAGGAAAGCACACAGTAAATAGAAACCCTCACTCTTTCTAGAACATAAAAATATTCCATTTGACATCATCAAAAGTGAGAAAGCAAATCCTGGTTCCCAAATGCTCTAGCTATTTTGTCAAAGTGATCTGGGCTATTTATTCCAGATAATGTAAAGGAAATCTGATTCTTGAAATGATATAAATCTAAAACTTTCTTTCTGTAGTCTATCAGTGAGAAAAGATTTTTGACATCTACTGGCACGTGTGAATTTTACTCACATTTCTGGAAGGTAATAGCCATTTCAACTGTGACAACAAAATATTAGCTTGTTTTATTTTTCTAAAATCAATTAAAGTCAGGTTCTTAGTTCTTATCATTTGGTATATGTTGAAAAATTCAATGTTTCTCTCCTTATTTCTCTCCCCACTCAAAATGTGTGTGTTGGACCTGGGATCTTCACAGAGACCAGAAGATACTTGGCATTTCTTTTTTCTTGTTGGCACCAGCAGTACGTGTTAACATGCTCCTGTTCATTGTCCGATCAAGCACAGTTCTTGGGAAGAATTTGGTGGTTCCTCTCTGCTCTATACTAATCCCAGTGTCTTAAACTGAGCTTCCCCATGGACATCTGGACACCATTCCTGTCTGAAGTCCTGTCTCCTCCATTGAGGGAAGGGTCATCAAGTCTGGAAACTTCTATTATTGTAATAGTGCATTCCCTTCCTCATTTGTAATGATCCCCTCTTCAGGTCCCCAAGAACTTCCCTTTCTGTACCCTCTCCTTCAACTCTTGTCTTCATTTTTCCTTCTTGAGCCACTCCATGTTATTTTCTACATAACATGAATGACACTTGCTCAAGGGAGAGGTTCTGGTAAGAAATATCCAGACCAGTAAGTTACCTCTTAATTTTTAATTAACCTTTTTATTTTCAAATAATTGTAGACTTGCATGCACTCACAAGAAATAGTACAGAGACATCCCATATATCCTTTTCCCAGTTTCTCCCAATGACAAGATCTTGCAGAACCACAGTTCTGTATCACAATTATGGTATTAACATTGATGTAGTGGGCATACAGAACATTATTATCACCACAAGTATCTCTTATGTTGCCCCTAATAGACATATTTGCCTCTCTCTTCCACCCCCATCTCCTTGTTAATCCCTGGCAACCGGTAGCCTGATCCCCATGTCTGTAACTTATTACTGCAAGAATGTTATAAAAATGCAATAATATCATATGTAATCTTTCGTGATTGACTTTTTTCTGCTGAGCGTAACTCCTTGGAATTTCATCCAGGTCCTTGCATATATCAACATCCAGGGTTTGGTGTTTTGTTTGCTTGGTGTATTTTGTTTTTTGTTTTTGTTTGCTTGTTTTGCTTTGTTTTGTTGGTTGCTGTTATTATTGCTAATTACTATTCTGTGGTATTGAAGATCCACAATCTTTTTTACCATTTACCAACTGAAGGATGTCTGAGTTGTTTCCATGTTTTAGCTATTATGAATAAAGCATCTATAGACATTTGTGTGCAGGTTTTTGTATGCATATAAGTGTTCAGTCCTTTGTGATAAAATCCTAGGAGTGCAGTCGCTGGATCATATGGTAATTGCATGTTTGGTTTTTAAGAAACTGCCAAACTGACTTCCAGAATGGCTGTACCATTTTACATTCCCACCAGCAATGTATGTGTGAGCCACGTGCTCCACACCCTTGCCAATATGGGATATTGTAACACTATTTTATTTTAGACATTTTAGTAGGTACACAGTGATTTCACATTGCAGTTTTAATTTTCACCTCTATAATGACTAGTGATGTTGAATGTCTTTTCTCGTGCATGTTTTTCATTTGTCTATCTTTTTTGAAGAAATAGCCATTAGTGTATTTTGCCTATTTTCTAATCAGATTGTTAGTTTATTTACGGTTGATGGCCAAGGAGAATTATTCTCAAGCCTAAACTCCAATGAAATTTGTCCTGCTAGGTTTCAGACCTGCCTGGGATGCAGGACCCCTTCCTACCTTCTAATCTCTCCCTTTTAGAATGGGAATATCTATCCTATGCTTATCCCATTATTGTATTTTGGAAGTAGGTGATTTTTCTGGTTTCACAGGTTTGCAGCTAGAGAAGAACTTTGGCTCAGGAGGAATCACTCATGAGTATTCCTCATGTCTGATTTAGATGATAGTAGATGAGATTTGGACTAAAGATTGGTGCTGGAATGTGTTAAAATGTTTGGGATCTTAGGATAGAATGAATATACTTTGCATATGAGAATGACATGTATTTGGGGGGTCCAGAGGCTTAGAGTCTTATAGGTTGAATTATGTCCCTTCTTAAATTCATATGTTGAGGTCCTAACCCCCAGTACCTCAGAATGGGACCTTATTTAGAGATAGGGCCTTTCCAGAGGTAATCAGTTAAAACGAGGTCATTAGGGAGAGCCCTAATCTAATATAACTGTTGTCCTTACGAGAAGGGAAAATTTGAACACAGAGACCTGCACAGAGGGAAGCTGATGTGATGCCATAGGAAGAAGATGGCCGTCTATGTGCCAAGGAGAGAGCCTGGAACAGCTCCTTCCCTCATAGCCACTGGAAGAAAAACTCTGCCAACACCTTGATTTCAGACTTCTGGCCTCCAGTGAGAAAATGAATTTCGTTGTTTAGGCCACTCCTTTTGCTGGGCACCTACTAGAAAACTAATATAGTAAAGTCATCTGTTGCTGGAGGGTTTTTAAGGAAATATTTTTAACCTAAAAACTCAATTTCAGGGGCGCCTGGGTGGCTCAGTCATTAAGCATCTGCCTTTGGCTCAGGTCATGATCCCAGGGTCCTGGAATCGAGCCCCGCATCGGGCTCCTTGCTCTGCGGGAAACCTGCTTCTCCCTCTCTCACTCCCCCTGCTTGTGTTCCCTCTCTCATGTGGGGCTCAATCCCAGGACCCTGAGATCATGAGCCAAAGGCAGAGGCTTAACCCACTGAGCCACCCAGACGCCCCTAATTTTCTACTTTTTTAGTGGACTTTGATAGTTTGTACCTTTGAGGACTTTTTCATTTTCATCCAAGCTGTCAAATTTATTGCCATAATCCTTTTTTATATTACTACTTAGCTATTATTTTAATATCTCTCGAGTATGTAGAATGCCTGATATTGGTAATTTATTTTTTTATCCTTTTTTTTCCAGATCATTCTTGCCAGAGGTTAATAATTTTATTGTTTTTTTCTCAAAGAACCAGTTCTTGGTGTTATTAATTTTCTCAGTTTCCTTTCTGTTTTCTATTTCATCAATTTTTCATCTGAGCCTTATTATTTCCTTTCTTATGCTTACTCGTGCCTTCATTTGCTCTTCTTCTCCTCAAATTACTCAAGGTAGATGATGAGTTAATTGTATTTTTTGTATTTTTTTGGTTCTAGTGTAGGTATTTCGTGCTATATACTTTCCCGGAAGTAATGGTTTAACATCCCGCAGCTTTTGATATGTGATGTTTTCACTTTCCTTCAGGTCCCCATGTGTTCTGATGTTCACTTTTTGTCTTTCTAGAACCAAGGATTATTTAGCAATTTACTTTTGTTTTTGTTTTGGGGGCGGGGTTATTTGTTCTTTTCACTTTCCAAATAATTGAGGATGCTCCAAATATCTTTTTATTATTGATTTCTAACTTATTCCATGGTGATCAGGGAACACACTTTGTTTGACAGAAATCTTTTTCTTTTGATGAGGTTTGTTTTGTGCACCACGATATTGTCGGTCTTAGAGTGTGTTCTATGTGCCCTTGAAAAGAATATAATCTGCTGCTGTTGACTTTGTGTTTTATACACTTTACTTATGGAAATTATCTAATAGTTTTGTTCAAGTATTTTATATTTTACTGATTTTATACCTCATTACTACTATTATATGGCATAGAAATGCAGGTTAATAGTATTTCTGTTTGTTTTGTTTTTAAGTTATAATACCTAAAGATTTTTCTCCACTGGTAAGAATATCTTCTGGTGTGCACTGTTTCCATGCAAAAGCATGCTGTCATTCTTGTTGTGTTCTTTTCTATGAACTGTTTCATTTTCTCCTGGATGATTTTAAGATGATCTCTTTATCATTTGTTTTAAGCACTTTGATTATGATTTGCTTGATGTGTTTTTCTTTATGTTTGTCTTTGGTCTGGAGTTTATTAAGCTGCTTGGATCTGTAGGTATACAGTATTTATCAAATTTGGGTAATTTTCAGCCATTATTTATTCAAATATATTTTCTATTATTTCTCCCCCTTGACAACTCCAGTTACACATTTATGAGGTCACTTGAATTTGCCCCACAGCTCACTGATGCTGTGATCATATTTTTCCCTCTCCTTTCATTTTGGACAGTTCTGTTACCCTCCCTTCTAGTTTGCTAATCTTTTCCTCTGCAGCACTATGTCTGCCTTTAATCATTTTCCCCTTACATTGTTGTGTGTTTTATATTCCCCATATCTCTCCTGAGCATGCTGAATCTTTCTACTGGCTCTTAAGTATATGGAGTATAGTTATTATAACTTTTGAAATATCATTGTTTATAACTCTGTCATCAGTGCCATTTCCGGGTCTTTTCCTATTGATTGATTTTCCTTGTAATGGATTTATTTTCTTACTTCTTTGAATGTTTGGTTACATCTGATTGGATAATAGACTTTGCGGCTGGTTACATTTTGCGTTTTCATAAATATTCTTAGAGTTTTGTTTTGGAATGCAATTACATTATAGAAAAGACACTTACAATTCTTGACTTTGAGAAATTTGTAAAAATAAGTCCCTTGGTCTTTTTCTATATTTGCAACAAAGGTCCTCTCATAAGGGGATAAAAGGGTTGCTGTTCCAGGTGCTATTCCAGGTGGGAAGGGACAGGGAACCTGACATTTGGAGATCATACTTTGTGTTCAACACTAAGCACATATTCTAATGCTTAAAAATAAACCTGTGGATGGATCGTTCCCATGACCTACGCTGCAGGTTGTCCTCTGAGGAATCCATGAGAACTGAGCGAATTTTCAGGTATGGAATTCAGGCTCCCTCCTGTGGTCTTTTGACAGTACTTCACTGCAAAGGAGCCTCTTGAGATGCCATCTTCTAGAGATTCCTCCTACTTCCTGTCCGGTTGAACTGAGGCAAAGGGCAGAGCTAAAGAGAACACGTGCTTTCAGAAAAACAAGCCAAATATTGTCTAAATATTAAAACAATACATTTGAATCTAACTCCTAGGTTTTCTGGACGTGATAGGTATCAGTATTACTTTTGTGGTGATGGTAACATGGGTGTATACATATATTCCAACTCACCAAATGTATACACTAATTATGTGCAGTTTTGGCATACCAGTTATGCCTCAATAAAGCTGAAAAACAATCCTAAATTTTCTGATAAGTGATAAAATTTAAAAGTCATGGACTTGTGTAATTTTCATTGCTAATGCCAAAAAATATACAAATTGACTTTACGTGAAATATCAATGAAATTAATGACAACAGTCTACTTCCTTCTTAGCTGGAACTGACTGAATTATCATTCACATTAAAACTGAATCTTCGTTCTAAGTCTTAAGTTCCTGATATCAATATTTAAAACAAAGTGTTACTTTTCGATTCTCCAGACATTCAGTGACATTTGCTTATTTCATTTCATTTTTCATAGGACATGGAAAGTACATCTGAAACAAATAAGAAAACAAACAAAAAATTTACTTAAGAAAAGAAAAAAACTTAAGGGGCTCCTGGGTGGTTTAGTAGGTTAAGTGCTAACTCTTGATTTCAGCTCAAGTCATGATCTCAGGGTTGTGAGATCGAGCCTTGCATCGTGATTCATGCAGGGTGTGGAGCCTGCTTAAGATTCTCTCTTTCCCTCTTCCTCTGCTTCCACCCCCCACCACGCCATCACTCTCTTTCTCTCAAAAATAAAATAAAGTAAAATAATTTAAAACCATACTTGAAGTTGATTGTTTATCTCTGTGTAGGAAAAGCCTGATCATATCTCCAGATTTGACTTCATCAGCAGCTCATTAAAATTATTTTCTGGCTTTGAAGAAACATTCAGGAGTCAATAAGACTCATATGAGGATATGGTCCACATATGAGATGGTCCAGAAGGTAGACTTTCTGCCTTTTCCAAATTTCTTTTCCACTCTGGAATCCCCAGGATCTTCTGTGATCATGTTCTATAGGAACCTAAAAGTCCCAGATCTTTCTGGGTGACTCATAGGCTAGTCTGGATCTCAAGCAGTGAAGTTCCTTGTAATCCACATTCCCCAACCTATAGGTATGTGGTTTAATGAACTCCACTGGCTCTCATGTCATCGTCTCACTCTCTGCCCTGCAAGCTAGGAAACATGGCCAGACTGAGTTGTATCCTCAGTGTGATTCTTGCAGGAAAGTCTGAGATCTCAGTCTGGTTGCAAACATGCTCTTGACTGCAAGATGAATCAGCCCTGTGGTCACTGCTTATGTTCCTGGCTAAGAGTATTTACAGAACTGTCCCTCCCTTTTTGTCACCAGAAGCAAACGACTGCTTTGCATGGATTTTGAACCACTAACTAAAAGGCAGCATGTTTGTGTTCAGGACAACTCCTGCCCCCTAAAACTGTAGTTGTGTACAGAAGATATTGATGGATGGAATTGTCATTTGTTTTATCTCTAGTTAAGATGATCATACACAACAATCTATATATTGTTTTCATGTGTCATTAATACTTCTTAAGGAGTAAAGTCTTATTAATTTTTATGACTCAAGGTCTCAAAAGTATGCTACATATTTGATAAATTAATGAATTGATTTAGTGAACATGAGAGTATAAAGATAGGGCTTTACATTTAAATATTAATAAACTTAGTAGTGTCTGCTTAACACTTCAGAGATCACCAAGGGCTCTGTAGACTTTCTCTTCCCTTCCCTCCCTTCCCTTCCCTTCCCTTCCCTTTCTCTCCTCTCCTCTCCTTTCTTTTCCTTTCTTTTCTTTTCTATTCTTTTCTTTACAAAGAGAGAGAGAGGGAGAGAGAGTGAACCTTAAGCAGGCTACACGCCCAGAGCAGAACCTGATGCAGGGCTCTATCTCACAACTCCAAGATCATGACCTGAACCAAAATCAAGAGTCTGATGCTTAACCAACTCAGCCACGTAGGCTCTTCTCTAATGTAGATTTCTTGAGTTGGTATTTGCAGAAAACCTGAGAGGTAGTTATTATCAACTCTAAAATCAAGAAACCTAGTCCTACCACTTACTTGCACAGTAGTTTCAAATACGCCACAGCCTAGATTCTCATGTTTCTTAACTGTTTAAATAGTTAGAAATATGTCCTTGGCCCAATTTCAGCTGTAAATTGAAAATAATTGTAGTATCTGTATCATAGGATGAAATTCAGAATTACTTTACAATTACAGTGACAACCACATGGAAAACAATTATAAATATTGCCTAATGAGAAATGGTCAAATGAAACACAAATGCAAATTATTAAAAATATTATTAATCATCTCTAGAAATGAATTCTAACATGAAAATGCATGTTAAGAAGGATCAGATATTACATTATTTTCATATTAACCCTTATTGTTAAATTTTTATGTAAGAATACCAATTTCCTAGCAATAAGTATAAACTTTAAAAAAAAAGTTTCAGGAGGAAGAAATGGACCATAGCAGGACCAAAGCCTGACCTGTAGGACCTTCACAGGACATCCCAAGGAAAGACACATGGTTGTATAAACTCCAGTGAAGGACTGTATATATCCCATTCTTACATATACAAGGAAACCTCAAAGTGTAGGGCTCATAGTAATAACCTGAGGCATTACTTTTTGATTGAATTTAACTGAATATCAAAGGCAAGGAGTGCCTTTCTCTTTCAGAGAAAACAGCAGAATTCAAGAATAGGAATAAAGCTACCTAAAAAAACATGCCTTATAATCTCACACGGATTTGACGAAGACCATCTTTGGATCACTGAATGTTATGGGCATCAAACGAAACTTTGAAAGACAAAGAAAAAATTAAGTAAGATCACAGGCAAAACTCAAGTTGTTTACTGACCACATAACTGCGTGTGTACTGTGGATGAAACATCTGTTTTCTACCTGCAAGGTAGTGTATGGTCACTTTTCTTTGATTTCTAGTCAAACCCTGCCCTCTCGTGGCAATACCACTCTTTAGCATCGCAAATAATTATGAAATTGATTATAACTGATCCCACCTTCCACCCTTCTCCCCAAACCCTACCATAACCCCACAAAATGTATTTTAATTCTTCCTGAGGAGGAAAAATCCATGTAGATTTTGCAGATACCTGTGAATATGCATGTGAGTATGCAAAATTGTGTACTTGTTTATCAGCATAAGATACTTTATTCCACTTCAGTAATATCTGGGGAAAATATTGATAATGAAGACTGACACATACCGGAAAGTATAATTAAGGATTTCTACTAATTTTCAAGTACTTTGATACCATACATAATTTTTTATTTAAACAATTTTAATTTGGCTCATCTTAGGAGATTTATGTAGTTTAGTTATTCTTCCTCCCAATACAGACTTGACGAGACAGATTTATATTTATTACTTTTCTTATTTTATTTTAAGATTTTATTTATTTATTAGAGAGAGCAAGATTGAGAATGTGAACAGGGGGAGAGCAGAGGAAGAGGGAAAAGTAGACTCCCCGCTAAGCGCAGAGCCAGAGTGGGGCTTCATCCCATGACACTGAGATCATGACCTCAGCCAAAATCAAGAACCAGACACTTAACTGACTGAACTACCCAGGCACCCCTGTAGTCTTCTTATTTTAATCATCATTTAAAAATCTCTTTAGCATGAGGAGGAAAAAGAATTGAAAATTTTTCTTTTCTCTTCACAAGGATGTGAGACCTTTATGTAGCTCTGGAAGAAAGAGCTTGAGTTGATCAAGTTTCCTGAAACTTGATCCTGAACTTTTCCCAAGTTTCAACCAGCTCTTGAGAAAGCTCCCAACTAGCAGATAGCCCCAGGGAAATGGTTTTTCTAGCTCTGTCATTCAATAACCTCCAGGCACAAACAAGAGTATCTTTGTTAACAACATACTGTCTAGTCAGTCTTATTTCAAATTAATATTTTTCTTGTTGTTAGAGAATTGACACAGGGGAGGTACTCCAAATGTCTGAAAGTTAAATTACAACAAAAGATGAAAAGAGGGGGAAAGAGAAGGAGAAAATGCTGACAAGCAGGGGAGGACACAATACTTCAGAGAAAAATAACTTCCATCCCAAAAACTCAAATAAATTTGGTATTATCATGTTTTTAAAAATGTACTTATAAGTAAAGAGGTCCATTAAGGTAAAATATATTAAAACCAAACCAAACAAAACACAAAGAAACCAAGTTTGGGTAGATAGGAAGTTTGTGGTGATGGTGGTGATATTTTCTCAAATGGTTTCCTAGTATTTTCCAGGAGTAGGAATACATTGAAATGAGGGGCACCTGGGTGGCTCAGTCAGTTGGCAAGCGAAAAATAATTAAAAATTTTAAAAAACTGGTATGACTTCTTCAATGAGTGAGGATTTCAAAAATCCAAAGACAGACTCCTAATAGCGTTTCAGATTGGATTAGTTCATTGGGAAGATTTAAAAATTCAGAACTCTAGAATTATAATCAAGTGGGGATGTACACACAAAAATGAGTGACGATTAATAAAAAAAGATACAGGGGCGCCTGGGTGGCTCAGTGGGTTAAAACCTCTGCCTTCGGCTCAGGTCATGATCTCAGGGTCCTGGGATTGAGCCCTGCATTGCACTGGGCTCCATGCTCAGCAGGGAGCCTGCTTCCTCCTCTCTCTCTGCCCGCCTCTCTGCCTACTTGTGATCTCTCTCTCTCTGTCAAATAAATAAATAAAATCTTTAAAAAAATTAAAAAAATTTAAAAAAAGATACAAAGCAAATCTAATAGGAAGGAGATGAGCAATAAATCCCAGGCAAGTCCCAGGATGAGAGAAACAAGCTTGCTATGATGCCACAAGAAGAGAGTCTTGACTCAGGAGCGTTACAAAACCAAAATGGTGGTGGGTATTGAGGAGGGCAAGTACTGCATGGAGCACTGGGTGTGGTGCATAAACAATGAGTCCTGGATCACTGAAAAAATAAAGTAAAAAACAAAAACAACAACAACAAAAAACCCCAAGGTAGATTATTAACTGGAGTATAGAGGAACAAGAGGAAGAATATTTGAAGGGGATACCAGATATTTTGAGGTTGAGGTGCCTAGCATATAGTTAAGTATCCAGTTTGCAGCTTCATTTATAGGCAGTATTTGGGGAGAAGGAATACAATGTAGATAAAAACTTGCAAGAAAGTTGGTGAGTTGTGCAGCTGGCTCGGTGGATGGGGGACAACCATGAGCTTTCTGAATTTTATTCTCAATTTGTTTATAGCTTCTTTACCAAACCCTCGTCCTGTATCTCTACATAACACCATCTAATCTAGTCTTTCTGATGTACTTTCTAAACATCTATCAAATTTATGTTTGATATCAATTTGATATAATTTGATATCAAATTATAAAATTATCTATCAAACATCTATCTAAACGTCTATCAAACCTTTACGACTGGCTCTACTATGACAGTCCTGGTTTAGATTTTTTTTTAAAGATTTTATTTATTTATTTGAGTGAGAGACAGAGAGAGCATGAGGGGGCTGGGGCAGAGGGAGAAGAACAAGCAGCCTCTCCACTAAGAAGGGGGCAGGCTTGACCCCAGGACCCTGAGGCCATGACCTGAGCTAAAGTCAGATGCTGAACCAACTGAGCCACCCAAGTGACCTGTCCTTGATTAGATTTTTAAAGCATTTATCATTTATAATCACCTGATAACAGTAGTTCATCCTCCTTAAGGCTTCATGCCCCAATTTATTGCTTATAGTATCTACTGATCACATGATCTGTTTAAAGTGCAAATAAAATAACATTCACTGCTTTAAAATCTTCTGTGTCATACACACCGCTCAAAGGTCTAGAGCCCCCTAAAAGACAAGCCTCCTTACACTTCACACTTGCTATCAGAATGCTTGGACTCCTCCTTACTGTTTCATGCTTTCATGCCTTTGCACCTGCTGTGTGTTCTGCCTCAAAAACCTTCCACATTCTCCATGTCACTCTTAAAAGATTTGGCTCAGATGTTATCTTCTCCAAAGACTATCTTAATGCTTCCACTACCTATGAACAAAGTACCATTACTTTTAAAAATACCCTCCACATACTTCTATCATAATGCTCAATTGCCTATCTCCCGTAACAGACCTTAGCTCCTTATTCCATGCGGCCATATCCTATAATGTACTAGAACGCTAGTACCAGTAAATGTTTGCTGAACTGATTTCCTGTAGACAGAAATATTTTTGAGACAGGCCAGGCAGCAAAGAAGTAGAGAATTTGATAAAGGAGACTGAGTATAAGTCAGAAATGTGTGAAACTGTCACCCAAACCACCACAAAGTGAGAGTAACAGTAACTGTCCTACATGTATCATGAAGGTTAGAATTAGAAAACGCATGCATTTTCTGAGGGCATACAATGCATTCTAAGAAAAAGTCATTATTGTCACACTTGCAAATTGAATAGCATTAACATTAACTCTCCTGAGAATGGAAGTTAGTCTGACTTCCCACCTTGATTCTGAAGCCATCTTCAATGGGGATTTCATATCGCCAGAGGGCTAAGGGCTCAGACCTGTCATCTAGAGCGCTGGAGTTCTGTCCTGGAGGAATCTGAGCCAGTCCCCAGCCCCTCTGGCACTGCCCAGAGCACTAACTTCATCGACTTCAGTCCTAGTGGAGCAAAGCGACTTAAACTGGGTTAAGGTTTAGCACATCAAAATGCATATATATTGCATTTTGTATGTTTATATATCCACAAGGGCATACTTATTTAATAATACCCACATCAACAATTTTTAGTATTCTG
The DNA here is from genome assembly GCA_002007465.1 of Ailurus styani. Lineage (NCBI taxonomy): Eukaryota > Metazoa > Chordata > Mammalia > Carnivora > Ailuridae > Ailurus > Ailurus styani. The sequence continues at coordinate 6,042,241 of LNAC01000032.1, read as the reverse complement.
TAGGGCACCACTGTGGCCATAATCCTGTAGCTAATCACTGTACTGTCTATGGAACAAGGGGGAAAAAAGCATTTTCAAATTCAAAAGGCAAATCGCAAGTTAAGTCCATAATATTTTATTAGGTTAAAACTCTAGTTTATATTAGAAAATTCATACTTTAATCCAGATTTTCGGTGATTTTTCTCAAAACAGCTTTATATTTTTGTTAGTTTGGCGAAAGATAGCAAAGGTGATTTCACTAAAAGTTTCAATAAACTTCAAAATTGTAATGTTCATAACATGATATTCTACAAAAGTTAGTAATTATCCTGCAAAGCCATATTGAAATTACGATATTGTATCTTGAGAAGATATCAACACTGTTTTTGAAAATTCACTACATTGAAATATAAATAAAAATAAATATTAATAAATATATAAATAAAATATAGACAAAGTATGTACATGAATGTAATTATATATGATGTTAATCCATCTGTCTTATCTCTACTCTAAGTAAAAAGATCCCAATGTTGAAAAATATTTCTTGTTGTGCATTATATATATATAGTATCTATATATAGTATATGCATTATATATATATAGTATATATATATACTTTTTTATCGTAGGAAGATATAGAAGCTGTTGAAATGTTCATCATTGGGAATGGTCAATATGACTATTTCATATAATGAACTACTAATAGTCATTCAAAGTGATGAATCAGATCTACTCTTCCTGTGATGAAAAATGTTTGTAACTCTTACTATTGTGTGTTGTTACCCCACCCAGATTCCCCTGACCTGTGGTACAACCATTTTCAGGACGGTCTCTTGAAAACATGAAGAAAATGGTAATTGCGAGACAATCTAGAATTCCTGGATGTAGCAGATAAGAGAGGCTGTACTTATATTTATCCTTATATATTTATCTTCAGATAAACACGTATCTCTGAATCTCTGGGTAGGATAAAGATGGCTTATCCATCCAGCCCCTCTTATTTATTTATTTGTTGGTAGCCATTCTAGCTCGGACTCCTTAGAGGTTCAAGCATTTATAGCATCTGATGAGGACGGGGAGGCCCAAGCCATCTGGTTGTCTATTCTCATGAGTGCATTTCCTGGAGAGCTAGAGCTTGCTGGGACACACCTGCATTGTGTACCTGGAATCTATAAAAACGAAAAACAGAACAAACCCATGAGCACATGGCCTTTGTCTTCTACCCAGTTCCAGTGACTAGCCTTGAGACCTGCAGAGAAAAATTCTATGTCAGTTTTCACAGTTGGAGATGAAAGTGGCAAGGAGAGAAGCCCAGACTTCAAGTGACAAATTTTGTTTCAGGGTGTAGGTGACAGTAGGGTACAAAGTCAAGGAAGAGAGAATTCTCCTCATTTCCATGCAATGATGGATGCCATTTCATTTGGCACCTTGCACACCTGCAGCTTTGGGGACCACTTGGAAACAATATCTGGGCAAACAATTTATACTCTCACTCAGGATGTTGGTACCAGGTGGCTGAAGCAGAACATGAGATGAGTGGTGGAAAAATCTTGTGACACGCTGAATTTCCTGAAGGGATCTGAGAAAAACTTAAAGGTCTGACGGAACACAAAAGAATGAGCCAGAGGGACTGATATATTGTAGTCAGTGTGACTCCACCTCCACCATAGATAGAAGGCTTAGGGAATGTCAGTTAATGTTTATCATTCTTCCTTTATCTTATTGAGAAATATCTTAGATCTTTTTTAAAGCCTCAGGACCTAGCACCGTTTCAACCATGTGATATATGTGCTACAATTGTTCATTGAATTAGATTGTGAGTTTTGGCCCATTGAAGATCAAGATTACATTGGAACTCCAAAAATAAAAGGGCTTTTTTTTTTCCCTCCATGGTTATTCATCATCTTTTTTTATCCTTTCTGTTAACTTTTATTCTCTTCTTCCTTCTTTCTGTTCTTTTTCTCTGGCTGTAAACTATTTACCTTATAGACTTTCTAGCTATTGTCTACATTACTTTCTCTTTAATACTGAATGAAGACATGTCCCTGAGCATATTAGGAGGTTTCTCATAAAATGAAAGACCCAGAGAATCAGAGTAGCGGTTGAGGTCATAACTTCAACTGAAACAACAAACTTTTCGTTTACATAATCTTTGCCAATTCTGGGTCCCCTGTGCCTGACAGGTTGGCCAGTAGATGAAGAACAATTGAAGACTTTATTTCAGGACTGCGGGATTTTTTTCATAGGTGTCTCTCAAACAGAAAGTTGTTCCAAAGTTTGATCAAAGGAAGTTTCAGTGCTGTTGTGAAATAGTAGATCTTAGACTCCAAATTAAAAATAAAACTACTGTTGACTAAAATATTCAGGAGAGAAGGAACTTTTCAAGAGTCAAAATCTTGGGCGCCTGGGTGGCTCAGTGGGTTAAAGCCTCTGCTTTTGGCTCAGGTCGTGATCTCAGGGTCCTGGGATCAAGGCCCACATCGGACTCCCTGCTTGGCGGGGAGCCTGCTTCTCCCTCTCTCTCTGCCTGTCTCTCTGCCTCCTTATGATCTATCTCCCTCTGTGAAATAAATAAATAAAATCTTAAAAAAAAAAGAGTCAAAATCTTGAATTGCTAATGCCCAATTCCTTAATGGTTAAAATTTTTAGGTTTTCTTTTTATACAGATGTAACCAAAAGATCTTGTTGAGAATTGTCTTGGTATCAGCAAGGAAAGAGGGGCCCATGGCGTACAGGTAGGTGGAAGGAGACTTCAGGATACTTCGTGGGGAGAGGGGGACCCTCTTGGGAGATGCGAGCTGGCCACCTTCAGAAGGCTGTTTGCAAAGGGTAACAGTAATAGATATTTGAAAAAGATCAAAGATCAAAGCTATTGATGTGCTTTACCCTTCACTTCCTCAACTTACGAAATGTGGTTCTGTTTTATTATGGAAAGATGGATTCATTTGTCAGTACTCAAATAAGTTTTACTTAAAGTTGTACTTACATAAAGCTTTTTAACTTGCAGAGTCTCCTATGGTCCTTAATATCTTTGCTCACTTAGAAAGGTCTAGAATATACAGGGTTTCTGGATTTTATGATTACATTGAATGCTTTTATGAAGAATATCAACAAACATATCCTAAGATTAACTGGTTTTGCAGAACATGGTTAAGGAAATGTACATTGAAGCGGATTTTAATTATGATACTTTATTTTCCTTGAATGTATGCTAATGGAAATAATTTTCCAGACTTTTATAAATCATTGATATGTAAAATCTGTGTTGAGGGTAGATATCAATGAGAGTTGGCAAAGAAATTATTATTATAGAAATCTGTTATCATAGAGTGAACACATAATACTGTGGTAACAAATACCCCCCAAATATGACTCAGTTAGCATAGTAAGCATTTATTTGTTTCTCCCCATAACATGTGCATCAGGTCAAGAGGACTCTGGTCATCATAGCCAGTTAGGGGCCCAGGCTGAGGAAGCTGCTATCAACTGACATGTAGTTGCTAACTCTTTCAGAAGGAAATGAGGTAGCTCTTGAAGGTTTCAACTTGCTAATAAACATTCAGATCGGAAGTACCAGCATCCTTTCCTTTTCTCAATTTGTAGATTAGATTTAGATTTAGAACTTCACTCAACTGCTAGGAGCCAGGAATTGCAATCATTTTATTGTGTCCAGGGAATAAGCAAGAATATTTGTTCTGTCAGAACTAATGATCATTGCAGACAGTGGTAGTTAATTCTAATGAAACGGAAATGTAAAGGCACTAAAGGAGGGAAAGCAATCTTGAAATAGAACAAATTTGGAGAATTCGTACTCTCAATATTCAATGTTTGCCATAATAATATGATAATCAAACCAGTATAGTATTGGCCTAAGGATAGAAATATAGTGGCTAGAAATAGACCCAAATCTAAATGACATTTGATTTTTAATAAAGATATCCTAGAGATTCAATGGGTTTTGAAAGTCTTTCCAACAAATGCTGCTAAAGTAACTGTACAAGTGAAGAGGAGAAATATTAACCTCATAAACTATCTCATACTATACATGAAATCAAATCAAGATGTGTCCTATGCTTACACATAAGAGTAGAAACTGTAATGCTTCTAAAAGAAAAAAGAAAATAGGATAATATCTTCGTGACCATGGGGGTAAGCAAGGAAATTTACAATTAATCCATAAAAGACATAACCACAAAAAAGGACATAGTAGAATTTAGAACTAAGTTCAGAATAAAAACCAAAAACTTCTCATCAAAGACACTGCTAAAAAACTTGAAAAGCAGAAATATTTCCAATAACTATTTCTGACAAATGCCTTGTATCTAGAATGTGCATAAAACTTCCACGAATCAATCTTACAAAGATAAACAAGTCCATTAAGAAGGGGGAAAAGCTTAAGCAGACACTTTAATGAAAATGATGAGTGGCTAAAAAAATGTGAAAGATGATGAACATTATTAATCACCAGGGAAATGCAAATTAATGCCACGATGACATGTATTTTCATACCTACAAAAATGACTAAAATGAAAAAGAGTGACAAGACCAAATACAGGTGTCCTTTGCTTTTTGGAAGTTTGCATTACGCCACTTTGCTTTTAGGAAAGGCCTACCTTAGTACCTTGTTTTCCCGAAGCAAAAGAAATCCGAAGAGGATCATTGCTCCCATGAGAAAGGTGAAAAGCAGAAACAGGGCTCAGAGTTTGTTTTGGAGCAAGCCGCTTAAAAGGCTGCGCGTCTGGACAGGGACTGGCCCCGTCAAGCCTCTTCTCCGGGAACCACTTTCAGCATCTCAGCTCCCGAGCCGCCTCAGCTTTGAACTTGTTTGTGAGTGTCTGGGCTTTATCTTGATTCATTCTGTGCATCTTTTAGCATCCTAAGGTATCAGAAAAACCAAAAAGAGGTCATTTTCTGGGTCAGGGAATGCTAAAAAAAAGTTTTCCATATAAGTTGATGGTAATTACTTCTTTATGCCATTATACTATTTTGGCTTATGAAAGCGAGGGAAATCTGTGTCTGCAAGGATCTGGAGCACCTAGAACTCTTAAACGTTCATGACAGGAGCGTGAAGTAGCATCAGCTATTTGGAAAACTGTTTTGTGGCTTCTTGCAAAGTTAGACATGTATCTAATGATACAAGAATTCTACTGCCTGGTATTTATTCAAGAAATAATGAAAGCATCTATTCACAAAATGACTATACAAAAACATTGGCAGCAGTTTGCTCATAATCCCCAATCTAGGAATAACCCAAATGACTATAAACAGTGAGTGGATAGTGTATAAAACATACTCATGAGTAGAACGCTGTTGAGCAATAAAATGAATGAAGTATCAGCATACACAATATTATAGATGAGCTTCAAATTATTATGCTGAGCAAAAAGATACCTAGATATAAAAAAGCATATACTTCATGTTTCCATTTATATGACATTCTGGAATAAATAAACAATCTATGATGAAACAATATTTTTTGGAGTGCTGCTTCAGAGGGTATAGATGGTTTGAAAGGAGATAGGGAGGAAATTTCTGTGATAATGGAAATATTTTATGTTTTTATTAGGGTGTTTATACATATCTATATCTATATCTCAAAATTCATAGAATTATATACTTAAGAACATTGTATTTCATTATATGTAAATTTTACTTCAATGAACACATACAGGCACACATGCACACTGTGATACCATCACATTCACCTGAAGAGCTAACGTGAAAAAAGTTTAGACAGAATGAAATGGTGGTGAGGATGTGGCATAACTGGAACTCACTGATGTCTGAGGTGCTGTTTGCTGCAACAATTTTGGATAACTTTCTCACACTGCTTATTGAACCTGAATATTTGCATACTTAATGATCAAAGTTATATTTCTAGGTATAATGAAACTTAAAAACATCCACATTAATACAAAGGTATGTATAAGATTGTTCCTGGTGGCATTATTCATGGTAGCAAAAAACTGGGAAAATCTAAATTTCTAAATCTAAAATCTAAATGGAATGGAGGGATGCCTGGGTGGTTCGGTTGGTTGAGCAGATGCCTTTGGCTCAGGTCATGATCCCAGGGTCCTGGGATCCAGTCCCGCATTAGGCTCCTTGCTCAGTGGGGAGCCTGCTTCTCTCTCTGCCTCTGCTTGCCACTCTGCCAGCTTGTTCTCTCTCTCTCTGACAAATAAATAGACAAAAACTTTAAAAAAAATGGAATGGATAAATACATTGTAGTTATATGTAGTTATATGGTGCAATTTATCCTGTATGAGAGTGAATAAGCCATGACTCTGTATAAATAAATGGATGCACTTTACAACATAATGTTGAATGAATGAAGCCAAATTTAAAAAATTCATACTATTCAATTACATTTTTATTAAATTCAAAAACAGGCAAAATCAATTCATAATGGTAAAAGTCAAAATAGTAGCTACTTTGGGTGATGTAACGATTAGCCTAAGATATGTAAAAGGTTATATTTGTAGGATATGTCTGTATCTTGATTTGTGTGCTAGTTTTGCATTAATTTTCTGAAAATGTATTGAGTTATATTCTTACTTGTTATGCACTTTTATGAATGTACACTACTCTTAAAAATTTTACATTGAAACTCTCCATAAATTGTAGCATTTTCAAAATTAAGTGTCCTTTTCTACCCATGCCTTGCTGTTTGTAGAACCTAGTCCCAAAGTTCCTGGAGTTGGATCCAGAAATGTGCGGTTATTAACACACAGGTATGAAGAAAATAAAACTATTGCTTTTATGATTGAAATGGTGGACTCATTTGAAACTTTGGTAGCCATTTCTTCCACAAGGGTATTGAAATACTGGATATGTTATTTTGAAAGTATAAAACAAAACATTACAGCAAGGCTCAAATATAAAATAAAAACATCTCTGTGAACCAGAAACTATATAGAAACAGAAATATGTGTGAGATCTAACGGTACAGGCCGGCAGATGTCTGTGTTCAGAAGCAAATAATGAGCTGCCACTGTTTAGCTATTGTGAGTTAAAGTGAATTAATTTTCTTCATGTGAATTTGGAAAATAAGGCCATGTTTAATGTTTTAATCCAAAGGCTAGGGTGCAGTTCTCTCAATACATAAGAAGAATCTGTGAGAATAGATTTGACCATCAGTAAGAGTTCTACCTTTATCAAAAACTGATCCTAGAGAGATACCAGGAGACCAGGAAATGAGTCAATCTGTGACTGGTTCTATAATTGGGTCTGCCATATGCCCATGGGATGGTAACACCCAGGTATGATTAATAGAGCTGATTCTGATTCGGGAAGCTAGCAACTGAAAAGAGGTAATTGCAGAACATTTGGTCAGTTAAAGCTGATCACTAAGAGAGGAAAAAAAATATTTTGCTCAAAATGAGCAATACAAATTTCCATGAAAACACAATCCCACTTCTTAAAACAGTCAATCAAATCAACAATCTGAATAATTATTTATAACATGATTTTTTGTGTGTGGGTTTAGGTATATATATTTTTTAACATCTTAATTTTATTTTATTTTTTTTCAGTGAGCCAAGATTCATTGTTTATGCACCACGCCCAATGCTCCATTCAATACATGCTCTCCTTTATACCCACCACCAGGCTCCTCCATCGCCCCTCCCACCTCCCCTCCATAACCCTCAGTTTGCTTCTCAGAGCCCACAGTCTAGTTTTTCATCTCCCCCTCTGATTTACCCCAATTCACTTTTCTTTTCCTTCTCCTAATGTCCTCCATGTTATTCCTTATGTTCCACAAGTGAAACCATATGATAATTGACTTTCTCTGCTTGACTTATTTCACTCAGCACGATCTCCTCCAGTCCCATCCATGTTGATACAAAAGTTGGGTATTCATCCTTTCTGATGTTTATAACATGATTTTTTAATGCATCTAGAACAAAGTATCTTGAACATATTAAGCGTTTTGAGAATGCTTAGAAAGATAAATGAAAGTAAAATTTCCTTTAAAAAAAGGATTATGAAACAAAATCCGACACGAATGAGGAAAGGTTAGGTGTCTATTAAGTTGATCAATTAGAAATCTTGGATATAAAACCAAATCTTGGATACATTAAATGGGGAGTGCAGTAAGTGAATACACTCTATAATAAATGCAGTTAGATGGCAGATTAATGAACCAAGAATATACAATGGAGCAATTCCCACAGAATACAGAACAGAGGAAGAAAAAAAAGAATAACTTTTTTTTAAGATTTTATTTATTTATTTATTTGACAGATTGAGAGAGAGAGAGAGCAGATCACAAGTAGGCAGAGAGAGAGAGGAGGAAGCAGGCTCCCCACTGAGCAGGGAGCCCGATGCGGGCCTCGATCCCAGGACCCTGAGATCATGACCTGAACTGAAGGCAGAGGCTTTAACCCACTGAGCCACCCAGGCGCCCGAAAAAAAAAAGAATAATTAAGAGACATGGATAGATTGAGAGATTTCAAAATCCATTCAAAACATTGCCAAAAGAAGAGGATGTACAAATAATACTTGAGATAATTTTCTAGGTTTGAAGATAGTCATGACTTTTTAGGTTGAAAATGTGTCTTAGAAGTTGGTTTAATTAATAAAATAGATATGAACTTTCTCTCAGAACAGTGTACTGAAACAGAAAATCATAAAAGATAAGGAAACTATTATGCAATCTATAAAAAATAAGAATGCCTTTCAGTAAAATATATATGACAGATGGAAATCAACTTCTCATTGATAATAATAGAGACCAGCAAAAAATGATACAATATTTTAAAATTCAAAGGCAGGGTAGGAGTGAAACTGTCAAAGGATAATTTTGTGTCCAGCTTCAGTATTTTTAGGCCTGGAAGCAAAATGAAGATATTTTCAAATGTATAAAGACTAATACACTTATAACACAGAGACCTTCACTAAATATTATTAAGGGAAAAATAATGAATATACAGATATGTAATTGGAAACAAAACCAGTATATACAAAACTGATAAAATATTTTGGTAAATGGGATTTGATATTTATTGAATACAACAATATTAACATTTTTTTTAAAGATTTTTAACAATATTAACATTTTTATGTATTCTTTCTAACAAGTTAAAAGGACATACCATATGAGTATTACTTTTATTTGTCATTGTAGTTAAAATTATAAACAAAGCAGTAGTACAAGAAGTGTTGATTTATATGCAGAAATTGGAAAAAGAATGAGACAAAATTCTTTTTTATTAACAGAAAATATTGTTTATATAAAAAATGCAAGAGAAATAGAAACTTCAAATTACTAAAATTTTCTATTGACATACAAAATCAAGAGCACCCTAGATCACCAGTAAAAACAATCTAGTGAATATAATAAAAAAAATAATTGAAGTCACAGCAGAAGTCAACACTGGAAGGTAGTTAGATAAAAAAAGAAATAAAGAAACTAATTTGTAAACAAAAGTAACACAGAAAAAATATTAGATGTATTGGTATATATTAATGACCTCAATGGTTTGCAGCTCTCTGATTCAAATTCTTTGCCAGGTTACTTTGTGTTTCCTTAAAGTGTCTGTTTCCATACTTGCTTGAACCTCAACTTGGCCATGTGACTTGCTTTGTTCAATGTGATAAGATAGAAATAATAACATGTTCAGTTAGCCAGCACATAGTACAACAAAAACTTACCATGTGCTATATGCTGGCTAACTGAACATTAAAAAAAAAAAAAAAGATTGTTCCTATAAAGAAAAAAAATTTAAAAATAATATTAAAAAAAAGAAAAGAAAAGAAATATCAGTATGTTGGTTCCAAACCTAGGCTTCAAAAAGATTTGCATATTTCTGTTTCTTTCTCAAACATCTGCTTTTGTCATTAGAAAACTATGTCTAGGTTAGCTTGCAGATGTTCCAACTAAGTCAAGTCCCCAGCTGTGTAGTATGCATTATATAAATATACATCAATTTGTTTTCTATTCATCCCTTGGTAGACCTTTGGCTATGTTAACTGCCTGCCCCCATTCTGGGCCCTATTTTTGGCTATTAGGAGTAAGCCTTCTATGAGCTTCTGGGTACAAGTTTTTGTGTGGATAGATCTTTCCAAAGTATCTCACTTGGATTTTAATGATCATTTCTCTGATGGCTTAGGTAGTTGAGTACATTTTTGTGTATCTTTTTTTGTGAAGTGTGTGCATACACATTTTGCTCATTTTTACTGGGTTGTTTGGTTTCTTATTAGATAGTTTTAAGCATTCTTTCGGCCTGTGTGAGATATATGGATGCCAAATATATTCTTACAATCTTTCATTTGCATTTAATTTTTTAATGGTCTTTTTCCAAAGAGTAAAAGAATATTAATTTTTATTAAATACAATATACAAATTATTTTGTTTTATGGGTTTTGCTTTTTGGGTACTCTTAAGAAAATTTTCTTAAGAAAATTTTGCTTCTTCAAAAGTCATAGTTTTTTAATATATTTTCTTCTAGAAATTTTACAATTTTCTTGCTACGTTTAAGTCTATGATACATTTCAACTGAATTTTTGTGCATGATGTTAAAAGGTTGAGGTTTATTCTCTTCCAAAGGAACATCCAGTTGTTCTACTATACTTTGTTGGGATGCCTTTGTCAAAAATCTAACCATACGTTATGAGGGTCTGTTTCTGGAAAATCAGTTCTACTTTGCTGATCTACATATCTATCTTTATGACAACATCACACTGTTACTGTAGGTTTATATTAAGTACCTAAATCTGTAAGTTTAAGTACTCTAATTTTATTTCTTTTCAAAATTATTGAATTTAAATATAATATTCCAAATTACTTAGACAACATCTATGGAAAATCTTGCTTTACTTGAGTTTTTCCACATGCACTTGTAAAGTATTTGTATTCTGCTATCGTTGAATGGAATTTTCTGAATAAATTGATTAAGTCATATTGGTTGACGAAGTTAACCAAGTCCTTCATATAATTCCTGATTTTCTATATATTTTTTTCTATCCATATTGGAGAAGGAATGTTGAAATACTAACTGCATTTCTGAGTTTTTCTATTTCCCTTCCAGTGTGTCAGTTTTTCTTCATGCACCTTGAAGCTCCATTGTTGTTTGCATACATGTATAGGATAGTTATATATACTTGAGGATTTGATCTTTTGTCACTGCCAGTTGTCCTTTTTCATCACTGGTAATATTCCTTTTTCTGAAGGATACTTTGTCTTATATTACTATACAGCCATTCTAGCTTTCTTATCATGGTACTTGCACAGTACATATTTTCTATCCTTTTACTTTTTCCTGATCAATATCTTTATCTTTAAAGTGGAAATCTTGTAGAAATCATGTAATTAGGTCTTGTTTTTCATTCAATAGGGCAGTCTCTGCATTTTAACTGATTTAGAGCATTTATATTTCCCATTATAATCAGTATGGTTGTATTTAAGTCTCCCATCTCGGTATCACTACCTATTTTTCATTTTGTTCCTTTCTTTCTTGTTCCTTTCTTTTCTTGTTTTAGACTATTTTTCTATTCCATTTTGTATTCACTAGTTACTTATCAATTATACTCTTTCTTATGTACATTTTAAAATTTTATTCAGTTTTTTAATTTTAATTCCAGTATAGTTAACATACAGTGTTATATTAGTTTCAGGTGTACAATATAGTGATTCAACGACTCCATACATTACTCAGTGCTCATCACGACGGTAAGCGTGCTCTTAACCCCCTTCACCTGTCTCACCCATTCCCCTCACCTACCTCCCCTCTGGTGACCAACAGTTTTTCTCTATAGTTGAGTCTGTTTTCTGATTTGCCTTTCCCCTCCCTATTTCATCTGTTTTGTTTCTTAAATTCCACCAATGAGTAAAATCATATGTTATTTCTCTTTCTCTGACTGGCTTATTTCACTTAGCACTATACTCTAGTTTCATCCATCTTGCAAATGGCAAGAATTCATTCTTTTCTAAAGACCTAATAAAATCCATTGTATGTATGTGTGTGTGTGTCTGTGTGTGTGTATACACACACACACATATATAATGTGGTATGTACATAATATTATATCTTCCCTAGTCATTCATCAGTGGATGGACACGGGCTGATTTCATAATTTTCCTATTGTAAGTAATGCTGCAATAGAGATACATATATCCTTTCAAATTCATGTGTTTTTTTTTTTTATTCTTCGGGTAAATACCTAATAGTGCAATTATTGGATCATAAGGTAGCTCTATTTTTGACTTTTTGAGGGACCTCCATACTGTTTTCCTGGGTGGCTGCACCAGTTTGCATTCCCACCAATGGTACAAGAGGGTTCCCCCTTCTCTGCATCTTCACCAACATCTGTTGTTTCCTGTGTTGTTGATTTTAGTGTGAGGTGGTATCTCATTGTGGTTTTGATTTGTATTTCCTTGATGGTGAGTGATGTTGAGCATCTCTTCATGGGTTTGTTGGCCATATGTATGTCCTCTTTGGAGAAATGTCTGTTCATGTCTTCGGAGTACTCTTTCTTATATTTTAAGTGGTTGTTCTAATATTTACCATATGCACTTTTTACTTATCATAGTGTGCCTTCAGGTAGTAGCATACTGTTTCACTTATGGTAAGAATTTAAAAACAGTATACTTCCACTTTTCCTTCCCATGTTGTGTTCTATTTTTTGTCATTTATTTTTATTTTTATATACATTATAAATCTTGTAATACAATATTATTAACTTACTTTAAGCATCCAATTTTCTCTTAAACACATGAACAATGAGAAAGATTTTCTACTTTTACATTTCCCCAGACAATGACCATTCCTGGCACCCCTCATTCCTTTATGTAGGTCCGACCTTCTATCTTCTATCATTTATCTTCTGCCTGAAGACATTTGTTTATCATTTCCTTTAATGCAGGCCTGCTAGTGTGTCTGACTGATAGTTCAGTCATCTGTAACCCAAATATTGCCTAAGTTTTCTTCTGTTTATTGATTGCATTTTTTTCTTCTTATTATGAACTGAATATTTATGAAGCTCTAAAATTCATGTGTTGAAATCTAATACCCCTGTAGTGGTATTTGCAGATTGGGGCCTTCGGGAAGTAGTTAGGTCATGAGGGTAGAATCCTCATGAATGGGATTAATGCCCTTATAAGAAGAGGCTGGAGAGATGGCTAGTTCTCCTTCTACCATGTGAACCTGGAGGAGGGCTCTCATCATGCGTCCGGCCTGCCTGCAATATTGTGAGCAACAATTTGTTATTCATAAGGCACCCATTCTGTGGTAGTTTGTTATAGCCATCTGAACTAAGACTGCTTCTTGGCACAGCAAGCAATTTTTTACTAAATATTGCATGTTGTGAATGTTATCTCATTAAGTATCTTGATTTTGTTATTTTCTTTAATGGTTATTGGGCTTTCCTTGGCAACCGTAGAATATTTTATTTCCCTATGTGACCTCTGTGACTTGTTCAATTTACAATTTTCTGGTCACTATTTTCCTGACTTCTTGAAATTTCTATGTATGTGTGGCCTACACAGTGAAAATTCAAAGGAATCACAATACATATTTCTGGACAATTTTTCTGCATGCTTGTTTTTAATTCCCAGAATAATGTTCTGGAAATTCCAAACCACTCTGCATCCCTAACTCTTATCTCATTCTCAACTCAACAGATTCAAGCAAGTTCTGTTTGGATTTTCTCTCCCTCTGCTTATATTCAGAGTTTCGTCCAAATAGTTAAGACAACTGTGGGGCTCATATTATTTATTTAATTTTTCTCAAAAGTCACAGACCTGTGCTGGTTACTGTATAATGTCTATAAACACATCTGTAAAGTATTCTAATCTTTTTGAAATTGGTTAAGTCTGTATCCAATTACCCATCGTGGTTGGAAATGGGAGTCTATATATGTTTTTAATGTATCTTTCTCAATTCTCTCTGCTTAAAAATTATCTAGGCTTAGTGAACTGATCCAATACATTTACCTTGGTGTATTCTGTTTGGGACAGGGACAGGGAAGAAATATTAAAAAGGTAATAATACTCAGTGGTCATCTAGCATAGTTCCAGAAACTACGATTTTTATGTGTGCTCAATTTTCTTTGCTTAATAATTATCCAGTTCTTGGGGTGCCTGGGTGACTCAGTCAGGTAAACGTTTGTCTTTGGCTTAGGTCATGGTCTCAGGGTCCTGGGAAGGAGCCCCAGTGTTGGGCTTTCTGCTCAGCAGGGAGTTTGCTTCTCCTGGTCACTCACCTTCTGTGAGCTTGCTCTCTCTTAAATAAATAAATAAATCTTTAAAATAATAATAATGATTATCCAGTTCCTTTAATACTTCCTTTCCCCATGTGAAATGCCATCATAAGAATTATTTATTCTCAGGGGCACCTGGGTGGCTCAGTGGGTTAAGCCTCTGCCTTTGGCTTAGGTCATGATCTCAGGGTCCTGGGATCGAGTCCCACATTGCATCGGGCTCTCTGCTCAGCAGGGAGCCTGCTTCCTCCTCTCTCTCTGCCTGCCTCTCTGCCTACTTGTGATCTCTCTCTGTCAAATAAATAAATAAAATCTTTAAAAAAAGGATAATTTATTCTTAGATAACAAGATAGTCCACTAAATTGTGTTCTTCTTATTTTTTATGGCATTAAGTGATACATCAAATAAAATGATACATCAAATACATCTAATAAAATTGGTTTCTTTGGGACAAATTTATGGATGAGTAAGAATACATGTTGATATCCCATGGAGCAAAGTAAGTCTGCAACTCTCTCTATAATTTAGTTGCATTAACTTACCCAATTTTTTTGTCAGCCCACGGTAAGTAACCAGTTACCACTGGAATGGGTTCTCATTAGTTCCATTTCCATAATAATATTACCTCAAATGATTTCTGTCTTTGGATTTAAATTGGTTGAAATCATAACACTATATTACATTTTTATTCAACTATAAGTCATCCTTATTTATTCCAGGTTACATACCATTTTAGTTGTTTTTACATATGATGCTTAAATTAAACCTCATAAAAAAATTCTGCGTGGTGCATATTAATGACTCAATTGTATAAATGAAGACACAGCTTTTAGAGGTTAAGTGACTTTCTCAAGTTTATACAGTTTGTTAATAATCAAGGCAGAGCGGGCGCCTGGGTGGCTCAGTGGGTTAATGCCTCTGCTTTCGGCTCAGGTCATGATCTCAGGGTCCTGGGATCGAGGCCCGCATCGGGCTCCCTGCTCAGCGGGGAGCCTGCTTCCGCCTCTCTCTCTCTGCCTGCCTCTCTGCCTCCTTGTGATCTCTCTCCCTCTGTGAAATAAATAAATAAAATCTTTAATAAAAAAAAAATAATCAAGGCAGGGCTTACAAATGATTCGAATTCCAAGTCTGACCCTTAATGATAATTTTTAAAAGGGCTTTTATGTTAAACAGATTTAATTTAAAAGTTTCCTCTCTCATTCTTTAGACATATAACCCTGAACCAAATAGATAGTGTATTTGTCACAGTTTTCACTTCTGCAAAAAAGTTGATAACATTATTAGCCTCCAGGGGCTGTTTTAAGAGTTAAGTAACATAACATTAATGAAAGCATCCAACAATGTTTCTGGCGTACTCAAGGTGCTTGATAAAAACATTGTGCTGGATATCATCCATTTGTTTCTCAAGGTCAACTCTTTGCTCCTCTGCTCTCAACTCTGAAGCCTGATGTCTATTAAAGAAAGGACAAACACCAGAGCTTGAGTTAAGTTAATGTTGATAACCTTAGGAAGATCAGAGGAAGACAAGTAAGAATCAGGATATTTATTTCATTCCCTTATTTTTCTAACAGGAACCTCTTTATGTTCCCTCAAAGTAGTTTCTTGTAAAGATTCTGCCTCTGCTCTGGTAACCTTTTAGATATTCCTGACACCCAGATTTCCTGCACTATCTCTGATGGTTTCCATTTGTATTATCCACTCATTTGTAATTAGATCCTTTGTAAATAAACCTCTTTGAATTGTTCTGATTTGATGGTTCCATCTGTTTCCTGTTGGGTGCATAGCTGGCATAGTCTTATTTCTATTATTCTACATTTCTTTCATTTTTCAGAGTTTTGAATACCTTAGATCATGACAATTAATGCTCAGATTACTTGTAAAATTGGGGGGGATTAAAATCCTAGTTGCGAGAATTATGAAAACCAAAAGAGATCATGTATATGAAGTACTTTTTCTTAGAAAAAACAGAATTATTTTATCTTCTTATTGAATCTAACACATTATGTCTTAGCAATGTTTTAAAATGTTACATATTTCTGGAAGTATATAAATGTGCATATAAATACTTATACACACATGTGTATATATATAACGCACGTGCATTTATTTGTACGTATATGTATTCACCTATCTACTCATATGTATTTATCTACCTATTTACCTAGAGAAAGTGAGTAAGAGAAAGAGAGGAGAGAGACAGAGAAAGAAGAGAAGGAATAAGAGAGAGAGGCAAAATTCCTGGAGGGATGTTCTAAAATCTATCTTTAGTCAAACTGTTTACTGTGATAGTTAATCCTTGAAATTAGTCACACTTTTGCTTTTGATCTTAATCAGATGAGAAAAATAAATACAAGGAAATTATATCATTCCTATATCCTTATTTCAATATGAAGCCAAAGAAAAGAATGGTAGTATTTAAAAAAAATTAGCTTAATATCTTGAGCGAGCACTAAAGTAATACAAGTGTAATCATATATTTTTGGCTTTATTTGGCATTATTAAATATTCAGTTCATAATTTCTCATTAAAATATGCTTCACAACTCTTTCATGGTAATGCATTAGAGGTGAGTCTCTTCATTTATTTGAAGAAATATCCAAATAATTGTTATTTCTGTTTGAAGTTTGCTATCATTTTTAGGAGATCAGTGCCCTCTTCTGGTTCTGTAATGAAAGTGCTGATCAGATAATACTACCTCTAGCTGATTCATTTTCCCTTTCCATGTTAGTTTCTCTTTGCAGAGGTATTTAATAAAATCATGTGCATTTTGCCTTGTTTAATTCTCTGCTACAGAAACATAACAGGCAACCATTACTTCTAAACAATTGCCACTTCTTGTTCTTAATCTCATTCATCTTTCTCTAGGGCACAATATAAAAGGTTTCTAATGTTTTTCTTCCTTGGGTTAGGGAAACAGGTCTTACTTAAGTATCAGATTTTGAGGAAGAATGTAATATTTTCTTTTAATTAGTTTGAAGGAAACAAAAAATGGAAGAAGGACAATGGAGGGAATGTTGCTACACTTAGCAACTCAAGGCAGTTTTAATTACTTGGACAATGTAACGGGAGGCTACTGAGAACAGGCCTTCTCTCTGTCACACACAGGCAAACCCACTTATCAGATACCTAAAAAATACTTAATTATTATTTTTAAATTATTTTTTACTAGTAATTTGTTCACTTATTTTACTCTATATGCTCTTTCTCTGTGGTCAACCTAAGTGCCTTTCCCTCAGCTGGCACTTAAAGAAAGAAGGAGAAAAAACGCACAGACAAAAAGCAACAAAAAAATATAGACTGTGGGAGAATAATATTTTTAAAATTAAGGATGTGTTTTGCCTCTTTTGTCATCTTTTGAATAGCCATGGATTCCTTTGTCTTTCGCAGCTGATCAACAGTCAGGATCTCAGACAGTTTGGACATGATCGGAATATGCTGTCAAAACATTGTCGAGTCAAAGTCAAAAATTACATCTTTAGCAAGATATCTTTTGATCACATGTATTCCCCATGGGAGGCTCACCTTATTTTAATATTTAATTAGTCGGTCGAGCCAGAAAATAAATGGAATTTTCACATTTTGCTCTTAGAACCTAGAATTTAGATCTTTAAATCAGTGACCTGTGTCTATGCCAGGAAAATTCTTACAATTTAGAATAGAAAATATTCTCACATTAAGGTAGGGTGGGGTTCCTTACCTAACAGAATCACCTCCTAGAGCAATCAAAAGCATCAGATGGTTGTTCACGTCTACTTTTCTCTTTGTTTATATAAGCAAAATACTGGTGGCTAGCAGAACTGGAATAGGCAAGAAGGGGGAGAGGAACTTACTGGCAATAAAGTTTTAGGTAATATTGGATAAAAATTTAGTTTTTAGTGGAAAAGTAAGGAAGTACAATTTCCACATTTTCCCTTACAAATATTCATAGATACTTGAGGAGAGCCAATATTGATGGAATCATTTTTAATTTTATGGGTTGATTCTATCAGATTAGAAAATCGAGATTATTCTGATAACTCAGATCTAAAGGGAGGATTTTTCAGAGACAAAACAGAAGTGGGATTAACTTGTCTTAGTTCCGCTATAAACCAAAGCTGAATGAATATTGTTCTCTTCATCTTATTTAGCGGGAAGAGTATTGCTGAAAATCACTCTTATGAAGTGAGAATTCACCTGGCTCTGTGTTCTTTAATATTTTAATTAGCCATTTAAGACAAAAAGTCCTAAGTTGCTTAGGCTTTTTAAAAATGGCTAGGAATGTCAGAAATCAGAGCAGCGATAGATGGCACTAGAAGATCAAAAGTCTCAAAGGCAAATCCTGCTTTTCATTTCGCCCTCGGTCCTCTTCCTGGGTTTGACGGAGGGCTGTCCAGGAGTTGGGGGAGGGGTGAGGTTGGAGAGAGAACCACAGCTGCAGTGTAGGGGTACCTGATTCCCTTGCCCTGCTTTTCCCGGAAGGAATCCTGGAATGTGTTGAGGAAAAGCAAATGGCCAATTTACTACTAAGATTTTGGTTAAGGCACAACATGAACTGTCCCATGTAATTTGAATCAAAAATAAAGGAGGTTCCACCCTGACTTTTATCAGGGGTTTCTGCTGTTTCACTTGTTTTACTGATAATTGAAGCCTTGCCGTTGAGAGAAAGCTTGATGAACGCATTCGCCATTAAGTATTAGCTTTTTCATAGACAAACTGCAATCACTTCAAAATTGCACATTTTTCAATTTTTTTTTCCCAACAAAGCAGACACAAAGCCCTTAAAGCATTTTTTTCTTTCTTTAAACCTGAAACTGAGTCCATTTTATAGCAACGGATTTATTTAATTTATTTTTTATTTTGTAAACCCTTCAAGGCTGAACCCTGCTTGCACAAAACTTGCCTTGCCTCAGCTTGACTAACCCGCAGCCATGACTCATCTTTAACAGTGGCAGCTTTTGAAGCACATTCCAGCCCTGCTTTTTCCCACAGCTCTCCTAATCCTCTTTCACATGACCATGAAGACGGCCTTTAAATCTAACAGAAGATGTTTCTGACATTTTTTCAAGGCTATAAAAACTATTTCCAGGTCCAGGAGTGGGGAATGATATGTGGATGTTTGGAGAAAGTCAGTAGTTATCGTTTCTCCTTCCAGCTAGCTAGTAAGAAGGGTCTTAAAAATCTCAGCCTTCTATAAAAATATACCCAAAGAAGAATTGCATTTCTGATACAGTGTTTTCGGTGGTAAAAAAAAAAAAAATTAAGAAAACAGTTTCTGAAGATAAATTTTGAATCTGGATTTAGAGAATATATTTTTTTAAATGTTTAATGGCTTAGAGAAAGTGTAGAATATTTCAGCTCTATTTTCTCACTAATAAGGATTTGTTTTCTCTTATTTGGTTCTTCTTCCTTTGTTGGGGACCAAGAGCAGAAGTGACCTATCTAAATGTAAAATCTCGTCACACATGTGATATTAAAGAATTTCTATTATCAGGGATCATCGTGGATCATCATCACAGAAACCATAGATGTGAATGGAAAACATCTTTCCTTCTTCTTTTCCTCCTCCCTCTCTCTCCCATCCCCTCTTCTCTTTTTCCTTTCTTTTCTCTTTTCCTTCCTCCTTCCCTCCTCCTTCTCTCTCCCTTTATCTTTTTTCCCTCATATACAGTCTATAAGCATCTTTGAATTCTTATTCTTTTATTGAAGAATAACCACATGTCATTTCTTCTAAATTTCCTAATTGTTCCTATCCACTGGTTTTAACAATGAAGAGTCGTCTTTGGATAGAGAAAGTGTTCTGTGTTTGAGAGAAGCAGGGAAATTAGGATGTTTTCTACCTATTTTCCAAGTTGGCGTGTTCAAGGAAAAATGTATAAGGATAATACTATATAAAACACCAGACCTGAGATGGATTCTCCTTTGCATATAGAATGAAATTAATTATTCATTAATCTTAAGGAATTGAGTGAAACTAAAGAATTGACTTGAGTTATTATTCCTGTATTAATTATAAGTAGTCTCTCTTTGGAATTTCATTATGCACAGCAACATTACCTGAGATTTTTTTCCACAGAAAGATAACAGGGACCAGATTTCCTGTTGAGAATTTTTCTAGTCTCCTGACTATGGCATTGAAGGTATTAAACCTCAATATTTCATAAAATAAAATTATGTGTAAAGAAAAGTAGGGAAGATTTGAACTAGTATCTATAGAAAAAACTGAGGTGTCTGAAAAAGATGTAGAGACAGTAGGTGACTCCTCAAGGAATGGAGAAAGAAGAAAATAATAATCCCTTTCCTTGTCTATAATAAAATTCTGACATTTTCTCTTCCAGGTTACTCCAGGAAAGTCATGGTTTTTTATAGCAGTAGCCAGAGGCTTCCTATTATAACTTCGAAAATCCTGAAAACAACTTTTCCTTACATTTAATGCTATTACAGATTTCTTTTAAAATTATCTTATATATTAGAAGAGATTTTTTTTTTAAATCTTGGCCCATCTATTAAAGGAATTAAGAAGATTCCCAACAAAATTTATAGGCTTAGATCCAGAGAACTTTAAGGATACTCTAATAAAAATCTATCCTGGGACAGATTTCATGGTGTACATCAGTGATTGTTAAGTTTTTTACTCCTCACAGTGCTTTTTTTTTTGAGGGAGTCCAGTGTGCCATATCTTACTTACTCATCCTAGTAAACATATTAGAGGCAAAGGTAATTATTGGCATCTTCCTGTCATAAGAATAATTATATCTATGAAGATAAAATTTCAAACCTCAATTCTAATTCTGGCCTTCTCTATCTATGAACACGACCTTATCATATCTTCCATTAAAAAATAAAAACAAAACAAAACAAAAATACTCATCTAGTTCTTGTATTGGAAAGGAATGAGCAAGGTTATTGGAGGTGAAGAGGAGGAGCAATAATTAGAGGCTGTGTTTTGCAACTGCAAACATGAAGCAGGGTGTTGGATTGTAGCCAGTAGGGAGAGTGTGTGCAAAGGAATTGATAGGAAGTAGGAGTGATCTGAGATACAGACAGATTTGAAGGCAAGAGATGGATTTTGCAGGTCCTCATGGAGAATGCTTAGTATTTTTGTGAAAACCGATGAGACTCTACTTGTTAGTTGATTTCAAGCATGAGATTGGAATGATTAGACTAAGTTTTAAATACTTTTTTATTGGACTATGGAATGTCAGTTGGAAGGGGAAAAGTAATTTCATGGAGGGCAATTAAGAGGCCACCTCAGAAATCCATGTAAAAAGTATTGGAATTGGCTGCAAAGATTGAAACAGTGAAGTCATGTAAAAGATAAAATCAGTAAAATGTGGGAAGTGAAGAAGATTATGGTCTGGTATATGTTATGATAATGGTACATGTTGAGTGTTGAGCTAAGGTTAAGGTATTTAGGTAAAGAAATTGATTGAGTTACTGGATATCTGCTTCTCTACATTTAGCACAGAAGATAGATCTGGAGACATAAATTTAGAAGACAATACGATACTGCTGTTAATTTGTGCCAACAGCATTTATGAGGGTATGACTGGGATAATTAGGATCAAGGCCATGTAGTAAGAAAGGAAAGTAAGAATTTTGACATACAGTTTGTAAGACTTGAAAAAGGCCAGAGTAATGGAGTGGCGGTTCAACTGAGAATCCAACAGGAGGTGGATGACATGAGAATTTGCTCTTACAGAGCCATCCTTGCAGCAGCTTTATTTATAAAGTGTTCTATGTTGGTGAGATGAAACACATGCATTTCTCAATAACCATAACTTTAGATGCCCAGGCCAACCTTGGCATTTATTTCATGTGGTTGTGCATTATCCTGAAGGGGAAGGATCCTCTCTGCATTCTATGGAGCCTGGAGTATCATCAGGTTAGGCTCAAAAGCAGTACAAGCTGCTTTTCTGATGTTGGAATTATATTTTGGGTAAGTGAGCAACGGTGGCGAATGGGACTTTCTGATACTTCCTGGATTATTCCACATCAAGGAAAGAGTAAAGAAAATCTTTCGAGCTGGGTAAGTATTCATGGGTGTATTAACCAAGACTTTATCAGTTGCAAGTTACTAAACTCAAACCAAATTAATCTGGGGGACCTGGGTGGCTCAGTCGGTTAAGCATCAGTCTCTGGATTTCAGGGTCATGAGTTCATGTAGGAAAACAAACAAACAAGCAAACAATAAAGACAAACAAAAAAATCAACTTAATCAATACATAGCAGTTGCTGGTGAATGCAGCTGCGTGCGGCTCTCTGATACACAACAAAGTTGGCCTGTAAGTCTTGAATATTATCAGAGCCCATCCTCTCTTTTCATGTCATAGATTTATATGTCTCTGGTTATTTTCTTCCTCAGACAGAATAAAATAAGTATTTCCTCATAATAACTCCTTAAGAGAAGTCCCAAGAGAGGGACTCGGATAGGCCTGGTTTAGAGACTGTTTCTATCCTAAACCAATTATTATAGCTAGGAGATTATATATTGTTGTGCAGGTCTAGGTTGTGTGTACATCCTTTTAACTCAAGGAGACAGCAGTTCCATAGGAAAGAAGGGTTCTGTTATCAGAAGAAAGGAAAAAGGTTTTCTGGACATATAGAAAATAATTCAAGCCCCTCAAACTGGGATCCTTACCATAGCCTATCACCCCCTGCTCTGGCATGATTTTTCACCATGCTTATCTTCTGTTCCTCTCCAGCTGTGTTGCCCTTCTTTGAATGCTCTGAGGTTACCGCAGGCCAGGAACTTTAGGGTGCTGTTACTTTGGCCAGAAAGCTCTTTTGCAGATCTTTTCACAGTGAAATTCTGCTCAGATTTCGAGTCTTCCCATCCAGGATCATTATAATAAAATGCCAGCGAGGCACTCGTTCTTTAAAATACATTTTATACTGAAAAGATAATAAACTAGTGTGCACTTTATTTAAAACTAACCAACTGCTGATAAGAATATAGATCAGTGCAGCTGTGATTCCACATCAAACCTTAACACTGGGAACCGGGCATTTATTCCACCCATTATGTGCCAGACCTGACATACAACGACACCCATCTCCACCAAACTCTCCAAGGAAGCAGTGGCCCCTAGGGCCTAGAACCAGAGCCCTGATGGAAAGCGTTCCTCCAGCCAGGGCTCCCCCAACTCCCCACAGAGCGTGCGCGCAGGAAGGAGCCGCGGTGCGCTTCTCCGGTGTGTCCGCTCTAGGCTCCTCCGCGCCCCCTGGTGGTGGCACAGGAACAGAAACGTGCTCAGCACCAGAACTGCTATCCTACTGTCCTCTGTTACCTTCCTAGATTCACAGGGTAGCAAATTCAGTAAATTTGCGAACCGTCTCTTTTCTCCAAAACACTTAATTCTTGAAAACAGCTGCTAGCTAACTCACTTTATTCTGTATCTAGCACCCATATTAGTGTTTGTTACAAGTTGATAAGCGTTTGTGGAATTACTGAATATGAATGATTCACCAATACATTTTTTTCACAACCTCTGTTGTTTGCTCGTAAAACTTTGAGAAGGTTGGCTCAGGGCTGCGCTGCAGTTTGCTGGGCTCTCCATATTACCGCGAGGTCACTTCTCATCTCCAATCCCAGAAACCAATCTACGTGGACGCCTGAAGCAACGCTGTTCTTCCTTCTTACTGTGTTCCTGCAACGTAGTACTTTATGAAGATGGCAAAAGTAGTATTTTGGAAATGGCTATTTCACCATGAAAATGTCACTCAGGTTATTGATACATTTATATGCAGTGAAATACAAGAGACAACTTTATCAAGGCATTTGTATCCGTTTCTATGAATACATTTATTGTTGGGGGAGACAGTCTCACCATGGATCTCTTACATTTATAGACATCTGTGACTGTATGTTCAAGGATATTTCTATAGTAAATAGCTGTAGAAGAGAGAGGGCAGGGTTGTCTCCTCAGTATAATAAAAATAATGTCTCCCTTTGGACAAAAATTGGGCAGATTTCCTGGCAGCCCATTATAAACGATTGCGGTTTCATAAACTCAGGATTTCTCAGCTGTGACACAAATCCACCCAGTGCATAAGATCCACCTGGGCTGCTCTGCATCATCCCTGTGGGAACTGAGGGGCAAGAGACCATAGTACAAACAGGAAATTCATGCTGCTTGCTGTTCCATGAGTAATAAGTCCTTTGTCTTTGACCTCGTAGTCTCATGTCTTCTGCCAGCATCTGTGAAAATGTGGCAGGCTAGCTTGTTTGCTTACAAGTAAAGTCTCAAATCCATTATAGTTCCTGACACTTATTTTTAATATCAGCTTCTAGTCCCTGCTTGCTAATGAAGTGCTGAGATAGCTTTAACCAAGGTTAGAGTCATTGATTCATTGTGCACCCTTCTTGGCATGTCTCATGCCATTCTTGTCCCGTTCAAATCTCTGCATGGTTGTCTAGCTTCAGAGCCCTAATTCTTTAATCACTGCTTTTAATTCATAAAGTAGCTTCACCATGCTTTATCTCTGCCTACCTAAGCATATGCAACCTACGACAATATTTTTTTACAAGGATGGTGATGGTGGTGTTAGTGGTGAACTTTTTGGTCTGGTGTTGCATTCAATGAACTCTGAAAATGGCAGAGGTTTTAAAAACTATTTTGTGAGAAAACATCTTTTCTGCCCTACAGAGTGGTTGAACTAGATTACCTCTTCACACTTAAAACCATTAAACTCTACTACCCCTTCACCAAACCAGCATTTTAAATTCTTACAGTTTAATTGCTTAATGCCCCACTTATAGTTGCATGCCTCATTCTCCCTTTACATCAGTTGATTGAAAGACATTCAAAAGTTCCATTCATAGTATTTGGTATTATTATTATGTTTGCTGTTGTTAATATTCCTGTTTTCCCTTCTCAAATGTTCCTATCATACTAAGATAACTCTTTATAATTAGTGTTCTGTTCTCCTCTCTGCAAGCCTCTCATAACCAGTTTCTTAATAGATAAACTGAGTGTAATTAATAAGGAAGCATGGTTGGATGTATGTGGAGGGAAGTGAGAGGCTGCTTTTATTTAAATTCATGTCTCCTCAAACTGTCACCGCACATTGCTTACCTGTTCTGCAAATAATAAAAGGAATTATCATTGTTTAAGATTATTCAGTCATTGCCTATATTGAATATAAATGAACATTTTATGGCCAGTTTTTTTTCGTTTCCTTCTTCTTTTGAAAAAGATATAGGATTCACCGCCCCCCCCATGTTATGCCTGTGAATTAGGGTATTTCAGTTAACAATCATTAAACCTGCCACAGTAACATGATTTTGAAAGTGCATATGTTCAAATCAGCTTAAGTGTGTGGTAGCTACTTCCTTCTATTGGAAAGACAGCCAATCTGCGAACGATCAATGGTGTTACTGCATTGTTAATATGATTTTACTATTAAGACAACAGAAATAGCTGACCATGGATATCTCAGTGAATAAATCAGACTGAAAGTTTAGCAGTTGGGTTAACATTGTCAGTCAGCAACAATAGGGACAAAATTAGCACCTCTTTTCAAAAGTAGTTAATCAGACAAAGGAGTGGTTGCATACAATGTAAATTCTAGTTTCCAAGGAGATCAGGTAATGGTAACTTCCCCAGATTTAGACCAATCATCCACGCTCTATTTGGGAGTAGAGTCTACTCAATAAACAGGAAATTGTATTGTCATGTGAAAAAGGTACTCCAAATTAATTTTTCAGTCATCTATATTGAAATGCAATTTATATAAAATAAAATTCACCTTACTTGTATATAATTCTATATTTTTCACAAATGATACTATTATTTAAAAATTACCACCATCTGGATATAGAACATTTCCATGATCTCAAAAACCTCATATATCTTTTATTGCTAATAATATCTTATGTCCGCCTTGCAACCAATGAACTGTTTCCCGTCTTTATAATGAGGTCTTTCTGAGATTTTCTTATAAATGATTTCTTCCATTTAGGATATAATCCTTGAAATCTATCTATGCTGTTGCATATTGCTGTCGTTTTTTTCTTTTTTATTAGTAACTAATATTCCATTTTATGTAAATATGCACCACACAATATATTTATTTTATTTTATTTTTTTGTTTTCTTGGATATTTTTCTGTTTGGGTATCCAGTTTTTTTCTGCTTCATTTAGTGAAAAGAATTTCCTTCTTCCATTTTTATTGCCTTGGCACCATTGCAGAAAATCAGTTGCTCTTATAAGTGAAAATCTATCTTTGGTCTTTCTATTCTGTTACATTCATCTAAATATCTTCTGTTGCCAATTCCACAAGTTCCTGATTGTTGAAGGTTTATAGTGAGTGTTGAAATCAGGTAGTTTATATTCTCTTTTGTTGTTCTTTTTCAAGACTTTTATAGGTATTCCAGGCATTTCCATTTCTATTTGAGAATCAGCTCATCAATTTCTACACAAAAAAACCTGTTGGAATTTTGACTGAGATTTCTTTGTATCAATAGTTTAATTTTGGAAAATGGACAACTTTACAATATTGTCCTCCAATCCATAACCATAGTGCATCTCTCTTTATTTAGGATTTAAGTTTAATTTCCCTTAAAAATGTCTCTGCTTTTCTATGTAGAAGTTTGCACCTATTTTGTTAAAGTGTCTCCAAATATTTTAAATTTTTGTTAATCTGAAAATGTATATATTCTGTCTACCGATGTGAAAGATAGTTTAACTGAATATAAAATTTTCTATTAACATTTTTCTTTTAACAGTTTATAACTATCTTTTTATTTTTATTTCATCTCAGTTGTCTGATTAGAAGTCAGTATTTATTCTTATCATTGTTCTCCTATATATGTGTATCGTTTTTCTTCATATTCTTTTAATATGTTTCCTCTAGCTTTGACTTTCAGTAATTTGTCTATGATTTGTTTCAATTTGTGTTTAATTTTCTGTCCAGTTGATATTTAGCTAACTATGTGTCTAATTTGATATTTTTCAAAACATTTGAAAAATTCTTAGCTATTTAAAAATATTATTTATTTTACTCTACCCACTTCTGATCAAAGACACACACACATACACCTGTACACACGAAACAGCAGTCACATTTAGGGAAGTGTGGTTCTACGACTTACGAGCTACGTAGCAATGGTCGAGCTAATTGACTATATTTACCTGTTTCTTCATCTATAAAATGGATAAAATAACAGAACTTAAACTTACTCAAAATTGTAATTCCATTTAAGTACTCATATAGCACTTACTACAATCTACAAAGTTCTTTAAGGGGATTAACTCATTTAATCTTCATAATAACAATAAACAGAAAATACTACTATTATTAAGACCATTTAGTAAATGAGATAATTTACGCAAGGCTATATTGGTAGCAAGTGGCAGACACATTGTCATGTGTCTGCCATTGAATCAGGTATTTTGGCTTCAGAAACCAGACTCTTGATTACCATACATATAGCTTGTGAATGAGTTAAATACGTTACACACTTGGAACAATACCTGTCACACTCACAATATGAAATACATTGGAGCTTTTAACATATTTATATTTTAAATATACGGTCAGATCTGCTATATTTATATAAAGGCTTTCTAAAACTTGGAAGATTAGAGTGTATAGGATTTAAATAATTTTGGTGAAAGAATTTCTGGTCTAGCAGAATATGTCTTCAGTATCCTGTGGGCCAACAGGCCATAAGGAAGGCAAGCACGAAGTGCCTTCTTGGATTTGTGCCTTGTCAAAGGCCTGCTGGGTGTGCGGCACCTGTCTGATTGCTAGCTGCGGACAGTCAGTACACTATTATATTTAGCAGAAAATTAGTCAAAAAGAATGCAGTCTAGCGTAGAGAATCAATGGATCTGCAGAAACTCAGGACCTCATCATTAGGACATTTAACAGTTGAAAACCAATTCTTCCAGAGCCAAGTGCTATAGCAAGAGAATGGAGTGAAACCAAGCAGGGGTGGGTTACATTTACAAGTTATGCTGCCATTCCTGCTTTTTTTTTAAATAATATCTTTTGCCATTTTGAATATATTTGTCAAATAGAAATACATTTGGGTTAAATGGAAACAAACAATTTTAGTATAAAGTGTTTGTAGAAGAAAACTCTGTTAAGAGGACTTGTTCTGGACCACCTGGGTGGCTCGGTTGGTTGCACGTCTGCCTTTGGCTCAGGTCATGATCCTGGAGTCCAGGGATCAAGTCCCACATTGGGCTCCCTGCTCAGCGGGGAGTCTGCTTCTCCCTCTGCCCTTCACCCTGCTTTTGTTCTCTCTCACTCTCTCTCCCAAGAATAAAAAAATAATAATAATAATAGGAAAAGAGGACTTATTTTGGTGAAATTTGATTATTAAAAATGATCAATGTCCCCAACTCTATCGATTTCTCTCCCTTTTGTCTGTTCTCTTTCTTATCTAAAGTAGTCGGGATTTGGCATTCAGGGGACTTAAATATGGAGCATGTGAACCTTTTGCAACTAAATTGTTTTCATGATGATCTTTCAATTATGTGGACTTTCTTTACCACTTGAGTAGATGCATTAAATTTGCTCTTTGCTCATCTTCACAAATGATTGTATACTTCAGTAATATTATATTTTTCATAAGGAAAATTTTGTCTTTTGTCTGTAAGCAAAATAAAGCTCAAAATCTACCCGCATCCATGTTGGCATGGTGTGGTAAGTGGCCCTAGCATTTATTTACTTTTGAAATTTTAATTTCTAATCTTTCACTACTTTGGCTTCCTATATGACTCTGGGACAATTACATTAAATGACTCCATTTGACTTCTTATATGTCATGTGTCCTCATTTACAGAAATGTGCAGTTCTTTCATTTGTAAAATGAGAGAACTGTGATTAAAATATCATCTATAGGTTCTTTATTAGTGAAGTGATCCTACTTCAGGTTTACCATTCTTTGCCATCTGGATTACCATCACATGGAGATTAGATAGATAGTGTATCCTCTGCATCTTTAAAGAAAATCCTCTATATCATGAGCCATGACCAACGATTGTTTGAACAATCAATAATTAGTTATCTTAGCATATGACTGGGTCAGAAAACCTTATAGAATAATGACTTCAATTCCTTTCATACTTGCTATTTGAGCATACATATTAAATATCATCCATACTTGAGGTTAAAGACTTAATCAGAGACGTTATAAGCTTAACATATGATGGATGGTTGAAGGGGGTGATATTCAGAAATACTTTGCAAATGAAATTTTTATGCTTCTTTTTTATGCTTCATGTTTCTTTTTTCCCGTGCTATTATTTAAAGAAATGAGGATCTTCAAATAACAATCCAGAAAGTAATGTACAAAAAGAAATAAAAGGGCAATCTCACACATTCAAATCAGATTTTAATTTTTGTATTTTTGCCGAATTTCTAAACATACCAATCTAAAAAGTTAGATCGTTTTTGCTTTTAATGTCTATGTCATAATAAAACTCTTCAAAAGACTTTTTATTCAAATACTTAAATTGGAAAAATTCTAGTTTCTAAACTTCTATTCAGCATCACTCTGTATTAATACTCTTTTACTTGACCCTCTTATTTTATTTTATTCATTAGTTCATTCATTTTTCAAGATGTGCTTACAAACTTATTGTAATATAATTATTTATTTATTTTAGAGAGAGAGAGAGAGTGCAAGGGGGAGAGGGGCAGAGGGAGAGGATCCCAAGCAGACTCCATGCTGAACCCTGAGCCCTAGAGGAGGCTTGATCTCAGGACCCTGAGATCATGACCTGAGTCAAAGTCAAGGGTCCGATGCTTAACCCACTGAGCCACCCAGGCGCATGTGATTTGCTTAAATTAAATCAATTTAGGAAGTTCTGACTGATTAAAACTTCTACATACATGGTTATGTTACAAGAAAAATGGAAAGTGCATCTTATCTTCTCCAGTACAACTATATACATATATAGGAATGCATAAAGGGAGAGGTTTATTTCTCATCATACTTATTTTCCTTGAAATTCTCCCCATGTCGGGCGCCTGGGTGGCTCAGTGGGTTAAAGCCTCTGCTTTCGGCTCAGGTCATGATCTCAGCGTCCTGGGATCGAGGCCCACATCGGGCTCTCTGCTCAGCAGGGAGCCTGCTTCCTCCTCTCCCTGTCTCTCTGCCTGCCTCTCTGCCTACTTGTAATCTCTCTCTGTGTCAAATAAATAAATAAAATCTTATAAATTCTCCCCATGTCAACAACACATACCTCTGTTGCTCCTAATACTTCAAACAGGATGTGAAGATAAAGTTTAATATCAGTAATTCATATTGCATTGTAATTTGGTGTTTTTGTAAATTTTCTCCAAAAGTTTAGGAAATATATCTTGACTTTCCTGTTTTCTTTTACTACATGCTTTCTGGTTGTTATGCACCCCTTCATTCATTAGTATCTCCACCAGAGGGTGGTTATGACAAAAGAGATACAATCCTATTTGTTACCTTTGTTACTTACTACACTAAAGGATTTGAAGCCTGAGGCTATTGGAGCCAATGAATGTGAATAACTATGTATTTCTATTTTTCCTGCACTTGATTATGATTGGAAATTGAGGGTAGGCGGAAATTTAGGATTGTAGATTGTAATGGCAGATATTCTTACTCCTAAAATATTCCCAAGCTATAGTAGCATGTATTGGTTTGCAATGGGTTTGGTAACAAAATACCGCAGACCAGGTGACTTAAACAATAGAAATGTCTGACATCAAGGTGGCAGCTGGGTTGTTTCTTCTGAGGCCTCTCTCCTTGGCTTGTAGATGGTCGTCTTCTCTCTGGGTCTCCCCAGTTTTCCCTTTGTGTATGTCTGTATCTTAATCCCCTCCTATATAAGGACTGCAATCATGTTGGAGTAGGTCCTACTCTACCAGCCTCATTTTAACTTAATTACCTCTTTAAAGACTCTATCTCCAAATATAGTCACATTCTGAGGTAAGAGGGTTAAGACATCAATATTTGAATTTTGGGAGATATAATTCAGTCCATAACCTGCATAACACAAATCCATTTCTCAGATCAAATGTTCCCTCCTCAGAAGGCACATTCACTTGATTTTCAGTCAGAACACCCTGTTTCATTTCCTCATAGCACTGAAATTATCTTGTGTGTTTATCTGATTGCTTGTTTATTCTCTCTCCTTCACAAGAGGACAGAGACCCTGTGGGAGTGGTCCACTGTTGTATATCCAGCACCTAGGTCAGTGATGGCATGTAGTAGGCTTTCAGTAAGAAGTATCACAATAAATAGCATTACTTATAAGACAAAGATTCAAAATACTTTTACTTCAGAAATGGTATTTTGAAAAAAATTATGTCTTTCAAGCTTCAAGAAATTTTGTCATGTATAAGATAAATTTAAAACAAATCTCTTTTTCAAATGTTTATTTAAGAATTTATAGATGTTTTTCAAATATTCTAGCAAATTCTGAAATAAATATTGAAAGGAAAACATATTTTAAAAGTAGTAGAACACATAATAGTTCAGCTAGTTTTAGTGTAGGTGGATTAGTAAATGACTGCAATAGGAAGTCTGCATCTCACTTCACAGCAGGCCATAGGGCTTAATTAAAATTTATAACAAGACTCATCTTTCTTAGAAATCACACAAAGAGAATTTAATCATTACTCTTAATCTCTATTTAAAAATTGTCTTTGTCAACAGAGCATAAATTTTACTCATGTGAATTTTTGAACCATATGAAAGAAAAATTTTCTGAAAATGGACATTCATGAAAGAATTATTGAAAAACAGGCAAAATGTATGACTTCCTGGCACTAGTGTGCCTTTGGTTGGTCCTGCTGTTTCCAATATTACGGATTTAAAAAGTCAAGGAATGAAAATTCAAGAGGTTGGCCCACAGTAACCTAAACATCAGTGATAGCATTAGAAATGTCATATAGATTGAAGCTATAATTACTCAATCATGTTACAATCCAAGTATTACATGCTCATGAATATTGAACATAGTTACTTGGACAGCATTCTGAGCCAACGGACTAGGAAATAGTCTCATGAAGGTCACCAAGTATTTTGGCCAAAATATAGTTTCCAAATTCAAATTCTGTGTTGGTAAGGGGCCAGGGATAGGGCAAGTAGCTTCTCTTCACTTTTCTCTCTTTCTTTTTCTCTGCCTTATAAGATATTTCTTCCTGTCTGGCTCAATTTACCCTTACCCTTGTCTTCACCAGGGCTCTGTTGGTTGTAAGTGACAGGAACCGGACTCAAAATGGCTAAAGCAAAAGAGAGTATAATTAGATGACTTAATTGGAGGAGACAAGGATGACTAAAACCAGCAGCTCAGATGATGTAATTAGGACCTACCTTCTCTCCATTTGTCAATTCCGTTTCTTTCCTTGTGGTAAACGTTCCAAGGATCTAAGTGGCGATTTCCAGGAGTTCCGGTTTTATGTCATCATCCTGTTTGTGCTTTTAGTGAGAATGTTTTCCATTCCCAATATTTCACACAAAATATGTGGAACTGGATCTCATGGACTCTGGTTTGTTACATGAGTCTCCTTGCTCCAATCATTCCATAATACATGGCCCAGCCCTATGAGAGGCACATGGACTAAGAGTGAGTTAAGGCAGACTCCAAATGGCAAACCACAGTGCTGTCACCATAAATAGTGGAAATGGATGCCAAGCCGTCAAACCCCTGAATGTCCACTGGAAGACCTTTTACTATTGAGTGTATGATGAATCTGATACGAAACTTTTAAGTGAATTGAACTTTAACACTGATGTTTTTGGAACAATGTGGCTTATTAATTCCGTATTTGGCCTCTTTGTATCGTCCAGTGCCTTATATTATAGTTGTTTATGAGCTTAACTTTCTATATCATGAGCATCTTGAAGACAGTAACTTTATCTTTATCACCATAATCCCTCGAATATCCAGTATCAGAAATCAATACATTTTCAATAACTGCTATCCTAATGACTTTTTAAATATATCTTTATGTTATTATGAAGACAGGGAAAACATAATGGGCCTAGGAAGTTCAAATTCATCAATTTCTACTTTGTTAATAAGCAACGTTGTATACTATTTGGATCAACTCCTTTTTAAAGGATTTCTTTAAAATAAATGGTGGGAACACCTATGGACATGCTCTGTCACCTTGGAATGTTCTACAGCAACAGTGTGGGCAGTAGAATGCACATTTAAGGGAAACTAGCAGATGATAGATTAAAATATCTGGAGATACTGACTCCAGAAATAAAGAAAATGCCCTTTCTGTGAAGATTGCTATACCCTTTAATTTCCTACTCTGAATAAATTAATAATACCCATCACTTTCTCCTCTGTTTTCTCTTCCTGCCTGAACAACTTTGCCTTAACATAACAAGAAAATCTGATCATTGCAAGCTATGTGGATGAGTTTCTCCTACAATTTATCCCATTATTAAGATCAGAGCTCTTTCAGCAATATGTTGTATGCCTGAAACTGATATAACATTATATGTAGATTATACTTCAATTAAACTAATTAATTACTTAAAAAGAATCAGAAGAAAAGAAAAGGAGATTTGAGCTTTTCAAGTTTTTTAAAATAATGATATTACATTTAAGTTTATCATACACATAAGGTCTCTTGTCACCTTCTATGCAGCATAGCACTGCTTTTTGATAGTTTTATCTTCTCACTTGACATTGTTTGACAAAGGAAGAATACTGAAGAAAACTCTAGTAATACCCACTACTGAGCTCTAATAATATCCATTCATTTGTTCAAAATGTTTAAGTGGCTACTGTCTATAGGCCCTGGGGCTATAAGCAGAAATATGATATAGACACTGTGCTCTAGGATCATGAACCTGCATTAGAATAAAAGACATGTACAAATGTAGTGCTGCATTGTAGGTCCTTTTTTTTTTTTTAAGATTTTATTTATTTATCCAACACAGAGAGAGGGAACACAAGCAGGGGGAGTGGGAGAAGGAGAAGCAGGCTTCCGGCTGAGCAGACAGCCCGGTATAGGGCTGGATCCCAGGGCCCCGGGATCATGACCTGAGCCAAAGGTATCCCTTAATGACTGAGCCACCCAGGCATCCCTGTAGGTCTTTTTTATAGGATCATTTCAAATCCAACACACTAAATGGTAAAACATTGTATTATGCATCAGGAGATGGTAAAACTATCTAGGGGAAGAAATTTCTTTCAAGGCAGTAAGAGGGAAGAGAGAAATGAAGAACTTGGCAAAATCATTAGTTTGATATCACACATTTCCCTGGAGCATTGATGGAAAACTAATCCCAACAAGAAAATTAGAGTGCAGCCAATGTTCAGCAGTTATCTATATACATACTCTGGATCATGTCTTTCTTTCCCACCAGGCTTGCATCAAGGAACCAAAGGAAGAGAAGAACCATTGAGATCTCGATGGTTGTGGGGCACTTCTGTAGCTCTAACCCTTCCTGATTCTCCCATTGCAGAAGTTAACACACTTTCTACTAGTATGTCTCAGGGTGGGGAATTACAGACGATAAAGATGAAAAATTCACCTTACTTATCTCAGCATTCTTTCACATTCCTGAGATATGGGACAAGAGGATATAGGACAAGAGAACATTTACACTAACTTGCCTTCTCTTTATAGGGGATTGGATGCTTTTGTCTCTTACGTTAATTGTTCATGATTTTTTTAAAAGATTTTATTTATTTATTTATTTATTTGTTTGACAGGGAGAGACCCAGTGAGAGAGGGAACACAAGCAGAGGGAGTGGGAGGCGGGAAAAGCAGGCTTCCCGCTGAGCAGGGAGGCTGATGAGGGCTTGATCCCAAGACCCTGGGATCATGACCTGAGCCAAAGGCAGACAATGATTGAGCCACCCAGGCACACTGCTTATGATATAAATACAGCACCTCCAGTTTTCTTCATAAATCTTTCCATTTGCCTTTGGATGTAATCTCAACAGGATTTTTCATTAGGAACTCATATCTTTCCCCTGGCAAAACGGTAGGCACATGACCCAACCTAGGCCAATCCTACACAACTTGTAGAATTTTAAACTGTGTAAAAGGTGGTTCAAGGTCTGAAAGAAGTTGAAGCTAATTAATTTTGATGACAGCAACTTGAGAAAAGACAACTGATATTTATATGTCAGGAAATGTTTTGTCCCAGTACGTTCAGAAGCTTGATGCTTCAGCTTCTTTGGGCCACCTACATCAATCATATATAAAATTATCCAACGATAGAGTCTGAGGGCTGCACATTTTCACTCATTCTACTAATTGTACCTTTTCTTCTTTACCTCATACTTGAAGGCTTAGTGCAAATGATGACCTCTATGAAAACTTCTTAATACTTGTTTTCCTCAGAATACATTATTTCCCAAACCTCTTGCTCTTAGGTCATTTTTAAATATTCCTCTTATTCTTTCACACTATATAGTTGTGATTAGTCAAGTATGTGAATGGCGAGTTCTTTTCAGGGTACTTAAAGCATCCTTATAATTTTTATAACTTCTATATATCTCATAGAGCTGTTCATATAGTGAAAACACATAAAGGTTGTACATACATGTTTTTATAAGATTATATATATTTATAAGATTATACATATTTTTATAAGTGTGTATATATATATATACACATATTTTTGTATGTGTGCAGAATAAGTATGTGAATAGGGTGTCTCCAAGTGGCAGGGGTCTATTTTCCCAAACTGTTCTTTTTTTTTTTTTAATTTTATTTTTATTCTTTGCCCAAGGGGTACAGGTCTGTGAATCATCAGGCTTACATCTTTCACAGCACTCACCAAAGCACAAACCCTCCCCAATGTCCATAACCCATCCACCCTATCCCTACCCTCCCACCCCCCAGTAACCCTCAGTTTGTTTTGTGAGATTAGGAGTCTCTTATGGTTTGTGTCCTTCCCCAAACTGTTCTTTAAACTGAAATCAGAAACTAATCTGAAGTTAACATATCTTACCCTTCTCACCATTATAACTAACATTTGCATTTACAAAGCTGTGTGGGTTATCTGAATAAACACAATTATGAAGTCTGGAAAATAAGTAAGCATTGGCTCAAAAAAGAGTAGAAGATTTTTAGAATATTTATTTTCCAGTGAAGGTAGCTAGTATTTTTCTGAGCCCTACAGATTTCAAAGAAAGAAAGAATATGAGGCTTCAGCTGACCTCATTCTAGCTCATGATAACTTATTTAAAATTTATACACTGCCTACTTCCAGAATATGAACTTTGAAGTTCCTTAAAATAAAAATGTACGTAATAGAATTGAATAAATCTAAAAAAATCATAAAATCATTAAACTTGGGGAAATAGTTTCTCTAATAATTTAAGTTTAAACTTCTTGCACCAACAAAAATGGAAATGTGATGGTTTGTGAAGTTCCATCTGCTCACCTGAAACTAATGTAACATTGTGTGTCAACTATACTCAAATAAATCTTTTTAAAAGAAAGTACATAGTTATTGACTAATTTATGAATGTTTGACTTTAAATTCTTAACATTTATCACAAGATGTTTTAGTAAGAAGAGCTGGAGTAACACAAAAGACATTTCCTAGTCTTCTAGTTGTACAATTTAAAATTCAATGACAAAAAAAATCAAAAATAAAATAATAAAATAAGATAAAATTCAGTGACAATAATAGTGGGTTGAAGAGCACCAGCAGTGCAAACCCTGTTGGTGGTTTTCTTTGTTTTATTTTGTTTTTGATATTTATTTTTAACAAATAAATTGTTGGTATTTGTTTTAAAATGAACCATATTCTCAGGTTCATACCATATCTTGTTTGTTTTCTTTTCGGCACAGTCATCTTCACATTACAAAATAAAAATAAAAGTGTAAATCTGGTCAATGGAAGCAACAATCCTGTATTAATAATCATACTAAGCTTAGAACCAGGTCATAAAATTATAGCATCATAATTAAACAATAAAATATTACCACTTATATCCACAGTAAGTGTTCATATATATCTGTTAACCTATCTATCCATATCACACACATATATATATATTTATATATATGTATATTCTTTTTTTTAAAAAGACTTTATTTATTTATTTGAGAGAGAGTGAGAGCACAATCAGGGGAGAGGCAGAGGAAGAGGGAGAAGCAAACACCCCTCTGAGCAGGGAGACAGATGTGGGGCTTGATCCCAAGACCCTGGGATCATGACCTGAGCTGAGGGCAAGTGCTTGATCCACTGAGCCAGCCACCCAGGTGCCCCACACGTATATATTCTTTGAATGGATACATTAAAAGCAAAATACAGTAAGGGTCGTTACATGAGAGTCAAAGTTAGCATAGTTGAGTAGGAATGATTCTTTAAATTTGATATCCATATATTGGTTTTGGTAGAAGATGCTTTGGGTTGGTCAGCCTGGATTCATGTTTTCATCTCCAGAGAAA
This sequence comes from Ailurus styani, assembly GCA_002007465.1. Taxonomy (NCBI): domain Eukaryota; kingdom Metazoa; phylum Chordata; class Mammalia; order Carnivora; family Ailuridae; genus Ailurus; species Ailurus styani. Next base: position 6,004,708 of record LNAC01000032.1, on the reverse strand, counting down.
TGACCTCTGTCTGGATGTGTTTGGAAGATTACAATATTCCTCTCCTCAGAAGAGCAATGTCTGGCATATGTAGGGCACAGAGGGGTAGAAGAGCCTGGCTCTTGTTTCTCAAGGCAGGACAACTCTGCTGGGCAAACTGCAATATGTATACATATACTGTGGGACTCCTGTTCTCCTCCGTGCATCAGGCCAGGTCTAGACCTGATGAGAGACCATATTCTTGCTCAGTCCCTTCCCTTCGCCTGGCCCATGTAATCCCTTAGAGTGTTTTTTTCCTCTTGAGTGTGTCCTCAGTAAATCACCTGCACCGAAGTCCCTGCCTTGGTTCTGCCTCTAGAGAGTCTGATCCAGGAGCATTTGGGATAAGGTGCTATATTAAGTGTTTTAAAGTTGAAAATCTCACTTAAAGCATAAACTTTCAATACTATTGCTGTAGTCAACATAGTTTTGCAGCCCAGATGGACTGAAAAGAGGCAAATTCCATCAGGCTTAATGTCAGGTATGTAGTAACTGCTGTGTAAAGCTCTCTTTTTGAAAAGAATCGAAGGTGGTAGCATGAGTAGTGTAATTTTTCACCCCACTCTTGTATCGAGTGTTTCTTTCCTAATAAAATGCAGATTTGGTCCTTCAATTTGAAATCCATTTTTTAAAAAAAATCCATACACCTATGAGTAAGTGACATATAATTTTGCTAAACTCTTAACTAGCACTCACTACAACTCACATGCATAACAAGTTAGGAACTATTTAATCACAAATATATTTTGTCCAGATTTGGTGAAATATCCTAGCCATGGATGTTTAGAGACCTAGTCCTAGGCTACATAGTCATCATTTTTCTTTCTGTAACACTGATTGATGCCTTTAGAGGAAACCTGTATACAACATTTTAAAAATTATCATTGGTTTATTTAAGTAATTTCTACACCCAACGTAGGGCTCAAATTCACAACGTGGAGATCAAGAGTCACATGTCCTTCTGCTTAGCCAGCCAGGTGCTCCTACAACAATATTTTTTAAGTCTAGATTCAAATGTGCTAAAATACTGATTTCTTTGTGTTCTAGTAAGACTGTTGACTTTTGCACCTTTGAACTTTGCTGCTCTCCTTCCCCTGCTTGTACGACTTGGTATCTGTACATTGTGCTACAGCACTGCAAGAATTTGTCTGCCTCTACGTGCGAAAGTAACCTCTGGCAGCCTTCTGTGCTCCTCCCAGGGCTGTGTGCAGTCTTCGCTCTCAGAGCTGTGCTTCGATGGCTGCCTGCTTGAAGCATCTTTGTGTCTTAATAGACTCCACCTTAGAAGCAGTGACTACATCAGTAACTTCAATGATCCTCTCTCTAGTCTTAGATGACCACCCCATTTAAATTGACAGCCTCAAGACCAATATTAACCGTTCTCACCAACCAAACTTTTCTATATCTCTGTCCCTTAGGCCTGAATCATCCCTTTTTGTGTACTGGGAAAGTCCACTTATTCTTCCCTCACAAGAGTACTTCTGGGAGACTGTGTATCTGGCAGTGATAAGCATCATCTTCCTCCATCATCTTTTCTTGTCTTTTTTCCCCCACAGTGGTACAAAAAGGGGAGAAAAAGTAAAATTGAGGCTCATACTGAAATTTTTTATTTATTTTTATTTTTTATTTATTTATTTTATTTTTTTTAAAGACTTTATTTATTTATTTCACAGAGGGAGAGAGATTACAAGTAGGCAGAGAAGCAGGCAGAGAAAGAGAGGGGGAAACAGGCTCCCCGCTGAGCAGGGAGCCCGATGCAGGCCTCGATCCCAGAACCCTGAGATCATGACCTGAGCCGAAAGCAGAGGCTTTAACCCACTGAGCCACCCAGGCGCCCTGAAATTTTTTAAAATAGTTTATTTATTTATTTGACAGGAAGAGAGCACAAGCAGGGAGAATGGCAGGCAGAGGGAGAGGGAGAAGCAGGCTCCCTGCTGAGCAGTGAGCCCGACATGGGGCTCGATCCCAGGACCCTGGGTTCTTGACCTGAGCCGAAGGCAGACACTTAACCACATGAGCCACCTACATGCCCTGAAATTTTTGATAAGTTATTGGATAATTCCTTTTTAATATGTATTTAGTTAGCAATTACCACAGTAGTAATAGTAATAGTGGCTAAGCATTCGGCTAGGCACAGGGATACAGAGACAACCATAAAAAATATTCTTACCCTTTAAGACTTCAATTTAAATGAGAACATTCTTATTTTATATTTATAACAGTGAATTAAACAGTTAATATTTATTGGAAGTAGGAAAGACTACATAGAAAATGATGTTCCACTACCGACAGGAAATATGGAGCCAGGTACACAGACAAAGTGACATGAACTGGATCTTGATGGACAAGAATATTTTTTGTGAAACAGATAAAATGATGGGGATAGGAAATTCAAAGTAGAGACTGACATGTACAAAGGCACAGAAGAATAACAGAACATAGGTTAAAAACTGGGAGACTCTACCAGATGGGGATGTAGTAAGACATGGGGAAGGGAATTTAGTAAGATGAAACTTGAAAGGTAAGTTAACTTGTAATAATCTTGAATCTTCCACTATTGGCTTTGGACCTTTTTTTAATAGATGAGTGGTAGGCAACTTTTGCACAGGTGGGAAAAATCAGAAAACATCAAAATCCTTATGGGTCACATTTTTTTTTCCAATTCAATTCGAAAATAACTTTGAGTCTTATGGGGGGGGGTGTTGTATGTATGTATGTGTATATACATACATATATATATGACTATATATATATCTTCACAAGTTATGTTACTTATTTTGATGACTATATCAATAAGAAAATTAGTCTTCAATATTAGTTCCTGGAACATTAATATGTGGATGCATTTATGAATTAGTAGTACAAAATAGTTTTCCAGTATTTGATACTTTACATTTGTAAAATATTGTAAAGAACATAAAACTCATATGCATTACTTCACCCTATTCTGAAAAACACTCTAAGATAGGTATTGCCATTACCTCTATCCAACAGAAAAAGTGAGGCTCAGAGAGTTTCACCCAAAGTTGTACAATGATTTAACGACAGAACTATGTTGAGAACAGTGCAAAGCATTGGAAAATACCCAAGATGTAGAGCATTGTTTCAACCAACATGGCTCCGCTTCTCATAGTTTAGATCGACTGGTAGCCACAAAACTAATAAAAATCACACCTTAATGATGACAACTCTTCACTGGTAACCCAGAGTAACATCACTGTCTCTTGTTCTTAGAGCATGAGGGCTCCTGATCCTCTGTGTTCTACTGCACTAAGCCGAACACATTCTGGTATTACTGTTTTGAGAATCTGCCCTAATTGTTTTTAAGTATAGTACACTCTTTCCCTGAGGCAATTCCACCATCATTCCCCACCCTCTACCACCGCAGCTGTGATCACCAGGCCAGATGCTCTTTCCTGGGCATATGATTTTTTAAGGATTCTTTTTGAGTCCAAGGTGTTTGCCTTGAAGAATTTCTCTACCTATTCCCATGCCTTGGGCCAGCTCTGTGGACAGGCAGGACTCATGTCCACTGCAACAGAAAGATGCCTGCATTTTTATAGGCAATGTAGGGACATTGAAAGCCTTACATTTCTGTTTTAGGAAGACAACTCTGGTGGCTCTTATCTTTTCTCCTTCAGTACCTTGCTCACTAAAAATAAAAACCCCATAGGTTTAATGTCTTGATTTTAGGTCCGGTCCAGGATGTATTTGAAGTTGGCACCTTCAGAAAATAGTTCTCCTTTAAATATGCGTGACTATAGGGACAAATCCTGTTGGGGGGATTTCTTTTTTTTTTTTCTTTTTTTTTTTAAATTTTATTTTTATTCTTTGCCCAAGGGGTACAGGTCTGTGAATCATCAGGCTTACATCTTTCACAGCACTCACCATAGCACAAACCCTCCCCAATGTCCATAACCCATCCACCCTATCCCTACCCTCCCACCCCCCAGTAACCCTCAGTTTGTTTTGTGAGATCAGGAGTCTCTTATGGTTTGTCTCCTTCACCATCCCATCTTGTTTCATTATTTTTTCCTCCCTACCCCCCACGACCCCCCACCCTGCCCCTCAAGTTCCTCATATCAGGGGCACGTGCACCCGAATGTTTATAGCAGCAATGTCCACAATAGCCAAACTCTGTTGGGGGGATTTCTATCTATGCCTTCTTCCTCTCCTCTCAGGGGGCATGTTGTGGCGGTTTTTGAAGCCCAAAGAGAGTCAAGTGCATTGCAATCAAACAATGAAGATTTTTAGTGAGTTTAATGCCATTTAAATGAATGAATAAAAGAGATTTATTAACTTATATGGCTATAACATAAATTGTTTGCGAATGAAATCTATGGAGAAAAATGGGAATAGGGACTAGAGTATAAAGAATCTTGTGAAGAAAGATGTTGACAGCAACAAAATGAAACTGTTTTAGAATTGGTATTAACCGGGTGATTTGAGTATCAATTAGGCAATTTGGGTATTAATTAGATAATTTGTTTCTGCTGCAGAATCTTATGAACTAGAAATGAACCTGTAAGGGTGGTTTGGTTGTGTGTGTGTGTGACTATAATACTGGGAATGGTGCCAAACTGAAGTCCCCAGAAAACTGAAGTCCTCAACTTACCTGGAGAACAGGTTCAGTGGTGTTCACAGAAGCTTTAGCAATAACATCAGTCAATTATGCTCAGGATGACCTAATGGAGACATCCTCAAGGCTGGAATGTCCTGTTCTCTCCTTCTCATTGAAAGGAGAATCAGTCATTATTGCTTTATGAAAAGTCTGCTTAAAAAACCCCTAGTTATAAGGATTTGTCGTTTCCATGAAGTACCACAATTTGGGAAGATCACCGAAAATAGAGTCAGCAAATTTACAAGGGCCAAGAATCCTCAGAAGTAAATTTTAACATCTTTTATTCAATTTGGTTGACGTGGCTGACAGAATGATGTTAGCATTTTTCAGAACAAAGACTCAAGAATCCTTGTCTTTCTCTCTAGAAACCAAATTGAAATACTATAGTATCTACTATAAACTATAAAACACTATAGCTCAATTTATTCATTCCTTAGGGGAAAATTACTTTTTATTAAGATTTTACTGGTTAACTCAACACCTGCTCATCTAGAATATTTGTTCTGGGAGAGTAAGGAAGTTGTCTTATATATTGCTATGTTTAAAACACTGCCTTGTATATAGCAGGCCATCAGTAAATACATAAATGATGCAATCAGTAGAGTTAAACCACTACTGCAATTGGGAGGGTTTAAAATTATGAAGTTAAATTACTGTGAATGAAAATATTTAAAGTGAACAAATACCAATTAATGTCAGCAAAGAGAAAAAATACTCCTTTCACCTAGTCAACTCCTTAAGGCCCTGAAGTACCACCAAGAAGGCTTTAGTAGAGTTTGGGTATATAAAGGCTGCCTATTTTTCACTTGCCAGCAGATGGCCTAATTATTCCGTCATTTGCCAGGCGTCAAGACTGTTCTATATAAAGAATGGATGAGTACTAACTTTCCCCTTGATTTTTTTTTTTTAACAGAGATGATGTTTTAGTATATTTCCCATTGTTTATCTCTGGATTAAACAATTGATTAGAGATGCTGATTTTAATATAGCCTAGTCTAACCAATAAGAAAGTATATACTTTTTTTAATACATGCCAAATCACTTAGGAAGTTCTATAAAGGTGACATGCTAATATCATTGCCTCAGGGATAAATTGATTCATCATCATCCATGAGTAAATGAGGATTTTTATTTTATTCTAGATGGTCCTTGCAAGGCATATAAAATGTTATCCCATTTAGATGGCTTTTCCAACTTTCCTAAAAATCAGTGTAATAGAATTGTTAATGTTCAGACTCAGTTTACCTGGAAAAAATGTCTTCAGAGTTCTGAGGTTATTTACTAGTTACATAATTTGTCTATCAGGGAAAAGTGCTCTTTCATCTAAAAAGTATATTTAATTCATTCTTACTGAGTAAATATGAAAAGAATATTATGTCTGAAGAAAAAGACAAGAGCAAGAGGAGGAAGGTGGGAATATTAATTAAATATAGTGTTGTCTTGTTTGATATTTTCCTTATTAACTCTACCAATATAAAAACATGTCATTCTATTAAATTTTTTTTGAAATATTATTTCTCTCTTCAAGACTTTAAGTATTCAGTTGCTTTCCCCTACTTGAATGTTAACACTTATGAGGATAAGTGCTTTGTCTGTCTTGTTGGTTATGTTTATATACTGACTATTGATAACAGTACCTGGCATATGGAAATGATTTAATAGTAACGAACTGAAAAAAATTATTCTGGTTATATTTCTGGGGTAAACCATTAGGAAAGAACAATGAAATGTGGCATTGTGAATAAAAGTCTCAATTTTGGGCCTTTCAGAAATTTAAAATAATTTGGCAAATTGTTTTTCAGACATTTGTCCCATTATACTTGCTTATACCTTGAAACATGCAGCTCACTCCCCTTGATTATTACTTATTGGATATGTTACCCAAGATAAAAGATTGTTGTTGCGGAAAACCAATGATCTATCTTCAATCTTAAGATGTTATCATAAAAAAATAGAAGAGAAAGGAATAACACAGATAGCATCAAAAGGTGCACCTGAAATCAGGGACCACACTCATACTATTTGTTTTATTATCCTTTATAAATAAATTAAGTCCTTCTGGATATACTATATTTTACATAATAAAAATAGTCTTAAAAGAAAGTGAAAAAGAGATAAAGTGATTTAATCATTTTATCCTTGCTACTTTATTTCCTTCCATTTGTGGTTTTACCAGGATTTTCAAAGAAGAAAAACAGGCCCTTTTATCCCCATCATGACATCTTTCTGATTAGCCTTCTAAATGTATTTGATATTGTATGGATATTGCCTTAGTAATTAGAAAAGGAAGTCATTTTTGTTTCCCAGTGGAAATGCTATTGCTTTCTTTGTGACAGTTTACAATATTGTTTTATTTTTTGCTAAGCAAATCATTGGAAAATTATTTCTTGTTAAACATAAATGTGGTATTTGAGATTTGTGATTGTGTCGTTTTTAATTTGTATTTTTGAAGTAAAAACTCTCTCATCGAAAGAACATGCCTTTATTAAATATATACCAAAACTGATTTCACTGGAATAAATGTATATTCTCAATGAATAATAAGAATGCTTAAAAATAATTTAAAAAACCTAGACCTCTTAATAGGAAGCTTACAAATCTCGGAAGACTCTGGAAAGATGTTCGGTATTGTCAAGCTGATTTTTTACTTTTATTTTATTTATTTTTTCATTTTTGATTTAACTTCAGAATTGTATCTCTTTTAATCAGTCATTTGAGTATGTAATCAAGAAGGAGTCTGCATGGTTTGTTACTGTAAAAAAAATTCATAGGAAGTTTCTCGAATCTGCTGTAGAGGCTTTGGGCATTAGTACCAGTAAACAAAAAATGTTAGCACTTTTAAGTTCTTAGTATTTGGATTCTTGTTGCTTTCAAGATTTTATTTATATTTTGGAGTCCAGCACATCTATACTCTGTTCACTTACTATCAACAAAGAAAAATTGATTTAGATACTTTGCAATGGATAATATTATTTCATCTAAATTTTCTAATCCTTAAAAGATTTAAAAAACTATACTGTAAACAACACTTGGAATTGAGATTGCTAAGAAATAATGAAATATGGTTTGGATAATTTCTTCTTTATATAAAACAGATATTTTATACAAATATACAGAAATACTCTCTTTAGAGATACAGTTAGAGATACACAGAGAAGAGAGACTGAGCTCACAAGAGACCAGAGAAGCCACTTACTGTTTTAGACACAACAGTGAACAGAACAGATTCAGATCTCTGCCCTGAAGGATTTACATTCTAGTGGAGGGGGAGGCAAATGATAGCAACAAAATGTACGTAACAAAATGGTAAGCAGGAAAGTGAAACATTTATCTGCTTTTATTGTTTACTAGCTAGATGACATTGGTCAAGGAATTCATTCTCTCTAAGGCTGACTTTCTGTATTAAAAATGAGCCTAAAGCTTACTACAAATGGATGTCATAAAAAGCAAATGAGATAATAAATATAAAGTGCTTATTTAAGTGCTTGGTATATCATCACATCCAGATTAAAGGTGTAATAATAATTTTAATTATCAATATCTAAAAAATTCTATTTAATTGGGGAGGTAGCATATAAGCAAAACATTGATTGATAGCTAGATAGGGTGTTCAAGGAGAAGAAGAGGTAAAGAGGTTATTTCAGTTGGATGGATTCATGGATATTGTGGCTTTTAAACTGAATTTTAGAAAGTTATTTTTGAAGAGGACATTAAAAAAATCTCAGGTGAAGGAGAATTACATAGATGAAAAGATAGTGTGAGCAAGAGATTTCTTAAAAGATCTTTTAGGACACAGATGCCTCGGGAAAGGGCAGGTGGGCATATCCAGTCCCAGGCCCTAGACCAATTCTTGATATTTTTGTTGATTAAAAAAAAAAGGCACATTCACTAGGCAAGTATGTCATGCAAGGAGATACTAAAACAGAAATTGGTAAGTTTACTAACTGGAGAGAAAGAAAAACTTAAGAGCTTACAAGTCCTGAAACAGAGCAGTGAACATGTATCTGTCTCTCCATGTGAAGAGAAAAGAATACTAAGGTGTCCAGAGAAGGTTCTGCTTGCAAATCCCAGTAGGACTGTAAGCGATGGCAGGCGCTCTATCAAGGAGCATCTCTATTCCAGTTACCAGGCTGTTCTCTGACCCCTGAAAACAGATCAAATCAACAAGGGCAATATTAGCGTCTAGTTGTAGAAGGTGACTATTGTATGCAGAAAGTCACCAAAACATGGTCTCAGATTTTTTTAAAAGGTAAACATAATGTAATAAGCTCAATTTAAAGAAATAGTGCCTGGGTGGCTCAGTGGGTTAAAGCCTCTGCCTTCGGCTCAGGTCATGATCTCAGGGTCCTGGAATCCAGCCCTGCATCAGGTTCTCTGCTCAGCAGGGAGCCTGCTTCCTCCTCTCTCTGCCTGCCTTTCTGCCTACTTGTAATCTCTCTGTCAAATAAATAAATAAAATCTTAAAAAAATAAAGAAATAGTGTATAGAGAATGCAAGCTAGACAGAGAGCTGGGAAACAGAATGAGGCAAAACAAGGATTCAGCAACAAGACAAGGGTTTGTTTCTCATAATTGAGTTCTTGGTTTACTTGGGAGTTTGTGAGGATTATTTAGGGGCCGAATTTGACCTCTTTTCCTAGAGTTATTCCTGGGAGTCTAATATTTGAAAGCGAATGGCTTTTCACTGTGAGAAGGAAGAAGGAAGCAGCAGAGGACAATGTTGGAAGAACAAAAAAAGCTTCAGTGGAAGAAAGAGCAAGCAACGTATGGAGCTTCATCAGGTTAATTGCTATGGGAAGATACCTATTTCAAACAATATGGTACTAAAGGAAGTCCTAATAATTATTAAGTCCCTACTCCATTCTCTACAAATATAAAAGAAGACCACAGTCAAACCACAGACTATCTTTGTCAAAACTCTCCCATATCCATAAATGCCTGCCTTTCATCTTCAGAGAGCCTCCATCGGGCGGCATGAGAGATCCATGGAAGAAAATATGAATTTGGCCTTAAGACCAACATGTATTTTCTATCACATTCTAAAATGTCAAGTTTCTGTAAATCTAGGAGAGAGAACATAAAAAGTAGATGTTTTAGACAATATTTTCCTAACAATCCTCATATTTGAAGGGCATCAGTGATCTACATTCTATGATAAATGAACATGAGTAAACTCTTTAAACCAGATACTTTCGGCCAGAGCCACTGTCTTATTCCTTCTGTGTGATGTATAGACTAGTAGTTCCAATGAATTAAAGTATAAAGCAGTTTAAATATTCATGTAATTATTAAATTTGTCTTAATGTAGAAATTTTAAAAATACACAGTATTTGTTGGAAATTGCTTTGCATAGTGCTAGGGAGAAACAGTAGAAACATAAAATAAAATAAGGTTTGGTCTTTGTCCTTGGTTATCTTACAGCCTCTGGAGGAAAAAGAAGTAGCACAGACAAATGCATGTACACGTCCACGCATGTAGATGGAAGGCATTATAATTTAATGCCAAAGGAGTTCAAACGGATGAATGATTGACTCTACACAGAAAAGAAGTAGTCTTTAAACACGAAAAAATCATATACACATGTACGTAAAAAATGTGTATATTTTAATTTCTACTTTCTTGCCCTTTGCTGTTGGCAGCTAATCCTTCATATTCTAAACTAACAGCCGTAGACCAGGATGGAGCGAGAGGCATCAGAAGATCCAAGAAGAGATTAGACTTCCCTGAACTACACAAACAAAAATATAAAACGGAATACCTCCGGCTTAGATATTTTGATGGATGTCTGAATACTTAGTCAACTACGTGTGCAACTAAACACACCCATCTGCTGCTTGATTGCTCTGTGTGAACACAAATGCACACGCCACGATGATAGGTACAAGACACATATGCACAGGCAACCCATGGTGTAAATATTCCGCACTCAAGTTACATGAGAATCTATTTCATTTGAAGCTTATGTTCATTACATTTTCAAATGCTCTATGTAATTTCTAAATCATAGATATAAAGTTATATAGAATTTACTTTATTAAATTATGAATCTATTAAACAACATGCAATTTCATATAAATTACGTATATGTTTATAATGCTACCTACAGCAACATGTGTGTCTCATATGTGAGACATCTGTGTCTCAAAAGCCAAATTCCGTTCTTGCTCAAAGGATTTACTTAGCATTCTGCAAGATACCAAATACACGCACGCACACACACACACACACACACACACACACACAGAAAAACAAATTCTTAAGTTTTTTTCTTGCTTATTAAACCCCAGCCATTTGCCCTCGTCTCTCACGTTCACTAGGCCTCGACAAAGGCACTAAGTGCTTTCTGGAACATAGATTTAAATGAGGCCTCTGCCCGGTGGGCTTACAACCTAATTAGACAGAGACAGTTGACCAACATATGCCCACAGACTACAGTTGGCCACTTATTTATTCTCTAATTAACATAAAGCAGCAGGGCAACAGCTCCGCCTGGGCTCAGTGAGCAGGAGCGCGGCTATGTGTGGCGGAGAGCTCTGCGGGAAACCAGACTGCTTCCTTCTGCGGCGGTTTGCAGCAGGCCTTCTCTCGCTTCTGGCTTGTCTCCGTAATTAATATTCCTGTGCATATCTTGCTGTGACTGTATATGTTCGAGCAAACACACCCTCGTGGCCCAGCAGAACCACTTAGTTCAGCCGCCCCGTTGATCAATACGGGTCACCGGATGGTCGACTTATGGTCGCACAGGCAATTCTGTTGAAAACAGAGGCCAGAGCCAGCCAGAGTGGTTAGTCCGTGCTTTAATTTGGTCTTTTAGCCAAACAAGGAAGATTTTCGTCTGATCACGGTAGATCGTCAAGGGCCAGTGGCTTCTTTCTGCTGTTCTCAACTGCCCTTCCTACACCCTCTTGCAAACTCTCCAGTTTTTGAAATTTCTCCCTCCTTAAGTGTAGTCCACATGATTCTAAGAAAGCATTTGAAGTGACTTAAACATGCACAGTGCCACACTATTTAAAAAAAAATAGGGATGTGAGAATATGACAATGAGAGAAAGCTAAGCACTAGGACCCATGAGATAAGGTTGGAGGAAAAGTTGGTCCCTGAAATGCACATCAAGAGTTCACAAATATTTTCTAGACAAAATCCTTCATGAAGACAGTAGATGATTTGAGTATTCATTGTTTATCTAGAGAGAAGAATGCAAGCAAGAAAATCATATTTTGTCCCCTAAATCTAGGGATATATTTGATGGTGGCAAAAGGTAAAATGCCTTTGTTTTAGGTTACAGACATGGAGTACTGCCAGTTACTACCCCTCTAATACTCTCTTTAAAATTCTTTTTAATGCTTTTGACCTAATATGAATCCTAATTAAATCTTCTGAGAATAAAACCTTCATAGATTTATAGCCAATGTGGTTTTTAATCTGCTTTTGGAGAGGCTGATATTCTTCTTTTTTAGGGGGTGGGGGGTGGGTATTGGTTTTTTCCTCCACTCTATACTATATCTTAAGAAATAGTGTAGACATTGGAGAACATGATATCCTAGGATATCATTCTTTCTTTGTTTAATTCTAATATTTTTTAAAGATTTTTATTTATTAGAGAGAGAGAGAGAGATCACAAGTAGGCAGAGAGGTAGGTGGAGGGGGCGGGGGGAAATCAGGCTCCCCGCTGAGCAGAGAGCCCAATGGAGGGCTCCATCCCAGGACCCTGAGATCATGACCTGAGCCGAAGGCAGAGGCTTAACCCACTGAGCCACCCAGGTGCCCGTAATTCTAATATTTTTAAACACACATAATTGTCACTAGTTAGTCAATATCATTAATGTTTTAACATGTTCCTCAGGTGAACTTAAACATAATACAGTAGATATTTGGACTAGTGGGAATTTAATACTTATATATAGACACTTCTTATATTTCCCTATAAATTGTGATTCTGTGGACTTACCGTTATGTTGCTAAAGTAAAGAAATAGAAACAATCCCATTCAAAATATAGTTAAAAAAATTGGGGCCTATGACACTAAAAGAGAGCCTTATTCTCACAAGTCAAGTAAAAGACAAAAAGTTTGAGTCAAAATATAAGAAGCTACATAACTCATATACATTCTTCTAAAGAGTCCCAGAAACACCAGTGTTATTGGTTTTGCATGATAAATGGAGTTGGTATAATCAGACTAATCACATTTTAGAATTTAGGTGTCCCGATAAATATCCTTAATCGTAAACATCTTGTGCTTTAGAAATCAATGGTCATTTCAGTCTTTGTGAGTCAAATTGTTGCTTTCATTCTTTTTTTTAATGTACATGCGAACATGCTCATCATAGTGAAAATAAATCCTAAGTTGAAATGAATATCTAAAACTAATGCAGTTTTGCTTATTTCTCCTAAAAACTCTATATCTGGAATTTTAAACCATGCAATTTTGTGTGTGTGTCATTTTGGGGGAGGTGGCTTTATTCCCTTTCTTCTCCCATCTTCCATTTTCACTGTGGAAATTTCATGCAGCAAAGCAGGAAATTCCATCCAGGTTGATCTAACCTCAGGGCCTCCTCCAAGCATGCTGGAGAATCAGTGCTCTGTCACCTCTGAGAATAGAATTCATTTTGGATTCTTGTATTACCTGCCTCTGGTACTTGGGCACTTACTTGCTGACTGACTGAGTTATTTTAACTTTGGTATGATGCAAATGTCCTTTATGGCAGTTTCCAATTTAGTATTTTTATGATTAAGACAAAATTGAAAGAGTTCAAAGTATAGTGCCCCCTCCCAAATGAAGTACCTAACTAAAAATTTCAAAATAAAAGTGGTACATCAAAGTGAGGAAGCTTAATTTAAGATGGAATGATAATGCTGTAATTCTCAAAATTCAAGGTCTAAAATATTTTCATTCATCCAAATACATTTCCTTAAGAAATGCAGTTATTCGCAAATGATTGTGACTCTCAGCAAATTAGCACAATAAAAATACTAATAGTTGTGTCAGCGTCTGTAAGATTTAGTTGTTTCGATGGTACTTAATAGGTAGAACTAGCCTTTCTGGGCTCCTGCCAATTGACCATCTGTCTAGGTAGTCTGTGGAGAATCAGAACAACTGAACTTTTGGCACATCCAATTACACTGAGTAACTACCAACCCTGTTTTAGGGTATAACAGAAGAGAACATCACCAAAAGATTGTGTTAATTGATTTAATTGCTGAGAACTTTGGGAATCTGGAGATCGTCATGGGAGCATTTCGGTTAGTCTTAGTGAGTTGAACCCATAAAAACATAATTTAATTAAATAAAGGCTCTTGTTCTTTCAGGTGTTTTGCTAGGCATTTTGAGGGATACAGTGACAACATAATCCTTGCCCTTTATTGCATACAAGATAATATATGAAATAAAATTTATGTTATACATATCTCTAAAGGAAGGCAGCCAGCAATGTCAAAAATATTGCTACTTCTGTTATTGGAGTACTGGGAGGGAAAATATACTTCCATATGGAGATAAGAAAGTAGATCATGAAAGACATGTCACTCGTGTTAAGTCTCAAATATGGACATGCTTTTGGAAAAATAAAGTTAGAGTTGGAGATTTTAACAGGCTGAGGGACAGGTTGACTAAAAACAGTGAAGTGATTTAGGGAATTAAAGAAGATGAAAATTGTTTGGGGCTAAATCAAACTGAGAAATCACTTGAGAAATCTAAATTTATGCCACAGAGAGCCAGTAAGAAATTCTGAGCAGTGGAGCACTACCATTGTGGTAGAATATGATATGCAAAAGAAAGTGAGGTTAGAAAAATCTGGGAGGAGACCCCTACAATAATACAACTTGGAAGAAATGGTGCCTTCACTAGGGCAAATGGAAAGGAAAAGAGGACTGATACAAGAGATGCAGCTAAGACTGAAGTGAAATGCTTCAGTTGAGTTTATGTAAAGGGAAAAAGGAAAATATCAAGATAATTTTAACATTTTGAGAAGCAGTGACTATGGAAGTGTAATGCAATCAAATGTTATGCAAACAAATGAGGTATAGAATTCAGCAAAAGGCACAGGTTTAGAGATATGTATGTGATCACTAAGGCCATGCAAAGTGCCCAGAAGGATGAATTTTGAAAAGGGCCACTACTGAAGAGGCAGTAGAAAGACAGAGAAGGGGCCAGGAAAGAGAGCGATGAAATACAAGAGAATCAGTTGAACACAATGAAATGAAAAGTATTCATGAGCAGGTGGTCATCAAAGTTAATTGCCTGAGCGATGTTAAGGAAGAAGGAAACCTTAATGTCACTGGATTGAGAATACAGAGGTCACAGGGGAACTTCAGAGGAATAATTGTTTGAGTAGGTAAGTGTGCAAGTCACATTATATTCATTTTACTTCTTTTTTTTTCTTTTTTTTAAAAGATTTTATTTATTTATTTCACAGAGGGAGAGAGATCACAAGTAGGCAGAGAAGCAGGCAGAGAGAGAGAGGGGGAAGCAGGCTCCCCGCTGAGCAGGGAGCCCGATGCGGGCCTCGATCCCAGGACCCTGAGATCATGACCTGGGCCGAAAGCAGAGGCTTTAACCCACTGAGCCACCCAGGCGCCCTATTCATTTTACTTCTAAAAGTAGTGTGAAGTTTGCTGGTGAAAGATGCTGAGATAAAAGAGATTAGATAGACGAGAGATGATAGATATTGACAGATATGCAGGCAGACACAAAGATAGAGATAGAAAATCATCACTCAAGGAAATGGTTGAGAGTATCGTGTGTGTGTGTGTGTGTGTGTGTGTGTGTGTATAAATGGGTAATCACTGAAGGCAAGGCAAACACTAGCATTCAAATAATATAAAATATAGGGACTGTTACAGAGGTTTGGGTAGGGGTAAAGAAACCAACAAAGAATGTTGACCTTCTTCCCAGTCCTAGATCTGAAGAGGAAAGGAAGGAAATAGAGAACCCCAGTGAGCACTGGGGCTAAACAGGTATCAGTAACAGCAATCAGCATGACCCATAGTAGAGAAGCGAAGTAGAAGAAAATGCACACTTCTCCCCCCAAGCGTCCTATCTCCTTTTCATGCCTTCCATCAGCAGAATAAAATATAAATCTCATCAGCACTCAGTCTTCATTGTGTAGTTCTTGGGAGTCTGTCTCTTGAAGCATAAATCAAGACAGAACGGGTTTAGAACGGACAGTGGGAGACAAGCATCTTCTCAGCAAGGAAGAAGTCCCAGGAAAAAAGGAAGAAAAGTATAAGAAAGAAGATGAGGTAATAAGTGGAAGAAAGTTCAGGATAAGATGAAGGCATACTTAGAAAATTTAAATGAAAAAAGTGCAGGGGTGGAGCACTTGGGTCCCTCAGTTGGTTGAGCAGCGGACTCTGGGTTTTAGCTCAGGGCATGACGTCAGGGTCGCGAGATGGAGCCCTGTGTCAAGCCCTGAACCCAGCTCCACGCTCAGCGGGGGAGTCTGCTTGAAGATTCTATCCCTCTGCCCCTCAGCACTTCTCTCTCAAATACATAAATCTTTTAAAAAAATAAATAAAAAGTGCAAAAGAGGAAAAGAAGAGATGCAAAGCCATTTTGAAGTGGAGATAGGGCTTGTGTTAGAAGTCCCAGTCTTGAGCCCTTATAAAGAGCTGGCCTTTGCCAACCTAGGCGAAGAAGTTACAAATTCATAAATGTTACCAGAATGTAACCTTGATTATTTTTGCAATGCTTAACTAATTAATACCTTAAAATTTTTACCAAATGAGGACTTTACTAAATATATTTGCTATTAAATTAAAAAGTATCTGTAAAAATAAGTGCACTTAATGACCAATGTGATGTATGTGTATGTGAGGGTATATATATATGTATATTTTATATACATAGAAAATATTGTTACAGTGGCACAGTGATCAAGTATTTTGATAATACGTCCTATGGAATACTCTAGAAAAAACAGTTTTCAAAATAGTTGTTTTCCAGTCATCATATCCATGTTTCAAGCCATAAGATGGAGAAGGAGAGAAAAAAGGGTATGTTCTCTCACCTTGAAAAAGGTTTCTTGAAAGCCCACACATAGATTTCTACCTAAATCTATCTGTCTATAATTTAGTCACATGGTTCTGCCTAATTCTGAGAAACGATGGGCCTTCTAGCTGAGTGTCAATGTCCTAGCAGGAAATCAGTATTCTGATCATTTGAAAGATAAAGAAATCACAGATTTGTTTAGCATCCACATTTTCTGCCTTCCTGTGTTAAAATGAAGATGCTCTTAGAAGAGAATGTTTTTGTTACTAATGTAGACTCAAGCTCGTAAGTGAATATTGTAGACACTAAGGATACTAGTCCTGATTTGAAACACTGCTCTAGGAGAAGAAGCACTTGAACAGCTAAGGGACAGCATGAAGTAGGGAAAAATGTATGTTTGAAATAAAAAAGGTAGAGTTAGAGAGTATAAAAAATGGCAATATAGAACATTTCCTAGAATCAGCTCTATACTGAACTTTAAAATAATTCTGAAAGTCATCAAGGACAGAATAAATATCCTGAGATGAGATCTCTTGACTTTCCTTAAAGAAAAAATGTTGGGGGGAGGGTATAAAAAATAATGCATTGATTTACAGAAAACTCTAATCTATAGTGAGACTAAAAATTTGTCACCTAGAAAATGTATTACAAACACTGTTGCATAGGAAGAAAATAACCATATTATAAACTCTAAGCAGTATTATAAAAGTGGCAAGAAAAACAAAATTCTTAAATCTATATTATCATAATTCTACATGTTTTTAAACATGTTTTTGTGCAGAAGATAGTAATCTGTAATGACTTAAATGAGATGTGAGGGCAAAAAAACATATGTCTATTGGACAAATATAATCATTCTTAGTGATTCTTTTAAGCTGCATGACAAATGATACATTCCATGAGTTAATTTTTAAATTCTGCCTCATCTTTTCCATACATAATTTATTACCATATCTAGACGGATCAAAAGTATATCACTTGATTAACTTTTACTCTCAATTATCTTAAAAAATTCTTTTATATTTGTATATCTTAGAGTTTCAAAGATGTCCTTCAATAACTTTTTTCTTGCATTCAGTATATATTACAGGCATAATATTATTATAATTTTTGTTCTTTCAGAATACAAATGATTTGGGGGAAAAGTGGATTGGTGAATAACTTTACAAATGGCACACATGCAAGCTAATGGTATAGGAAAGGTAGCAGAAGAATGGCAGGAGATTTCTAAAAATGCAGTCATATATACTTCATAAGAAACCAAACAAAATTTGATAATTTAAGACTATACTAACATATAAACTCAGGAAATTATTAGTAAAAGCAGTAGCTGGTAAACATCTAGAAAATAATTTTTGTCCTCAGGATACCTGGACTCCATCTAGCAGGAGTACTTTATTACTGAAGTATTTACCCATTGGCACTCAGAGTATTGTTTGTAAAACAAAAGACATTGATTATAGTGTCTGACTTTTATTAAATTCTTACACATTGTTTCATATGATACTTGCAACAATCATATTGAAAGCAAAATCATCATCTTCATTTTACAAATGAAGAACCTGAAACTTAGTGAATGTAAATAAAATGATGATCACAAAACAAGCCAACAACAGACCAGCTATGGAACCTAGACTAGTTGAAAGCTTAAGTTCAAATTCTTAACCACTCTAAGTACTGTTTTATTCTGTGTCAGACTATTTCTTTTCCTTGCTGAGGAAGCTGCCGTGCTAAAAATCCTGGATATAAGTAAGAGAATAAAAAAAAAAAAGATATACTTTCAAAGAAAAGAATGTAGTAAGGAGTAGAGAAAAAATATATGAATTAATATTTTTATTTTACAAGATGTAGTCATCAAATTGAAAGTGTCTCATATCACAGAGCATCTTGAGACTTCAGTTAGTTATGTGTTTTTGATGGTGTGCCAAATCCCTTGACAAGTGGTACTTTTAAAAAATATCAGTTGCAGCGTGGAATCTAAAATCCTATCAACAAACATTTTTTTTTATTTTGTTACATTAAAATCCATTGGTCTTTATAAAAAAATACAATGTATAAAAGAGTTTAATTTCAAAAGCAATGAACTTACTCTCTGGTTATCTTGTGTAAGGAGTAAAATACTGCTCCCGAAACTGTCTTGTTTGAAAACTAGCCATACCAATTGGATGACTTACATGCTACTACTATATCTCAAATATTCATCTTTAAAATGGTAACAAATATAAAACTTATTTAATACTGTTGTTCTATATGCATTAATATATGAAAGATCTTGAAATTCCTGGAGCAAGTTTTTAAAACTAAATTTTAGTTAAAATTATTTTTAATAATGTGGACATTTATAAAAAGTGACGTATTTTCTTTAATTATGGCTCAGTTATTTGAAAATAAGAAAAACAGGGGCACCTGGGTGGCTCAGTCGTTAAGCATCTGCCTTCGGCTTAGGTCATGATCGCAGGGTCCTGGAATCAAGCCCCACGGCGGGCTCCCTTCTCGGTGAGCCTGCTTCTCCCTCTCTGCTGCTCCCCCTGCTTGTGCTCTCTCTCTCTGTCAAGTAAATAAATGAAATCTTTAAAAAAATGTTATTTTATTTTTTATACGTTATGTTAGTCACCATACAGTACATCATTAATTTTTGATGTAGTGTTCCATGATTCATTGAACAAAAACAATGTTTTAAAAATAGAATATTGAAACATAGTCTATGAACTTTCTAAGTATAAGGACAGCAACTCTTTCATGTTTGTGTTGCCAGGACCGGGCACATTAGAGGACTGTGCATGTATGTTTATTAAGTAAGCTAATCAAATATCTAATGTAGGTTTACTTAAATCTTTGTATCCAAATATTGGAAAGTTGTTCATCTTAAAATAATTTAATAGTTCTATAATGGCTGAAAACTTACAAATAACTTCTACATATGATCGCATGTGCCCTTACTACAACTCCCTCTGATATCAAAGGTCTTTAAATGATTAATTCAAATACTTACTCAAATTTTCCTATGTAAAAGACATTTTACTAGGTGATATTTGGGAGTGAGCACAAACATGTAAAAGATATGGTTTCTTTATTCAGGAACTTTTAATCTATGACCTTAATTTAAAACAAGTTTTAAAAAATGTACCATGAATTTCCAATTCCCTGTTCCATTTTAGGGAACTTAGAAGTGCAATTCTGTCCTAACAAGTGAAAAGCTGGCAGCCTGAAAAATCAACTCTTCTTAGGTTCACACGAGAGGGGAGGTCACAGGGCAAACTGCAGCCCTTTAAACTGGAGAAAAGACAGGGAAAGAGAGGGTGTCACGGCTTACAGGAGCAGACTCACAGGTGGAAAGCACTGTGGGAACCAGTCAGTGCCTTATATGTCATGGCTGGCTACCAAGAAAAATTACAAGTCTTCCACAAGGCAAAACCCCCCACAATTTGAAGATACAGAGTGAGCATCAGAGCCAGACATGGCAGGGATGTTGGAATTATCACACCAGCAATTAAAAAAATATCTATATTTAATATGCTAAGGGCTCTGATAAGGAAAGTAGATGACATGCAAGAACAGCTAGGCAATATAAGCAGAGATGGAAATCCCAAGAAAGAACCACAAATAAGTGCTAGAGATAAAAAAATGTATTATGTCATGGGGGAAACAGAGTAACTGAATTTCTTGTCTGTAAACAGACATTAATAACAACTCCTACCTTTGACTGAAATATGTCAAAATTTGCATGCATTCACAGGTGTGTGAGAAATCCTCATAAGCATGGCAGTTGCATCACAAAGATTTTCTCTGTTCCCGTTCAAAACACAACTAACAATAAAGCAATCAAATTGTGCTAGTCTACTAAGACAAAGGCTGGCAGAAATGAAGACGGCAGGTTTGAAGGAAGGAAAGCAGTGATTACTGAGACATCCAAGAGGCAGAAGTTAGAATCTTTGTGCTTACAGGAAAGCTTACCAATGAGAAGGACCCAATCTGCTTCACGGATCCATGAGAGAGCTAAGGCTTAAGAGACTCAGGTGGTGGAGATGAGAGGAAGTCATTAAATATCTATGTACTTCATATCTCCGTTTTTACCAGTTTCTGCTCTTTTTTTTCTTGGACACAAGATAGAACTAACTGAACTTTCTGAACCTCTCATGGATGGTTGGGGCATGAGATACATCCTGGTTAATTAATTGTGAGATAAAGTAATCTGTGTTACTTCAAGTCTGAGAGAATAGCCAATGTGAGGTTCTCCAGAGATCTCTCTTCTCTCCAGAATGGTGACCAACAAAATTTAAGATGATTGACGAGCCATCATGATGAGTCTCATCACGATGAGCAGAAATGGAACTCAACCTGTGATAGTCATGTAGCATGATTAAAAATAAACCTTGGTTGTTTTAAGGCCGAAGGTTTGGAACTGTTTTTTACTACAGCCAAATCTACTCTAACTTGATTGATAATAGTCTAGACATGGAACTGATAAACCTCTCCCACTTTGCCTAACTGGGAAAGTCTCTACATCCCCAGGTCAATTCTCTGGAGGAACTGAACTAGAAATGCTCCAGGTGTGAGGTCACCAGGCATGGCAGAGAGTTAGTGATAAGTTAAAGGACTGAAATGAAGGGTTTGTGTGAAATATGACACGGTAAGTAGAAGAACCTCTGCAGCTATCTAGCATGAGAAAGCTGATACTCAGATATGTATTTTTTAGTGAAGGATTTGAAGAATGTTCTTCAGAGAAAGCTTCAGAAAAAGACCTACAGATACTGATACTTGAAGTTGCCCCAATGAAAAGACCCGCTCATCGCTTTACCATGTTATAGCTGTACATCTCCTTCTACACACCAAACTGTGGTCAGGTCAGTGATACATAATGAAGTCATTTATTTAAGTTAGTATTTAAAAAAATTTAAAAAGTAAAATGTCATAATGCAAGCCGAGTATGTTAGACATTATTTTGTGAACAATTATTCTTCACTCAGAGTTTTACATGTCTGTGTGTGCTGGGATATGATGCAAAATGTACATATTAGTAGGGCTGCTAGATTTAAAATAAAAATTCAGGATGCTGAGGAACATTTGAATTGCAACATAAATTTCAGAAACTAAAAAGAAGAGAGTCCAAATTTTAAAAAATCAGTAAAAAATTTGCAAGATTTGATTGAATGAAAACTTCTTGTTTTGCTTTGTTTTTTATTTCTGACTTACTTATTTTAGAACTGGAAGTTTGCACCTGTAATCAGTTGAACAAACAATTTGAAAGTAAAACAAAACAAAGCAATGTATGTAAGTCATGTCATTATGCCGTAAACTGTTAACTTGCACAGAGCTGTATGTCAATTGTATCTTGATAAAATTAAAAGAGAAAAATATGAGAAGAACAAAAGCCAAAACATGGAGAAATATCATAGGAAAAGTAGGGATATAGAGTATCAATACAGAGTAGAGTCTCACATATTTTTGAAGAAACTAGAAGGAAATTACAAAAGAACTAATACAAGGATATTTTCAGAACTGAAACCTGAGTCTTCATGGACTGTGTTCCATACTACAAAAGGTAAACCACTGATGTTAAATTACATCACTGTGGAATTTTTTAATTTTAGGGATAAATAAGATAAAGCCTTGTTTCAGGCAAAGGCCGAAGAAACAACAATGAATAAGAATCCTTACATTTACTAGAGGATAGTAGAGCAATGCAATAGTATGTAATAAAAATGTTTTAAAATCTGAAATTCTACACCCAGACAAATTCATTATCAACTGTGAGGTGGAACAAAGTTAAAAATATGTAAAGACTTTAAAATGTATTTTATCAGGGCAAAAGAACAGACTCAAAATTAAGAGCATGAGAAACAGATACTGATGTCATGAAAACATTGAGGAGCATTCTTAAATTGAGAGTTTGGGGACAGCATAGAATTCAGATTGGAACAAAAGTGTTCTAGAAAAAAGAAAGTTCGTAAGGGAAATGGTACTGATTCATCGAAAAGAGTAATGTTGTCATTAATAATCTGAAATGGAAAAGAAAGATGTTTCTGATGGATAAGTGATAAAATCTGTAGAATTGACAAAGCAATTGAGGATTTTGGAAATATGAAATATTTTTAACAGGTATTTGAAAAGAAAATCTACTGGAGTAGACAGAACGAAAAATAAGTAGATGGGATATAAGCAACTAGTAGCTCCTGGATGTTATGCTCACTGTAGGTTCACGAGTGAAACATAACACAAAACATTACTTGATTTAACAGTGAATGATATTTTCATAATCATAACAATAAAATATCTGTTGAATTAAATAAATATTATGATTAGGCCAATTTACAGAGAGAAAGTGAGAGAAGACTTAATGTGGCAAAAGAGCTACAGCTCCCTCTACCTTAACAAAAAGCCAATTGATATTGTCTGATCACAATAAATCAACAAATAATAGTGCAAATAAACTAGTCCAAAAAGGGGTGAACTTTCCAGGGTGAAAAACTAAGAGTTTAAATCATCGGCCTCTGAAAAGCAGAAACAGGGAAAGGAATGGATGACTTAAAACTATCAATATCCTCTACTAGTAAATTTAAATTAAACACAATGTAACAACTGGCAAGTTGGCCAAGGTGCTCATCTTTTATCAGAACTTTGTTGCAAATGCATATTCTAGCTGATGATTTTCAATAATTTTGCAATCCTATGTACATTACCATCATAATAATAGCAAGGTATCTAGATAACATTTGGAACCTAATCTTGTTTGTAAAATATCAGTAGTGTAAACACATTCAATACCGTAGGGATGTTACAGTCCCACAGTCCCACACACATCCTCACACACCATTTATTGTGTCATTTGCCTACCACACATTCTCTGCATCTATAGGATGCTTGATTTTGGAAATAGTTAAAATGTCATTTTATACTACATAACAGGTAAGACATGGTTAAGAATAATTGAAATCACCTCTTTCTAGTATGAATTTCATATTATATTGCTTTTAAATTTCTTTATAATTTTTTCTGTTTTATTCCTATCTCGAGCGAACAGTGTTAATGAACTTTAATGACCTATGTCTATAGTGTGCAATGACATGTCCTGTAGTCGGTAATCTTTGGACGAGATCAGCTTGTCAAAATCAATTATTTCCATTGCACTTTAATTTGGACAAATGATATTTCATTTGCAGCTTTAGGTGCAAACGTATGCTGTTGCTACAGGTTTGTGGTCAGGTCTCCAATATTAAATACAGCCATTTAATCAGATTGTTATATTATCACTGCTCACACACACATATTAACTATATTGACCTCAATAACTTCTTTGGCATCTCTTTGTTACAAAGCTTATCCTTCTTCCCTGCTGAACAGCATAGAGATTTCTAATATTTACTTTGCATGAAATCTATAGCATTTAGAATTTTTTTTTAATAACAAGGAAACCATATGTGACAGAAATCATTCTTCCATATGGGCCATGTAAAATCTTCTCCATACCAAACTTTATTTGTCCTTTGTAAGTCACGTTTTGGGTACATATTAAAAGCTGATGAAACTCACAGTGGTATACAAACCATCCCAAAGTCCTGTAAAAATACTCGCATGTATGTCTGGAATTTCTTGACATCATTCATCACTACCATTGCCACCCCCAGCTGACTTACCATCACCCCTCTCTGGAGGACTGCAGTTGTTTTATGGAAACTGACAAAGAGTTTCTGCATATGCTGTTCTTGTTTTCAGTAATGCTTTCCTTTCCTACCTGGTCACGTCCCACTTGCTGTTCTCATCTCAACTCATGGGTCATTTCCTCATCGCCTTGATTCGGTGAAATTCCTTTACTACAAGATCATGAGCTGTGTCCCAATTTTTGTTTTGTAAGGAGGGGAGGGGCAAAGGGAGAGAGAATCTTAAGCCGACTCCACACCCATTGCAGAGATGGACGTGGCGCTCTATCTCACAACCCTGAGATCATGATCTGAGCCAAAATCAAGACTGACTGAGCCACCCAGGCACCCCAACCTGTGTCCCTAATTTGTAATATACTTGTCCACAAAATATTTTGTCAATATTGTGAAAGGTCTTTAAACTTCATAGGTACAAGGATTAGTTTATATTTATTGAGCACATAAAGTTAATATATACTTATTGAATCAATGAATAATAATTCAGTTCAATAAATTATAATTATTAGTATCTGTCTTCTAATGCTAAAGTTGAAGTACTACTTTGTTTAAACTTACTATTGTAGACAAATATATTTAATTGTTTTTCTAATATTCACACAAAATAATTACAAATGGATCTTATGGATTCCCTTTATTTAATATCCCACACTGGTTTTAAATTCATTAAAACCTTTCTTTCTGGGCACCGGCATGGCTCGGTAATTAAATGTTTAATTCTGGCTCGGGTCATGATCCCAGGGTCCTAGGATTGAGTCCCACATCAGGCTCCCTGCAGAGAGCAGGGACCCGTTTTCTCCCTTTGCCTCTCTCTCTCTCTTTCTCTGCCTCTCATGAATTAAAAAAAACAAAAATAAAAAAACACATTTCTTTCTATTTAAGAGGTAAGGATGCTGAAAACAAAACTTGAAAACATCAATTTTTTAAAAATAATTTTATTTTATTATTGTTTTCTCATCATTTAAGTGTGCTCTTTAATCCCCATCCCTTATTTCACCCATCCCTCCACCCACTTACCTTCTGGTAACCATCAGTTTGTTATCTGTAGTTAAGAATCTATTTCTTGGTTTGCCTCTCTGTCTTCTTCTCTCTCAATCTCTCTTTCTCTCCCTCTTTTTTTCCCTTTGCTCATTTGTTTTGTTTCTTAAATTCCACATATGTGTGAAATCATGTGGTACTTACTTACCTTTCTCTGATTGACTTATTTTGCTTAGCATTATATTCTCTAGCTCTAATTATGTTGTTGCAAATGGCAAGATTTCATTCCTTTTTTATGGCTGGATAACATTCCATGATATATATAGGGATGTCTATCTATCTATCTACACACACACACACACACACACACATATCCCACCTCTTCTTTATCCTTCCATCTATTGATAGACACTTGGGCTGCTTCCACAGTTTGGCTATTGTAAATAATGCTGCAATAAACACAGGGATGCATGTATTCCTTTGAATTAGTGTTTTCGTATTTTTTGGATAAATACCCAACAGTGTGATTCCTGGATCCTAGCGTCATTTCATTTTTAACTTTTTGAGTAACCTCCATACTGTTTTCCACAATGGCTGCACCAGTTTGCCTTCCCACCAACAGTGCATGTCAGTTTTCTTTTAGATTAGGATCAAGCTGTGACACTAACAATCATTCAAAGCCCTAGCATCCTCTTGGTAGGAATATGCTGTGATCAAGGAGGGAAGTAAGTTTTATACAATGGGCAAGAAGTAAATAGAAAGAAATAAATGATTGAATTATTGCCATTCAGCAACTAGTAATTGAGGATTCCAGTATCTTCTTTTGGGGTAAAGAAATGAATTGAATTCATCTCCTCATGAAACTTACCATTTTGCAGAAGAAATAAGTGATTCATAAAAATTACAATATAAAGTAGTAGCAAGTGATATAGGTGTCCTAATATCTGAGAACCAGATGTTACCATTTTTGCTTCATGTTTCCAGGAATTTTTTTTAGCAAAAATTACATTCCTGGCTTTGAAAGTCTGGGTACTAAAAATGAGGTACTAATCTATGCCTCCCCAAAGACTTGTCCCACCCTCTACATTCTAAAATATTGTCAATCTTCTCAGTGTCTTTAAATCCTTGTATCTTCAAATTAAAATTGACTGCTTTCATGAAATGGAGTCTGCCCACTGTTTAACATTAATAAATGAATGATATGTTCTTTTAATTGTGTTTGCCAATCTGAATTTTATGGAACACTTTCTCTCCACCCCTTCATAATCCTTTTTTTGCATGTGTTCAGGGTAAATGCTGGAGGGGCTCCAATTTTGAAGTGTTAAATTATCAAGTGAAATCATAAGAGCAATTTATAAAAGAGATAGCTGGAAATTAAAATACAAAAACCGCTCAAGGTAAAATTCGTGGGGGAACTCTCTTGTCACCACCATGAGACCCTGCAGAACAGATGGAACTGACTCTGCAGCTTCTGCTTGGGTACCTGCTGTTTAATTATACCCTAATTAATTAAAGGAAAATCTCCTGTGTGGTTTCAGTAGTAGTGAGCAGGAGGGCAGTCAGAAAGAGACACTTGAATTCAAAAGACTTCAAAATTAGCAGTAAGAGGCTCAGGAAAGCAGTTACTGTTTACTCGTTGTGGTCATTTTCCAAGAGCAATTGTTAAAACAACAAATTGACTCTCTCACACCCAAAAGAATACATAGTATGTCTTCTTTTCAATAACTAAGTTCTGTAAATATTTTATTAGTATTTTAAGGATCACTAATGCATTTTTACTAAACACATGAGGACTTTTAAGACCAGAACAGCATGCGTAAAGTTAAATCTCAATGTGTTACTTTTGTGGTTATTTAAAAAGAAAAAAGAAAAAAGAAACTTGCTTGGAAAATATTATTTCCAGGTTTAAAGTTTCACCCAGTTAATCTCTCAGCCAACTGCTTGTGAAAGTAGTTGGTAAATGCAAGTATATTGTATCCACTTTGATGAGGGTAGTGGTAGTAGGGAGGCATTGTACTGATGAGGTGTTCAGTAATAATTTGTGGCCTTGCCATCCCCATTCTGTCTGTGTTTGCTTGGGTATGCACCCTTCTGACTCTCTGAGTTTCTCTTCTTTAACACAGATGTCATTGGACTATTACAGACCTTTTGGCTAGCTCTATAAAGGCAGAAAGACACTTTTTTTGGAAAACCAATTAACAGATAAAAAGAGCATATTGATAGTTTACACTAGATAGGGCTGTGTAGATGTTTATGCATCTGTTGGAAGTGTCATCAGTTGGTAGACTGATCCATGAGCTCAGGACATATTTGCTAAAATGAATCTTGCATTCATCAACTGTCTTTTTTTACATATAGCCTTGCAAACATTAAATAATATATTTATTTAAATAAATAAATGAAATTTAATTAAAATAAATTAAATCAACTTAATTCAAATACATTTAAATAAATTAATTAAATTATATAAAAATATATAATGTTATATATTAATGTGTTTATATTTATTTGTTTTATAAACAATATATATAAATATAAATGCTATATAAATACTATATATGTTTATTTATTTGTTTTTTCCTTATTGATTGGATAGACTTCATAGAGTAGTAAAAACTCCAATCTCACACAATTTCCAACATACTTGTAGAACTTAAGTCAATTCAGTAAGCCAGATAAAAATATATACACCAGATTTCCATCTATAATAAGTATGCATGAGATAGATTTTTATTCTCTTTGTTACTTCTAGGATTATATTTGGGAATTACAAAGGGTAGAGTTACTGAGTGTAAAATATAATTATCACTGTAGGAAGACTATTTGACATCATTTATTCATTTTAACATGAATTACTGATACTATTAGTGATTTAGATGGATGGAGTCTTAAGAGTTCTCTTAACTCTCTTACATGAATGTGGCCTTGAAATATTCAGTAAACAGTCTCTTATTGTAAGGAATATTAATCAGGAGTTACTTTTCCTGCTTATGAATATATTACATATAGAGTATTAATCAGAATCCCCAAATAATAGCTCATGAATTATATTTATGTCTGGACATAATCTTGTCTGACCACTATATGATATGCTATATGATGCACATAGTTATGGAGAGAGAAAAAGCAAGGCCAGTTATTTGACTATTAGAATTTCGATCATTTAAAAAATACATATGCCTCTTAAACACAGCATTATTAAGGTATAATTGATCTACAAAAGCTGAGTTTGATGAGTTTGGACACATGCAGACACCTGTGAAGTCATGGCCACAATCAAGGTAGTAGACAAATACATCTCCAGTAGTTTTCTTGAGTCTTTCTTCAAATTTTCAAGTGCATAAAACAATATTGTTAAACTAGAGGTATTAGGTCACACAGCAGGTATCTAGAATTTTTTCATCTTGCATAACTGAAATTTTGTCCCCACCAAAAAAGGATTCATTCTCCCCTCCAACCTGCTGTAGGCCCTGGCAATGACGATTCTACCCTCTGCTTCTACAAATTTGACTGCTTTAAATGCTTCATATAAGTGGGATCGTGCAGTTTTTACCCTTCTGTGACTGGTTTCAATTTCTCTAAGCACAATGCCCTCCAGATTCATTCATATTGTTGCAAATGGCAGGATTTTCTTCTTTTTTAAGGCTGAACTATATTCCATTGTATGTACATACCATATTTTCTTTATCCATTCATCTGTGACTAATTTTTAACTTCCAAAAGTGAGAGGAGAACCAACATATGTAGGAAAAATCACAAAAGAGGTGTGATAGAAAACAGTATGCAATGAAATGCTAATTTTCTTATTGAAGGTAATATGGATATGTCCAGATGATTGATCATCATGCTCTTTGTCTTGTAGAATGTCGTCAACTATTTTTTATTGTCTGTTTCGTTCTCATTAATGGAATTCCATGCAAGAAATATATTATGGGCTAGAAGGGGTTCAGATTGACAGCTATTAGAAAAAGTATGTTCGTGGTGCAAGAGTAATACATGGGTAGAGAGGAAAAATAGGACAAATTTTTTCTATCTACCTTTTCAGGCAAAATCCAAAATTATATGCATTTTTAGGACATACGTAATGGTAATAATAATTCCAACTTTTAAAATACCTATACATCCTAATTACATTTCTCTTTTTAAAAGAGCTCTGTGAATTTCAGTATCTTAATATCTAGGTACCTGTCCAGTCTCAGGCCCTGAAGGAGATTGCTTCGTGTGATTTCTACAAGGCAGTTTCTCACTAACTAAAAGTGTTAATTGTGCTTGTCTGGGGGCTTTGCTTCTATGTGAGGAATCTCTGATTGCATTCTAACAAACATGAAGATTCCAGAAGGAAAGTGGACAGGATCCTTGAGTTGTTTTTTCCATATCCAGACACTTGGTCACCTATTTGGCTGATGTTTCATTTCTCTTTGAATAAGGACCAAATTTTAGAGGAAGTCCAATAATTCTATGAGCTAAAATATGTACAAGAAGCCTTTTTAAGTACTCATCTTTAGACAATGTTCCCCAAATCAGGGATTCTCCCCTCTCTGAAGACAGTATTTGAAGAATTCTTGTTATAGGAAAGAGTAGGAGAGGGTGGTTGGAGTGAGGAAGGAAGGATAAAGAAAGAAAGAATCCAGAAAACTACAAAGAATACAGATAAAGAAGAAATTGTCTTTAGACTTCCCGAAATTCTCTTCTTAATGTCTTTTCTCTTATATCTGGTATTAACCAAGGTCAGAATATCTTAAATACCTTTCATTATCGGCTCAGCATGGGCTGCTCCGCCATGGTTTGAAGTGTTATATGATTTCTGAGCAAAAATGAGCTGTCTTTACTCTGGAGTCTGGCTTCAATGAATTTTTCATTTAATTTTTCTTTAGAAGACCATCAAGACCTTTGCTGTTAGAACATAAGGGAGGCTATTTCGGAGAGTCGTTGTCAATAGCTTTATTTTCCAATTTCATTTTCAAAATGCATCCTCATAATGTATTCAAGTATTTCAGATTCAATCAAATTGCTTTTTCTTTGTAGTAGTGAGAAAAATTATTAATCCATTTTCATAGAAACCATGCAAATTTACATGGGAAAATTTACTCTTCTTTTCTTATTTCTTTTTCTTTCTTTCTTTCTTTCTTTTTTTTTCTTATTGACCTACTCAGCTCTTCATAACTTGATTAATTCATTAAGTGTGAATGAATGGTGAGCTGTGGGGGAGAAAAGTTTGCAGGTTAAAGAATGTTCTTTCTTTATAGAGGTTTGGAAGGTATATTATTTGTCATCACTGTCCTTTCCAATTTGTCTCCCCCCCTCCACACTTAATTTTTTAGAGGACTACTTTTTGACTTATATCATCCAGCTGGGAAGCACTGGCCAGAAATTGGATTGGAGAAGGAGAAAGGGGTTTGGGGATTTCTTCCTTGTTCCTTTCGGACTTTGGGCCCTCGATTCTGATAGTATCCACATTCCTTTTTCTCCTAGATTCAAGCTCTCACTGCATTCCAGGAGCTCACTTTCTCCCATTGCCCCTTCAGGACCGGAGATGGTATTTCTCCATTGTTGCTATCTCTGCTTGCTCCAGTAGCTCCTGTTGGCTTCCTAAATCCTGCCCAAACCTCAGTGAACTTCCTTTCATGAACATCTCTTCACTTGGGCCATTTGATTTGAATTTGTATTCTCTTGGGGCCTTCATTGATGATAAAACCAATAATATTAATCCTAATAATCTAGGAATTATGGAATACTCACCACATGTTGGATATTATGCTAAGTGTTTCATATGTGTTATTTAATTAAATCTTTATTTATTTTTTTTAAGATTTTATTTATTTATTTGACACACAGAGAGAGAGATCACAAGTAGGCAGAGATGCAGGCAGAGAGAGAGGGGGAAGCAGGCTCCCTGCAGAGCAGAGAGCCCGATGCGGGCCTCGATCCCAGGACCCTGAGATCATGACCTGAGCCGAAGGCAGAGGCTTTAACCCACTGAGCCACCCAGGCGCCCTAATTAAATCTTTAAAAAAATTCTTATGGAATGTGTATTATCTCTCTTAATAGAGATGAAATTGAGGTTTAGAAAGGGCATCACTGTGCAAGATCACCATTACTAGTTAGGCAGCATCAAGACTCTAAACCTAGTCTGTGTGACTCTGGAGTCCTTGCCCTTCTTCATCACTCTGGAATGCTGCCTATTATGCGAGATTTCGGAGATTGTGCCTGCAGTGTAAGAACAGCAAATATAAATCTTTAAATGGTGGTTGTAACTAGATAAACAAGGAAAGTGGTAGTATTTAGTTCAATTCCACATATCTTTATTTATTTTATTTTTTAAAAAATATTTTATTTATTTATTTGAGAGAGAAAGAGAACTAGCATGAGTCGGGGGGAAAGGTAGAGGGAGAAGGAGAAGCAGACTCCACCTGAGCAGGGAGCCCCAGGCAGTGCTCAATCCCAGAACTCTGGGATTAGGATCTGAGCCAAAAACAGCCACTTAAATGTCTCAGCCACCCAGGAGCCCCCACAAATATTTATTACATCATTACCACATGTTCAGCTTTATTCTAGGATTTGATAATGTTCAAATAAAAATGTTCTCTTTCCAGGTAAATTTATTATTTGACAGGAGCATCAGACATCACAAATACATAAATTAAATAAATTTCACATTTTACATGTGAAAATACAAATATTTCCAGGCCACGGAGGAAGAATTTTGAAGTAGAATGGTATGAAACTCTGGTGACTCATTGGGATTCCATGTTGGTTTGGTCGAAACCTGTGTGCTGGTCAGGGAACTGCAGTCTTCCAGGCCTGCTGGATTTACCCTATGCCTTCCCAGTGTTTTGTATTGTCTTGTTGGGAGCAACAGTCAGGTGATTACCTTTGTCAACAAAACACGCATTTCTTCTTTGGGGGTTACAGTGTTAGAACTTAGAGAATTATAGAACTTAACCATCCAACCTCCTGGTTATGATTAATATAGAGAAAATAAAAAATGGAATAAGAGATAACACTGTATTTTTTTCTTCTGAATCCGTTTTTCTCTTTACAGATGTTAAAATACTAAGAGTTCACTAGATTACAAGCACCACATTTTGTTTGATATAAAACTCATAGATTATAAGACACGTCAGCGTTTTTAATAATAATCTTAAAAGGGAAAAGACATTGTCATGGAAATCTTTAACATGGTTCTTTTTTATTAATTAGAAGTTATATTTTATATTTATTGAAAGAGTTGTTTTAGGATTAAACTTTGTATACAAGGAATAGTCTTAGAAATACATAAAAAGAGAATGAAAACAAAATAATTTGATTAAGGTATTTCTAATTTCTTCCCTTAAGAGATTAACTTTCTTGGGAATCATTTTTTGAGCTACCACTGTTTGTATTGTGTCACACAAAATTTTGGAATTGGAACTTACTTTTCTCATCTCTAAAAAGTAGTAATAATAACTTTTCTCCCTTGGGATTGTTGCAAATCTTGAGTGAAATGAGATGTGCAACATGGTTAGCATAGTGCCTGGTACATAATAAACACTAAATAAAATTTTTTACTAATCATGCTATTGTTATTTTATTATATTCCTTTCAAGGTGGTATCTGATTAGTAGCCTAAAATTGGTATAAACAAAAATCTGTTAATAGGCAGAAAGTCATTTTGTTTCACTATTCCCCACCTGATTGCTCTAGATTTTAAACTTTTTTTTGATGAGGGCTACAACTAAGGCCAGACCAGCTGTTTGGCTGGTTAAATCAATAACTTTCCTCAGAATGAAAAGATATGAAGATTCCTTCATAAGAAGATAGGGATAATCATTATGTAACCAATATCTCTGCAGCAGAACAGAGAAAGATAAATGTAAACACACCGTATAAGCTTTGAAACGATATACAATGGTCATGTATTATGAATATCAATTTCATAAATACTGCTCGACTAATTAGGTCTATTTTGAAAGAAAGGAACACAGAGCGTTGTGTTCATTTTCCAGAAAGACCATGCATTGTTTCCCTGGAACCTCAAAAAAAAAGACTCATGAATGAAAATAACAGGATTTTCCCCCCTAGCTCCCTCTACTTAAGTGCCAAACCTTGGCATGTTAAAAGTCATTTTTCTTATGTAACATCTGTAATCATGGGGCAGTGCCGGTGGCAAAAAGCACAATCTGAATTGAGATTCAAATCAGCAGGTTCTAAGCAACAGCAGACAATATTCAGAGATGCCTTTGCGTCGTGGTTTCCAGTGCAGAGGATCGGAGGACAGCAGCTGTGTCTCCTGTCGCCATCAGTCACGAGCAGGTGTGAAGACCGTATTTAACTCCCATGCACTCTGACCCATGGGGATGGGGAGGCACTAATTGTTCAGTACCTCTTCCATGTTCAGAGTTCATGCGAATACAGGAGGTCGCCATGTACAAATTCTGCAAAGATTTTTTTCATGTTTAGGCTATTGAAAATTATTTTCCAGCAAAATTAACTCCACTCCTCCAGTTCTCTTTTCAATAATTTATGATACTTTTACTTTTTTTCTTTTTTTAAAAGTNAGCAAAATTAACTCCACTCCTCCAGTTCTCTTTTCAATAATTTATGATACTTTTACTTTTTTCTTTTTTTTAAAGACTTTATTTATTTATTGACAGAGAGATTACAAGTAGGCAGAGAGGCAGGCAGAGAGAGAGGAGGAAGCAGGCTCCCTGCTGAGCAGAGAGCCAGATGCCGGCCTCGATCCCAGGACTCTGAGATCATGACCTGAGCCGAAGGCAGAGGCTTTAACCCACTGAGCCACCCAGGAGCCCCTATTTTTTTTTCTAGGGAATAATTACTGTTGTTTTCTCCTCCTTTGATAGCTTTAAAATATGAAATGGTGAGATGTGGCTTAAAAACTAGTGTAATTTTCTCTGGAAAACAGTGTGGCGATTCCTCAAAAAGTTGAAAATGGAGCTACCCTACGACCCAGCAATCGCACTACTGGGTATTTACCCTAAAGATACAAAGGTAGTGATCCTCAGGGGCAGGTGCACCCGAATGTTTATAACAGCAATGTCCACAATAGCCAAACTATGGAAAGAACCTAGATGTCCATCAACAGATGAATGGATAAAGAAGATGTGGTATATATATATATATATATACAATTATACAATGGAATACTATGCAGCTATCAAAAGAAACGAAATCTTGCCATTTGCAACGACATGGATGGAACTGGAGGGTATTATGCTGAGCGCAATAAGTCAATCAGAGAAAGACAATTATCATATGATCTCTCTGATATGAGGAACTTGAGGGGCAGGGTGGGGGGTCGTGGGGGGTAGGGAGGGAAAAATAATGAAACAAGATGGGATGGGGAAGGAGACAAACCATAAGAGACTTCTAATCTCACAAAACAAACTGAGGGTTACTGGGGGGTGGGAGGGTAGGGATAGGGTGGATGGGTTATGGACATTGGGGAGGGTTTGTGCTTTGGTGAATGCTGTGAAAGATGTAAGCCTGATGATTCACAGACCTGTACCCCTGAGGCAAAGAATAAAAATAAAAAATTAAAAAAAAAACTAGTACAATTTTGAAGGCGCCAACTCTTCCCTCATTTTCATTCACCCCTATTTCTCCCATTCCTATTGTCTTTAGGCAAACAATTAAAGGAATACATAAAAAAAATCCTCTACCCAGCTAACACAGTTACTTCACAAATACTTCACTGAGAAAACTTTCATTTAAAGTGAATACATTAATGCACAAGTGATGTGTAATATTATTCTGGCCTCATCTCCTGATTTTCTAAATTTAGGATACACTAATTTCTTTTAGGCCTCAGGCCACAAAAACTAGTATTTTCTGTCATGAATAGTGTGTTCTCTTGGCTTGGGATGGGCATCTAAAAATACCTGTTCCTTATAATGGATGCTTATCTACAGAAATAACTAAGGGTTTTAAAGGGTTACTGGCAGAAATGAAGTAAATGCACGTACAAACTTCACATAGTACCACCTCAACGTTTCCCTGAATCTTATCTCAGTGAAATAAAATTTCAAGGAAATCTCAGGTGATTTCAGAGATGCTGTAGGAGATATTTTTTGGGGGCCCTTTATTCTCTATATATCAATATAAAATTCTCTCCATTGAACTTTCCTGCTTTTGAAGTATGTAACATCAGTGTATTTCCATTGAGGATAAAAAGAACTTTAAAAATTTCAGTGTGCCTTGCTTTGGAGTTTACATTCTAATATAAACTCACAAGAAGAAATATAATACTTATTTATATTAACTTACAGAGAATTGTTGATTTAAAAAATATAAGTCATTAATCTTTTAATATCAGCACTTGCTGCACATAAGTATTGTGTACAAATCATTTACATTTTAATAAAGGTATTAGGATCAGTAAAGAAAGGACAAAGAAATTTCAGACTAAAAGTTTAGGAGTAACTAGAATTTAAAAATCAATCAGATATATTTATAGAACTTTGTGCAGAAAATAAGTTAATGTTAATATTAGAAATTAAATCACAAAAATATTTGCTGCCATTATTAGTTACTTTACCTCTCATGAAAATATATCTCTAACTGACTTACACAAATAAATAATTCACTCCTATGACTCCTGGATAAAAACCATTTATCAGATATGAACAGATTACTTTACTGAAATAAAATTAGCACTCTTTTTCTGTTGTTACGACTTTCATATTTTTTCCATGTTATCTCCTTACTTTGCTTTTTCTGCACTGATCTTTTTTGTTCTGTATAGTAGCCCTTATTTGTTGTTTCTATAATAACTAAATTAGTCTTCAGTTTCTCTAAACTTTAGTTATATCTAGAGATGTCGTTAGATTTAGGATCAGTTTAGGAGAGTGATACGTCTCTAGAGATAGTCATGTGGACTTCCTAGTAGGTGAGTTCATGAGGCACATATCCTTGGTTATCAAACTTAGAGATTCAGTTTTATCTTTTCATCCATGGTGACTTTCCCCAATAGCATTTCACCCTACTAACTTTAGACCTATAAATTTTTAAAAAAATGTTTCATTTGAGTTTACAAATGGTAACTTTAAATTCTAATGTTTTCTCCCTACTTGTTGGCTATGATTCTCCTGTTAAAAGCATGTTATCAATTTTTTGGCTTTTAATACAGCATATATAGAAAACAATGGTAAATATATATTATTTTTCTCATTAATCAGTTTTAAAATGTTTTGGTGCCGTAGGAATCTTTAATGCTGACCAGTGAAAGTACTCTTGCTGTTGTTAAGAGTGCTTAGACTTTTACAGTTGATATGATTTAGTTTTTGTAGTTGTTTTCTTTATGATCCTTAAATTGTTCCATCTGATGCCAGTGGAAGCTGATTCCAGTTGACACGTTTGACATGATCACATTAATCTTTTAGAATCCCCTTACTTCTGGAATAATAAAATACTTCAGGTTCATCTTGTACCTTTAGTACCTGAGACCTGGAACCAAGAATTTCTTCAAGTTCCCTGATTATTTAATGAGAATTATCTTTAGATATAAATTATAAACATTAGAGTTGCCCATTACAACTTAGGTTTTAGAATAAGCAAAGTGGGAAATACACATTGTTCAGGAAAAAATATTCATATGTTCACAATGATATTCACTTTTTTTGGNTGGGAAATACACATTGTTCAGGAAAAAATATTCATATGTTCACAATGATATTCACTTTTTTTTTGATCTTGTAGGTGAGAAATGGTATCTCAGTGTGTCTAATTTGGACATTTCCTATGTTGATAAACCCTGAAGGTTTTTTTCCCCCTCATATAGTTTCAGGATTATTTACATATTTTAAAAAGTAATGATATGTTTATATCATTTGTCTACTTTCCAGAAGATTGTTGATGCTACCCAGTTTTAAAAGCTCCTATAGGTTAGGAAATAAGTCATTTGCTATTAGTCTTTTTTTTTTTTGCAATGTATATTTTCTTTTCANCAGTTTTAAAAGCTCCTATAGGTTAGGAAATAAGTCATTTGCTATTAGTCTTTTTTTTTTTTTTGCAATGTATATTTTCTTTTCATTTTTTTTCATTTTGGTAATAGTGGACTATAATATGAACTAAAATGTCTACCTGAAAACAGTTAGTAAAACTTTAAAAAGTATATGAAACATATGCTCTAAAGGATTCACAGATTATGAGTAATTTGGAAGCCAGGATTAAAAAAAAAAAAAGGCAGCCAGGAGCAGTAATTCCAGTGTCAGAAGCAGTTTTTCTGCAAGATACCTCTGCCAATACCTGAAGGGTGGTGAACAGACAGAAAGATAAACTTTCCACACTGGGGGCAAAAGAATAGCAATGGAATCCAGGGACTGCCTAGAGCTAGCTAAACTGTGAAGGCTGAGGAAACAATCCTTCACAAGACCACGCTCACGTTAGATACCAGCTGCAAGCTCAGAGGGTCCTGAAATCACCCTCTCAGTTTTGGTAATTATCTAGGACTCCCAGAACTCCCAGAAAGCTATTTTACTCATAGTTATATGGTTTGTTACAGGAAAAGAATACCGTTTAAAATCAGCCAAAGGAAGAGATGCATAGGACAGAGTCTGGGAGGATTCCGAATGTGAAGTATCTATTGTCCTTTCCTGTGGAATCAGGACCTGTTATTTTTTTGTCATTGATGTGAGATAGCACACATGGGGTATTGCCAACCAGGGAAGCTTGCCTAAGCCTCAGTGTTCAGAGATTTTACTGGGGCTCTATTACATAGGTATGAATGATGGACTGACTATGGACATGGTTGAACTTAGTCCCCAAAGCCCCTACCTTAAATCCCATGATTGGTCTTTTTTGCCTGGCAACTCCATCCTAAGACTATTGGGTGCAACTGGTTCCACTATGATATCCTATGTGGCCAGCAACTGCCCTAATCAAGGCGCTCTATAAAGAATGATATAGGTTATCTCCTAGAACCTGATGGCAAAGATCTGACCTCTTTTTTAGGCCTGTCTGAATTCTTTACAACATAAGGGCTCAATGAGGAAAAGAAACTCTGTTAAACCTCCCACACACATGGAGGTGAGACTGTGAAAGTCCGCACTCTTTAGAGTAAGAATTAACACATTTGGAAGAGTCCTTATAGGAACTGAGATCCTATAATAATTTATACCAATTTTGATAAATGAATTAACTGATATGTAATTGCTACATTCTTAGTTACTTACCGAAAGGAAACTCAAAAACTATACAGAAGAAAATAATAGCTAAAACTCAAACTGTTTTTACATTTTAAAATATTCAATGAAGATACACAACCAAGAATAACCAAGCATACAAAAACTCAAGATAACAACCACAATTTAAAACAAATAAATAAAAGACAGTAGGAACAGATTTTTAAGGTATTCAGATAATAAATACGGATAAAGACAAAGACTAAGATTTAAATGTTGTACATACCAAATGACATTTTAGACAACATTGATAACTTTTAAAGAGAACTGGAACCATAAAAAATAACCAAAGGAAAAGTGACAATCATATATACAAGTGTAACTTTAGAAATTAAAATGCAAAATTTAGTGGAAAAGTTTCTAGAAGTAAGTATAAGTGAAGAAAAAATCACTAAACTAAAAAAGGGGCAGAAGAAAATACCCAGAATGAAGTATGTAGAGACAAAGGTATGTAAAACACACACAGCCTTACACATAAATATTAGAGATGTCAGAGTGGAATCACTACAGAAGCACCTACAGAGGCTGGAGCTTTACCATCAGGGTTTTTGTACTGTTCTAAGACTCTTGCGTTCCATGCATGGAAGAAATTAATAGTAAGAAAAAAACACTAAAACTGCTAGTAGTGACCAGTGTTGCCTGATGATTGCTGGCATAGCGGTTTTTCCTCAAAATGTAGACAGTGATTTCCCAGACATCATCAAAAATGTAATGACTATAAGCTCCAGAGTATTCAACTTTAACTTTGAAGTTAGGTTCATTTAAAAAGGAAAAGGTAGACAAAATTTTTTCTCACATTTTATGATCATGCTTACCATGGTGGTCAGCTATTCTAGAACTAAAATTCCAAAATTGTTTTCCCTATGTGTTTGTTAGCAACAAGAAAAAAATGGATGAAATTTGGAAGGTGGAAAGAAAGCAGCGTTTGCATCCAGTTGGTTCAGGGAACCAAATACTCCTAAAACTCAGGCACCTGGGGCTGAACTCATGGTTCAACATGCAGACTTTGGACACCAGTCAACACTAAAGCTCACTCAGATTCCACAGGACCTTCTCCTTAAACTTATTTTACTTGTGGGTCAGGTATATGCAGATTGGTGGAGAAGATGTCAGCTTCTTCAGAGCTCCCACTTGGTCAAGGCTGCAGGTGGTGAGAGCCAGATTCTAGTTTGTCCTCAATGATTCTAGCTGGCCCAATCTCTCCCTGCTTCATGTACAGCTTTCCTTTCCTACTGCTGTCTCTGCTAACATACAGTAACTTCTAATCTACCATCATATGCAGAAGCAACAATTTTCTATAAACTTTTTCACCAAGACTATAAATGTGGAAGATCTAAATTTTAAAACAAATCTCTTTGTGGTTTGCTCCCTGCTAAAACCTTAACTGATGCTGGAATTGATACTAACATGGTTCTAGTTCTAGGGAAATGAAACCTTAAGGAAGAATTGTATACACATTTTCAGGGAGATCTGGAATTGGTTCTCTAATAGGATTAAAATTAACTTCATTAATATCCCTGTTGCAAGTGATAAAGTGGACATTGGTAGTCCATGCCATGCAATGACAAAGCAGTTTCTTAAATGATTATGAAGACACCTGAAATCAAATGACTATAGAAGGCAAGACTTTAGACCAAGTAGTGCTGGTTGAGAATATTTTTTTTTTTTGGAGATAAAGATCAAAATGGAGTTTGTTAGTTACTTAAGCATGCACTAGAGAACTTAAAGAAAGAAAATTGATAATTCAGGGCTTTAGTTTCCCAATTTATGGATAAGAAAGCAAAGTTTCAAGACTTGGCTCTAAATAAAGACCTTTAATTCTTCTAGATAGAGGGCAGAGATTTCTGAAAACCAAACCTCAAGTGTGATCATGAAAGTGGCTGCTTTACAGAACAAGATGGATTCATAAAATCACAGGATTGCATATATTATTTTTTTTTATTTTTTTATTTTTTAAAGATTTTATTTATTCATTTGACAGAGAGAGAGAGAGATTACAAGTAGGCAGAGAGGCAGGCAGAGAGAGAGGAGAGAGGAGGAAGCAGGATCCCTGCTGAGCAGAGAGCCCGATGTGGGCCTCGATCCCAGGACCCTGGGCTCATGACCTGAGCCGAAAGCAGAGGCTTTAACCCACTGAGCCACCCAGGTGCCCAGGATTGCATATATTAAATGTAGGAAATTCACNATCATGACCTGAGCCGAAAGCAGAGGCTTTAACCCACTGAGCCACCCAGGCGCCCAGGATTGCATATATTAAATGTAGGAAATTCATTGGAGGAAGATTTGACTTTGAAAATGGTGACAGCACATATGAACAGACTTAATAAAATTGGAGACCTTAAAACTAAATTTTCCTGAGCTTGAGCCTAAACCTAAATTTCCTGGGTAGCAGTACCTCTTCCTACCCTGACTGAGGACAGACAGTTGTCTCTATTTGCTTTAAGGACCTACAGTGACCATCCCTGGAGTAACAAGGAAACACTGATTCTTCTAATGATGTACCTCCACCATTCTCATTGCTTTTAGACCTATAACCAGATATAACCAGATTTAAGTCCCGGAGGAACCAAATGCAACATGCAGATGAAAATCAGCATGAGATGGACTATCCCAGATACGGGAATAGATCCTAAATATACTTGGGCAAAGTGGAAGAAATATAATGTTGTAACAGCCTAAATTTGTTAACCTGTTTGCATTAAGCAAAGGTAAGAATTTAGAGTAGATTTATCATGAAAGACCTCTTTCTTAATTCCTTATATTCTTCAGAATGATCAAAGATTATTTGCTTCACTAAAGCTGTGAGAAATATACCCAAGAAGGCATTCTAGTATCCTTGATGATTTCAGGGTTGGCTCTGTAGGCCAGGAATGACAGTGGGAACTACTACAATTGAATTGGAACCCCTGATGAAGGGATGATACATCCTAAGGGGCAGGGACCAGCCTGTGGTATTTAAATTCCAGAAGCAAATTAGGTATGGATTATAAAGATTTCTACAAATGATTAGTAAACAAAGCCAAAGAGGTTGTCAGAATGACTTGAAGTTCAGATCTCAGTGGTCTTAGCTAATTGTTTATGGTGTTCTTAAAACTGAAAGCAGTCTACTAAAGTCTTACTGGTTAAGATAATTGGAAAAGCTTTAGTCTGATGAACAGAATCCTGACTTGACCACAACAGTTGGAACCTCTCAACAAATTCTCACACCTGAGCCCTTTCATAAATTCAGAGTACCTTGCATGAAGGGGAGACTGGATCCCTTAAGGAAGGAACTTTCTACACATTTAAAAATGTATGCTATAAATCTTCCTTATGGCCTTCCCAAAAGGGATCTATAGCCATTGAGATGGTAACTGTGCACCGGAGAAAAGTATATAAAAAGCATTTAGGGGTATTATTGGACAACGGCTCTGAACAGCCACTACTCTTTGGAGACACAAACCAAGATGAATAAGGTGGAGGCCAAGGGGTTAGTAAGTACTAGTTAAGGTCCATCTCACAGTGGGCTCAGTGGGTTCCTGAACTAACCCTGTGGTTATTTCTTCAGTCAGGAAATCATATTGGAATAGACATGCTCACCAACAGACAGAATCCAAAGAATGATCATTTCTTTTTTCATCGCAGATCTTCCTAAGGAGTCATTTTATTTCTTCTTAAAGAAGTTTGGAGGCCATTATGTTAGGAAAGGCCATGTGGAAGCTACTAGAACTGCCTGTATCTATCATATAGATGTTACATCCTGGAAGGTTTGCAGAAATTGGTGCCATTATCAAAGGCCTGAAAGATGCATGGCATGGTGAAGTCTCATTCAACTCACCTATTTGGCCTGCACTGAAGACAGTTGGATTTTATAGAACGATAGTAGATTATCATAAATTTAATCAGGAGGTGACTTCAGATGTGTTCACTATTTCCAATGTGATTTTGATATTGGAGCAAATATCCATGCACACCAGTATGTGGCATGTCAATTGATGTAACAAATCCTACTTTGACTTGTATATGCTATTTTTTTACTGGGAACTATTTGCTTTTACTTGACAGGAACAGAAATACATGTTCACTCTCCTACCCTA
The DNA here is from genome assembly GCA_002007465.1 of Ailurus styani. Taxonomy (NCBI): domain Eukaryota; kingdom Metazoa; phylum Chordata; class Mammalia; order Carnivora; family Ailuridae; genus Ailurus; species Ailurus styani. The sequence continues at coordinate 5,962,197 of LNAC01000032.1, read as the reverse complement.
GTGCAATATCAAATTCCTAGCCCAATGTCATCATCTTGCCCATAGATACTTTGATGGTATCTCAATTCCAGAACAACACTAGGCTGTTCAATTAATGATCTGATTCTCATTGGACATGGTGAGAAGGAAGAAGCAGCTATTCCAGTCACATTGATAATACACATATGTACCAGATGGAAGGAGGTAAATGCCACAGAAATTCAGTAGTCTTCCACTTCAGTGAAATTTCTAGAGTCAAAGCATCTGGAACATGTCAAGGTATGATTTTCAGGGTGAAGGAAATATTGATGTAGCTGCAAATCGGCTCATGTTTATGGAATTTATTGATTCCCATGATTATCATCACACTGAGGAAGCTAGCAAGATAGAATAGTGAAAAAAGCCTTTAGGAGATTCAGTTACTGTGCCAGATGGGCACATCAGCTTCTGGGGTTGAAATAATGTCCCCTAGGATGTGAGGTATGTTAAAAATCAGTGACCAATATTTAGTGCTGTTTCTCCCATAGCAAACATTCATAACTCAAGAAACCAGGCATAAAATTTGGGGGTAATTCTCTCACTCTTACCCTTAGTAAATGAACCATTAGTGAAAGTTTTGCTTCCTGTCTCATATCTTTGAGTTCTGCAGCTTGAGATGTCTTAGTTCCCAAGGAATAAATATTCTCACAAGGGGACACAATTGTTTTATTGAACTAGAGGTTGAGATTACCACCTGGCCACTTTAGAATCCTCATGACAGGGAATCTGCTGGCAAAGAAGGGTATTACTATGCTCTCTGGGATAATTGATCCTGACTCTTTAGCAGAAATCAATTTGCTCGTAGATAAGGAGACATAGACCTGGAATGAAGTAGATACACTGGCTACCCTCTTGGCGCTCCATGTTCTGGGATAGTTAATGGACAACTGCAAGTACTCAATAGAGGCAGGATTGCTAAAGCCCAGACCTTTCAGAAATGAGGGTTGTGATGTCCTCCAAGGCAAGGAACCATGAAGTGCTGAAGAACTCACTGAGTGCAAAGGAAGGATGGAAGTGTCAAATCATAAACATCAGCTACACAATCATACTTTGGTCTTTCTTCCTTATATTTATATGAATATGTGTGCATGAACTCATTCTTCTTTTTAAATCCCATAATCCTTATAATTTAACATAAAGTACATTAATAATACTTAACCCTATTCAATATTTAAAATGTGCCTTGGCTAGAAAAGAAAAGAGCATCATGCATAAAAGGGATAAAGTGACTTTGGGACTTTTATCCATTTTTGGAGAAAGGACTTTTATCCTGTTTTTGGTCATATGAAGTTCAGTTACTTCATTAAAGTGTGACTTTACTTGTATCTTTCTTTGGGGATTAAGTATACTTGAAAGATGTGCACATGTATCTCAAGTTGACAAAAAGTGAACGGGGTTGTTTTCCTACTTTTTCTACTTAGTTAAACTAAACAACACTTTCTAGAATTATTTCCCAATAAAGTTTCAGGTTAGGGTTGTGTTGAAAGTTTAACTAAACTACTTTATAATATTGCTGTCTCAGCATCCATTTTGTGTGGCCAAGTAGCCTGCAGGGGCCTTGAACTGACACTAGCTCCTCTTGTGAGCAGTTGCTGTAGATAACACCCTGAAGAGCTACAAGTAAATGTGATGTGATTCCTGATATTCTGATATCCTAAGAGGGCTCCGACAGACAACCGCTTTTGTTGTAAGCACTCTCTCCTGCCTCCCAAGGCCTTCTCCTTATACTCCCCTTAGATAAGATCCTCCGGAAGCTTATCAAAACCCTACTTCTTTTGGTTTGACTTTATCAGTCTGGTCTTAGCTTGGGAACCCAAAAGCACTCCCCCAGCAGACCCTAAAAAGAGCGTGTGCCCCAGGTTCTGCTGGACTCTTTCCGTTGCAACTCTGCTTTGGTGTCCCTACGTGACCCCTTGAGGCATCCTGTGTACTTCTTCCAGGACCTATGAGTAGTACACTTCTCTATTTTACTTCCCTTGTGGTCTTCTGTTGAACCCAGGCTCACCAACACCCTGGGCTCTATTTAACAAGTTTTAACTAAGTCACAATGGGTTCCTACAAAGGAAATTTCAGTGAGATTTTGAGGGGAATAAAGAGCAGTCATTCCACCTGAAGGTCAGCATTTGGCATCAGGCAGCGCTGCTGCTTTTGAATGTGATTAGTGATGTCTTGTTGAAGTAGGCCTGCAGTCTTTTGAGCTACCAAAGATCTCCTCGGGCCTGTTTTTGGGCAAGGTGATTGTGCCATTTGGCAGCAGAGGGCATCGACTTCTGCAGATTACATAGATAACTGAGGATGGAAATGGTGAGAGAACAGTGATTTCAATTTGTTTTTCCTCAGGTGTTCCAGTTTCTCTCAACTCTTTCACTTCATATCTGGCTGTTTTCCTGAAGGTTGGCTCTGCTGTTCTAGAGCTTCATCTGCTACCAGAGTCAGAGGCAACTGCCTTTCATGGACATCTTACCAGTTTCCATAATTTCATTAGGTTTCATCGCTCTTGGAATCCTATGAATTTACATAATTCCTAGTAGTCCTGTTTCCCTAAATAAACCTATGATGGTTATTTATGTGTCAACTTAACTAGTCCAAAGGTGCCCAGATATTTAATTAAATGTTATTCTGGGTATGGGGGTGGTATGGGTAAGGTGTTTCTGGATGAGATTAACAATTGAATCAGTAGACTGAATAAAGCAGATTCCCTTTCACAATGTAGGAGGACATCATCCAATTCATTGAAGGCCTGAGTAGAAAAAAAAAGGCTGAAGAAGAGAGATTTTCTCTCTTTCCCTGATTGTCTTTGAGGTAGAATATCAATGTTCTCCTGCCTTGGGACTCAGGCTAGGACTGGAATTTATACCAGTGACTCTCCTGAGTCTCTGGCTTGCAGACTCAAAACGGAAGTATACCACTCAATTGTCCTGTGCCTGCAGCTTGCTAACTTGCAAATCTTGGAACTTCTCATTCTCCATAACCACACAATTCAATTCTATATAATAATTCCCTCTCTCTCTTTCCCCCCTCTCTGAAATATAAATAAATGTATATAAATATAATATACATAATACATAAATTATATATATATAATATATAATTTTTTGCCTGTTTCTCTGGAGAACCAAGATGAGTACAAAACCCTGGCAAACACATATTCTACATAGATAAGAAGTGATGCAGATCTTTAAAATCCGTAAAAGTACTCCAGTGGTTCTTTTAGTATGTCTATAATTTATGAAGATTGAGTAAAATTTTGAGTGCCATATTTCAAGAAAGACATTTAAAAGCTTGAGTCAAGAAATTTTAGAGCCAGAAGCACTAAAAGGTTTATGGAATCCCTCTTTCCCATACATCACTCAAAATAAATATCAATAATAATCTGTAAAATAAGCATAATATATCCAACTAAATTCTAATTATTTCCGGGCGCCTGGGTGGCTCAGTGGGTTAAAGCTGCTGCCTTCGGCTCAGGTCATGATCCCAGGGTCCTGGGATCGAGTCCCACATCGGGCTCTCTGCTCAGCAGGGAGCCTGCTTCCTCCTCTCCCTGTCTCTCTGCCTGCCTCTCTGCCTACTTGTAATCTCTCTCTCTGTGTCAAATGAATAAATAAAATCTTAAAAAAAATAAATTCTAATTACTTCCAAGATAATTATTTCAATAAATGAAAAGAAAAACATATTAAATACCAAATACCAAATACTTTCAAATTACCTTTATCCCCCACCCTTTTGATGTTCTTGCTTTTTTCTAGTACACTAAGCACACATGCTTAGTCTAAGTCTAGGAAATTGTAGTAGAGTGCAAAAATAGTTCTAATTTTTCTCTCTATATATCTACTAGCTTTGCCAGGCGACATTGCTGCTCCTTCCATGAAGAGGTGGAGTCTTTCTCATCCCTTGAATCTGGGCTGACTCTTAATAAGTTTTGGTCAATAGAATATAGTAGAATAGCATGGGTGCCAGTCCTGAACTTGGGTCTCAACCGTCTTGTGCTTCCTCTCTCTCTGTCAGTGACCTGTGCCCTTCTGAGCTAGCCTGCTAGGAGATGAAGACCATGTGGAAGAGAAGCCAGTTGCCCCAGCTGATGGTTCTTAATTCTGTCTACTACTTTCAATGTTTCACATGTTTCAAATATTGAAACATGTGAGGAAGCCCAGTCAACACTGCTAGAGCTGTTTACCAGACCCACAACTACCCAGGGATATAAGAATAAGTCTAGCTGAGACCAGAAGAACTGTATGACATATAGACTCATGAAGGATAAAAACGGGTTTTTCTTTTAAGGCACTGGACATTGAGGTGGTTTCTTACATCGCAATGGCTGAGAGAGAAATCCAGCACTGAACATTATTAAACAGGAGTATATACAGTGATTAACCTGTCAAGAGGTCTGAAAATCAAGCTGTATGAGAATGGATGGAAGGAATTAGGATATTTAGCAGAGAAAGCAAGGATTTTAGGAGGAACATAGTGGCTTCCCCCAAATAATTGGTGAAGTGTTATGTAAGAGGGGATTATGTTTACCCAGCATAAATTTAGAAGTCAAATAGTAAACAGTGGCAGATTTTAAGATGATGAAAGACATTGTAATAGAGCTATATAAATTGTAGACCTTCCTCAAATTTATGTGGTGGGGATGGTGCCTCACAGTACGATAAGTTTTTGTCATTAAAAATGTTTATAGAGAATGGATGACCATTTCTTTCTTTTTTTTTTCAGTGATCCAAGATTCATTGTTTATGCACCACATCCAGTGCTCCATGAAAAACGTGCCCTCCTTAATACCCACCACCTCATCACCCCACCTCCTTCCCCTCCATAACCTTCAGTTTGTTTCTCAGAGTCCACAGTCTCTCATGGTTCATCTCCCCCTCTGATTTACCCCAATTCACTTTTCCTTTTCTTCTCTTTTTCACAGGTTTCACAGGTTTGTTTCAGGAGGCAAATTTCCTCTTTGGCTTAAAGTTTTAATTAGGTAGCATATAACATTACTTTAAGTCCAAATTTAAATGTGTAGTGAGAATTCATATGTTTCTTTTCATTATGTATGCTTTTCATAATTATCAGTATTCAGAAATTTAAATTGTTTAAATACCAATAATAAAACTGTTTGATTTTCTATTCATTTTGATTTGAATTGATGATATCATTACTATACTCCCAGTGGAATCATCTGAAAATCTATCCACCCCCTTACCATTGATAGAGATATTAAAATGTGTTCTCAGTTCCAAATAATTCACTTCAAAGAGACTGTTGGGTTACAACCAATTTTTTTTTTTAAAGATTTTATTTATTTATTTGACACAGAGAGAGAGATTACAAGTAGGCAGAGAGGCAGGCAGAGAGACAGGGAGAGGAGGAAGCAGGCTCCCTGCTGAGCAGAGAGCCCGATGCGGGCCTCGATCCCAGGACGCTGAGATCATGACCTGAGCCGAAAGCAGAGGCTTTAACCCACTGAGCCACCCAGGCGCCCAGGTTACAACCAATTTTGAAAGTGAAGACAAAGAATTTACAGAGAAGTAATATAAGAAATTTATTTCTGTTTCTTTGTTCAACAAATATCTATTGATTTCCTGTTATTTGCTAGACACTGATTTAAAGATGGGGTATGTTAATAAACAAGTGAAGGCATTACCTTTAGGAAGCTTACCTTCTAGTTAAGAAGGAAAACAATAAACAAATAGGAATTCTATTTATCGTGTATTGGTTCACAACCCTATCAGGAGCTTAGCAGGTATACCTGAAACTGGCCGTCATACTCGGAGGGCAGGGAGAGACCAAAGAAAGGGGCAGGCCACTCTAGATTGGGAAGTAGCAGTTTTAATAAGCAAAGGGAACTTACATACAAGTCTTTTGGTGGGTGGCAGTAAGACAAATGGGCTCCTGCACCCACCTACCAAATCTTAAAAATTTAAATAGGGGCCTTAATGGGTTCAGTCACATATATCATACAGGAGTTCTCAATACCACATGCCTGTCTCAAGGCTGTGTCTTTGGAGCAGCATCTGGGGGCAGGAAAGTCTAATGGAACCCATATTCCAAGGATAGGCAAAGGAGTAAAGATGCCAGGGCCTACTCAGCTCACAGGTCATTTGGCAGTCAGGTCTTTTTGATGATGTTCCCCAACATTGTGAAGTAGTGACAGTACTAAGAAGAAAAAATAAGCATGGTAAGGAGATATAAATTAGTGGATGAGTCAATATTTTAGAAAAATGACCAGAGAAGTCTTCGGTGGGGAGGTGATATTTGAGTACAGACCTGACTGCAGCTGGGAACAAACCTAGTAAACAAGGGGCATGATTTACCAAACAGACGGAAAAGATGGGGAAGAAGTTTTGCTAGACATAGACACTGGAATGTAAGGAAGGCTACATACTGAAATGAGGTGAGGCAAGAGAGAAGAAATTAAAGTAGTAGACAGTGGCTAGGTTACATGATAATTGGATAGGTGGATAGGTGGATAGTGGATAGGTTACTTGGTATTTTATTTAAATTATGAAGTAAAACCTTTGGAAGTTTGAGATTAGGCACTTGGCAGAATATGTTTTCTATTTCATGTGGTTCCCTCTTGCCTTGGGGGGAACATAAAGCTATGGTGGCGTGGAGTTAGGGGCAAGGTTCATTGGCTCTTGACCCAACTGCTTTCATATCCATTCTTTCCTTTCTCAAGTTTTGCCTTCATACTGTATTTCCTAGGCTTTTTTATGAGACAGCTGCATGAGACACTGCAAGTGGAGGGAACAGAGAAGCCAGGCCATTTTTTCAATCTTCTTTCTCTCTGCCTCATCACTGACTATGAGCTGAGTGACTTATGGTGATTCTGCTTTTCCTGGCATCAGTAGTGAGTATACTTTTGTGCTCTGGTTATGCCTCTTATTTTTTTTCCCATCCGACAGAAGCTATAACTTTATTAATGATAGAAATACTGTACAAATTTCAAACCAAGCTGCAGTTATTCTTTTGAAACACTGAAAAAAAAAGGTCCTCATTTTCAGATGGTTACATTGTTAATTCCAATAGCATTTACAATATCATTACTGTTCTTCTTCAGGAATTGGGCTGCCTTTGCTTTTGACACATTAGCTTATGACATGACCCATTCTATGTCCTTAACCTCTACACATGTTTCATCAACCTCTTCCTCTTCACTCTCCTCTTGAACAGTTGGAGTCTGTGTTTTCTTGAATGTCAGAGACAGCTTCATCTCAAACTTTGAATTTCTCAGTAGTTGCTAGCTGTGCCTGCTGAGATAAATCCATGATCTTGGCTTCCCCGAAAACTATGTAGGTATCTGAAGCTGGGCTCTTGTAGATATTTGGTTTTGTGATGACAAAGAAAATATTCTTAGATTTCCAGATAGTAACTCTGCTAACCCCTGTCAAAAACCCAGTTTGGACATAGCCTTCTGTGCCTTCTTTTCGCTTCAGCTCTGTTTTGCTTTACTGACCAGTTTTTCATCGATTTCAGCTGTGGCTGCCAGCTGGGCTTATTGTGTGGTCGCCTGTGTGGAATCCTGTTCCTCGAGCTCTGGTACTGATTCATTACTGTTGGATTCTGTTCCAGACCCTGTCTCAGCCTGAGGCCCTGGCAACTCCTGCTCTGTAGCAGGCATGGTTTCTTTGGCTTCACCAGGCGTTTTGTGCCACTAGTGTGAAACCAAGATGGTGGAAGAAAGAGAGCAAGCCATGCCTCTTCTTTTTGAACCTCAGTCTATGGGTGGAATTCTCCAAGGTGATTTGTTTGTCTAGTTGCACCCTGACCTGACTGAAATAAGAAGCAAAGCTGAAGCAGGAATACTATCATGAGACGATTCCAGTAATCTAGGCAAGAAAAAGAACAATTTGTACAAATTATTGTAACATCACGGACAAGGTGAAAAGTGATGGAATTTGGTATCTCTTTTGAAGGTAAAACTCACATAGTTTTGTGATACAATGAGAGGAAAGAAATATAACGTCTTCAATGTTTAGTTTGAAAAACTAGGTAAAGGCGGTATTGTTGGTAGGTATGAAGAAGATTGAGGAAGGAAGAGATAAGGAGGGGAGAGCATATAAATCAAGAGTTCTGTTTGGTAAAAGTTAACATTGACATAGCTATTTGAGATCTACAAAGGATCAGGTAGAAAGTTAAGTATATGAGCCCAGAGTTTAGGAGAGCACTTCAGATTAGAGAACTGCTGGCTGGGTGGGTAGGATTATTGTTATAATAAAATCACATCATTTGAAAAGATTGCTTAGGAACTGGCTATGCATGGAGAAAAATCCATAACCAAGGACAAAGTCCTAATGCATGCCAATGTTTAGAAATTGGAGGGAGAAAAGAAACCATCCTAAGAAACTAAAATGACACAACTAGCAAAGCAGAAGAATAAAGACAAAAGTAGTATTCCTGGAAGCCAAGAGAAGAAAGCTTTTCAAGATGTCATGTCCAGTGGATACAATGTTGCCTGTGTCTACTATATCCTTCCTCCTTCCCCCTCCTCCATCTCTCTCTTCTCTCTCCACTTTCCCCTCCTTCTTTCTTTCATTGCTTTATTCAGTTATTTAACCGATATATATCGTGAGCTTGCTGGATGTACTGTGCTAGTTAATTCAAAAACCAGATACAGGAGGCTTTGAATAAGAATTGTTAATAGTAGTCTTGTGGAAAAGAGTTAATTTTTTTCACATTGTTCTTTTAAACAAAGAATCATAGAATTTATTTTTAGAAAACAAGGCATCAGTTAACCTGGAAAACAAACCCATTATTCTACATCTTAGGAAAAGAAAGATTTTAACCTTGCTTCACACTTTATATGCATTTACTCATACAAATAATATGTATATATGCATAAATATTTTACATTTGATTCTATCATAATTATTCACAGCATCTTGCAATGAAAAATCTTTTAAAAGGTTCTCATGTATCTATTATAAAATTATAGAATTTTATTTTTTTGCTTGGAAATGGCAAATGCAATAGAATTTTCTTCAAAACCCTTTATTTCTCTGTGACAATCCAAGGGTTAAATTAAAGGAGAAGTCAGCTTCTTGTCCTTGGCTCAGAGGAAAGCTAACTGTAGCCTACATTATTTCCTTCACATTCTGTTTTGCTCTTTTCTCTTTTAGAACTGAGCACGTAGCCTTTATTTTTCTCATCCTCAGCCAAGATGCACACCTACAGTGGGGAGATATCCAGAATATGGGTTGGATCTAATTCTTAAAATCAAAGATAGGTAAGCTCCAAGGTTAAATTTGGAAAGCTCAGGAAATCCTAAGTGCAAACACCACCTTTCAATCACCTGCAAATCATTTCCTGCTCCCTTGTCTCTGAAAGGCAGGATTGCAGCCTCACTGTAATTTTTCTTTCTAAATTAAGCAGCACATTTCAGGTGTCTGAGAAGCAGCTGAGTGAGGCAAGGGATTTTAGTCCTGGATTCCATTCAACTTTGCTACTGGTTTATTTTATCATTACATTTTCACAAATGGGGGTAAGAATTTTAGAATTTAGCTAAGGTCATTAGAGGAAGAAAATATGGCAGCAAAATACGACTTGATGTTTTAGAGTTAAAAATAGAAAATTAAGAAAAAATATGCTTTTAAAATTCTGTAGTCTTAATTCCTTTTTCCTCAGCATAATTACGAACTGCATGTGACAAACAAGATAGCTTAAGCAGACTGAGCTTGGTAAAATAATTGTATTTAACAGCAGAACTTAACTAGGGAACTTTTTGTCTTCGACCTTATTCAAATCATTAAGAGCTTATGTTTATATGTTTATACGCTTTAGTCACTAGGATTGGGATTTAAATGTACCAGAAAAGACAAGAACCAGGCCCCACTGTTAATTTACTATTAGCTCAGGAGAACAGCCAAGCCTCTTGAATAAAATACAAAATACATATTTTAGACTCTTAATAACATTAGGTTCTATTGTGACTAAATTTATTTCTGAAGTGTGTGTACCCAGAGTGTACCTAGAGAAATTCAATCTACAGAAGGTTTTAGTGACTTCAGATAAAAATGGTTATATTTTGCTACGTTAAAAATTATCAGATAAGAGAATAATCTTTCCCACTTCATTTCCCTCATTAGAAGTCATATCTAGCAGGGACCAAGACCTTTTGTCAGGCTTTTCATCTGCCCAGTTTGCCTGGATAGTGATGATACTTGGCAAATAACCTCCAATGAAGGTCAAAGAGTAAAGAATTAACATTAGGATATAACTGAAGGAAAACAAAAGAAAAGAGAGAGAGAGAGAGAACACAAAGCCTTGTAGATACCTGGGAAATTTAGATAAAAACACAAATCCTTCTATTTATACATCAGAAAATTAATACCACTGAGATGACATGGATATGCCCCAGTCAGTCTGCCTGGGGTTTAAACTCTAACCACAGTATCAGAGTTACTTATATCCCTTACCTTTGGGTTCCACTGATTTTCATTCACTGATGATATCCAAACATTAGTGAAGACAATGAGCTGCTTTAAGTTGTTTAAGAGGAAAGGGAATGTGTCTATTACCACTGAGAGTCACAAGTAGATATTATCTGTGGTAGGCAGACTCAGATGATACCTCATGAACCCTGACTCCTCATATTCACATTCTTGTGTAATCCTTTGCCTTGAGTATGGGTAGATTTGTTGGCACACTTCTAATGAATTGAATACAGCTGAGGCAATAAGATATCAATTCAAATACCAAATTTAAAAAANAACCCTGACTCCTCATATTCACACTCTTGTGTAATCCTTTGCCTTGAGTATGGGTAGATTTGTTGGCACACTTCTAATGAATTGAATACAGCTGAAGCAATAAGATATCAAATTCAAATACCAAATTTAAAAAAAAAGATTGGGTGGCTTCTGTCTTGGGACCTCTCTTTCAGAATCTGTACTCTTGGGTAACCAGCAGCCATATAAGAAGCCCCGTGGAGAAAGCCACAAGGCCAGTAGCTGATAATTCCAGTCTTTTGCTAGCAAGGACCCAGAGGCCTGTGAAAACTACCTGAGTGAACTTCAAAGAGAACTCTCCTCCAGCTGAGTACTGAGATGTCTACAACCTCAGATAACACCTTGATTACAGATTTCTGAGAGACTAGGCCATAAACATCCAACTAAAGCATAGCAAGATATTGACTCACAGAGATGATAAATGTTATTTAAAGCTGTTAAATTTGGGGGCAATTTGTTATACAACAATAGAAAACAAGTAAAGCATCTTTTTTTTAAGCTTTTATTTATTTATTCAAGAGATAGAGTGAGCAAGAATGAGAGAGAGAATGAGCAGGGGGAAGGGCAGAGGGAGAAGCAAATTCCCCACTAAGGAAGGAGCCCAATTCAGGGCTGGATGCCAGGACCCCGGATCAAGACCTGAGCAGAAGACAGATGCTTAACCGACAGAGCCACCCTGTGTCCCAAAAAGTAAAGTATCATTTTGGATTCTCCACTTAGTTTTCTAGCCTACCTTTATTTGATAAAATACAGGACCTACCTCCATTAATCCACTTACGTAAAATGATTATTTTATAATAACATAAAGATACTGAACTATTGCCTTCCCTATAAGGAATAGCTTACACATTTCTTGAATACTAGTTTTTTTTTTAAAAATACCTGTTTAAGAGCTCTATGAAAATAATAATTTGTTTCTGAATTCTGGGTTCAATTTTCTTCCCTCTGCATCCATCTAGTTCAGCATAGAGACACCATTGAATTCAACTATCAACTACCTATATTTGTTTTTAAAAGGAGTTGAAATCTATCCATCTCTTTTCTTTATTAGCACCAGAAATTTATGATGAAAGCATTTTTCCATTAAAGTAAGGAAACATGATATGAAATGAGATAGAATGATCTCAAGTAAAGATATTAGAGTATCTTTAAATAGAATTACCCTCAATAAAAATAGCACTTCCTTCTTTATTTTTTTCCTTGTCTGTATTATTACTTATTCTTTATGTTATTTTAATTTATTTTAGAAAGAGACATTTCTTAGATACCGAAGCTGAATCTTCTGGTGACTAAAATTCTATTTTAGAGTGATAAGAAACAAAGAAAATTTTCTAATTTCTTCCCAACTATGTAGTTGTAAAATCTTTACAATTGAGAAGAATAATTACTCATTATGGTGGCAAAATAGCTTTTTTAAAATTTTTTTATTTTTATTTTTATTTTATTTTATTTTTAAAGATTTTATTTATTTATTTGACAGAGAGAGAGAGATCACAAGTAGGCAGAGAGGCAGGCAGAGAGAGGGGGAAGCAGGCTCCCTGCCGAGCAGGGAGCCGGATATGGGCCTCAATCCCAGGACCCTGAGATCATGACCTGAGCAGAATGTATTAGCAGACAAAGTAGGTCATGGCATAATTCTCTGAGCACAGGGCACTGTGAAGGAGAGNCCCTGAGATCATGACCTGAGCAGAATGCAGAGGCTTTAACCCACTGAGCCACCCAGGTGCCCCCCCCTTTTTTTTTAGAAGAGAAAGTATTTTATTAGCAGACAAAGTAGGTCATGGCATAATTCTCTGAGCACAGGGCACTGTGAAGGAGAGGTGAGAGTCACACCATCAGAATTTGGCATCCGACTATATAATAGATGGATGTCTCTTCCTTATTACTTTAAGTTGACAAAGTTTAGCTAGACTAAAGAAGAAAAAAGAGAAAACATTCAAATAAATAAAATCAGAAATGAAAGAAGAAACATTACAATCAATGCCACAGAAATTAAAGAATCATATGAAACCACTATAAACAATTATATACCAATAAACTGGATAATCTAGAAAAAATGGAAAAATTCCTAGAAAGATACAACTTACAAATACTGAATCACGAAAGAATAGAAAATCTGAATAGACTAATTAATTACAAGTAAGATGATTGAATTAGTAATCAAAAACATCTTAACAAAGATGAATCCAGGACCACATGGCTTCATTTGTGTATTCCACCAAATATTTAAATAAGAATTAACACATTAACAGAATAAAGGATAACAATTACCTGGTAATCTCAAAAGGTGCAGAAAAAGTGTTTGATAAAATTCCTCATTCCCTCATGATAAAATCTCTGAACAATGAGAAATAGAAGGAAAGTAACTCAGCATAATAAAGGCCATCAGTGACAGGCCCACAGCAAACATCATTCTCAATAGTGAAAATGTAAGAGCCTCTCCTCTAACATAAGGAATAGGTAAGGATGCCCACTCTTACCATTTATTTGTATTCAACAGAGTACTAGAAATTCTAGCCAGAGCAATTAAACAAGAAAAATAAATAAAAGTCATCCAAACTAGAAAGAAAGAATTAAAATTGTCCCTCTTTGTAGATGATATGATTTTATATTTAGGAAACTCTTCAGAGTTCATAAACTAATTAAAACTAATAAACCAATTCAATAAAATTGCAGGATCCAACATCAACATACAAAACTCAGTTGTGTTTCTAGACAATAACACCAAAGTATCTGACAAGGAAATTAGAGAAAAAAGTCCCATTTATAATAACTTAAAAAGAATAAAATACTTAAGAATAAATCTAACTAAGTTGGTGAAAGATTCGTATACTAAACATTACAAAATACTAATGAAAGAAACTAAACATTACAAAATACTAATGAAAGAAACAGAAGAGCCAAATATATGAAAAGGCATGCCACATTCATGGATTGACAGACTTAATATTATTTAAATGTCCATACTGTCCAGAGCAATCTAAAGACTCATGCTATTCCATCAAAATCACAAGGGGCATTTTTTTAAAAGATTTTATTTATTTATTTATTTGACAGAGAGAGAGAGAGAACATGAGCAGGGGCAGTGGGAGAGGGAGAAGCAGGCTTCCTGTGAAGCAGGAAGCCCGATGTGGGGCTTGATCCGAGGACGTTGGGATCATGACCTGAGCCAGAGGCAGACACTTAATGACTGAGCCACCCAGGTGCCCCATCACAAAGGGTTTTATTTTTTTTACAAAAATAGAAGGACGTCTGGGTGGCTCCGTCAGTTAAATGTCTGACTTGATTTCAGTACAGGTAATGATCTCAGGGTTCAGAGATTGAGCCCCATGTTGAAGATTCTCTCTCCCTCTCCCTCTGCCCTTCGCATCCCTCTNAAAAAAAAAAAAAAAAAAGAAAAGAAAAGAAAAGAAAAAAAGAAAAAGAAAAAAAAGGACAAGTGTCCAAAACTATACAATGAGAAACTTTTCAACAAATGGTGTTGAGAAAACTGGATATCCACATGGAAATAATGAAATTGGACCCTTCTATTATACCACACACAAAATCATCTCAAAATCAATCAAAGATTTAAACATAAGATCTGGAATTGTAAAACTCCAAGAAAGAAACATAAGTGAAAACCTTCATGACATTGATCTTGGTAACAATTACATGGGTACAACGCCGTAAGAATGGCAACAAAATCCAAATAAGCAAATGGGACCACATCAAACTAAAGAACTTCTGCACAGCAAAATCAACAAAGCAAAAAGGCAACCTATGAAAAGAGAATATATTTGCAAACCAAAGGGTTAATTTAGAAAGTACATAAGGAACTCATACAATAGAATAGTAAAATAACAGCCTAATTTAAAAAATGGACTAGGAACTTAGACATTTTTCCAAAGAAGATACATGAACAGCAGAGTTATAAAAAAGTTCTCAACATCACTAATCATCAGAGAAATGTTAATCAAATTACAATGAGATATTACCTCACACTTGTTAAGGTGGCTATTATAAAAAAAAACAGTTGTTAGTGAGGATATGGAGAAATTAGAACTTTTTAAAAAATTATTTATTTATTTATTATTTTTTGGAAAGAGAGGGAGGAGAGACAGAGGAAAGGGAAAGAAAATTTTTTTAAAGATTTATTTACTTATTTTATTTTTTAAAAAATATTTTAAAAATTTTTTATTTTAGAGAGAAAGTGAGCTAGAGGGGTAGAGGGAGAGGAATAGAGATTGTCAAGCTGACTCCGCACTGAGCAGAGAGCAAGACCCGGGGCTCCATCTCACCACCCCTGAGTCATGATCTGAGCCAAAATCATGAGTGGGATGCTTAATTGACTGACCATTTTTTAAAAATATTTTTATTTATTATTTATTTTTTATTTATTTTTGAGAGAGAAATCATGTGCACATAAATATATGAGCAGAAGGCAGACTGGCAGAGGGAGAGAGAAAATCTTAAGCAGGCTCCATGCCCAGTGCAGCCCAAAGCAGAGCTCCATCTTAGAATCCTGATATCACGACCTGAGCCAAAATCAAGAGTCTGATGCTCACCTGACTGAGCCACTCATGTGCCCCTAGAAATTAGAGCTCTTATACATTGTTGGTGGGAATGCAAAATGGTGTAGCTACTATGGAAAACAGTATGAAGTTTTCTGAAAAATTTTTTTAAAAAACTATCATATGATCCAACAATCTCATTTCTGGGTTATCCTAAAGAATAGAAATCAGGATCTCTCGGAGATGTTAGCAATCCCATGTTCATGATTGCACTACTCACAATAGTGAAAATGTGAAAAAAATCTAAATATCCATCAATAGATGAATAGAGAAAGAAATGTCATACACATATAATGGAATATGATTTCAGACTTAAAAAGAGATTTAAATTCTATAATATATAGCAACATGGAAGAATCTTGGAGACATTATGTAAAGTGAAGTAAGTTAGTCACAGAAATATAAATACCACATGACATGATGTCACTTACGTTAGGTAACTACAATAGTCCAATTCTTGGAATTAGAGAGGAATGGTGGTTGCTAGGAATTATGGGGAGAGAGAAATGTGTAGTTACTAATCAATGGGCATGAGGTTTCAATTAAGCAAGATAAAGATTAGCTTCATAATAAGTTTATGTATATAAAATATATGTTATGTATATAATAAGATAATACATAAAATATAATTGGATGTACATTAAGCTCCTCAGACATATAGGGTAACACTGAATTTATAATCAATGACAATGTATTATACTCTTAAAATTTAAGAGGGCAGTTCTCATGTAAAGTGTTCTTACCACAATAAAATAGTCTTTTCAGTGAAAGATAAAAACACACTGCATGCATACAAAATATGCCAGATATTTTGCTATATACCTGTACACATATAATCTCTTTAAAAATTAAATTTTCTTAATAAGAAGCAAGTGACATACATGAATAGCAAAACATTAAGAAAAGCCAGACTTCAAGCACTGATTCTACCAGCTAAAATAAGACATGAGTAAGACATTTAATCTTTTTGAGATTTAGTTTGTCCATCTGTAAACAAGGTGAATTATCTCTGTCTTAAACCTTTTGGGAGAATACCAAAATGAATGAACAAACAAACAAAAAACCTGATCGGGGCTGANCAAGGTGAATTATCTCTGTCTTAAACCTTTTGGGAGAATACCAAAATGAATGAACAAACAAAAAACCTGATCGGGGCTGACAGGTGGTGGAATCCCAGGCTTCCATCCATGTCAAAACTTAAGTATCAAGATGACTAAAATGTACTGAAATGTTCTAAACTTTCAGAAGAAAATAATCCAGAATTCTCTACATTTATTATTTTATAATGGGTCTTATATAACCCAGTTCACCTACCGTGGAGTGTATGCTCCATTTGGATTAGCTGAGCTCAAGATTTAGAAATAGATAAACAGCTTGATGATATAGTTGTGTCTCCTTTCCTCCAATTCCACCCCCTGTGGTGCAGACAGGTGTCCCACCCAGACTGTTATCATTCATGCATAGTCAGGTTCACTTCCTTTTTTTAATTTTTTTTTAACCATTTTCTTAATGAAACACAAGTGGGATGATTGCTTGGGTAACCTGAGTTGTCAATATTGCCATTTCCTCCTATGAATGCTGCTCATATTTTCTTCTTTCCTTTAATTCTACCTTCTCAAACCCTCCTTTTTATCCTTTTAATCCCAGGCTGAAGGTATGCTCACTAATTCCCAGATCTTAATGTCTCTTCTATTTCCTCTTTTGGAAGCTGGCAGGTTCACACAATAGCTGGGTCTCTCACGCAGTCCTGAATGAGAAATTCTAAGGATAAACTGCACTTTTTTTTTTTTAAATATTAGGTGGCATGCAGACTCAGTGGGTAGGGTGGTTGGTTGTTCAGTTATTCAATATTGTTTTTACCATAGGTGGTGCTTACCATATGTTTGAGGTGTTTTAGCCTTGCCTAGTCAGGTGGTTTGGATTTGCATTCTCCTTTAGTCCTGATTTTATGATACTAAGTAACTTAACTTGTAAAATGTCAGTTTTTTCATCTATAAAGCATATAGAATTGTTGTGAGGATTAAAACTAATTTACTACACCCATCTCTTGCATTATTTTTCTAACGTATTTGTCTAAATTGCTGTATATTCTTTTTTTAAAAAGACTTTATCTATTTATTTGAGAGGGAGTGAGAGTGAGAGAGATCACAGAGGGAGAGGGAGAAGCAGACTGCCCTCTGAGCATGGATCCCAATGGGGCTCACTCTCAGGGCCGTGAGATCATAACCTGAGCCGAAGGCAGACACTCAACTGACTGAGCCACCTGGACACCCCCAAAGCATTGTATATTCTTATTTTAATAATTTGTAAGCATAGTTATTTTTGTCCGTTTATCACCATAGTATGGAGTCTAGTATTCTTCTTAGTATGTAGAAGGAACTTAACAAAAAGGTTATGAATGAATGAAAAAGTGAAATATGATTTGTGATTTTTAATACATGAATGCAGACTATTATAATTAACACACAGATTACTAACAATCCTTCCAGAACCTTGTAAGGAGGTTCATGTTATCATTCCCCTGGTAGTCATAAAGAAACTGAGGCTCAGAGAGCCCACGCAGCACAAACTGGTGGGATAAAGGCTCATTCCATCCCCTCTAAGGTTCAAAACCCACCCCATATCAAAGTTTTTAATTTTGTAAGAACCATCAGTAAAAGGATTCTTGGATCAGCTTCCTGAGAGACAGAGCCTGGGACAAGTGTTTAGATGCTAGCATTTCTGGAGTGCCCTCAGAAGATACCTGTAAGGAAATAAACAGAAGCGGCATAAGGTAGGGCAAAAAGCTAAGCAAAAAGATGTTTTTTATTAAAGTCTGGACGGAGCTGGACCTCATGGAGAGCTCTGGAGGGGAGAGGCACCACAGAGTTGTCATGCCTCGAAGTTCAGTGGGTTGGGGCTGCAATTTTGTATCCCTGTATCAGTTACTCAGTGGCTAATATTTTGTCCTCCTCTTTAGGGGGTGCTGAAGTTCTCAGGCAGCTTCTAGCAAGACAGTTTCTGCCAGTTAAGGACAATTCTCTGGAGAAAGGTGTAATTGTACCTACTAGTAGTTGGCACTAACAGCAATAGGTGATAAATGAATCGGTCCAGTAAGGAGAATCTGGGCAAAGCACCAGCAGCCTCTCTCAAGGGGAAATCTTAATTGCTCTGCTGTCTCCCACGCGTTCATTTCGCTCCAGCAGTTTACATCCACATTTCCTGAGCCTGGATCAGCCTAAGACCAACCTATGTATCTGTTCTTCATTTCGAGCAATGGTGAACCGAATAAAGGAAACAAGGGGGATATTAAGGAAGCATTGTACCAGTAGCCGCTTTATCAACAGGAATGTTTTATGGTTGGTCCTCGTTGACCTTGATGCCATGGTCACCAGTCACTGGGCTTATGCCTTTCCACTATTATTTTCAGATAACTGACAGCAGAATTGTACCACGTTCTGTGCTGGTTGGCCTCCAATCTGTTTTGGTCTACGGAAGTACACTTGGGGCTGCTGTTTGATGCTCAATGAATGTTTACCCTGCCTTTTGCCATCTGCCTAGGACTCACCTACTTATACTTACATCGTCTTTGGACTGTTTCCTCTGTGAGGAATTCCTCTTTCCCTGTGCACAATTACGTAACATGTTTAGTCTCTGAGGCATTATTCAATCCTTCAGCTCTGCCTGACTCTAAGCCAAGCTCCCCACATCCTGCAGCCAGCAGCCAGTGACCTCCAGGGATGACAGCATCTTTTTTTTTTTTTTCCTTTTCCCCAGAAGCCCAATCACAGTGGCCTCCTTGTGAGACGGCACTAATTTATAATTGCAAATATCTATAAAATATTTTGAAATGCAGAGCATTTAATTATACAGAGAAGGTTAATAATAGAATTTTAAACCCCTTGAGGACTCTTTATTTGCCCATTGCAACCCCCATAAATGTCAATAAAACCACAATCTGCAAATTAGAAAGTGAGAAACCACTTCTCGAGACAGCTGAGGTTTGGGTGAACCACAGGGAAATGCCTTTACCTGGAGGCCAAATAATCATGGTAAAAGGGCAAGAAACTCTGATGAGCATTATTCTAAATCATTGAGTGCTAGGAGACCATAGATTTCATAAAAACGAATCTTTTATTTTCTAACATCATACACTGAGGATATTTGTGTTATTAACATTTAAAACTAATTTTTAATTGTTCACATGTGTAAACTTGCAATTGGATTTCCTGATAAAGAATAGTAACAATAACAACAGCAACAAAAATAATAAATAATAATAATAATAATAGAAACAGTCACCACTGCCACTGCTACCAGATTTGAATTGTGTCTTGGAATAATTTTCCAAAAAATAAAAAACAAAAAACTGGGCAACAACAACAATGAATAGCAGTAGTATCAATAATATTAATAGAAGAAGAAGAGGAAGAAGAAAATAATAATAAACCATAAATCTCACAGCCCTGACCTCTCTGTTGGACTCTTGGAGGCTATGAGTTGCTAGTGCCCTTCTACTTGGCAAGAGCCTATCCCGTGTCAGGCATGTGCTAAATGCTGAGGACACACGCAAAAAATTCATGAGACATTTTTCTTATAATTATTGGGCTTAGAGTTTAGGAAAGGGAAGTGAAACATGTGAAAAATTAGCCATCATAAAATGTTACATTTGTTATATTGCCCCCCACAAAGGCCAGAATTCTGAGACTGAGGTGTTGGCAGGGTTGGTTCTCTCCAAGATCAGAAGAAGCATGAAGACAAGAATTCTACGTGTGGTCAAAGTGAAGAAAGTTTTCGTGGAGGAGGTGAATCTTAAAAACCCTCTTTCTTGCTGTCCTCCCAGCTTTTGATTTTGTAAAGCAATGAAGGATCACTACTATTACCTTTCTCCATTGATTCGTGGTAGCAGAAATGTAAAATAAGCTCTCTATCTCTAGAGGTAAAGAAAACAAAAGGCAATGTATGGCGCGGGGTTAAGTATGGAGGGAGTGGTGATGTTTGAATTGATGAACCACAACACAGAAGCTTTGAGAAAAGAGATCCTCTGTCAGAGAAGGCAACAGAATGCCCCCCTTCCCTGAAGTGGCAGGATTACCGCTAGAAAGCAGATGAGTTATGATGGAAGTTATTATTCTTGACAACAAAAGTACCATTAGGACCAAGAATCACAAAATTGTTAATTATTTTACTTTTTGAAGTTGTTAAAAATGTATTATTTAGCCATAATGCATGTAGGAAACCAACACATTACTGCTTGAGTATAGTATGGGCTCTTTTGAAAGCTGAATTAGCACTTTTATTAGACAGATAAAGTCCCCTGTGTTCATGGAGTTTACTATGTAGTAAGGGAGACACAATTAAAAGTTGTACAAACACACACGCATACATAGCTATATGAGTTGTCTTTTGACATATGACTTATGCTTTAACTCATCAAGATCATCATAATAGAGATTCTACTACATGCTGCAACGGCTGAATTCTGTGGGGAATAGAAGAATGAATCGGAAACAGATTCAACTCTGCAGGAAATGTCAGTCCAGGTGGAGCAATAGGGCATAACACTAACGATAACTCAGAATATAGAAAGGGTCAATGCCATAAGAATATAGATTACACTATAGGATTCCTGAGGAGAGAGAGAATACATGTTAGTAAAAGAAATAAGGACATTCTGATGGAGAAATTGGCAAACTATCTACATCTCAACTAAAAGTTCATAGTTGGGACGTGTGCACAAGGGCATTCGGATATGGGGGAAGAGTGAAGAAGGCAATGTGTTAGCTTGCCAGGGCTGCTGTAGCAAAGTTTCACACAGACCATTGTGGGGGAGAGGTTAAACCACAGACACTGACCCTCCCACAGTTCCAGGAGGCTAGAATACTGAGACTGAGGTATTGGCAGGGTTGGTTCTCTCCGAGATCAGGAAGGCAGGGATCTGATCCAGGGCTCTCTTCTTCACATGCGGATGGTTGTCCAAGGCATGGAAATGCCCTGGATTTTCATGTTGTCCTCCCTCTCTGCGTGTCTATGTTTAAATTTCCTCTACTTAAAAGATCACCAGTTATATGGGGTTAGGACCCACCTTAATGACCTCATCTTAATTGTCTCCGTAAAGACCCTAGCTCGTAATGCTATCATATTTTGTGGGAATGGGGTTAGGATTTTAGGATTTCAACATATGAAATTTTGCGGAGACATAAATCAGCCTATAATGAGGACCGAAGCAAAGAATTGTGGGATATATAAAGAGAACAGTGAATTTTGGTTTGACTAAAATACTGTTCCATAAACTAACATAGAAATCGGGCTGGACAGTAGACTGAAACCAGATGGCATAGAGCTTGAATTTCAAGGTAGAGAGTTTGGACTTTGTTCCTCCAGCAGTAGGGAACCAGAAATGAATTTGAGCAGGGGAGTAGCATAATAAATACAAAATTATTGCCTGCTTACAGTGTGCCAGACACCATGCTAAGTGTTTTACCTAATGATCTAATTTTATCATCATCTCATTTTAATCTTTGCAATAATACCTTTAACCAGGTTTTATTGGTCTTGTTTTACAGAGTAGTAAACTAAGCTTAAAAAAAGTTATTATAGTTTATGAATATTAGAGCAGAGGATCTAATTTAAGTCTTCATAATCTGGCATCACATCCAGAGTATCTTAATCTCAGACACTATAGTTTTCATCTCTAAAATTTCAATTTAACTTTCTTTATGTGTCATCAATGGCTCTGCTTCAATTTTGAACATATGGGATACAGTTATAATCACTTTTTTATGTCCTTGTCTGATAATTCTCATCTCTGTGTCAGTTCTGGGTCAGTTTTAAGTGATTGATTTTTCTCCTTATCATGGCTCCTATTTTGTTGCTTCTTTGAATGCCTGGTAATCTTTGATGGGATACCAGACATTGCAATTTTTACCTTGTAGGGTTCTGGATGTATTTTTATGAATATTCTTGATATTTCTTCTGGGTTTATAAATTACTTAGAAATGGTTTGATCCTTTTTGGGATCTTATTTTTAAGATCTGTTAGGTGAGAGTGGAGCCAGGCTCAGGCCAGTCCTAATGTTCCCGAGTTCTGAGGCAAGACCTTTGTGCTTTACCCCGTATCTCAAGAGATTTTCCAATCTGGCTGACGGTGACAGACACTATTCTCCCTGGGTATAAGCTGGGCGCCATTACCTCTAGTCCTTCCTAGTGGTTCTTTCCCTCACCTCTAGTAGTGTCCTCAGGTGTATGTACTGACTACTCAAGGGGCCCCTCTGCAGATCTCTAGATTCCTGTCTCTGTACAGATCTCTCTGCTCTGGCACTCTGTCCCTGCATTCTCTAGACACCTTCATCTACTTAGATGCTCAGGTCTGTCTCAACTCAGGTATGCTTGGGACTCCACCTCAGCTCCTCCTCCTCATGCCATTGCCCGGAAACTCTCTAAGGCCTTAAGCTGGGACACTTGTAGGTCTCACCTCATTTGCTTCTCATTTCCCAGGAATCATCATTCCTTATTTTTAAATGTCTAGTGTTTCCCAAGTATTGTGTGTTTGTTTTATGCGGATTTTCTGTTTCAGTCCAGTTTATATTTTAAAACATTGTTTTCCACATAAATTTTAGGATGGAGGGTAGAAGACTAAGGTGGGCAGCAAAGTCCTAAAATTAAAAATACTTAAGACAAACCACCAAGATAAATATGGAGTTAAGTATATTAGTGTGACTAAGAGTAGAGCAAGTAAGGAAGATAGACTTACGTGGTCTTTTTCTCCCAGGAGCAGGAGGGGAATAAAATAATGCCTCATTACTATTGCTGCTGAACAGCAAGACTTCTAGGACACTGGGAATCCCACTCTGCTCTAGGACTAGTCTTCCAAAGAGGAATCCTCCTTTCCTTTCCTTTTTTCTTCCTTTTCTTCCCTATCTGAGCCTAGGTTGGTCTGATAGTTATGGCATCCTTATCTTCTCCCTCTTCCCTGTAGTGAAAACACCACTCTAAGTGGACAGGGCATCTGATATTATCTTAGTTACTATTTAATGATGCTTTCATATCCTCACCTTCCTGTTGCTAATGTGCTAAAATGCATTTCAGTATCCCTTCAGTATCTACTAGAATCCCAATTGTGAATATGATCCTCATTAAGAAAGACACCATAGAAACTTGGTGGAGATTTCTTTAACATCCTAGAAGAATGGACTTCATGGACACAGTTCTGAAGAATGATGTGTAAATTGTGTTTTAAAAATCGAATTATATTTTAAAAATATTAAATATATTTGAAATATATTAGAGGATCTTGGTTTTTAAAATACAATTTTAGTGTTATATAAGGATTCCATCTCAGTTATTACTGAGGAAATATAACACTTTGTTAGTGTAGTATTTCTGGTCTCCATGTAACCTTGCCTTCAGATCAATATGTCTACTATAATTCTTATTAGTAATTTTCATAATACAGATTAGACACAGCTAGATAAACTACATACCTACCTCACTATTTGTTATAATTTAGGAATCCTCTAATGGGAAGGATTATTTGAATTATAATTAACATTGAAGACTGAACTTATTTTATTTTTCACTTGAATGAAGTTAAATTGAACGAGAACTACATCTTGCTCAATCACATAATTATAATTTCTGATAACACTTCACATATGAATCATGTAAACACAGAAAAGTGTCAAGTTGATAGCTTAAATATCTGAAATCTGGGGAAAACATTTTATTTCATTTTGTGGGGATTTTTATTTCCCTACTTATAACACACTAAAGGGAGGATTAATTGAATTCTAATGTATATAGTTAATCATATAAAATTGATAGATATTGATAGAAATAACATAGTAGATATTTGCTTTCTATATTTGATGTTGATTATATTAATAAGATAGATCTGAAATATATCAACATTTGAATGATTAAAATGAAAATTCTTTAACTTTACACTACTTTGCAATAATGCTTCAATTTCCTTCCGCCATTGATTTTAGTGTTTTCTACTCAATTAAGAGAATATTTTGGAAGCCTTTGAGGTACTCTTTTATTTAATGTATGCCTTTGAAATATGAAAATTTTTTGTGTCTTATTTTAATGTATAAACAATACTGGAAATTGCCCAACACAAATCTTACTCATACACATGATATTGAAAGTGAAGAAATGATCTTTTTGCCTTTTATTTCCGGAGGCTAGGTTAATTGTGATCTATTGACAAAATAAAAGCTGCACAATCTGTCTTATTCTTTTATTGTCATGGTTTTTAAATGTTACACCACAGACAAAGGTGTGTGTTAAGAGAGTAATCTTGTATGGATACCCTAAATAGAAAATAAAGCAAACGTACTCTACTTGCTTATGTTCTCTCTACGCCACTCCCCCACCCCGTCTTTCCTGTCCTTCTTGAAAATGAATGATTGAATAGAATGGCCTACACAGAGTCCATTTCTCTTTGTGCCTTGTTCAATGTGAAGATCCTACAGCCTGAAGCAATATCTCCTTTAGAAAACAGGGAATTATTTAGAGAGTGCATCCATCCTGTGATTGCAAGGGAGGATTCCAGGGTTTTGAAAAGCCAAAAATAATGCTTTCAAATCCACACCGATGTCATTCAAAGCGCAAAGCTAAGTGGAAAAAAAAATTTAAGCAGCCCACGACTTTCAGATTTTAGGCTGAAAGATGCTATATAAGCTGAAATTTTGCATTTTCATTACCTACTTAATAGTCATCCAAACTAATAAAATAGACCACATAGAAGAATAAAAAAGATAGATATGATTTTTATACTTACTAAATAATAGCTGAGATAGAGGAAAACTGCTAACGTGTTAATATTTTTATAAAGTTACAATATTGTTAATTCATAGCAATTTAGTGAATAAAAACCATTTTTTAAATCATCAAATTCTCTTCTTCAGTTCATGCTTTCATTTCATTTAACCAGATTTTTGAAATGCCCTTCTCAAATTTTGGCATGGTTTTGGTGGTTCGTACTATTTCTTTAAATTAAACACAAGGTTTCCTAGGACCTAAATGAATAAAAACATGACAATGGCAAGACTAATTGGGAGGTTTGTTTTAAACAGCATATGTGCTACGGATTTGAGGATCAGGCATGGGGTATGAGAATTACATTCAGTCACAGGCTTGGTACAGCAGGTCTATTCATTTTCATGGGCATGCAGAAAACCCAGCCAGGCCAAGCAAGAACAAGGAGCTTTAGCATAAAATTAGAGGGCTCTCTCTAAGGAGAAAAAAATTGAAGCGAGAAAAAAAAAATGTTGGGAACGGGTAGAAGAGAAAAAGTCAAGAATTAAGGGGAAAATAACTCTTTCCAAAGAAATCATCCTTGAGATTAGTAATTTCTCTAAATATTGATGCTCTTGAAAATGAAAGTGCATAATAAATGATTCAAAGGACACCTGAAACTCTCAGGCACATATTTTAATATCGGGTAGGAAGAAAAAGGTAGAATCTTGAGCGTGAAAAATATTTTTATTAAAAAAATATGGTTTGTCCACGAGGCAGGTTTCTTTAAGCTCTCAGAGTTCACTGCACATCCTCGGCAATTCAGTGGGTTCTGCCGCAGAATCATCATAAATCAATGAGAGGATGTCTTGAGCCATGGGGAATTAGCTGGCTCGCTTATGTATGAGGCGATTCACAGCACTTCCATGCGGAAACCAAGAAACCTTTTATGAGTCCACATGCGCGCTTGCCTGAGACACACCTATGTCTAGGCAGGGATAGCTTTGGCTACATTATGTTAGTTTTCCCTGTATTTTTTCTGCCTGACTGAAGGAAAATTTTTTCTAGCCAAATCCTTTCTCCTTTTGGGCAGCGACCCCTGATTTAATTCCTAGTTGTCTGGACCAGACTTGATGCTGTAGGCTACAATTAATGTTATCAGCTCCAAGACACCCAAGAATTCAAATGTGACTGAATGGAAGGGAGTGGAGGAAATCTGTTCTTGAAATCATAGATAAAATCAGGGTTCTCTGATGGAATCCACCAGGGGGCAGCTCCCTGATGAAAGGCTCACAGCATTTGCCTCTGAGGCTGCAGCCTGCCAGAAGTATTTCCACAGACTAAGACTAACCTGTCCTTGTCACATGTCCATCTAACCATCAGAAATCCTGCCCCGCATTCTTGTTTTATGTTGCATCACATATACTAGTGAAGGTTCTTACAGGAAAGTAAACGTGGCTGTTAGAGGAGTTTTAGTATCAAGAAGCTGAAAGACTGTTCTTAAAAGGCACACACATGTGAGGCTATTAAATAAAAATATAGAACCTCTTTTGCTGGATAATGTTTTTATTATTATTATTATTATTATTTCCTGGAAGGTACTGACATTATCCTGCAAATGAAGAGTTTCAAAGGAAAAAAAAAAGTTACAATCCAAATAAAACCTGCAAAAGGACACTTTTTAAATAACAGTTATCATAAAGAGAGCCCTGGCTCTTTCCATGTCACTAAATTGCATTCAACAGTGGGTAACATTTAATAAATTTTACTGGGATCGTACACTAAAAGTGAAAGGATAGTGAGAAGACTTGAACGCCAGATCATCATAGGAAATCAGAAAGCCAAAGCAGAAGTAAAGCAAATTGTTCTATATCAAATGCACTAAGAATACCTCCCATACTTATGCTATGGCTTATTTCCTTTATGATAATAAACCATTTTACAGTGTTCCATCCTAACAATATTGCCACATTTGATGTAGAATGGCATTGAATAAAACTTGCTTTTGCATTAAGAAGCTTGTGTATCCTGAGAAGACCCTGACAATTCACTATTAGTCAAGTCTACAACACCTGTGTTGTCAAAAGTTCTTATTTTTAAAATGTACAATACTGTGGTAAACACTCCCAGCAAGGTGTTGAGAGGGACCTAGAAGAGGATGGGGTGGAGAAATGACTGAGACTCTCTTCAAATTAACACAATTTCAAACAACACTGTCTAATGTAGTTACTGGATGGCAAATATTTCTGGACAAGCCTAAAAAAACATTATTACCCGCATATATTTTCTATTCTATTTTACTAAATAATAATTCTAGTTAGCATGTATCTAAGTTAATAGAAATATAGCCTGGAAAAAACTGTTGGTATTCCTCATTCCAAAATGTTGTTGACCCTTAGTTGGCTACTGTGGAAAAACATGAAAATAACGAGGCTCCAAGGTCCTAGCAACTCTATAGCAAATCCCATTCTTCATATTATTAAAACAAAGGAGTTCTTATATGTCTCCCAGACTATCTTCATCAAAAGTTATTTTAGGATACAGAGTAAGCCATGGTGACAAGGTGTCCTAAAGTAGAGTGCTTACACAAGATACACATGAATTAATTTCTCTATGATGAAGCTCTCCAGGCAGGTGATTTAGGGTTGGCAAAGGACCCAGAGGAGTCAGAGATGTAAAACTCTTCCATTTCTTCGGCTTTGACATTCCTTGGCTATAACGTCATCAGTTTGGTTGAAATTGGTCACAATGTCCACCTTACAGCCCATAGGAAGGATGAAAGAAGAAAGAAATAATTTGTATGCTCCTTTACTTTTAAAGGTATGATTCGGAGGTTGCATACTTCAATCCTGCTCATGTAACATTGGCCAGAATTAGACATGTGACCCTACCTGGCCAGAATGGAGATTGGAAAGGTTATGGTTAGCTGAATAGCCATGTACTCCATCACAATACTTATTTTTATAGTTGGGAAGGAAAATGAGTTCTGGCTAAGGCAACTGACAGTTTCTGCCACAAGCATTCATAGATTGAAGGCACAGAAATAGTAATCAGGTAGACATGGGAGACTTTATTTTAGCAATTCGAAATTCCTTATAAGATTTTATGTAGACTAAAGCTTAATAATAGCTGCCTTTGCTAGAGAAATGACTGAAATTTTCTGAATTTTAAACCCAAGTCAAACATGTTCACTGGACAATTTGCCGCTACCCTTCATGTGTCTGAAAGGACTTCTTTTTATATCTTTCAATATTTCTAATTTCATTTTGCAGGTTTATGATTTTTCATTTCTGATTTGTTTTCAATCAGTTATAGTAACTCCATTCTCTTTATAATACTGAGAATGTGAAATCACCTTAATGACCAAGTATTGGAGAATTAATTATAACTAATTATATACCTAAAGATAATAATACACAAATAGATACACATCATCAAAAATACTTCCAAGGCCAGGTTTTTAAGTGAATTATTTGAAACTTTTTAGGAACAAACAATGCTAGTGCTATGTAAACTACTACAAAGCAGAGAAAAAGGACACAACTCAAATGCCAGGTTCATTTTAGAACAGAAGTTCCTCACACATATCCTGTTTCTTTTTGTACACTCCTATCCTAAGACATTGCCTTAAACATGCTAGACGTTCAATAAAACTCTGAAAGTCACTGATCATGTGAATAATTTGTTAATTGTTTTAAAATTATTTTCCAAATCGAAAAGGCAGGGCACCTGGGTCACTCAGTCGGTTAAGCCGCTGCCTTCAGCTCAGGTCATGATCCCAGGGTCCTGGGATCGAGTCCCACATCGGGCTCCCTCCCTCCTGCTGCTCCCTCTCTCACTTCCCCTCCTTGCGCTCTCTGTCATATAAATAAATACATTTTTAAAATAATAAATAAACAAAATCCAAAGGGTGATAGCTTCTGTTTATTAAGAATTATGATAGCAGTGAATTTTTCAGTTTCTCTGAATGAGTACACATTCTAGTAGAGCTTGTTAGTTGTTCTTTTTAGGTTATGACTTTCTCCTGTTCACTGAAAAACTACTCCAACTTAGAGATTTAGAATTGGACTACTACTTACAGTTCAAAAATTACCATCCAGATGTTATATACAATATTATTTCTAAAAGGATAAAGGTGTTTATCATTATTGGTCATAAACTTATGACTGATTAGCTTATATTAAACCAAAGCATTAAATAAAACATAAAGGAGAAGTCGACTGGCCTTTTTGTTAGATTTGTACTGTTTATTCTCTTACACATTCAAAGTCCTGGGGAGACATCCATATTCAAACCTCATTGCTACTCACTACTCTGCTAAGAGCCATGGGGTCCTGAGAGGCCTGGTTTATTTTATCCTGATTACCAGAACATTTTATCCACTTTACCAAAAACCATCTGGATAGGCCAATCCTTTAAAAAATTATTGTCCTTCTCTTCTGTAAGCTTCATTTTGGAACCAGAATCTTCTATCTGGTAACCTTAAATAACTAATCTCCCCAGATGAGTTAGAACAAATCTCTCATTTGCCTGACTTTGACTTTTTGAGGTCCTGTTATGTCTGGAATAGTGTACTTCAGTGTACCTCAGCTAATGTTATATCTTTTATAGTTGATTGGAAGACTTATAATTCCTTAAATAAATAAAAGGGATAAATAATTAACTCACATACAAACCAACCTAAAGCAATATTTTATAAGTAGAAAATCTGTTTAAAATTAATGTATAGGTGTTTTATATTTCTTATAGCTTTTTAAAACACTCTTTGTGACTTATATCATTATTCTTTTACATCACAATAGCAACGTAAGAAAATGAGAGAAGATATTTATTTTCCTTGCTTTGGAGAGAAAGCATTTGAAGTACAACAAATCTAATAATGAGATTAAGATTACTAAATGAATCAAGGCAGTGCTTGTATTAGGATTTAGGTCTTCTGATTATGACCTTGTAGATTATTCCACTAGATTGATAATCTCCATTTCCCCCCCCATGTTTTTATAAGTAAACATCTGATTCAGTGTTTACCCCTAATATATGCATATTTATTTATTTACAAGGTATTTGCAGGTGCTATTACATCGATTCAGTCTATACGTTTTATTTAAAAACAAAAGTGCAAAAGAATGGATAAAAATGGAAGAAAATAAAACTTCCAAAATTTTTTGCATATCCTAATGGATCATAAGCTACTCCCTCTAGGAAAATTCTATTAACCTCATTTGGAGTCCTATCCACCATCTGATGCTGAGTTACGGCATTTCAAGTCTAAACGACTCATACAGTTTACTGATATCGGCAAGTACCGGGTAAGAAAATGGGTATCGTTATTATTAAAATATGTCCTCCCCTTTGTTTTCTTCTCTTTTGCATCTCTTCATTTATCCCTTCACTTTTTTATCATCATGGAACAGTCATATTTTTCCTGAGGCAGAAAGAACAACAAAACCTAAAGGAGCAGCTTGTAAACGTGTTCTCACGGTCCATTTCCTAACACTTTTTCCTCCAAATCACCTTGCTCTGAAAGATCTTGTTGGTCTTTCTGGTTCTCTGAGATCAAAAAAGGCAGTGCTTGTCTTTGACCAGAAGTAACAGTGTGGGAAGTTCACCTAACGATAAGTGAACGCCCTCCACACAGCAAAAGGACAACTGAGCATCCGTCCGGCAGCTGCTGTTGCACTGTTCAGCCTCCTCACTTTCCAGCAAAAAGTGCTTACAGAACAACTCTCCAAAGTGCTAGATGAGGCCATTAGTGGCTAGCTTGTAGAGTGCAAAATGAATGTAGTTCACTCCATTTGAGCTAAGAAAGGTTTGGAGCTTCAGTGACATAAATTGGACTCCATTATCACTTAACGGCTCTTCTGGAATTCCATATCCAGTGAATAGTGTTTTAGTTGGGACTGGAGAGAGAGAATTTCATAATGGCCTATGGCCATTTTCAAGAGGTAATAAGAGGACTAATGACTATGCAGAGTTTAGGAAGCCCACTTTCCACCTTTGCTATTTGTTTGGCTAATATAAGAATTTCAAAGATATTTATGTTCTACCCATGTTACATTAGAAAATTGTTCTTCAAAAAAAAAAAAGAAAAGAAAAAAAGAAAATTGTTCTTCAGTTGATACTTACAAATCGATGCTAATGTAATTATCGGCCTAACCATTTCTGGTTTTGTTTTCAGATTTCTCAGTAATCCTTTGTAAGGCTCCCAATCCATCACATCCACTTTCTTCGGTGTTTAATTAGTATGTTTCAAAGAATATGAGTATAGGGGTGCCTGGGTGGCTCAGTGGGTTAAACCTCTGCCTTCAGCTCAGGTCATGATCTTGGGGTCCTGGAATCAAGCCCCACATCAGGCTCTCTGCTTAGCGGGGAGCCTGCCTCCCCCCTCTCTCTGCCTGCCTCTCTGCCTACTTGTGATCTCTCTCTGTGTCAAATAAATAAATAAAATCTTTAAAAAAAGAAAATGAGTATATTCTATACATATTGTTATGATGATTCAACTGGTGATATAACATTTCAGTTTCTAATCATCTGCATGTATATTATAGAACCATAATCATGGGAGAAACCCCTCCAAACCATGTTGTTTTATTTCCCTGCATGCATATTCATGTATAACTAAGCATGAACTTTCTCCTCATTTTAGTATGTGTCGTTTCTAAGATCTCTAGGTAAGATTTCAAATACTTTGTTGTAACATTTCTTTAATTTTATGCATATTTACATTTATTCTCATTGAGAAACTAAACAAAAAAATTAAGTTTATCTCAGCCAGTTTCTCCTTTCTTTCATTAATTCCGTTCCTCTTCTGAACACTTTATATGTTGATTTGTTTCAACATCACTGCTACCTTAGTCTTTGTCGGGCAACGCTATTTATTCTTCCTAGATAGCATTAGATTTAACGCTGATTCCTAAATCCTTTCTTTATATCTTTTTCCAGTCATTGCCAACTCTCTCTAAAAGTCATTCACCATGGCACAATCAGAATCAAATACAGCCTTATACTTTTAACAATATTTTTTTCTGGGAAAGATGCTGTTATTTCTTTTCAAAATGTGTACACTCACTATTAGTAGTGGCTTCTCAAGTATAATTTCCACATTTCATCTGTCTTTGCCCTTTAACTCCCATTTCCTGTTTTCTCTCAGTGATCTTTATAATACTTTCGTGTTCCAATGCATAAATTTCTATTTTTATAAGTATTGACAATCTTCAACATTTTCTTGCACCTACATTACTTAGATTTAATATTTTAATTAATTTTGAACCACAACTTCTCCATATTTTTTACAGTATTCCTTACATATAACAATTTTTCCTTTTCCATTTTATCATAGTTTTCAGCAAAGTTTATATTCACACTATTTTTGTAAGGTGGGCATCTAGAATTTAAAATTTATTTCCATGGTTGACAGGTCGGGACAACAACAAAAATGTACTACATTATAAAAATAATTCTGTCGCTTTACAACTACTCACCTTCCTCCATAAAGAGATATTTGAATTACTTTTTGTTTTTGTTCATTTTGCTGCAAAACATAGACAAATTTAAAAATCAAGGCTATTCGCGATGAGCGGGGACATCAGCAAGTCCTCTCTCCAAAGAGCAACTGTATATTGTCACAAAATTGACAAAAGCCATTAATTCATTGCTCTGGAAATTAGCCAAAGGCATAGAAATGGAGAAGTATTTATGTTTGGAAAACTGCTGAACTTTGGAAAAGAGCAGAGACAGTCTGTGCTATTCCCCCAGCTCAGTGTGGTGTTTATATCAGGACTGCAAAGCTGTGAGGATCGACTAACAATTTTTCTATTTGGAATGTTGGGTGATATCCATTTCCATCAGCATTATTAGTGGGAGTGACTTGTTGAAGGCAGGCAAACAGGTGAGAGCCAATTGCTGGCTCTACCAGCCTTACAGTGTGGATGAGATGGAGCCAGGCATGTTTCTGGGTGACACTGTACATGTGTCCAGCTGACACCAGAGTAGGCCCAAGCTATTCAGACACTCTTGGTTAACCCTGTGACCACATGCATGTATATAGGAGACTTAAAAGTGATCATAGGGAAAAGTAAAATTTAGGTGACTTGAAAATGGCCTGACCATTGAATGTGTTCTCCCACCTACACACAGATCTATCTGCAGAGGAGAGAAATCTTACTTCCAACTTCTACACAATCACTGGATAACCACTAAGTTACACAGACACAGGAGCATCTTCTAGGAAGCCACGTTAAAACAAACAAACTAACAAGAACAAATCAATGAGAGATGAGTAGCCACACACTGCAATGGAGACAGATACCACAGATTGCATCCAGGTAATTTCCAAAAACGAGAATAAAGAAATATACAGAAATAAAGAATAAAGAAATAAAAAAACTAACCACTACCGCTTGAGGCAAAATATAAAAATCTGTAGTTGCTACAATATATAATCTAATACATAGGTGATAGATGGATAGGTGGATAAATTGACAATCAGGTGATTATAAATATTATTATTTTATATAGATAGATACTATTTGTAAAAAATATTACTAGTTTTATTTTGAGAGAATCAAAGAAATAGGAAACAGTGACACATTGACAGGAAATTAAAAAAACAGTTTCTAGAAGCTGTCCAAAGGACTTCAAATGTGCTAATTTAAATCCATCCAAGAAAATAATGGAAACCATGTTAAAAAATTAAAGAAAAAATAGGACAGCAATAAATCAAAAAATAAAAATTTCAATAAGGATATACAAGTTACGAAAAAATAACCAAATAGCAATTCTGGAGTTGAAGAGTTCAAAAACTGAACTGAAAAACATAGATGAAAAGGGGTTCAACAACATATTCCAGATAGCAGAATCTTGAAAACAGACAAAAACAATTCATCAAAGCATCAGTGAAATCAATGAAATAGCTGATTTACCATCAGAATTAAATGGAGTCTAAAGGGCAATGAAATCCAGAGTAAAGGTACAAAAAGAGAAAACAAAACAAAAAATAAAATACTGTTAGCCAAGGATCCTATATCCAGCAAATCTATTCTTTTCAATATAAAGCAAAAGAAAGGCATTCCAAGAAAACAAAGACTGGGGATATTTGTTGTTAAGTAGGGTTGTCCCAGTAAATCCTGGAGAAAGCCCTCCAGGCGGAAAGGAAGTGACACCTGAGGATCACTGGGATCCTCTGAAAAAGATGAAGAATATCATAAATGGTAACTATGGGCTAACATAAAAGATTTTAAAAATGAATTTTTATCATTTCTCCTTAGAGGTTTTTAAAAAAGACATCAGATTGTACAAGTAATTATAATAACACTATGTTGTATTATCAAATACACAGACCCAATGTGTGATTGTCATGGTGTGAAGGAGGAAATGGAGTTTTACTCCAGCAAAGTTATTAACGTTATTAATCCCCTTCTTTTACTCCTTTGAAGGTGATTGATTGCCAGTGAAGTAGAGTTCTAGCACTGAAGAGAAGAGAGAAATATTTGGCTTTTCTCTTATTGCTCAACGGTTTCAGTTCTGGAAAGTATGTGAATAAATATATGCAATATGTTTTGAGTTTATATTTTTAATTCAGTATTTTTAAATCAGAATATATTTCCTCCACTGTTAAAGAAAACTTTCCCTAGAGACAGAAAAAAAAAAAGCATGCAGTTAAACAAAAGTACTTTTCTAATCAATCCTGTATTCTTCAGGCATTTTTATTTTGAATATCTAAATTTAGATTATTTGTGCAATTTCCCCAAAAACATAGCAGTTTTTCATACAAACCTATCTTCTTACACTTGGAATGTTATTATGAAAGAGTTTGGATTCCTTAAAAATAACTGTTACTTTAGGCTTTTATATTTACTGATCTAAAAGAAATGTCCTTATTCATTATTTTTTAATATAGATTCCCTGTCACCTTTTTCCTCCAGTAGCTAAAAATATATGGAGAATACATTGATGTCAGAACCTCTAAAAGCTAAACTTCCCAGTTACTTGAAGATTGATATATAGTGAGATGCTTTTTCTTTAAGAGTCCACCCTCCATTTGAAGACTTTTTCCCTTAAATTGTGTTCCCATCTGCATGGAAAGGTAGGGTTGCTTGGTTTGGATAGTGTTCTCTAGAGAGTAGTAGGTTGACCATGTATTTCTTTGCTGCTGATCTAATACAATCACTCAACCTAAGAGAGACAGACAAAGGGTAAGTACTGTACCCTGGGAGAAGTCATCACTTTGAAATTTCAAGCTGCAAAGAGTAGAAAGATCAAAAGGCAGGTTATACAGTTTCTCTAAATACTGATGTTCAAGGGTTATAGGTAACAAGATGAGGAACAAGATAACACTACTTCTTCCCAAGTTTAGTTTTCTCTGATTCTAATGTAGAAGGAATAGATGAAGCTAATGGTAAGGAGAGGTGTAAGAATCTATATTGTAAAAAATATTCATACTGAGTCTACTGCCATCTGGAATTTCTTCCAGTGCAAAAGAAAAATACAGTTTTAGTTTTTAAGGACATCATATCAGACTGCATGGTATATTGAGAATGACACGGCCATAGAAATCGGTATAATGAATTCAATATTCGACTTTTTTTTCTTCCTTCCCTCCTTCTCTCTCCTCTTCCTTCCTTTCTTTCCTCTCTTTTTTTTTTTTTTTTTTGGTTGAAAGGACATTTCTTTCTTTCTGTTTACTAATGGTATTTCCAACACCCTATCCGTTGGGATCTAGACCAGTCTTACCTCGTTCTAGTGTTAATTCTCAGAAATAAACACACACACACACACACACACACACACACACACACACACACTGAGGTAATATATAAAACCAAATACAATTCAAGAGAAGTTACTTGTACATAAGAAATGTGTATTTTAAAAGTTGATTTTAGTGAGAAGAAAAAAAGAACACATCTGCTTTAAGAGCTTAACATGGTAGGATAAAAATTGACCTTAGCAACAACAACAAAAAAATTGACCTTAACAAATATAATCTGTACAAAAAATGAGAGGGAATAAGATGAGATGTTGCTAGGCAGAGATGCCTACCAATGTGAATAGATAACAATTGGATACAGTAATTAAAAGACTTGGTTCTCTCCATATAAATTTAATAGTGAGAAAAAACCCCAAAACAATATTGCTTTGCCATTAAGGTGGTGATACTGTTTTATTGTTGCTGCCAAGGACAATCAGGGAAGGATTCTTTCAGAAGTGAAAACTGAAGTTTAAATAAAGAGATAAATTATTTTAGAATGTAAAAAAAAATCAAAGCCACACATTTTAAAAGGATGCTATAGATATAAATATTGATAATAAATAATTACATTATAACTGGAAATTATACAATAATTATTATATTAAAAATATAATTTAAAAATCAGTTGTTTACAAATATGGTAAATTCCTATGTTATTCTTTCTGAGTAAATTATTAGAGAATACACTCTAGCCTATCAGGTGATCAATAAAAATTAAGGAATTAAGAGAGCAGGAATTCTGTAGAATAGGAAATGTTGGTGAGTGCTAATATTAGTTAACTATTCAGATGTAAATCCAAATAATTGCTGCAACTCTAGCTATAAAATTAAATGCAGAAGACTATAGTAATTATTTAAATATAATTATAACAATAATTTAGATTATTTTCCTAGAATAAATTAAGAAAACCTGAGAATTTGAAGAGAATAAGAACATTAATTCTTCCACTTGCATAGTGGAAAGTAAAATTTTATTATTTAATTCTGGACTTTGATTATTTGGAAAGATTTATTTCAGCTTTTCAAAGGAAGGCTTAAAGTTACTTTCCAAAATACAACAGAAGATAAAGCAAATAAAGTATATCTCATGTGACAGAATATAAAACAAAGGTCGCATTAAAGAAATATGAGAGTAAAAAGAATAAAATAAGAATAGAAGTAATACAACATCATTTGTTATTTTTTGTAATTAATTTAATTACTATTTATTCAACCATAATGCATAAATACTTTCTGGGTTTTTTGGTTTTGAAAAAAAATATCCTTACTGTCTCAGAGCTTTAATTCTAGAATCAGAGTGGAAGGTTAAATATAAATGTTATATGTATAATTTCTTTGAAAAAGAATATTCTCATATTGGTATCAGAAGCAAAACTATGGATAGATGAAATGATTATAAGAAACATTATATCGACCCAAAATATTCCTGCCAACTTTCTACTACTCTATTCACTGGCATTTTTTTTTTACCTTTAATTTAAACATGCCACATTTAAAGTAGGTTGAATAGTGCAGAGACAGGAGGCCATATAAAGATGAAGGCAGAAATTGGGGTGATAAAGTTAAAGCCAAGGGACTCTAAGTATTGTCAGAAGTCACCAGAAGCTAGGAGAGAGAGACGTGGAACAGATTCTTCCCTATCACCTCAGAGGTGGTACAGTCCTGCCAAGACTGTGATCTCAGATTTCTAGTCCCCAGAACTGTGAGAGAATAAATTTCGGCAGTTTTAAGCCAGCCAATTTGTAATATTTTGTTACAGCTGCCCCATAAAGCACAGACACTTACGCATTTTTTTAAAATTTATTTGAGAGAGAGAGAAAGAGAGTAAGCAAGAGCGTGGGAGGGGAGAAGGTCAGAGGGAGAAGCAGACTCCCCATGAAGCTGGGAGCCCGATGTGGGACTCGATCCTGGGACTCCCGGGATCATGACCTGAGCCGAAGGCAGTTGCTTAACCAACTGAGCCACCCAGGCGCCCACACTTATGCAATTTTAAATGAAAATAATAATGAACAATAAAATAAGTAGTGAAAATGCAATGGAATTGTTATTTTTCTCATCAGGAATATTACAGTACTTTGTTAGAGGCTTCAAATACCTTCCAAATACTTTTTTCAGTGTCATTTCTTTAGTAATTTTCCTTAATTTTTGTGTAGTCTATTAGGTAAACTATAATCCTATATGGTAAGCAATTCCCAAGGAGATCTAGCTTAACTTCTTCCTCCCAAAAATCTTTTTTTCTTAAGATTTTGTTTGTTTATTTATTTGAGAGAATGAGTGCGAGATGTGGGGAAGGAGCAAAAGGGGAGGGTGAAGTGGGAGAAAGAATCTCTAGCAGACTTCTTGCTAAGTGTGGATCCCCATGGAGTTCAATCCCACAACCCTGAGATCCCTTATCTTCTGATGGCCATCAATGATATAGACGAGAACGAGCTCTGTAAGTCTCCACCAGATTCTTCAGAATCTATGAGACTATTTAGCATGGAGTTATGCACTGAAACAAGGAATAGTGAAATAGGTCAGCCGATTTAGACAGAGGCAAGAGACAGTGGCACGAATCAGCCCAGAGTACAAGGTGATGTTATAGGCTTAGCCTCCTTGTGAAGGGGCCTGGAATGGCAAGTACAAAATGGGCAGAAATTAAAAGACAATCTAAGGAAAGAATTGGTATATTCACAGTTTTGCTTATATATAGCTGTAGTTAGAAGTACCCCTTATCAAAAAATATTATGAACAAACCCTCTGGGCAAAAGTGGATTGATTGATTGATTGATTGATTGATTTATGAGAGAATGTGCATTAGGCAATGGTTGGGGTGGGTTGAGGGAGAGGGAGGAAGAGTCTTTTTTGTTTGTTTTATTTTATTTTATTATTTTATTTTTATTAACATATAATGTATTATTTGTTTCAGGGGTACAGGTCTGTGATTCATCAGTCCTACACATTTCACAGCACTCACCATAGCACATACCCTCTCCAAAGTCCAACACCCAGCCACCCTATCCCTCCCCCTACCTCCAGCAACCCTCAGTCTGTTTCCTGAGATCAAGTCTCTTATGGTTTGTCTCCCTCCTGGATCCCATCTTCGTTAGGGAGAGACTTCTAAGCAGACTCCTCATTGAGCAGGGAGCCTGACAGAGGGCTTGATCTCAAGACGTTGAATTCCCAACCTTAGCTGAAACCAAGAGTTGGACACTTAACTGACAGCTCCACCCAGGTGCTTCAAGAGTGAATTTCTACCCTAACTTAAGGAAATTGCCTAAAACTGTTTCTTTAAATATATTCCAATGAGTATGAGCATAATGACATTTTCTATTTAATTAAAGGGGGTGAAACTGTATTTTTATTTGGGAATACATGTCATATCATAAACCCTTTGAGATTATCAGATGAATTTTAGCATTTTCAAGAGTCTTTACATTGTGTTGCTCAGCCTTCTTGATCCACTGAAGGCCTGTTGTGCTGTCACTTTCAGCTTTTTTTCCCCCTCAGGTAACTTTCCCAGAATAAGGACACACTTTGGGTAATGCTAGTCTGAGAATATGAGCATGATTATCTATCGGAGTTCTTCTATAATCTACTTTCTACATATTAAAAAAAAATCTAACAATGTAAGCCCTGTGGTTTAATTATTTAGAGATAAACTCTAGATATTAGTATTTAGGTAGCAAGAGTGAACTTGGCTGTCAAACACAATAGGGCCAGTATCAATGAATTAATTGGGAATTAAAAAGCTGAATTGGATGTAAAAATTATCCAAATGTTACTAGGTGAAAATTACTCTGAACATATTCATCCTAAAAGCCTTGAAAATACTCCTATGATGTCTGTCAATGAAATATATGTTTAAAAGGATGCTTTTCTCTCAAGAATGGCCAAAAACATTATTAAAATGAAAGATAAACAAAAATAAAATTGCTAGAAATGCTCCCACCTGTAATGAAGAGCTTTCTTTTCCAAAATATGTGGCTAGAATCATAAAGTCCTACAAAATTGCACAGCAATTCTGTCACTGTATTGACAAAAAAATGGGAAAAAGCAAACCAACAATTGTGGTGCATAGCAACAGTAAGGAGATAGAAAAAAATCATCTAGGATAATTGCAAAAAGACATCTAGCTCATGATTATAAGGTTTCTCTTGGAAAGGCTTCTCAGTCATAATACCTAAAAAATCTAAAATAATCCTAACAAAGCAAGAAAAAAAATTACACAAGGGAAGAAACTGGAAGAACCGTATCCAACTAAATAGATTCCATAACTTACTCTGTTAATGCTACAGGTACCTCCCTGTCTTGCTATAAATATCACCTACTTCATTCTCTCCTTAATGGTCAAAATCTTTGTGCTTTCTCTCTACCTCATACGTGACAGTAATAATTTCAGCAATCATTCTGACCATACTGTAAAATTGTTACACAGGGGAAATGTGAAGTTAATCTCAGAATCATGTGATTTCAGAGCTAGAGAGACTAGAACATTGTTTAACCCGTTCCTTGACAAACGCGGTTAGGAAAAATTACAAATCACAACAAGTCAGGATTGAGGATAGGGCTGGAGATGTGAAGATTCATTGGTACACAGATACCCATGTGAAACATACAAATTGCAGTTTGTAATTTCTTGGGAGGAAATGACTGTATTTCTTGGATGGAGTACTTCACCTAAAGATCATTGACAGTAGGACTAGTGTGTGGCTAGTGTTTGTTTAGGGTCTGTGAGGTCTGTTTAAAGATGTAAAAGCAAGATATAAAAAGGATTGGAAAGTAGGTCCCTTCTTGGAACCTCTAAATAGTACATGTCTTTCCTACCTATTTCCATTGATTTATATATAACTTTAAAATGAAAAAAAAATCTTTCCTGAAGACTTTAGGATTGAGGGGGAAAAACAAAGTTCCTGTTGCAAACATCTAATACTAACGGCTAAAATCTATTTTTAAAAATATTTCTTAATATAAAATCATTCTTCTTTTCTTTTCTTTTCTTTTCTTTTCTTTTCTTTTCTTTTCTTTCATTTCATTTTATTTTTTATTATTGTTTGCCCAAGGGGTACAGGTCTGTGGATCATCACAGAGCCTGATGATTACACAGCACTCACCATAGCACAAACCCTCCCCAATGTCCATAACCCATCTACCCTATCCCTACCCTCCCACCCTCCAGTAACCCTCAGTTTGTTTCATGAGATTAAGAGTCTCTTGGTCAGGGTGCCTGGGTGGCTCAGTGGGTTAAAGCCTCTGCCTTCAGCTCAGGTCATGATCTCAGGGTCCTGGGATCGAGGCCCGCATCGGGCTCTCTGCTCGGCAGGGAGCCTGCTCCCTCCTCTCTCTGCCTGCCTCTCTGCCTGCTTGTGATCTGCTCTTTCTCTCTCTGTGTCAAATAAATAAATAAAATCTTAAAAAAAAAAAAAAAGAGTCTCTTGGTCAAGAAACAAGTAAGCCAAAATTAACATATGTGAAAAAAGGTGAATTTTGGAGAAGCTAATTTTACCCCTTTTGTTCTATCAATTCTGTTGCATATTTTAAGATGTACATTAGGAAAAGCCACTAATTTGCCTCTTGGGAAAGGAGTAAGCCCCAAATACCTTTATCCTTTGGAGACAAATACCCACTGGGTTTGGATGCATGGGTAGTTACTGAAACTACCAGACACTAGCAGTTCTCTGTGGCATAATTATATAAAAAGGCGATCAGACAGGTCCTTTCGAAGGGTTCTGGACAACTTGAATTAGGGTTTCATTGTTACTAGACCTAGGTCATACACTCTATGGATCTTAAAATTATTTAAATATCCTTTGGAAATCAGTTCTGCAATCTATGCCATTTGTTGCATTTCAAATCCCTTTAGTCATTATGTGTCTGCAAATAAGTAATAACTTAGTCTTAAAATAACCATTTCCCACCTTTTTTCAAATCTGTATTTTCTCACTTTAGGTGTTTTAATTTGGATGGTTTTAGCTCTACTGATTTCTCAGTGTCACTTCCACATTGTACATATATCTAATTTTCTAAACTTCAGGCTGGTCTTTTCTTTCTTTTCAAAAAGAATCATAAGTTTCACCTCATCATTTTTTTTTCTTTCTTGAGAGTTACACACCTGGATTACTCCTTGCCATCAATCTCTTTCTTTCCAAACTAAATTAAACATTGTTTCTAGAACTGCAATGATCTGTTTTCATTTTTTTTTAATTTTAAAGAAAACAGTTTAAGTCATTTCACCCAGTAAAAATCATGCCTGTGATATCCCACATCATGATATAAACACAGATATCCTAAATATTTACTTCCTTTAAAAATTATATCTTTTTGGGGGCACCTGGGTGGCTCAGTTGGTTAAAAGTCTGCCTTCACTCATCCCAGGGCTCTGGGATCAAGCTTATGTCTGGCTCCCTGCTCAGCGGGGAGTCTGTTTCTCCCTCTCCCTCTGCACACACCCTCATGCTCTCTCTTTTGCTCTCTCTCAAATAAATAAATAAAATCTTTACAAAAAAGATATTTTTTTGTGATACCAGTGGGCAAAGTGTTTGGGTGTCCATGCAACCTCCAGCTGCCACAGAGAACTATTATATTTTCTTTGCTATTTCTCTCTTCAGTCTGTCAAACACATTACCAAAAGGTATATTGCCCTCATTTCTTTAGACCATATGTCCCAGCATCAGGACTATTATTTACATACTGTCACTTACTGCAATTTTTGTAGTTGCATTCCCTTGGGCACCTTCAATGAGGGAAAATACTGGGACACCAAGAAAGTGTTCTAATTCGCCATTTGCAAAAATCGGTTCTCCCCAACCTTAATCTTTTTCTACGAAGAAGAACAGCCCTGGTTCCTCCCGTGCTTTCAGTGATTCAGAAGGAATTTTACCTTGATAAGCTTACATCCCTATTGCAGAAGAATACTGGATTGGAAATCAGGGAACATACATTCCGACCTTGACAGTCATTAACTTTAGGACTTGAAAAAAGTCCCTTATTCATTATTATTTCCAAAAATTGAAGGGAGAAGTCAGACAATGCAACTTTCTTATCTGTGAATCTATTCCTCATTTTCTCTCTCACAAAGATATGATTCTGAATATTCTATATTTAATTCATGCGGTCATAGATTTTAAATATCTCCTCGTATGTCTCAATCTTATGAATTCAGACTGTCAGAACCCTGGTATATTATTTTATTCCCATTTTAGTTTCCTACCCAAGCACCAAGTTAGTTAGAATCCTCTCAAAACATTTTTGAAATTGATTGGGATGCCAATTGGTAAATAAAGAAAACAATGTGTTAATCATCAACGATGTAAATGACACAGTCACAAATGATGACTTTGAACATTTATGCACCCATACCAATGATGGAGCACTGGAGGTACTGTGATGGATCTGAGAACATAGTCTCCCTTTGGTTCTGCATCTCAAACACCCTTCACATCCTCTGATACTTGTGTCCTAAATGTGTAGTTAATTTTTTGGTATTTATGAACTTGAAATGGTCATATCTCACGGTAAATTTCATGCTTTTTTGTAGTTAGTAGTGTAAGAGTTGTCTTTATATTGACTTCTGTTCCCTCTTGCTGGCAGCAGACAGAAGAGCTATGGTTAAGATGAGGAGTTTTACATTAATGGCTCCAAAACACTGAGACATTACATATGAAAAAAAGGATTCCAAAGCTTCCTTTCAAAATGAAAGCAAAGTTTCACTTTAATACGCAAGAAAACTTCACCATCTGGTTACATTGCATGTACTTGGCATGCTGGTTGCTAAGTTTATTAGATATTTTATAGTCCTGGAAACTAAAGATAGTGGAGCCAGTTCCCACATGTGGCATCAAGAATTGGGAGCCAGTCAAGCTACCGATACATGTTGGGGGAGTGAATACACCAGTATACCCTGCTAACATAAATTGATCTGAAGTTGTCAAAGAGATGTCAAGCATTTACACAGTTAACTTTTAATTCTTGTCTATTCTTCATTGGTTGCAATGCCCTTTTGAAAGATTTACAAAGGAAATATTTTCCTTTGGATTATTTTCCCCTTTCCAGTTGATCAAAATTCGTATTTTCCTTTACCCACTCCCAACCATCTCCACTTTAACAGTTAGGAAATGAAAAGACACAGATTTTGACATTGGATTTTTTTTGTTTGTTTGTTCCAAAGGCTGTTTACTATGTCATCAAAGTATTAAACACTATTAACTTAAGATTTTTAGGTAAGAAAATCATTCACTGATTTCATAAGGTTCAACTTAATATTAGAATATTCCAAGAAATGGTGTGTATCTAGTAACTGATCGCAATATGTACAAGAACTTTCTACAATTAAGAGCAAAGAGATTTTACAATATCAAGAATATGTATTTATAAAAGAGATTCTTTTTTAAGCTGGTAAGCAAGCAACAGGCATGAATATTGTCTAATACATAGTCAGT
This sequence comes from Ailurus styani, assembly GCA_002007465.1. Taxonomy (NCBI): domain Eukaryota; kingdom Metazoa; phylum Chordata; class Mammalia; order Carnivora; family Ailuridae; genus Ailurus; species Ailurus styani. The sequence continues at coordinate 5,918,022 of LNAC01000032.1, read as the reverse complement.
ATCCCTACTCCAAAATACTTAGAACAACATCTGAATTTCACCAAAATGTACACTAATGTTGACTAAGGGAGCCTGAAACCTAGGACTATAACCAGTTTGACTATTCTCAAGAAGTATGATTTGGGGGATATTTCTTATTTCCTCTACATTGCATTTCTTCGTCTGCTGAGATTGGACGACTGGCAAACAGTTAGAACATGAGCCCTAATATTTTAAAAATCTTTTATAGTATAACCAACATACAAATTCTAGTGAAATATTACCTTGAATATTTGAGGATGCAAAATTATAAGGATAATGAAAAATAAGTTGAAAACATTAAATAAATCTCAACCTTTTTCAGGTTGGATACTTTGGGGCCTGTTTGTACCACTAGGCAGGAAAAATGACTTCGTTTGGCAGGTGGGGCGAGGGGAAAAAAGCTTCCAAGAAATGAAATTGGATAAATTTAGATGTTTTGTGATTGTAGCTACCGAATATGTTTTATACTGGCAGAATATGCTCTCTGATATTGGAATACCGTCAAAATTCATTTAAATCATGCCAGAGAAATGTTAAATGGTGATGAGAGGACTGGAATTTAAGCTGATAACAGTAGTAAAGACCTACTCACACTGACAAATTTGATGAGGGAATCTAACCTAGCAGATCACTCAAGGAATAGAAGTCTTCATGTGGCAGCTTTATCCTGGAATTCACAAGGGGATGACACTTTGGCAAAAAAGCTATTCCCACCCTCATCTCCAACCCCTGCTGGAATGTATGAGGTTTTACAGTCAAATCACATCCAAGGGAAGAACCAATCTAATTTATAATCTGTGAGAAACATGACGATAATAGTATAAATTTGTATGACTACTAACCAAAATGTCAGCTTAGGAATTTAGGTGATGAATATTTTCTCTTCAGAAGGGTATCGGTAATTAATCTGCCAGAAATAAATAATTTCTTCTCTTTTTTTGTACACTTAATGAAGAGGGGCAGAGAAAGGTAGGAAAGAAGGCAGAAAGAAAAAGGAAGAGGAAAAGAGAGAAGAAGGTGATAAAGTCAGAGATAGTAAACGTGGAGGAAAGAAAGGAATGGGGAAAAGAAAAAAAAACCAAGAAGAACATCCCCTTAAGCCAAACGAAAAAGAAGAAATGAGCCAATGAAGGTGAAAGATAAGCAGACAAAGTAATTCCCAGTCTAACATATAAATATAATGTTATATTGTTGGAAATTTTCAGGAGGCAGAATGAAAACAATTATCTTTTAAGATCAAAACTGCCTACAAACCTATGTACTTTATGTCTATAAAATGCCTCATTCTTTCCTCTGCAATTATCTGAGCAACAGTTGAAGGTGGGACTTCTAGAAATTGGAATAGGTGGCCCATAGATTAGTGGAGCCAACTATTTAAACGTCTATGTAAAGACAAGACCTACAAAAGAAAGGGAGTAGACAAAACTGAAATGTTCTGTATGAATCAATGAAATGGGATTTATTAACTGTTGAAGTGGACTTAGTAGAAGACTAACATCCAAATCATGGAGACAGCCTAGGGTCTTTTTCCTGTTCTCTTTTTCTTTTCCTTTTCCTTCCTTCCTTCCTTCCTTCCTTCCTTCCTTCCTTCCTTCCTTCCTTCCTTCCTTCCTTCCTTCTTTCTTTCTTTCTTTCTTTCTTTCTTTCTTTCTTTCTTTCTTTTTTTCTTAAAATGTCTTAGATTTTAATTGATTTATATATCATACTGTGGAAAGACCCATTTACTCAAAATTTTAGTGAACCTATTGCTTAAAGTTATTCATTTATGTTTTATAGAATCAAGAAAAGTTGCTGAGAACCATGAGTATAATTTAATCATGCCAGATTTATGGGTCAATGATATTATATATATCAAGTGAAATAACTCAGTGGAATCCAGAACTGAGAAGAAGCTAGAATTCACATGCAATTAGTTGAAATTTGAGGGTTTATATTTCCAGGAATAGAGAGACTCATTTATTTTCAAGTGTTGTTCAGGATCATCTGAATTCTGCAGCAATATCCAGCAATAGCTTGGTTTAAATCAAGGTGCTACACATTAGCCAGGAGCCCTTCCCAGTCTGAGTGCCTAAGATTTGACTCATATAGCAGGAAAACTGACAGTGTCAATTGACCTAGGGTCTGTCTATAATGGTTCTGGAAACTCTTCCTTAGATTGAGAAAGAAGTTTTAGAAACAACTCAGAAGCTGGCTCTATGACTTTTGAAAGCCCCAGCATGTTACAGCTGGTAATTCAGATGTGTGTAATATTGTAAACTTATTAGAGTTTCCTATTGAAGTACTAGGAAAGGGGCAACCCTGGAAATTGTGGGTGTGAAAGAGTTGGAATACTTTATGGGGTGGTGGTGGCAGTGAGTGGTACATGTTTAGAATAGTCCATAGGTCCTTCCTTATTTCATTTGTGACAAACACTGATAGAGACAGGACTAGGGCCTCTAAGTGGAATATACCTTACTTTAAGTATTTTCTTAATATATCAGAATGTGCAGCGCCTAAAACAGGAGGGGGAATTTATGAATTACAGTGGCAATATGTCCATGACGTTTTATAGGAATAAGGCTCCAAGAAAGTGAGGAGTTTAGAAGTTATATGAGTAAAAGGAGTTATACATATTTTCAAAAGCCACAAATATTTCAGTGCCTTTGGGTTCGGTTTTCTAGTTTTTGAAAGGGTATTTCATAGTGTGAAGATAAGGTGAGAAGCATAGAAAAATTTCGACACATGAGAAGGTAGAAAAGAACTCAAGGCTTTTGTTGCTTTTTGCAAATATAATATGGAAAGAAATTATTAATGAAATTATACTGGATTTAGTGATTACTTGGATCTTAACATTGAAATTCAGCTGAAGAAACTCCACCTGCTGACAGAAATCAGATATTTCATCAAATTCTCCCTGTTAGTTTATATATCAACTTGTGAGAATAAGAGGATGAGCTAACATTATTGTTTTGAGGTATCAAGACAGACAGCAAGATAGAGAAGGGTTGGAATTGGCAACTTTAGATGAAATTTGAAAAATGGGAATAAAGGTAGATATAATTCAAGTACCTAAACTGAAGCACTTTACAACTTAGATTCCAGGAAATTGGGGTAAGGAAATCTCCCTAAAGACTAGATAAGCAATTAGGTTGCTCCTTGTACAAATCAAATGCTATTACTATATAGGTATGACCAATCTCCCAATCGAACCACACGGCCACAGAGACTCATGTCTCCAGGGATGCACAGACTAAGAGCATAAGAGAGATAGTTAAGGATGCTCCTGGTAATGGAAGAGGTGATGCTCTGCACTAAATGGAAGTCTTCAAAAGACAGAAGTACAGACTCTGGTAAAACAGAAATGGCTATTGTTCAGTTATTATCATGGTTATAATATTTTTTAACCAATATCATGTTGGGAATCTGACTCTAGTTTTGCAGAGACTGGGTCAACTGGGTTAGAGTAAAAAAAGCCAGCCATACTGACCCCATAGGAGAATGTGTTTAATTAACATCATTGCTCCTCTTCCTTGTAAGAGGGAAAAGCTCATGAAAACATGATGTTCTCCCCAAAATACTCTTCTCTAGTGTATAGAGCTCAGAAAAACACAAAGTGCCCTCCAGGTAAGGAGGAAAAGAATATGGCAGGGATGTAGGCTATCTTCTTGGCCATGTTAAACTTTTATAACATGTATTTGAACCAAGAGCTGTTATATCCTTAGTCACCCAAATTCTGAAAGCTAGTAATTAGGAACTAGAAAGACTCAAGATAGAAAAGTGCACTTTGGAGGAGAAGCCAAGAATTTATCTAGTTATCTGCAATTCTCTAGGTAATAGGACAAAACTGGGAAGAAATTCTGTGAACAGAAATGGAAACACCTATCTAAGATATTTAAGAAAAAGAAATTATATTGGATAGGCAGTTAAAGAAGGAAAATAGGATAAGGTATACCTAATAACAGGGTCAAAATTCTTATCCTTCAAGACAATAATCTAAATGTAAGACCCCTTGAACAAGGTAGTCATTTCAAAGAGGCGCAAAAGGAACCAGTTGCTGCAACACTATAAGTGGTATACGAAATTCATGGCTCTTAGAGGGGGAAGACGAAAGGCAGTAATGTATGTCAGTAACAATGATATATTTAAGGAGACTACACTCTAATGGAAAGACAAAGTCTGTCGCATTGCATGTAATTTGTAAGAATTAGAAAGGAAGAACCAAATTTTTCACCATTGGCATGTTTACTTGTATAACCCCCACCCCCTACCCTCAGGAAACAACTAATTATTGGAATTTTAAAGTATGTTCTGCAAGTTTTCTGGATATAAAACTGATATATAAACATTAATTGCATTTTCATGTATTATGCAAAAATAGAATTTAAGAACACATATTCAATGAAAATAAAATGATGACATGCCTAGAAATAAATCTAATAAAAGATATGCAATATCTTGGGGGTGCCTAGATGGCTCAGTAGGTTAAGCATCTGACTTGTGATTTCGGCTCAGGTCATCATCTGATGGGTCATGGGATCTGACTCTGCACTCAGGGGGAAGTCTGCTTGAGATTCTCTCCATCTGCCCCTCCCCCCACTCGTGCTTGCTGTCTCTCTCAAATCAATAAATAAATCTTAAAAAAAGGTAGTCAATATCTTTATGTAGAGAATATAAGAAAATATTGAAAGAAATTAAATAAAGCCTACATAAGTAGAGAGATTGACTTTGGTCAAGGATAGAAAAATTCAATGCTATAAAGTAGTCAATTATACCCAAATTGATATATAGATTCAATGAATTCTAATCAGAGTACAAGTAGGAATTTTGTTCATGAATATTAGCATGCTGATTCTAAAACATATGGGACATCAAAAAGCCATGACTAGCTAAGAAAATCCTAAAGAAAAAGAAAAAAGTGAGAAGACTTATTCTAGGTATCAGAACTATTAGGTAGAAGTGGTCAAGACCTTGATTTTATGGTACAGGAATGGAAAAATGAGATCAACAGAAAGAATAGAGGGCCTCAAGACAGGTCACCATATACAGAAATTTAAAATATTACAGTATTTTTATGGGGGAGGGTGAATGAAGTGGGGAAAGGATGGAGAATTTAATTAATAGTCCTGAAAAAATGTTATCCATATAGAGAAAAAAGGAGATGGGATCTATTTGGAAAAAAAAGTTAAATGAGATCACACTTCATACCTCATAAAGAAATCAATCCCAGATCAAGTTTCAGGAGTTTGATTATACCCATGAGACCTGTGATGGGTAATTTTATGTGTCAACTTGACTGATTCATAGATTGCTCAGATATTTGGTCAAATGTTATTCTGGGTGGTTCTCTGCTATTTTTGGATTCAATTAATATTTAAATTGGTTGAGTAAAAAAGATTGTCTTCCCCAAGAGGGTGAGCTTCATTCAACCAGTTGAAGGATCTACTAGAATAAAATGTTGACCCTCCACCACATAAGGATTCTCCCATTTGACAGGCTTGAAACTGGAACACCAGCTCTTCTCAGTTCTACACAGCCTGCCAGCTTTCAGCTCAACTGGGATATTGGTTCTACAAATATGGACTTTCTGGCCACCATATCATATGAGCCAATCTCTTATTTAAATTTCTTTTCAAACATACACATCTCCTATTGGTTTATTTCTAGGGAAACCCTTGACTAACACAGGACCTTTAACTCCTTCAATAGATTTAAAACTGAGTCTAATACAGGAAATTGATTTTCTCTTTCAGTGTTTGCCATCAAATGTTGTCTTGGCTGCTAAGCATAAATTGTAGTAAACAGGGTATATACATAAGAAGTTAGCATTTGTGTGTACATGGTTTACAGAGGCAAGAATCTAAGAGCTTTCTAGTAAATATTCTTCATGGCATCAGTCTACAAATAGAGCCCTGTCATTCTGTGATCATGAGGGGCTGACTCAAGAACACAGGGACAAAAACATGCCAGTGTTCACATTAAAGGATGTAAGTATACCTATTGTCAAGTACTTATTTAAAAAATTCCCTGAAGAGCATTTAATAACTAGGGCAAGATTTCCCATTTCATATGCCACTCCTCTGAAGATTTTGAATTCAAATGTTTGGAGAGAATGTGCATTTTTAATAATAATTTCAAGGTGATTTTAATACACACCTAAGTTTAAGAACAATTGACCTACTGAGAAAACAAAACAGAGCGAAACGAAACTAAACTAAAAACTAATAAAGAAGAACTGATCCAAAAGACACACAAATGTGGGGGAGGGGAAGACAGGTAAGTAAATATCCCACAGGGTTACAACTAAGTGTTGCTAAGTGTTTTTGTGCTACTGTGTGTACTGATAGCATATAACAGCTGGTGTAGGCATTAATCATTAACTTAAAGCAGATTAAAGTAAGTTAAAAGGTGAGAGGAAGAACCTCAGCATGAACTGATGGTCAGAAAAAAGGCTAAAGTCTGGAAAGCATTGCCATATTTTTAAATATGCTTTTCAAATGAAAGGTGTGGACCAAGAAGTGCTAGAATCACTACATGGGAAAAGTCCTATAAAGTTAATTGGGAACAGAGATGAACAAGATGAATTAAACAAACTTGTTTCTTTCATAGAGGAAAACAATCAACATACCAAAAGTGATAAAAAGTGGCATGTGGAAATGAAGCTCTGGATAGAAGAAAAGATAATTAGAGTTCACTGTTCAAGATCACTGAAGGGATAACTGTATGCCACTTCCTTACACACACACCTGTGCCAGCAACGCTGTGCTCCTGCAAGTCATAAAGTCTGCCATATTCCCTCACACATGTATGGCAAGCCAGAAAGCCAATGCCTCTTTTTACCAAGAACCAGCCCTTTCATTTTGCTAAATTTGGTTTTTCTTTCAAAATTTTGCCTGTGCATCTCCACCTCCAAGAGAATTCTCCATATGGTGGTGTAATTCCCATGCAGTTGACTTCACTCATGTATATACCTTTATTATTCTTCATTCCCTTTTTGTAATTTTTGTTTTACTGATATGGGTCTCCCTCAAAAATGTTTATATTATCCTTTTTTTGAGGCATAATTGATGTATAATATTATATTAGTTTTAGGTGCACAAGAATTTAAGAAAGAATGTTTCATTTCTTTATATGCTTAACCAGTAGAACAGTGCAGGGAACAGAATGTAGTTAGATATATACAAATACACACACACAAACACACAGTATTAGTTTCCTAGAATGGCCATAACAAAACGGCACAGACTGGATGACTTAAGCAACAGAATTTTATTTTCTTACTGTTCTGGAGGTTAGAAGTCCAAGATCAAAGTATTGGCTAGTTTGACTTTTTCTGACCCTTCCCTCCTTGGCTTGCAGATGCTCATCTTGCTGTGTCCTCACACAGATTTTCCTCTGTGATGCACATTCCTGGTTGTCTCTTTGTGTATCATAATGCCCTCTTATTAAAAGGATAAAAGTCAGATTGAATTAGGTTCCAATGTGAAGGTCTCCTTTTAACTGGGGGTTAGGGTTTCAACATACTCATTTTGGAAAAATGTTCAGCTATCTATATATCTACGTATCTCTAAGTAGCTGATATATGGATGTATATCTACATAGAGATATGTAGATATATAGATATGATAAATGAATAAACAAATTAGAGAATGAATAATGCATTATATGCCAATGTACTGAACTTGTGACTGTGACCATGAGCCAATCATTAACAAAAACTGAATTTAAAAAATTGCCTCTGACACAGAATTGTATAAATCTTGTTCTATACTCCAAAGATGGGACAAGGAAAGTTGATTACAACAGCTATAGAAGGAAGAGCTACAGTGGCTTGGATAGTGCTGCACTGTCTGGCTGGTTCACCGTTCCAGCCTCTTTCTTTTCACACCTATATAATATCTTTGCTCCAGCCATAGCAAATCTAGTCACTCAGGTTTGAGTCCATATTGGCTTTTCTTCTATTTTTGTAGATGTTATTTCCTCTGTGCTAAACACTCTTATTCCCCAATGAGGTGAAATTTTACCATCATTCAGATCTTACCTTAAATATTCAGTGTTTACTTTCTCTAGGAAATAGTCACTTATTGATCACCTTCCTCACACATAATCTGGGTTATATGCCACATTGAATTTGATCCATAATTTAATGTATTACATTATAATTGTCTTCTTGTTCATAACACTCACTTCACTCACAACTCTAGAGGAGAAGTTGCATTTTTCTTGTTCACAAATGGTTTCCCATCATATCATTTACTAAAATGCATAAAGCATATATTTTATGCATGTCCAAATATTTGTTGGACAAATGAATATATATATACATATACATGAAAATGGAAGCATCAACACTAGGAGCCAATAGAGGTTCATTGAGAACAAGCCTGGCAGAAGTAACTTCATTCCTGTTTAAAAGGGTTACCTGACCAATAGAATGTGAAAAATGACATCAGAAATATATAAGGCAAAATATCTAATCATCTATACTTACGTTAAAGGGATAGAAACACTGGATAATAATGCAATTATCTGAATCCATACCATGTTTTTAAAAATCTTTGTAGAAAGGAGAAATTCATGGAGTCATGGCAACTAAGGCAAGCTCTTTGGTGACAAGTCACAGAGTTCCCTTCATTAGTTCTGTCTTGTTGAATGTTTTTATTAGCTAAAACATTGGCTTATTAGGTTGGAATGGCTAATCTATCAGATGATAGACTCAGTATTAATAATAATTTCAGGAGATTTGAATTGTTATAGTATGAGAAATATAGTTGAATTTTAAGATTGAAATGCTAAGGGCTGAATTCAGTTATAAGCGTTAGTAATATAAACAAAGTATGAAAAAGACTTACATTCATTTGTCTGGAAATTCAACATAAGAAAGCAGTGTAATATAGCTGCACATTTCACTCTAATCTTGACATAGAATTAAATTCACTTTAGAGACTATTAATAATAATGGCTTATGGTTTTTAAATATATTTATATATCAGTACTATGCTAGATATTCTATATACATTATGTGATTTAATTTATCCAATAACCCTAAAATGCATGTTCTATAATTATTTCTACTTTGGCACTGAGAAAGCTGTGGTTTCATGTCTAATTTACTCATTCAAACTCACACAGGTAATATGTTGTAGAAAGAATCTTGAATCTATGTCTTCATGTTTCCTAACTTCAAAATTTCAAATGCAATTTAAATTACAATTAAAATATGGAGCTAAACAGCTTGGCATGCTGTTTAATCCAAGGCAACTTTCTATTATAAGCACCTGCAAGTGTTCTCAGCTGGAATTTGGGGTGCTATAATTTGAAGAAGCATGTTCATATCATTCCTCACTGAACAACTTATTTCTGATATATTTTAGCACGTTTAGAAATATTGTCTTTGTTTTCGGAATGTCTTTTTTGAAAGACAGAGAGGTAGGGGTGGGGCCTCACACAGGGCTTCCAAATTTTGAATGCCACGAGTGATGCCTGGTTTTTGTTTTCTAAAGCAGACTAAAAGACCCTCGGTTCCGCTGCTTTCTTCTTGTTGTTCACTTTCATTTTGTTTTTATTTTATCTAAAGCAGTTAACCAGCTGCACCCTCATTGAGCCTGGAAGACACAATCTCATATCTGACAACACTTCTAACATATGTTTTTAAGAATAAATTATTCCAGTTTTAAGAATAATGGCTTTAATTGGTTTCAAGATCCCTACAATTGTGTAAAATTTGAATAAATATTTTCTATTGCTTCTGTATGTTATGATTCATCTTATTAATTCAACTCATATTTAAATTATAGTGTTTTATAGCACTACAAACTAGAATTTAAACTAGAATTTAAATTCTAGCAGGAATTTCTCTGATCTAATTTCTCAAATCCAATAGAACTAAAAACAATATAAAATCCTAAATAAGAATAAATATTTGACTAAAGTCAATGCAATAGTTAACCTTTTTACCCTATTAATAATACACCTTGAAGCCAAACTGTATAAGCTTCTCTTATCTCCAAGTTTTCTCTAATACACAATTTTCCCCAACCCACCACAGTCCTAGAACTATGTACATTGGCTACGAACACCAGAAGGCATCTTCCTTCTCTTTCTTCTCTTGCTTTTTTTTTTTTTTATGGCTATAAGGTTCAGTCTTGAGTGCTTCTAAGACACCTAGAGAATTAACTGAAATGCACTTTATTTAATATAGAGTTATCAACACTCACTTGGTATTTCTGAAGTAATTATCATTGACTTGATATATCATCTTGATGGAGTCATATATTCCCTAAAATCACCACCCCAAACACAAGCAAAAATCCAAGTCAGCAAAAAAATAAAAAATAAAAATAAAAAAGTTCAAAGAAGACAATATCATTGTCATAATATTTTTGGAATTTTTGGACTTAGGATTATGTGTTTTCCCAAAGAAAAATGCAATTAATTCTTCCTCTGAATTTGTGCTCTTTATTTGGAGCTTGTATTTCTGATACCTTTTTTTTTTTTTAAGATTTTATTTATTTATTTGACAAAGAGAGAACACAAGCAGGGGAGCTGCAGAGGGAGAGGGAGAAGGCTCCCAGCTGAGCAGGGAGCCCAAAGTATGGCTCTATCCCAGGACCTTGGGATCATGACCTGAGCCAAAGAACTGCAGGTGCCCCTCTGATATTTGATTCTAGCAATTATATTTATCCTTTTAATTTCATCTTTTCTCAATGATATACTTTGCCCTGTCTAACCAATTTACTGGTAAGTACTCCACAACATACACACTATTTTATTTGTATACATCAAACACAATGACAAAAGGAATTGCCTTTGCAAATTTATTTTGCAGACTTTTATTAATATTTACCCCAAAATTTGTGGTCAAAATTTGGATTGCTGAATAACTGGCATTTTGAGTGCCAGGTCTTCTAAAAAGGGAGTAAATCACTCTATATACCCTAAAACAGAATAAAGAGTTTTGACTTGTAGCTCAGAATAGCTTCATCAGTTTTCACAGTAACAATGTGTTAACTTAGCTATTTAGGGTAGAAAATGTTATCCATGATATCTGCATATATAGAGAGCATAAGATTTTACATTGCCCCTTGCAAAAACCACTTATTAAAGCTACTGAATCAACCTGGTCCTTTAAATTTTAAACTATATTGTATTATCTTAACATAAAAATTCTGTTGATTTTGTGAATCTCACCCTTTCAAGTTTTATTGATGTTATTCTTATCTGTATTAATTTCAAAGGAGGCTTTAGCATAAAAGAAACCTATAACTGGAGTTCAATATATGTGTTTAAAAGCTTTTTCTCTGATTTAGTAATGGAATACTGTTAAGGTCAGATATGTCATGGTATGGAAGAGAGCATTTTTTGTGTAATTTATTTTTATGTAAAATCAATATTCTATTTATGTTTTATATTATATACTTATCTGATGTAGTATGGTGGGACAACTCCCTTGTCTTCAAGAAACTTATAGCAGGTACTTAAAGATGTAATAAAGTTTATCCATTTTGGTTTAAAACATTTTAAAATTTATTTCTATCAAGACTTTAAAGCTTTCCAAAGAGGGATAAGAACAGATTTCTCTTATCCCATCTTGATTGCTCTAAAGGATCTCTAACCTTTAAAGCAAAATGCAGTTATATTACACCTTAATGGTGAAATTATATAATTTAAAATATAGTTATTTCATTAAAATTGATACTTTGGGTAGTCAGAAATGATTTGTCTCATTGAATGTACAGACAATGCCAGAGAAACTCCATAATAACCAATTAGTGAAGGAACAAAGAATTATAAACGCGTAATTTATAAAGATAACAACAATTCCTCAAGCCGATCACCACCATTACCCTGCTAGGCTCATGAAATCACCAGAGCGGCTTGGAGGAAGGGAAGGATGTGTTTGTTTACAGTGGGCAGTCATGAATACCTTGCTATGGCTGATTACCACTCTGACTACTAGAAAATGGAACTGTTATACACAACAGCATCTGCTGAGCTGGAGTACTGCAATGCCCAGATTGCCTATTACGGAATTCCAGAGACTATTTGCCAGCAATAGACTTCATTTTGCCAATGGGTAATTTGCAGTTTGCTGTGTCATCAGAATCTGAACATGTCACATCTTCTCCTCATCAGAGCCAATCCAATGGCAAAGTGCTATTGAAGCAGCTGTCAAGTATGCAAAAAAACTACAGAGAAAGCACAAAGTGACAGCAGATGCTATGCAAATCAGCAGTGGACACAGAATATGCACGCACAGAGACAATCACATACAGACCTGTGAAGTTCCTGACACTATGCATTGTGGAGACAATGCAGCTCCGCCTCAGATAAACTATCACAGGGGGATAAATCAAAGTCCCTGTGAAGAATGAGGAAGGCCTTGTAAAGAGAAATGGTGAGTGCTAGATTATATGCTAAAATACTACCTGTGCACTAGGTAGAAATCACAAAACATACTTTTGGTAATTATTTCAGAAAAAGGAAAACAGAAAATGTGTACAGCCACATCTAAGGTTGATAATTGTTCATCATTAAAAGAAAGTCCTATTAATAAGGTTATGTTCTTGTTACTAAATTCTCTTTGAAATATCTTTGTAATTCCTACAGTAATTCTGAACTAAAAATATTTACTTCAAAAATGATACATAAAATATATTTGTAGTCTATAAGTTTCTCTTCTTTGAAACTTTATTTTTTCTTACAAAGCATTAGAATATTTTGAATACCACCCATCATCATTTAATTATAAGGTGTTTGAATTGCAATACATTTAAGAAGTTTTTTTTTTTACAGGAATCCATGCCTCCAGGAGCCCATATGTAATGCCTTTAGTGAGTGCTCATTTGCCCCATTCATGTACATTTGAGTGATGGAGATGCACGGCCTCTTGAGGCTACCTATCCGTCCCCCCCTTTTTTAAATAGCAGTTACAATTAACCAACATCAGAAATTAAGCCAAAATTTGCTATCTTGTGACTTTTCTTTACTGGTCACAGAGACACAAAATATCCAGTGTTTTTCTCTCTCTTTCTATTCACTCGTTCCCTAGATTCAGTCACCTAGGCCTGTCAGTCCTACTCCCACTGACTGTCTTTGTCCGTTTTCCCCCTTTCATTCTAATGCCACCTCCCTAATTGTGCCATTCCCAACTCCACCAGAATTAGTGGAATAGCTTTCTGAGGGACCTCCACACTTTTAGCTTATTAACACTAAGCTTTCTCCTACAACATAATTTGAACTCTTCTCCTAGAATATTCAATAAACTCTAAGAGAAAAGTTAATAGTACTTTTCTTACTGTAGGTAACACCAGCTTTTATGAAACACACACACACAGGCTCCATGTCCAATGGGAGCACAGACTCCCGTCTTCATCCTTCGGCACTCTCTTCTTCCAAGACTTCAGGGTTTTTCCCTTGTAGGCTGAGAACTGGGAAAGAGATGGTGAAGAAAGCTTATCTGTTGTTAATCATTCTGGACTGGAAGTGACACACATCACTTCCATTCAAATTCCATAGTTAAGTCACGCAGCCCAACTTAGATGCAAATGCGAAAAAATGGAGAGTCCTTGCTTTGAGAGCAGGTGCTCCAAATCATTGGGGAATGGTACTATAATATAGAATGGGATGGCAAATCTTTGGTAAACAATTGATATTCATTTTTTTTTACCACTACTAACAACACTTCACAGTAGAGTATCCAAAACAAAGTCTTCTCAATATCACATTTCAGCTTTAACTTTTACATTTCCATTCACAATCCTTAAACTCCTTTCACCATATTACTTTTTTTTTATTTTTTTCTCCCAACAGCACCATTTACTGAGATGTCCCTATGTCTTTAGGTCCATTTTGGAAAGCTTTTGTTTTTCACCTTCTCACTTCCATAAACCCTTAAAATCCAAATTTCAAGTCTTAGCTTAAATTATGTTCTTCTCTACAATCTTCTTTAATAATCCCATTGTAATTAGCTCCTTCCAAATCATTTCCTAGCACTTCTTTATTTTTAGCAGGGCTATTTATATGCCTGCCTTTCCAATATTTTGTGCATCTCTTAAAAGTTTTACCTTCCTATATCTCCTTTCTGTCACCTTAGCATGTTGGCAAATAATGGCTTGTCATCACAGCTATCACTTACAGAATCTGCTATGTGTCAGACACTAGTCTAAGTTTTTTTTT